>CM028919.1:6650000-7850000 GCA_016801845.1 Polydactylus sextarius
CTCACTTGGCCCATGCAGGACATTATTTCACTCTGACTTATTTAGTGTCTCAGTGTATGGAGCTAAATCAGGGTATGTTAGAGCACGCAGGCTTATCACCCGTGTCATTCTGCTTTGCTTTTGCTGCGTGTGTGTCTCTCTGTGTTTGTGTGTGTGTGTGTGGCACAGTGACAAGGGGGAGTCACAGTAGGTTTGGTGACGGTGCACGGGAGCGCACTGGGCTGCACACTGCGGCCAGTTGCTGGGGAAGTAGTATTTGATCAATTGAGCCGAGGGTTTCGGCAAGAAGAGGTAAATGTGCACAGGCTAAGTGGACGTACTCCACTTGGAGAGCCTATCGCTCTGTGTTTACCTGTTTACTTTCTCAGGTAGTTCAAACAGGCCGCGTGCCTTTTCCACTCTGACACTGACCAGTATGAACACTGGTTTTGCAGAAAGGGACCAGTTGACGGGACCAGCTCTGGAAAATATTTACAACCCAGTTAAAGAGTCCTGGATGCGTGAAGGCTCCGTTTATATACAATTATGGAAAAATCATTTTGCGTAAAAAACATGACGGATTTTAAAAACACTATTATTTTTATTATTACTACTATTATTATTCCTGACATTGTACGCGCATTATTGGTGTGGTTTTTGTCATTACCGACTCGTAAAAAAAAAAAAATGTCCCGTCAAGTTTTTTTTTTTCTTTTTGTTCTAAACAATCTCAGACAGCTGAAATCTTGTAATATGTTTGGGCACCACTGGTTTTCCCTTTCCGTGGGTAAATCATCCTCATCATGTGTGTCTTTTGTTAAGTGTGTGTGTTTGTGTGTGTATGTGTGTGTGTGTTGGGAGGTGTTAAACCGAGGGAAGATGTAGTAAAGAAGGGCCTCAGCGCTGCAGATGCATCAGGATTTAAAGGACAATACGGGGCGCAGAGCCGCTGCTTTCCCATCAGCAGCTTATTTGAGTCCAGTTGACACCAAATCTTCAGCTCTGACACTAAAAAACGACACTTTATAATAATGTTTCTCACCGAGCTGCCCATTGGACTTCTGAGCATAAAACGTGCAGTTTGTTTTTAATGTGATCGTTGCTGCTGCTCTAATTATGCTATAACCATTTTTTTAATACCAGTTTCCCTCTTTATATAAGAAAAAAGGAGCTCGCTACATTTCTCTTTTCCTGATCTCTGAGCTTTTCAACAAAATGCACAGCAGAAATGGACTCGCCTGAAAAGAAGAAAAAAAAAACAATTAATTTTTCGGACGTGCCCCAAAAAACTGGGGCCCGTCTGATTAATTATAATTCCCTCCTATAAATTCATGCCCACGATTGTTCCCAAATAAGTGAATAAAGAGCTTTTTATATTCTTGATTAAATAAATCTTTCGATTGAATGCGCAAATAAGAATGCCGCAGGAGAATCCATAATAATGTTGATCATTGCTTCCTTTTAATCGCTGAATTTCAGCGTGTTTGAGCGCCTCAGGCTGGGAGTAAGTCTTTGATAAAGGTAACCCCGCCTGCCTTAGGGTGCGCGTGATAAATGTACAGAGTGACAAGACCGATTTCCTCCCTCTATGATTAAAAGCCTATATATAATATGCAGGTAAAGCCGGGTCCGGTTTATTTATGGGGACTAAGCCATGGCCCGGGGAGACTTGGCTTGAGGGTAGAAATCATTTTGGAGCCCGTTTGGCTTTTTTTTTTTTTTTTTTTTTTTAACAGAAATCCAGCCACCTTTCCCTCCCGGGCAAAAAGTCTTTATTCGACTCCTTTCCTCTAATGATTAAACATGTCACGGCGAGATTATAGCAGCGCGCGCCCATGCCCCGAGGAGATGCCTTCATTTGTTAAACCACCAGTTTATTTGTAACGGTGAATTTCATGCCACGCTGTGCCATCCGCCTTAATCTTTTTTTTTCTGTGTAAGACGAATTGCTAAAAGGGGGTTATTATTTTTTAATCACTTCCTATTTCAGTGTGGCACTGGCATTGGCAGGGAGGAGAGAGAAATGGCTTCAAAAATCTCTGAAACTTATTCCCATTGATCAAAAGAGACGACTGTTATTTGTAAAAGCGTTGAAAATTATCGACGCGAATAGATAAAGCTAAATAAACAAATAAAGCTTGAATAAATAAACAAGTAAATAAACAGATAAATAAATCATCCTCTCCAGGAGAACCTGGTCTGGCCCTCACTACATGGCACAAGTACAGACAACTCGTCCTCCTTGTTAGCTGTGTGTGTGTGTGTGTGTGTGGTAATAACGTTGACAGCTGTTGACATCTGTAGTGCTCTAGCGGTCTCTATCGGCAAATTTAAGAAACAACAGGGGGTGCCATTGTGTGCACCCAATTAAGACAACTTCTAATCACCAACACCGTTTGGAATATATGCAATGGAATCACAAACAAGTTATCATATAATAACTATTTAGTTTTTTTTGTAATAATTCAACTGCAGGTAATTATGTCAATTACATAAGGATACACAGTAAATTAAACGTGGCTGGTGTTAAATTGTGAAGGCAATATTTGATTTTTTTTTTTTTTTTTTTTGAGAGGCCATAGACATATATATACATAACATTCTCAGATAAAATATATATATCTTTGAGAGTGATGATTTTACTTCTTGTCCAAATAATGTAGCCAATTAATTCTCTGAAGGTGCAGGCCACTCACTGTGCCATCACAAAGATAAAGTCCAACCAAGTCTGGACTGTCCACGTGAGTGTGCAATCATTACCAAGTACTGTAAAGGAAAAACGCACAGGCCTACACTTTGAATAACCGTGCAGTTTAAAGCTGTTAATTAAAAAAAAAAAAGTCAGGGTTGAGTTACATTCAAAGACTCAGTCGAACACATTGCGCGTAAAAGTAGAGCAAAAGAGAAACAAGCAATATCTAATAAGCTGTTAAAAACAAACAGAAAACACTGTATGCAAAGTGACTGGAGCATCCGGTGCGCTTACCTAGACTGGAGAGGGGGCTGAATGTGTTGCCAACGTTAAGACAGCGCCGCAGAGTTAATGAAATATCTCCAAATGGGAGTCAGGAGTGCGTGCAGAGATAAGCCTGATGTGGTTTATATACCCAGAAAGCAAGTGCTCCTCTTCTCATATTGTCCAAGAGCGTTTGCATGGTTGGCCAAGTGGCTCTGCTCTTGCTGACTCGCTAACATTGCATGGTGTTTGTTTTCCCCCTTGCTATGACGTGAGACAAAATATTGGCCATATGTTCATCGGCAATAAATTGGTCTCGAGCGCAAACACAGCTCCCTGCGCGCAGTGCTTTTAACCCGTGCAACTAGTTTTCTCTCTTTGGGATGTTTTTGGGACACGAAAGTATCTGGTATATAACTTAGGTGGGTGATAATGTCACAACAGGCTGTTTAAGAGATAATTGTGCGCCTATGGATGAGCTGCCGGTTGATCTTTACGCTGCGACCTATTACTGCTCACACAGGGTGCTCTAATAAATCGCTTGGTAACCAAGAAGCGGCGCTGGCCAAAGAGCAGATGTGGCATGTTATCCACGCCACAGTTGCGTTTACATTAGATACCCTGATACAATGATTGATAACAGAGGTCACGGTAATTCACAATGATTCGGGACCCGGGCGTCTCCCATGAGGCGGACTACTAACACATAATGTTTACTACATAGATCCACATGTGTTGACGGTGAAAAAAAAAGAAAAGAAAAAAAAAAAACAGGGAGAAAAAAAAAAAAACACGCAACTGTGTGAGCTGAAGCCACAAACGATAAGAGCTAAATGTTATTATTTAGGCATAGACAGAGTTGGAAAATAATAGTTCCCACCAAAAAACTAAACTAAAAATAATGAATCATATTAGTATTAAATAAAATCTATAATGTTTATTAGTTAATATGGATATTATTAATGTTAATTAATACTTTTATTTACGTTATATATATATATATATATATACACACACACACACACACAGGCTATACGTACATATACATATTAATGATAGGAAACTACAAATATTTAAAAACAATTTCTACAGCTTAACCCCCTGTTACACTTAATATAACATCTAGAGCTATTAAATTCCTCTTAATCTTTATTACATGTGCTTCAAAGATAAAACCTTTAATTACAAATACAAATTACACTGATATACACAAATATATATTACATAAAGATATGTGTGTGTGTGTGTGTATATATATATATATATATATATATATATACACACACACACACACACAAGAAGAGAGAGAAGAGAGAGAATGTGTAAGCACATGTAACAAACCATAACAAACCAGGATTACTCAATTTCCCCTGGGGATCATTAAAGTATTCTGATTCTGAAACAGTGTGACAACATGGCTCAAAAAAAAAAAGCTACATGTTTACAATGCGTAATAATATAGGCAGTGTGTGTGTTTGTAGAGACTGTGCACCACCTGTCGAAAACCCAACAGCTACATTACACACTTGCTGGTTTAACTTTATTTCTAACCATTTTTCTGAGAATGTCTTGAAGCGTTTCAGCACACGCATTTACACCTGTTGCACGTATAGAAAAAAATAAAAAAATAAAAAAACTCTCCTGTATCAAAGGTTGTAAGAGAGTCTAGTCGGTGTAAAGATGATGACAGGGAATGCCAGTAATTGTCGAGGAAGAAAGCAATATGAGGCAAACATCAGTTGTGCCATTATGACACCTTGGTGGGGTGGATAACTTAAATCAAGACAATGATTTTATTGTGGGCAGTCTGGAATCTATGCATGATAATAATAGTGTTGCCTGGTAGTGCAGGAGCGACCATCAATCAATAGCGAATACATTACTGATGGGTTTTGTGCACGGCCACTTTGCTGATGAAAGACAGAGATTATCCTCCCCGCCATCACTGTGTTCAAGAGTATCACCAAGACACAGGGAATACAAATAAATAAATTGGTCTCATACCTTGTTTGAAATTCCACATTAAGGCAAAGTAGTTAGTTAGAGTTTGAATGTATTCATGAGGTTCAGACGAATGAGAAAAAGCTTTCCACTCAGCCGCTCTGTGAATACCCTTGTGCTATTTGAGATTTGCCACAAGTGCTCTGGGTGCTAAATACAAGACCTCCTGAAAAAGGATGGGTAAGATAGGCCTTGCTGGTCAAGCTATTATCAATCCCTGGCCTAAAGCTTGATGACTAAGATACTTCAGATGTGTTTAACGGCTGCGTGAGGACACTGACGGCACGGCATTCTGAAATCAATCAGTTCAAGTTTTAATGTATCGACCACTTGAGGAGAACCAAAAGAGGGAGAGCTTCTCGACACACAAATGCCAGGGAGACTGGGTTGATTTTCATAGAAGATACACTTTTGACAAAAAAAAGTTTAATTAAACCTGAGGGCTCACTTGTGCAATGGAGGCTCATACACGATGATAGCCGCTCCTATCAGTTTGAGAGGCTAGGCAATTTTTCCTCACAAATACATGCACTTAGAAAGGTTTAGCATTAGATCACCAAGTCCTCAGTGTTAAGGCCAGTGAATGGGTGTTTTTAGCCCCTCAAGAGATGTGAAGCAAAGTAGGAGATGAGCTGTTTTCCAACAAAGTGTCCAGATCTGCACACACATACACACTACTGAATATTACCATTTCTTAAATGACAACAGCGTATTGTGAATTTGAGGAGCTGTGGAATGCAGGGTGATTGGTCTTAACATTTTTGCCCTGTTGTGTTACCTATTGGAGAGGAAGAGAAGGAAGGGAACAAATAACGTGAAAGCGGTGAGCTGTGTCAAATGTTAGCTGTGAGAGAAAAAAGTTTCTTTGGAGCACTCATGAAATGTCTGTTATTGCCATCAAAATATCAGATTCATGAGTTGCATGGAAGACTTCTGTGGACATTACTTGACATGAATAACTTTAGACCTGAATACCTCTTTTCCAGTGCTAAGCATCTGGTGCAAGGCCAGTGCTTGGCCTTGGAGAGCCATATAGCTGTTTGTAAAGAGTGATGCAGAGGCTAAGGGCCAAAAATAAAGTACTTAGCTGACACATTCTGTAAGCATTTTAACCCCCTATGGCACGTGGGTACAAAACAAATGCCTCAGTGAAGGTCAGTTGTTTGAAACGCTGTTAGCTTCAGATAATAATGAAGAATTGATCCCATCAAAAATTTCACTTATGTTGACTGAGCTGCGCACCGTCAGAAAGGGCAGCTAATGTGGATGGACAACAACTGATGTGAGAGCTGCGACGTATATTAAGAAATTGGCTGTATCCTTCACATGCGAAGCACAGACTAGATAAATTACTGTGAGGCTGCTTTCTTGTTCAGGAGCTGAACGTGCGGAAAGAACATTACGTAGTTGTAACAGCAGACAGAGTGCGTCTGTGTAATAAGCAAGGAGGTCACCGAGCAAGACCAGTTCCAATGCTGCGGACAACTACAATCCTTTAAAGGTGAAAGCAATGGAGCAGTATCAAATCATAGTTCTGACCATCTCAACAACACAGGGCTCTCTCTGTTGGAGAGGCTTTTGAAACGAGGTAGAGAACCAAAACATGTGGTAAATAAAACCTAGTGAAGAGCGGCACACCTTAAAATGGATGGGCTGTAACAGTCTCTCAAGGTAACCAGTCAGTGTTAATCGGCAGAGCTGTATTGATTCCAGAGTGAATCTTTGCAGCGAGAACTTAAGAAACACAGAGTAATAGTTAGGTTGCCTCAATCTTCTAAGACCTAGGCCATTTTTTTTGAAACAATACATCATAGCATGAGTCAAGGACATATCAGTACAAGATAGGTGAGCTCGTCCTTGCCTTCACCGGAGAACAGCTTTGGAGCAAAGATTCAAAAGCTTTGTAAGAATATCGACTGTTACCTTCAGCAGTAGTTCCATAGTGGAGCGTGGAAGGAAGAATATAATTCTCGTATTTGAATAGTATTGAATGGACAAAACATGTTGAATTAGAAGAGGAACGTCTCAAGGCCATTTCTTTTCCTCACAAATACATCTTTCTGAAAAAATACATACTGTATTTAATATGCTTCTAGCAGACTATTCAGGAAAATGTACAGTTTTAATAGGAAATTAAAGTTAATGTGGTGTTTTAGTCCTGTCCTGACAGTAAAATCGATTTACGGATGTTCTTCGAATGGATAAAGCGAATATCAGTAATGATGCACAGCAATTATCACTGTAAAGTAAGCCTGTGATGTTCAGTGATGTTTAACCAATGTCACAATGAATAATGAATATTATGTGGTCATATACAGGCACACTTTAGGTCAGGTTACGCAGTAAAACTGTAATATTTAGTGTCTTTACTTTACTGTAATATTTACTGTCTTTACTTACTTTACTTTTGTCTTTAAAACCCCATCTGATATACATCAACCCAGAGCCTTAAAATTAACTGACAAATTAACAACAAAAACCAAACCATCTGGAAGTTTACTTTTAGAAAATAACATATTTCTTTGAATCATTAATATAATGATGGACAAGGTGATTGTCTCATTTCTGCACTAACGGCATCACAAACAGGAGACATGATAAGAAATGTGTACTAGTTAGTATCTGAGGCTGAATTTCCCAAAGACCTCACTGTGATGTTTTGGTGCATAAGTAGACTAAGTCCAACTGCTTCCAATGTGCTACCACAGAGATGATACAAGAATCAAATTGGAGAAATGTATTTTTGTTCAAATTTATGTTGAGAAAATAATTATTCAATGCCTGTGTGAAACTCTTTTTAAGTTGTTGATTATGCTAAATAATATCTAGAAGATACCAAGTTATTGGTCAATGTAACTGATAATACGCAGATCACTCCCTATTGATATTCTTTGTGCTGCTTTTTAAAACACAACATCAATATTTTTTCCAACCACAACTATGGTGAGTCTTGGTTATTTTTGCCTCACACACCAAAGAAGTTAAGGATTCCAGCCTCATATTGTGCACTGTTTAGCTCCTTAAAGTTTGAGGGTAAATTTCATAATTAGCTTTGGTTCTGCAACACTGAGAAGAAAAAAAATTCTTTGCTTTTTTAAATCTCAGCAAAAATGAATAATTACCAGTTGTCACACACTGAAGGCCAAGCTTCACTACGAGGTGGTGTGGATTGCTGCATGTAGAACAGTGTACGTGTGCACATCAGTGTTGTGGCTGCATGAGTTGCTGTTTGAGTGCGTGTGCGTGTCTGCATGTGTGCGAGGAAAGTCCCTATTTGAGTACGGTTGAACATCCCATCAGGATATGTAACCTAAACAACACAAAGGAGAGAAACAGAAGGGCTTAGGGCAATGAAACACTCACCTTGAACCGGGCTGCTCCTTGCAGACACAAGGATTACCCATCTGCACATTTGTGAAGCCTTTTGATTAACAATGTGTCCAAACTGAAAGACGAAAAGGAGAAAACACAATTTAGTAATTTCAATGGCTTTCTGCAGATGGGTTGCCACCATATTTGGATAATTAATGTGTAGATATCTTCTTTATACTGGGCCCACGATGGCAATTAACATGTTTTGTGGAGAGGTGAAAACTTTTTTCGAGGCAGTGAAGATGGATGGAAATGCATTAGAGGAGGTCACGAAAATGGGCTTCTATTCTTTGCGCTAAAAGGATGCTTTTATAAGGTTATAGTAATTGAGGAATAAAACCCCAAGGGCAAATAAATGATAAAGAACTCATCTTTAATTGGCAATCTTTTTGGTTCATATAAATACCACTCCAAATTTCCTATCCACATTTTCATTGACTGCATGGCAAGTCTCTCTTGAACTAGAATTATGAAAGGCAAAAAGAGTCATAATGCTGACCGAAAAGGACAACTCTATCTCTTAGCAAGCCAAAGGTATACAAATTGCCCACTCTCTCTTCACCATGATATTATGCAATTCAATGAGAACAGTAATTTCCTGGAAATAGTTTAAAAGATGCATGTAGTTTTAGGGAATCCAGCATTCTGGTAACTGAGTAAATTTCCTATCACCTATTTGAATACATTTGAAATGAAAGATGAATACACACATCCTGATTAAAACCATAACAAGCTGTGGCGATGTCTAATTTTAACACTTATTTGTGAATTCAAAACACATCATGTGACTAACTCAAAATTATGTCAAAATATTTTAGTTTCAACTGAATTGCCTGGGGTGTTTGTTCTTTCTGAAATCTACTTTGTGACTTAGTTTTGTCGTGCATTCAGTTTTCTGATGCAGAGGTTGTAATGTTTGTGTTTAGAGCCTTGGCCCAAGCCCTCATCGCCTTAAACCTCTCTCTGTCGCCACCTAATGGCAGGAGTGTGTGTTAATTCTGAGCTCTGGAGCCCAGCTGAGGAAAAGTGTGCACCAACACATCCTCCCTCTCTCAGGTAATTATGTCTTTTATCTAGGAGACACATACAGCTACTTTAACATCGGATATCCAGCCGTCCTAATGGGCCATTATTCAAATAAATGGGGGAAACACTGTGGGGTTGGTGACCCCCTTCGTACGGCAGGGCCCTCCATCCAGGCACACCTGCTGAGACAAGGTAACGTTTATCACTGACACCTTCACAGGACAGAAACAAAATGGCAGGCGGGGTCAGCGGTAAGGAGCACACTGGGCCTGTCATATTGCAAACATATCCATTTGGTACAGCTCTACTCTTGTGGTTGCCAGGCTACTGCCTAATATATGGTGACTGAGTGTGCGTCAGGAAAACAGAAGTAAGATGTTGACTTTGAGATAAGTACCTCTTGAAATTAAACAGCACCATCACATTGCATTCAAAATAACATTTCCAAAGGTCAACTTTAAATGGTCCCCATTTGGCAAAAAAAATCCCTGTGTTCTTCAACTCACTAAATCGTCGAATTTGCATACCAGTTGCGTTAGTTAGTGGCATTTAATTATTTATGTTTTAATTACACAGAATGAAGGGGATAATATCACTGTATGGCAGTTTTTTGGTGTGTATGTGCCCCAGTCATTGGAACACTCGGATGTCACCTTATTAAAGTACACAAAAAGATAATTATGTCCAGCTCTGTCTAAACATTTCCATGGTGCTGCACTAGAGAATCATCGCTGAATTGGGCACAGAAGAGGGTTAGACCTCTTATGATTAATGTGCTTGATCACACACACATATTCACAAACACACATAGGAGTGGTAAAGGCATGTCAACTCCCTCTCTCTTTCTCTCGTCTGCTCTCCTCCGGAGTCAAGGGTCAGCAAAATTGTTTGGATGGCGATGACTGTCGCATCAGCCAGACTTATCATGCACTGAGCTCACCCATGGACTCGAGAGTGCAAAGCCAGCCAGCTGACATACAGGTGAAGAAGACACACCCTCTTTGCAAAAGCCACATGTCTACATGAGTACACCAGTTGGGTATTAACAAAGGCAGAGAGCATAGACTGATAAAAGAAAGCTACATTTAGAGACAGATTTGGACATGTCTAATGGTTAGGATATATGGGCAGGTATATATACAGAAAGGGATGGAGTCAGCCATGGTGGGGACAGAGAGCTGTAGGTTCACACATCCATCCCTCGTTCCCACCAGCTCTCCCACAGAACACCCATCACCTGGAAATGTCCTACTGAATAGAGCTGCTGATGTCATTGGAGAGATGGTATTGATTGACCAAGGGGCAGCAAAGGCCAATGCAATTAAGAGACAAGAAAACATACAGCGTTAAAGACTGTGTAAATAAAGGGACTCTGCAGTAGGGCCAGACAAAGGCCAGTCCAGGGCCCATTCAGGATCCCCTTGTTCCTTGTTGGCCTGGGCTCTTCTCTAAGGACTGAAGGTCTGGGTGGGAGGCCTGGGGGAGGTGGTAAAGAAGAGAGAGGCTCTGTGTGGGTGTCCAGAGGGATAAGGACAGGGGTGTTGCTAGGCTGTCTCTGAGAGGCTGATGAGAGCTTAGCCCTCCCTGTATCCGGAGCTATCAGGTGATCACGGATGATCTGCATCTGAAGGAGGAGACTGTTGAGAGGAAGAAGCTGTATTTTTATAGGCCTCTGTCAGGTTTGCTTTGCTGCCCTTATTACTCACTTCCTTCCGCTCTCTGTCACCTACCTGAATATACTGTAGTGTGAGTGGTTTCTATGAGAACAGTACTTTAGATACTTTGACTTTTGAATGAATGCATTTAAAAAAAAATAGATAAAAAAAGATGAGCTTTTTGGCTAATCAAACTATCTCTAGATGCTTCCCAATCATTACTGCTGGTTTCTCAACCATTTTCAGCACCAACACTGGAGATTTACCTTAAAAAAAAATAAACGTTTCTTAAAATTAGAACATTACATGTATTCACTTTTTAAAACCTTTAGAGCTGTAATAGATGTAGACACATGATCCGTGAATAAGGAACTGATTAATGTTATAATAATAATAATAATAATAATAAAAAACACTAATGGCAATATAATGCAGTGGTTAGCACTGTCTCTTCCTAAGACATGCAAGTTTCGTTGATTAATGACTAAATTGCCTGTATGTGGTCAGATTGCTACTATGTACACTTCTCAGTACACCTTAATCAGATTAGCTAAATCTACAAATTCCTAATTGCAAACATAATCTCACAGCAATAGTTGACATTATGTAGCTTAAGCATTACACAAATTTTACGTTTAAGCTTCAGGGGAACAGAAGTTTATACTTCACTGTGAGGGGGCATGAACTATTCAATCCATTGAGTATTTTTCACTCAACTTCATCACAATTGTAAGCTTAATAAGGGTGTTAAGGAGAAAAAGTGGAGTATCATCAAAGCCTTCAGGATAAATCAGTGGAGGACCAAAAATGTCTGTACACAATTTCATGTCAATTCATCCACCAGTTCCTCAGATATTAGACCAAAGAGGTGGATCAACCAACAAATTGGCTGAACCAACATGTGCCAACATGTCCAGAGTTAGTGTGTGTGCATGTTCAGACTAAACATTATTGAAAAGTTTTAGCTCCAGGTTTTGAAATATACCCAAGAAACAAAACACACAGGCCTGTTCATTCATTTGTCTAGCGTTGTGTATGCATTTCAAACATCCCTGGTGTTTTGCTAGTGTGCACTCACCACGAACAGCGATCATAACCGCGACTATCGCGGCAAAAGTAGCTGCTTTGCTCACTGACTTGAAAATGAACATTGTGCTCTCTTGTGTCGTTCCCACGACGCATTCTAACGACGCGTTGAAAGCGCGTTTTCCGTCCTGTCCGCGCCATTTTCAAAAATTTGAATCGGTGTCGTGACCACGCCCCCTTTTGATGCGTAACCAACATGACCCAGATTGCCTACGCGCTATTAACTGACCATTTTCATCGCATTATAGTCAGGAATATATTGCATTACACTTTGTCATACTCCTCAGTGTGAATGCACTTGCACACTCAAAATAGCAACTATACAAATGGGATCACTCCAACTGAGACAGCAGCAACCTTCAATTTCCCAGTTACAGGGTCACAGCAAGGGTGCCATGACTAACATTTAATTAGGGAATTAATTAAATAATCTGCAGGGTTAACCTTGCTTCACTAGGCAGCAGTTTTATAAACTGTTTCAAACATTGGTTATTAAGTGAAAATCATTATAAGCTACACAAAAAACTATACAACCTGTTTGCTTAATTGTTTAAGACCATGTAATCATAACCTATTATGTCCATATATGAATGGCACACATACCAAAACTATTAGTATTGTCCTAAATGGCACTTTAACTAATATTCATTTGTGAGAGAGTGGCCTGTGTCAATCTGTGTCGGTGTCAAAGGGAGAGCTCACATAGACAACAGCCTTCTCAACCCCTGGACCCCTTGTTTGATCCAGCTCTTCTTCTAGCAACAAACAGGGCTTGGGAGAGGGAGGGGGGTCATCTATTCTGATGTGTTTCCTCTCACCATCCTCTGCCCCCTCTCTATCTACATTCAGGAAAAAACAATGGCCTCTACTTCATCTGTCTCCCAGGTGTCAGGGTGAACATGATCCCAGGATAATTTACCTCGCTCCTCATTTCTTGTTCATCAAATGAAGGCCAGTGTATGCCTGTCCTTAGTCTAATTTACATTTTCTCATTAACTCTGCACTTTTATTATTCAAATTTGTATGTTGTCTAGAAAAAAAAGAAGAAGAAAAAAACGGATGGGCGGATGGATGTGTGACGTTGTCTTGCTTGCTCTCCATGTGCATCACCCTGAGCAACAAAGAGGCTATGGGAGGTGTTTGAGCCTGTTTACATCTCATAAGCCACCTGAGGATGGAGGTAGCCATTGTTTACCCTCTGCTGCTACTATAGCACACTCTTTGTGTGACTGCATTGCCTTTAAACCTTCGGGATATATTACATTTACAGTGCTTCACTTAACAAATAAAGAGGATGACTATGGCCTTCCTTTCAATAGCAATAACACAAAACACCTGTTTAACCCCTTTCTAGAAAAGTGCTGGTGACTGAGTAGCATTCCCAATGTATAGAAACTGTCATGGACATTGTATCTGGTAAATTCAATTCCTATCTCTCAATGAAAGAGCCAAACAGATATCACACATTCTTTGGTCCATTACCACCATATAGACTCTAGTCCTTGACCATGATTTTAAAAGGGTCACCACTTGACCATGATTTTTCACCACATTCAGTAACAGTGAATGCACGCTGGTCCTTTCCTTAAAATGTCATGTACATGTTGTATGTTTTTTACCACTGCATTTCAAGAATGCCGCAACAATAAGAAAAATGTGTTAAGCTGCAACCAAATCATTTACTTTTGTACACTGAGCCTTACTCATACACAACCCTGCAGGTAATTTAGCTTTCGTTTAGCTGTCAGTGTTATGGCTTTATATTTCAGCGGTGTTGACCAAAGTAGGAGCATGAATGATGCTTTGAATCCCCTCAGAGAACAAGCTGGTAATAAATGCACTGGGGGAGGAGGGGTGGGTGGTATCATATACATACACACACTAAATCAAGCAAGTTGTGGACAGCGAAATGCACTGAGACTCAGCAGTGATGGAGAGAGAAATTGAGAACTTCATAGGTTCAATCTAAAGAGATGAGGAGCGATTAGATTGGGTGAGGGTGGGTGCTTTGAAGACATGGGGGCAATATTCTCAGACGTCTTTCTACAATAAATATATTTTTAATTTGTGCTCTTTTATTAACCAGCAAAATCACTTCAAAATGAATAGCACATTATTAAGTCTTCTAGTGGCTCTTACTGTTCTTTATCATGAGTTTGTATCACTGTGCAATTCATCTCCAGCCATTCTTCACACTAAATATGTTTTATATGAGCCTTCATTTATCATGGCCTGTCAGCTCTTAACTGTATCATTATTCAGTCTAGAGTTATAAATTGGAATCATTAAACGTTTTTTCACATAATCTGATGCAATAACTGCTCCCCCTTTATTGGCTTGTGAAAAGAAAATAGTAAATACAATTGTCTGTCAAGATCTTTGGAGATAGCCGTCTCTCTCAGGCTGAAATGAAATTAGGCCAGCCGAGGAGACAGGATCAATGTCAGCAGATTTGTTCGACTTTCATCGTGGAGGGGACGGGGCTGAGCCGATGAAGGATGGAGAGAAAAGGAAGCTGACACTGCTGAACCCGATGAGGAATGTGGGCTTAGCTGTCAATATTTTTTTTTCATACTGTGTCACATCAATCAGAGGTGTCTTTTCAACTTCTCAGTGCAGTTCTGGAGACATTCATAATAGAGATATTACATTCCCTGAACTCAGCTAGATGTGTGGTCTCTGTAGCTTTTTTTTCTGCCTTCAGCATCTGAGACGATTTCATGAAAGGAGGTGTAGTGATTAACGATTCAATGTGGGGTCAAATTTTCATCACTTAAATCATATTCTAATCAGAGGAGGACCTTGGCAGCATGAGCCATCTCTGGGACTGCTATAAACCAAATTGCATTAAACAAAAGTAAACCCAAATGTACCACCCTTTATTTTATCACTTAGCAGTACACTCCAAATACACAGCGGTCACAGGAAAAACACATTTCAAATGAAAACAGAAGTAATTCATACAATAACAACATAATTTAAGTGGTAGACTGTCACCAATGCCTGATGTTTTCAGTCATTGTTTTCTTCTTCTCATCCCATAAATAGATGGTAATAAAAGATGTGAAATCCCACTCAGAGAATTGTGGGTAAAGACTGCCACCCACTGGCAACATCACACTCCATCTTCACTCCATTTTCACCTCCTTATGTTGTGTTTCATCAATGCTTTCAGGTTCACACACACATATACGTTTTTAATTCAAATTTGGGAATAATTATGCAAGTCATCCAGTTGTCATTAAATTTTATTAGTATTTGTTTGTTTTTTGTTTAGAAATGAAGTAAATGATAAAAAAAAAAATAATTAAGGCTAAAAGGAAACAACACATTATACCATGGTATATTTTTACAGAGCAAACGCACACCATCTTCCATTAGCCTATGCTGCCATCTAGTGGATGATACGCTGATACTTCCCTGCTCTGAATTTGACCAGCAAGATATTTTTTCATTGATACAAATAAGAATATAAGAAATCAAACATGAGCTTACATGAGTGTTTGCTGTAACCTTCACAAACTTTAGCAAGTCTGTTAACATCATCTTGAATCAATTTACCTCATTTATCAGTGTTAGTATGTCAACCTGCTTGTGCACTTTTGGATCATGCATGTGTCAAGTGTTCACCGTTTCTTCCTTTTAAGTCAAAGTTTACCGGTTATTTGCTAAACAAGGGGAAAATTCAGCATTAAAATGTAACAAGTTCTTGCAGGTAAGAGGTCAAGAGAACAACTTCCATTTTAGGCCAGATGGTGGTGTGTTTGTACCAGGTAGCGCAGAAACACAAACATAAGAGTGTGAGGTATAGTACTACTGAAATGAACAGTGGGAAAACTCTGTAGACCGATGGAGCTGGTATAAATCATTTATGAAATAATACAAAGGAGTCTGGTTTTATTGTGCTACAGCAGAGAAAAGAAATATCTCAGAATCCTGTTTCATATGTGACCACGTAAAGGTCATCTCTCTCTCTCATCACGTATCTCAACATGGAAGCTGCAGAATTTCGAGGTAAAATATAATATTTTGTTTTGTTTCATTTCAACAGAAGTTCAAAGTTAATCTGAAAAATTCCATTGTTTGCAAAATGTTCAGAACTCAAGTCCAGGACTATTTATTTACCCCTAGTGACCCGTATTTCCACCTGCATGTTGAAGGTGTTTATATATAAACTCCCTGAAAAGAGAGGCAGTTCATTCCAAGGTCTCTGTTCTGTCAATCTGGCAATAAAGCTCGGTCATGCTCTCTTTCCCCCCTCTTTGCCCCCCATCTCTTTCTCTCATGTCTCTCTGTGTCGTTTACAATACTTCACCGTGTATCTGTGCGTGCTGTGTGAAGAGCCAGGAACGTTCTGGAAAATGAAAACAAATTGCTCAAGGTGCTCTGCATGGGACGAACGAGCTAATACACATTTTGTTTTCCATGACTTTTTCTATAGGAACGTAACAATCCTGTAAACTCTGACACCTCAGAACTTGTAGAAAGAAAGAAAAAACACAACATATGTGCATACTTTTAACAGTATAACGTCTTTAAAATCGACACAGCAAACTTAAAGTGTCTCATGACAGTCCAGTGCTGTCACATTACTGGAAATTGACCAATTTTCCATTTTCTGCAAATTCAAGAGGCTAGTGAGAAACTCTAAACATGAAGAACGTACAAGGGAAATGATCTAATCTGTGAGTTTGATTGGTAAAATTTGAGTTTGTACATCATGTTTTGGAAAAAGCATTTCTGAGAGGCAGCTGCACTGAAGTTTGAAGTTGAGTTTAATACAAATGGGTGGAGTTAAAGAGACATTTATGGAACACAAGGTATCCAAGAGGGAAACTTTAAAGGCGAAGTGGGAGCTAACAAAAGATGTGTAGCACTGACTTTTTCTTTCTGACATTCTCAGTTTTGCTACATAACTTGTCTAACTAGTTAGAGTCTATAAATACTACAGAATTAACTTAGTTATCAGGAAGAGCATAATCAAGATATCAGTTTTGTCATCAGCTCCCTCCTTTTAAGTTGTCTTTCTCAGTCCCACTCAGTCTAACATTTCTGTCACTCTTGGCTTCATCTGTTGAAGTTGAAATGATTTGTTTAACGCAACTCTGCCTCTGACACTTCAGATTGTATTTTGTAACTTTCTCAAGAGAAAAACACGTAACTGCACCTTAGTCTCGACAAGGCTTGACAGTGACGACATGGCCGACTGACTACGTGTTCTCGGTCACCCCCACGCCTCGTTAGACAGGCTGATTCTGCAAACGTGTCATCACTTTGCACCATCTTGTCGATGTTATCACAACTATCTGCATTCTCCCTGAGAACTTGATATGACCCAAGTGCTATGAAGGGAAGAAAAAAGTCTGAACTGAAGAAAAATGTCTGTATATAGGAGAATTAAGGGCACAGTTCAGAGGACCAGGTTTCACTGCTGGTCCTCGCTTTACAGTGCAACGCCTCCCAGTAAATATTACAGGCCACTGTGTTTAAAGGTGCCCCACCTCTGTAAACCTTGGTATATTGTACATAATCTATGCCAGTAGTTCCACATTTTTAAACAAAAACTGCAATGATAACTTTAATAATAGTAGTAATAGTAATAGTAATCATGTCAAATGTAACCATGTTCAAAAAAACTGCAGGTTTTCTTTCTACAATGTGTACACTGAGAAAAGAAAACAATTAAAAGTAGCCCATCAAACCTGTCCTCCAGGACTTGCTTGCACTTGTCTCGGCTCAAGTTCAGAAAAAGAGAAAGAGGGCCGAGTGGTTGAAAATGAATCATCTGAAGACAAGGAGACAGTGACAAATCCATTTTTAGCTTTAACTCAAACATTTTAGCTCCAGAATGCTTATAACGACTCGCTTGGTTTAGTCAAACGGCCTCTGAAGAGGGAGTATCACTTTCAGACAGTTCCCTCTTTGTTGGCAGGTCACAGCACTGCTGAAGAAATACCACTGACACCGACGTAACTCCCCCAGCATTAACACTACATACAGTGGTGCAAAGTTATGATACATAAGCTTGAAGGTGGATTTTGCTTCAAAATCAGGATCAGATGGTACTAACACTACAACTGAATATAAATCATAGTAGCATATTCAGCAGGAAGAGACACCTGAAAATGACTTGATTGCTTAATAAGCAGTTTGTGGAGCTCTTGTTATTTTTTCCTGTCAGCACTGATTACAATGTGTTCCTCTTTTGTTATTTTACACATTAGAATTGCTAGAAAAGAGTAGCTAAATGTGAATTAAAGCAAAAAAAAAAGTTTTGATCAACAACTAGATAATGTGAATCATTTGCTCTAAATTTTGCAATCAACAAATGACTCATCTGAGTTCCTAAGTAAGATTTTGAATCAACTCTGTTCTCCACCACCACCACCACCACCATCACCACCACCATCTAAACTTTAAATGAAGAAATAACTTTTCAGAGAATATTTCACCCCTCCAGTGGAGTTTCACACACATGAAGCCAAACTGCCCTGATGGCGTTGTTCCTTGAATTTGTCAGTCATGGGAAGCAGATCACTTGCCCACTCCTAGACACACATAACAACATGGGCCCCTGATATTTAAACTGCTTGTACTGTGACTCATTTGTAGTTCCTGTGTACTTGAAAAGGCATCTGAAAGGGACAGTGGCAGCACTAGAAAGTTGTGGACTCTGGTCATCACCGACCTGATTCTTACTTGTTTAAAAAAGTTTTCAAACAAATCATGTGTGTCTTTCTGTTGCCTTCGCTCCACCATTGTCCAAAAACTATTAAAAACACATCTGTTGCACTGGCTGACATGTTTCTTCTCTGTAGTTTATTTTCACTTGATTCCACAAACAGTGTCTTGCTGCCATAAACACCAGAGCACAAACTATGTATTAATCCACTGCTGAAACTAGTCCAACAGACGGACCAGTTACTTTTGTTTGTATAATCTTGCAAATGCTTAAAACAAAGCCTAGTTGTGATTTTAAAAAAAGCCACTAGGTGTTGTTCATATTCATGAACTTGGGGCTGTGTGGCACAGATAGCGACACAAAGTTGTAAAATTTTGAAAGACAGGCGAACACCTTGTTGGCTTTGGTTCTGAATGTCAAATAGAGAGCACCGATTCATCATTTCAACAGATTATCACGGTATCTATAGTGACTAATTTGTTGATCCATATATCCATCAGGAATGCAAAGATTTTGTTAAGTTATGATGTCACTAATCTGGCAAAAAATATATCATACACTCAACAGATTTATTTAATCTTCAGATAAGAGGGGAGACAGAATGCATGTTTTGTCATCATATAGCAATCATCATGATTACAATGACAAAGAGCAGAAATGTCTGAGTTTTCAGTCCACAACTGGCTCTAAACTCCTATCCTTGGGTAAGTATCCTGCACACTATGTCATAGGGAAATCCTTGCCATGTCTTTGAGTGAGGGAGGCTCTCAGCCAATATCACTGCTCACTGCCAAGGAAAGACTTTTCTCTCTGATCTGGGAGGTGTGCCGCACTTTTTCTATTTGATGCCGTAATTGTTTCTCTCTCTCAGGCAGGAGGCCTGGGACATGTTTTTCTGTAGGCGGAAACACTTCAGTGTGGAGTTCCATCTCTGTAGATGTTTTGGAGATGTGGCAGCATATGGGCTCACTTTAAAAAAAAAACCTCCACAAAAGCTTCTCCTTTGAGATAATTGTACCTTGAATTATACTGTGGAAGCTTTGATTTATCAACACAGTTGCTGACAACAAGTTTCCACCCCTTCAGACTTTCCATTGACAAATCTGCTGCGATAACTAAAACCTGTTAAAATAACACTCAACAGCATTAAATGACACTTAATTTATCATCTTGGACAAATTGTGTTCAGTGTAATGAGTTAATGAGAGGATAGTCGTAACAAGCTGGTGGCAGAATAATTTCCTCATGTTGCAAATTTCATCTAAGGCTAGGAACATCCTCTAATTACACCGGATGAAGTTAAGCTCTCCTTGACATCTTCTAACACTGTGAGTTTTCTAGGAAGCTCACTGAGACCTTTGACCAAACCCATAATTAGCTCTAATATGGGTGTACACAATTCAAATATGGTTACATCAACAGTGACATTGAGCAATCGTGGTTTGTCGTTTTACGTTTTCCAAAGCTGTTCCAACAAATAACATCATCACATGTGGGCTACACATAATTACAGCTAATGTCAACATTATTTGGCATGAATCATGAGCTCATATGTAACAGTAACCACAAACTGTTTACATTTTCCGTTGTGTCTCTGGCCACTGCAGAGTAGAGTGTCCTGGGATGATATTTCATTAACTGTATTTTGAAGCAACATTGCATCAGATAAGCACAGATAACAGATAATTATATACACAACACAATATTTTTTATAAATAAAGATCCATTACAAGAACAACTAATGTAGATGATAAAAACAACAATCAAAAGTATTCTCTGTTAAAACTAGTGCTCAGACCAAACAGTGGATTTTATCTATTAATAGAAAATTAAACACTTGTTTGTTTGAATTTCTCAAATTTGGGGATATGTTGTCACTGGTGTCACTGTATTTTCAGTATCATTAGGTTTTTGTTGGACAATTTTGTTTGTTTAATTTTTTAGACAGTCCAAAATAAACATTCAACAGATTACTTGAAATTATGATGAGATTTATGCAATTCATCCAATATTTATTCCAATTATTCTTTGAGTGTCTTTGGAGGCCTAGAGCCAATTCTAGTTGACTGCGGGGCAGTGAATTCACATTCACATTTGAATTCAAACCTACAGACAATGTGGAGTCTCCAGTCAATCTAATCTCCTTGTCTTTGGACTGTGGGAGGAAGCTGGAGTACATGTTGAAAACACCATGAGGAGAAGATTAAACCTTCATACAAAAAAGGCCCCAACTCATGTTCAAACCCAGAACTGTCTTGCTGTGACCTAATAGTACTTAACACTGCACTACCTTCAGGGTAAATATAAATGGTTTATTGATAATAAAAAATTAAACATGTAGCTGCAGGGGAGTGAAAAGAAAACACCAAATTATAAGACACGTATACAAATAAACTCTAAGACTTGATAAAAGAGTTGATTATAGAATATAGATCTGTTTTCCATAGTGCTTTATATAGTATATATATATATATATATATATATATGACTCATATAGTTTATGTATGGAGGGAAGACTTCATTGATAACGTATGGGCTAAACCAGACACAGTAAACAATAATAGTGACAAAAGACAGGAAACAAATATTGAAACAATTCATTGTGTTCTTTTATTTTATTTCCAGTACAGTGTCTTTGTTTTTATCCCACATACTGTATTCTCATGTGCTTTCAATTTGACCCCACTTCACCTTCCCTGTTCGTTCACTTCTACTGCTTTCATCCGTCTGTTTTACACAAAACATTTTCTGCTGCCTGGTTTCCATTCTACTCAACTGAACAAATTCCTTCTATATTTACATGCATTATAACGCAAGCAGCAACAGTAACAAAGCAAACGACAGCCAATAAAGTTATTTTACATACAGTAGTTATATATTTTCACACACTTGCTCTGTGTTACAAACCCGGCAACTGAGTGTGTGGGGTTAGGCAGCACATTTATTCAGGAATGGCCTTGCTAAGGAAAATGGGGGAGCTATGAGGGGCTTTTTCTTGGCCAGCAAGTCCAGGCTTGGTTGCAGGCCTGTCTGTCCCTACTCAGTGCAAACATGTCAAACATTTCACCACTAGTATGAGCTAAGGTCCCCCATTCCTTCGCTGTAGGTTAAAGAGGTCTCCACCCAACGATACAAGCCTGATCTGTGCTCATGATTAAGTTATTAATGCTGCATTAATTAGCTTTTAAAAGGCATGAGCTTATTCTTTCTAAAAATGGAGATCTGATGAGAGACGTGAGGGATTCCTGAAATATCTGCACACTGCAAAACACACATGCATACTGTATTTTGAAAGCTGAAAGGCAACGTGTCCAGATGTGACCAAAAAATAATCATGTGGGTTGAGTTTCTGACATCGGTTGAGGCAGGCTTAACTGCTCACTCAACCAGAATATGGAGTCGGTTTTCACGTTTACACTCTTGAATCTGGACTCCTACAGTGCGGCACTACAATTCACGCAAGAGAGACGTCCACTTGATTAATCCACGGGTGTTGGGACAAACAAGTCTCCATTATGCAGACACTGGACTCGAGTTATGCAGCTTTCAACAGATCACCACCATGACAGACGACCACAAGCAGGAATAAATATGCATTTCAGGAAGTCAGCACGGCTCTCGTATGAGAAACGTGAAAGCATGGCTCTGGCTGAAATATACTGTGAACACCCAAGACAAACCCACTTCCCGGCCCAACTGGCATCCACACAAGGGCAGAAATAAGGGAATGTATTTATGAGCATCTGGCTGTGGTTCAGTGAGGTCAGTGCACTGATAGACTACAAGGAAAGATCCCTGCACCTCAATGTACTCTCACTGTACTTGCTACATTTGTATTGCTAATCCATCTGCTGCTATTGTAAAGCAATTTGGGCCAACTCCTGTTGCTTTTAAATGTGCTATATAAATAAGAGTGACCCGACTACATATTCCAGATGAAGACGAGCCGGCGTGTCTTGTAGATCATGTGGTTTTTTGCCTCGTTTCTAAATCCATAAACTTGTATTTTAGCTTTGTTAAATACATTATAATTTGTAGCATCATAAATATAAAAGTCTTTGTGCAAAAACAGCATCACATTAGTTGGTTTGCATGCGTTCTATCCTGTGAAGTTAAGTCTCACATCTTGTCTGGTTACAGTCCTCTTCGTCCTGTGCATGCACCCACACATGAGAAACACTGATTCTGATTCTCCTATGTTGTGACATCAATATTCAATCTGTCTTTGGGATTTCTTTGTGAGGACAGCACGAATATGCTGGTAACATTGACTGATATTGAGCTTGGCTTTTCGAAGAAGACACACGGTTTTCATAAGCCCATTAATCTTAAAAGGAACAACTGTCAGAAAACATACAAGTACCCCTATCCCTGACATAAGAAAGGCCCGTCCAAGGCCTTGATTTTTGGTTTGGCGGAAAACGATATCACACTGCCTCTGATAGAAGGCCTTGAATGTCTCTTTGCAGACTTTTCCATCAGGGACCTTGCATTCTTATGCTTAGAAGACTTATACCACAACTGCAATTCATGACACGCGACTGGATTAACAGCTCAAACAGGGTCATTTGAGGAATCGCTGCTTATTATTATTATTATTACCACAGGTGTCTTAAAGTGCCACGTAAGTGAAAGAACTAATTCTAAGGCTAAGTAAGGTTTCCACTGAGAGACGATGCAATAAATGAGATGATTACCACTAAAGCTGGAAGTCAAAAGTTAATCATAAACATTGCAAGAGAATTGTGAATTGAAAATACAAGGTTAATGTCAATTTCCACATGTGACCCAGTGTTTTTGACTCCCTGGGCCGATTTCCAAGTAGGGCAGCCATGAATCAGCAGCAGCCGTGGATAGAGTCTGAAGTGCTCCAAAAGTAATTAAGGTTCCTCCTTTTAATTGACAACAGACCCAGCCCAGCGAAGCCCCACTGCCAAACAACAACCAAGCAGGGGAGTATAAAAAGGTGCATTTAACAATGCCTAGAAAGGCTTTGTGCCTGAACACACTGGATAGACTACGAGCACCAGTGTTTAAGATGAAGTAACAAGACAAATGAGTGGTTATGTGGCCCTGACAGAAAGTAAATGTCGTTAAAAAAGTTTTGTTTCCCCAATATTTTATGAAGTACTTGCGATTCTGTCTCTACTGCAGGTGTTGTGGTCTATTTTCATCCCTCTAAAATGTTTTAATTGAGCCCATCACATTTAACAACCATCATGACAACATACTAATGACTCCTATGGTTTGCTTTGAAAATGATAATGACAAAGTACATAGTACATAGGTTCACGTACAAAAAAAAGAACAAGATTCTTATGCTTTCATAAAATGTATGGGAATTAAAATCAAGTACAGGTTTATCTATCACTTACATTACATACCTATGGAAAAATTGACATTGTTGTTATAAAGGGACTTTTTCATGTTTCATTTTTTCACACTGTCACGGTCTCGGTCTTACCTCTAGATCTCATGTGACAAATTAAAAGCATGATCAAAACATCAACAAATCAAAAATGATGTTCTCAAGCCTAATTTTATGACAATATATATATATATTATATATATATATATTATATAGTATAGCATTATTATATAGTTTATATAGTTTAGCTGGACATTAAGTCTTTATGATAACTTGGCACCAATTACTGTGTTTCTACCTAATGATGGAAATGTAGAGTAGAAAAGATATGAGACATGAACAAATTATTACAACCAAATTCTTTCCAAGGAAATGGAAATAATTCAGCTTACAATCTGTAAATCAGGCAGAATAAACTCTCTCATTGTATTTTACACCCCCGCCACCCTCACACACACACACACACACACACACAGGGAAATGTAGCCATAGGAAATAATATATCATCATTTTTCAATTCAGCGTAATATGCGTCACTTTTTGTCCTCGTAATCTTTATCTCGATAGTGATGCTAAATTAAATCCATGTCCGATAAAGAGACTGGTCACATCTTGAATCTTTATTAGTCTGACAACAGATGTTTAACATGTGTATACTTATCAGTAATACTCGTCTAAGGTTAGCTTTTCCAGAACAGGTTCACATCTAGCTGAAATTAATGGCACTGCTTACATTTAGATGTCACATACTTTATCTTAATTAAGTGCATCTTGATAAGACTCAGTCATAGAGCTTTCATTATTGTGCATTGATTGGCATCGCTCCACAGGAAATAGGCACCAGAAGGCAAAAGTGGACGTCTTATAGTTTTATGTTTGCGTAAGCATGGCTACAGTATATCTATACTTGATGTTAATGTTGGCAGTTAATCTGCCGTCGAAGTGGATTTGATGAATAATGATGATTGATTTTTTTAAAATTTGAAATAAAAGCATCACCTTTTATAAAGAGCTTGTTGTCTTCCTCACAGCTGCAGTAAAGACATCAGATTAAAACCGAAAAGATTATATGACATCACCTCTTTACCAAACATGTCATCTCGATCATCTTCATCTGTTTCAGGTCTGTCTTTATTTTATGAAAGGGAATCAAGTTGAATTGACAGACAGTATTAAGGTAAAGATGCTTCATGTGTGCGTTACAATTTCCCCTGATGTCCCAACTGTTTAATGACTTTAGCCAAGAATTCTCGTAGCAGAATGAGGAAGTGACTGCTTTTTTTGTAATAACTGATGCAGAAAGAGATTTAGTGTCCATTAAATTTTTTTAAAAGGTTCAATGAATGCAACATTTAAAGTGTTTCCAGTGGGTGGCAAACAATCAAACCCAAACTATTCCTGTATGGAGAGTGTCCATCTGTAAATTATAGTGACAGATTCCACATCAGAGATGAGTCTGTGAACGCCGACACTCGAGTTTTTGATTCACAACAACAGAGAGAAAGAGAGAGAAGGAGAGAAAGAGAAAAAAAAGTCCCTTGTATTTTATAACATTGCTCCACTTTTAAATCAGAACCAGATTTGTCCCAAACACAACAAATATTTCATGGATTCCCAAGAACACTTCATGGTATAAAATTAAAATAAAGTGAAACCACCCATTTCAGACGGCGTGTCAGATGGCTACCAATTCAATGAGCAAGTGACATAAAAAGAAATGTCTGTGCACTAATTGAAACATATCAGTAGCCTTAATATTCTTGTAGATGTCTTAACTGTGAGTATATCAAAGTAAGGACACACTTCATTTCCTTTACGGGTGCCTACATGAAAAACAAAGCAGACAAATACAAATACTTCCTGTCTGCCCAAGACCAGAAGGCGTTAATAATGTGTCTTTTCTTCAGCTTATTTTCCAAAAAAAAAAAAAAAAAAAGTCAAAATACATGCATAATCCTCAGGTGTCTCCCTTACTGTAATAATTAGAAGTACATTCAGAACATGAAGACACATGAGACGTGTTTAGTGAAGGTCACAAGCAATTATTCAGCCTGGTAAAAGCTGGCATGTCTCACATGGCACCGCTGCACGCCCTCATTAGGCGTGTTCTGCAGCTCAGAGTGGGTCTTGTGGCTATAAAAGAACTGAGCTCACTGCCTTCCAAGCCTCCTTTTAGCAGAACCTCACCAGCGGGAGCACAAAGAAACTACACATCACCACCTCTGGATCAGATAGGAGCAGACAAACCTTTTTTTGTAGAGGGGGGAGTGTGGGAGGAGGAGGAGGGAGGGAGAGCTCCTGCATTACTGAGGAATCGGTGTGTTTCTTTACAGGTTGGGCTTGGTTGGCTCTCAACTGGATAAACAGTGATGGGTCCCCCCGTCCACCCTAACTCCTTCCTAATAATGAGCAACAGAGATTTATTAGCTTTTGGACTATATGTGAAACATTAGGTTTAATGTATTGAGTTTAACATGACACTAAAAAGTGACATTTTCAAAAAGGTGGGCGTGGGGGGGTGGGGGGGTGGGGGGGGTGCAGAAGAGCTGCTTCATGCTTTCACTTAATGCATTTGTTTACACTATAGAACAAATACTTAAAGCATGTTTCTTTTTTTGCTGGCACACTGGTTTGGTCTTTATGGAAATATAAGGAACAGTGTGTTTTTTTTTTTGTACCAACACACTTTGTTTCAATCTTATAGCTGCATTTTGGTCCTGGTGTGTTAAATGTGAGCAATCTGGACCCCTGTCTAATAATTTCCATATTGAGCACTGAGATCACTGAACTCACAAACACTAAATCAAAACCGTAGGCAAAAAAAAGTCTCTTCAATAAAACACTATGGTTCATCTAATTGAGGAAAGCAAATTGAAACCATGTCAAAGAAAAATATATACAGATTTTTCTTCTTTGGAAAAAATAGGAGAGACACATTTATCTGAACATGGTTACGGTGTTTACCTGATGAGAGATGAGAGGCCAGTGTTCGGTCAGTATAAGTGCATCACAGCTACTAGATGTTTTGTAAATGTTTCTCTTGCCAGGAAGCCAGAGGGGCCTTGGTTGGATTAGGTCTGGCACACACACACACACACACACACACACACACACACACACACACACACACACACACACACACATGCACACACACACAGAGGCAAGTATCCATATGCATGTCTGCTCTCTTTAACATTTACAATATATATCAATGTATATCAAAACTATTTACTCACCACCTTCATCATTTCACACACACACCACCACATTCATCCATCCGCGCACCAACACCACCACCTCGTCCTCTTCGTCTTCTTCCTCTTCCTCCTGTGTGACAATGAAAAATCAGACTTTTAAATTCGCCCTTAAGACTTTAAAGACAAAGCATACTTGAGGAAGCGAAGCCTTTGATGACACTTAAAACCAGCATCAATATTTACCGACGGGGGTCGTTGCACCTTGCGGGTGTCAGGTGTCGATCGGATCAGTTCACTTGGGATGCGATCTTAAAGGCGATCTGGGATCAGATTCTTTTTTTTTTTTTTTTTTTTTTTTTTACGCGTTGATGAAATCTCTTCATAGATTTATAGGATATCAATCAACTTACGCGGCTCAACAATAAACAATGAAAGTAAAATAAGAAATTACATTTTCAACAAAAAACAAGTTCGATCGAAATTATGCGACTTAATATGGGCTGATTTATTTTAGTTTTACTAAAATAAATTTAAATACACAGAAAAACACGTTGTCTTTAAATTGCCAATTATATATATATATATATATGTGTGTGTGTGTGTGTGTGTGTGTGTGTGTGTGTGTGTGTGTGTGCTCATCTTTTGGGATCAGTGTCTAATTTAATAATTGGAAGAGAGAAAATTTATCGATATAAACAAAATACACACAAACAAACAAACACACACACACACATACATACATATAGGGAGAGAGAGAGGAGCATGTACTACCCTCTTTGGGATATAGTCCATAACTTTATAATGTGGCCTGTGCGTGCGTAATGGATGTAGCTGATAAAGTTTCAGCTCAACATCTTGTGTGAAAATCTATTGTTGTTTTAGACGCCGTTCAGTGAGACACCACACTGCACCACAGAGATTAAAAAAAGGAAGGAGAAAAAGAAGAAAGAAATGTGGCGCCGGCCATTTCAAAATGAAATGATAAAAAGAAAAAAAAAAAAAAGCTGTGTACTTGGTGTTTGTGTTTATGCTGCAGTATTTATGTGGGCATATATTGTGTGAATACACCTCGCATCTTGGAAAAATGAGGGGGAGAGTTCTGCGTTGTTTTTGTTTTGTCACACATGACAAACCAAAGTCGACGGTTGCAAAAAAAAAAAAAAAAAAAAACGAAACACCTGATGCACTGTATATAAACTGAACCAACGGCTGCACTTTTTATCTAAACACGTGCATTATTAATTTACAGATATTGTCTACCTTCAACGCCCTTTGATACATTTCTATAGCCCACGTGTCAACTCTCATATATGGATGAAATAAAAACACAATATTGGGAGAAATTATTTAGCACATTAATATAATCATAGTTTCCAATAGTCAAAGCAGACCCAGCGACCACGTTGTATTTTTGTGTGAATTCCCACTGTTTATTTAACCTACATAGCCTGAATTTACAGTGGAGAAAAACAAACTACTGTCACGCACGTATTTTATTTATTTATCTATTTATTTTGCTTTTGATATCTTTAAACGATCTGAACGGCTGAAGTAGAATTTCTCAACCATAAGTCCAAGACTAAGACGGTAGCCTACACATTTTAACTAATGAACAAATAAAAACTAGACAGGCTGTTGCAAATTTTACTCCATCGGTGCGACAAATAAATACATATAATATCGCTTACTTTTGCAGTTTTCCAACGATTATCTCAAATTCAAGAGAGAGAGAAAAAAAGATTATAGTATGTCACTAAAAAACAACAACTCTGGATTTAAGCTGCGTCATATGATTCATACATTTACATAGAAAAAAATGTGTGAAAGTTCGTATTCAAAAATTTTAAAACTAGGATGCAGAAAAATTGCAGGCGGTATTATCTCATTTTATATTTCATATATACATATATAGCTTTAGACGGTGACGCTGACTATACGCAATGTAAATATAAAGCGTAAATCAACAGTTTAATGATCATGTTTAATGCAATTAAAAAAAAAAAAAAGAAAAAGAAAAAAAGGTGTGACTTGTTTTTGTCCTCCCGCCGGAAAAAGTGCAACAAGTCAACAGTGAGAAAGAAAGCGTGCTGTTGTGAAAGTACAAAAAACCATGTAATTCCTATGTTGTCCAGATGAGGGGAGTCCTGCCAACCGAGCAATGGGGGGACGACAGAGACTGACTGACTGACTGACTGACTGACAAGCAGCGAGTGGGCAAGCGACAGCGACAGACAGAAAAAGACACACACACACACACACACACACACACACACACACACACATATATATATATGGATGGATAGAGAGAAAAAACACAATCATTTCTATTCAGTAGTAAACAGATGGAGCTTCATCCTGAACATCAGGACATCCTACATCATACAACATCCATGCAAATGCTGCATGCAAATAGAAAGATTTGTACAGGACAGTGTCTTGGTATTCTTACAAACGGTAAGTCCATGATGAAAGAATAAAAAAAAAATAGAAAGGAAAAAGAAAAAATGTCCACCACTAGTATTAGTACAACTTTAAAACAGATCTTTAAGCTCCACTGACCCAACATGATGCTTTCCATGTGTCCTGTTCCCAGGTCTGGACGGTGAAGTGGCCAGGAGACAGAGAGAGGAGAGGGGTGGGGAGGTGAGGTGAGGTGAGGGGGGAGGATTGGGGTGAGGGAGGGGAGGTTGAGTGGTGGTGGTGGTGTGAAGGGGTGGGGATGGGGGGGGGGTAAGGACACTGCACCTTGTTACCATTGGGTCGACTGTTAAGTTTTACAAGTCACGTTTTGCGAGCTTATAAACGATACCTTCTAAACTTGCACAGGAAACTCCGAAAACATGCTGTGATAATGTACGTCTCTGGAATCCAGTCGATATCCCATAGTCTGGGAGCGCAGCGATCTACAGAGGTATCGATTACATGAGCCCCTTCCCATGTTTGATGCTCGAACACTGGCTTATAAAGACAAAAGAGAGAGAAAGACGGAGAGAGAGACTCAGGCTGCTTTGCTGTGGTGGTGAAATAACTCCTCATCTCCACTCTGTCCAGCACAACATTATTCAGTCATGTGTCATATATGAACCACCATGAAGAAAAATATAACTGACATATTTTATACAAATAGACACTAATTGAGAATATATACGTTTAGTTTTTAACCAAAAATGACACCGTCTTCCTCAGATGGATCATTCTGGTATACCTTCAAGGAAAATCTGTCTTTGTTGATCTAAATTAATTATAAATCAAGTAAATTGTAGATGAATATTAGAATGGCTACTGTGACAAATTCGCCACAGACCACAAGTTCCCCTTTCCATATTTCATGAGAATCCACTAAAGTGATTAAAAAGCATTATTTCCATCAAAAAACTTTTTTCAAAGTGAGCGATGTCATTAACTTTAAATTACAGCCTCAGCTTTAATAATTCATATTCAATTGATGTTCCTCTCAGTGAGGTACACATTACCGAGGTCTTATATCAGCTGTAAAAAAGAAGGAAAAAAAGTAGGCTAAAAGTGGTTGGACTTTATTTTCGAGCTAAAAAACACTTCATGAAAGTTTATCCTTCACTGTCATCCTAGTGTATATCTTCTATGATATATAAGTCCTTACCAGAAGGCTGCATGTTGGATGAAACGTTTCCTTTTCTGCCACTTCCCCTATGCAAAATAATCAAGGAGGGTGCGCGGCTCCAACCGGATGGGGTTTGCATTGGCTGACAGCGTTTCCAGCGCAGGACAACCAATGAAACCAAAGCAGAGGCTCGGCGTATAACAGCGAAGATTGACGTGGAGGACGCGTCAAATTAATTCCAGCAAACTCCGGACTCCCCGGGATAACTTCAATTTGCTTTTATCGGATGAAGATCACTTCGGTGCAGTTGTACCTTGCAGTCACTTGCTTCCAGAAAAGAAAGGAGGCACAAGCTGTAATCGGAGGAGATCACTCTTTTTTCCCTCTTCTGGGGCTCATTCCTCAAGTTCCCCCTTCCTTCTCTGCCTTCGCTCGGTCGCATTCAGCCATTTGAAGGGGCACCTCCGTTTCCCAGCATCTCGAAACATATAGGCAAATGGGTAAGCCTGAGTTACCATCTGCATGCTTCAGTGGCAGGGGGCTTATGGAAGCGTATCCAGACTAAACACGCCTGCGTAAAGACAGAAATAAGCATTTTTTTCCTTCTTCTCCATTATGTCCAAATCAAGGTCTTTTGGCGACAGCTTGTCAAGTTTATTTCACGGAGGATTTTTCCAGCTCTGGTGAGCAGACATCGCTGTCTGCGTAAAAGCTTTAAATCTTAAATGGAAACACACCACCAATTAAGCGTTTCTTGGAAGAGCTCTCGATGTCTATTCCTCCAGCTCGCCATTTTTAATGTTGTGTTTTTTGTTTTGTTTTGTTAATTTTTTTTTTTTTTGTACGCTGTGATGGTGGAAGTTAAACCCAAACACACGCTTTACACACTTTTGTGAAGTTGCAAAAGAGCGGTTACCAACCGGTGGTTACCACTTTGTTAGAGGCTGGCACATGTTATTCAACTTCATAACCTCAGCGGTGTAAATTACAGGAGCTGGCCTGTGCCAAACGGGTGCAGGCTGAGCATTTTGAGGTCGACTTATCCCTTAATAAAATATCAATATAATTCGTTTAGGAAAATATATTTCCAGTAGATATTGAGAATGTTTCAAGTGGAAATTATATTGTTACTGACTGTATTAGTTATAGTTGTTTACTCACGTCAAACAGTGCAAATATGTAACTTGTGTATCTGTGTTCTCCTGCAGAGCAAACCTATGGAGAGGTGAACCAGTTAGGCGGCGTGTTCGTCAATGGGCGACCTCTGCCCAACGCCATTCGGTTAAGAATAGTGGAGCTGGCTCAGCTCGGGATCAGACCCTGTGATATCAGCAGGCAACTCCGAGTGTCCCACGGCTGCGTGAGCAAGATTTTAGCGAGGTACAACGAGACGGGCTCCATCTTACCCGGTGCCATCGGTGGGAGCAAACCACGGGTCACGACGCCTAACGTGGTGAAAAATATCAGGGAATACAAACAAAACGACCCCGGGATCTTTGCGTGGGAGATCCGGGACCGGCTTTTGGCAGATGGAGTTTGTGACAAGTACAATGTCCCGTCGGTTAGTTCGATCAGCAGGATTTTACGCAACAAGATTGGAAATCTCTCTCAGCCAAACCAGTACGAGAGCAGCAAGCAGGCGTCGGCGCAGGCCGGGCTTTCCTACAACCACATATACCCTTATTCATACCCCAATACCATGTCGCCTAAAATGAGCAGCCCTCCTGGAGTACCGGTGACGGCTGGGCATGTGAGCATATCCAGGGCCTGGCCTTCCGCGCACACCGTCAGCAACATTCTCGGCATACGAGCCTTCATGGATCCTGCAGGTGAGTAACTTTGTGTTCTGTGAGGAATCTTAGGCCTTTTCGTCTCAGTGTTCCAGCCCTAAGCTTTCTCGCGTTAAGATCTTATTAAACCTGTGGAGCTGGTTATCACATGTATTATTGAGTATGATGGATTCTCGTATCACTCCTCACAACCTGTTCTGGCACCAGGCAGGACAATATGTCCAATTGAACTTATACAGGCCTCCGTTTCAACATTCAGCCAGAAGGCAGCAAGGCCACTCTCAATAAGCCTTTTCATGGCATGATGCATTTGCAAATACCGTGTTCACCTGCTATATCCCCACTAATCCCTCATGTAGTCATTACAGCCACCTTTTCCTCTACCTGTCTGGCGCTTTAGCCAGTGTTTTCATTCAGTGTTAAATTCCCTTCACCACAGTATTTATTGTGCCATGAAGGCCAGATTCTTTTCCCTTGTACATGTATGCTTGTAAATTATGTAAAATGACATATCAATATGTCATTAAATATGTGTATATATTTTTATTTTTCCTAATTGAAAAAAACTGGACACCTCATTTCTATATGTACAAAAACGTCGCCCCCTTTTTACGCACAGGTGACAACAAATGTGCGGATTAAATGGGTGCAATGAACCTGCACGATTACTAATATAATTTATTGAATGGTCGAATTTTAAAGTTAAAATAAACTGCTGTTGTTTTATTTCACAATTTATTTAATTTTTTTTTTGAATAATAAATTAAATACTGCGGCCTAATTTTGAACGCACACTACGAACAATTGCGCGCTTTAATAATTATAACAATTAAATAAGAAATTAAATAATTTATTTGTTTGACTAATATTAGAATATATTTTAGAATGTCTTATTGAAAATGAATTATGCTTATTAATAGGCCAGGATGGTTAATAAATAAAATATTTAAATTTTAATTTTCACATTTAATTACGATGCTCCAAAAAGTGGCCATATTTTGTTTTGTTTTGTTTTTTTTTTTTAGCATGTATATATTGTGTTATGTTTTTAGAAATTTTACTTTTTGTCCATCTTTGACATGAAGTTATTGTTTTTAAATCAGCAATTGCTGGGACGGACGGATATCCACCAAAAATGGAGGAGTGGAGTAGCGTCAACAGAGCAGCTTTCCCAGCGGCTCACACAGTCAACGGGATTGACAAATCAGCCATTGATGCCGACATTAAATACGCTCAGGTAAAATATATATATACTATAATAAAAACTAACATAAATAAATACATAATCGAACATCTGCATCGCTTGTAACTTCTCCACACGAGTGTGCACACTCAGTGCACTGCTTGATCTTCGCCATTTTCTTTTCTTTTTTATAGGAAACAGTCCCAAAAATGTTTAGTGCCAAAATGGGCAGAGGCCTTGTGTAAATTATTACTCTCACTACAAAGGCCTGTGGCCGAGCTGTGAAAAGTTTCCATATCTGAGACACTCAAACGGAGTCACATAAGGCCACGAGCTTGTGTTGTGCTTCATCAGATTTTAACCCCCAGAGTATCAGATTAAATGTTTGCCTATATGTTAGGACTTGGGTGACAAACAGGAAACACAGTTGTGTATACATAGTCCAATTAGTCTCATTTGTGGTAAATGAAATTATAGTCAGTCTTATGTATTCCTCAATTTGCTTCTCCCTACATCATAACCACGCTGACTCAACCTCCGAGAACCCACTGGTGTAGAGGCCACACGCCACTGTCACATACAATTATAAGTGTTTTACGTTTTAGGCTTGTTGTGCTTATTTCTGTCTTATCTGTATTTGCCTGCAGCCTTCCTCCACATTGTCCAGTTATGTCTCGGCGTGCGCTTATTCTCCCACTAACCAGTATGGGGTGTACAGCGGGTCAGCGGGCGGCTACGTGGCCCCGGGCCACCATCCCTGGCAGCCACAGAACCCGGCTCTGTCCCACCCAGGTGGCGGGATGGGTATGCACGCGGGTGAAATCCACTCTCCGATGGCCTTCAAGCACCAGCAGGCCCGTGAAGGTACAGACCTTAATGAGTTGTACAACTTTAAGAGAAAAGTGGTGATGACAGATGATTAAAATATTTTCTCTCTGGACTGAAGCTATTACTACTATTATCATTATTATTATTAATCTTCTTCTTCGTATTATTATTATCTAAAATATTTGGATCTCGTTCCCTCCCCCGCGCAATCACACTCTTGCGGAAAAGCACATGACCGCAACGAGTGTAAACATTTAATAAAAACCCAAATGACGTTAAATTACATGTCAATTATTATTAAATATTAAGCTTTCCGGACTTGGCCAGCGTCAGGTCTTCAAGGTGGTCCCGAGGAGATTATATTTTTTACGCATATAAAATGAGGGGAATTATAGGGTTTATTAAAAAAAGAAATAAAAATAAAACAAAATTGTGTTTGTTAGTGTAATTGTGTGTTTTGGAATAATGTGTAGAGTTTAAATGCAGGTCAGATTGCCAGTCTCCAGGAGTGAGGAAAAAAAGATATATTTGGATAGATGATTTTCATACACAAGCCCAGTTTATATTTCTTCTTCTTTGTGCTGTGCAGGAGACAGAAAACCACCCAGTCCCCTGAGCAAGCAGCAGCAGCAACATGAAGACTTGAACAGTGTACATGGACTCAATCTCCCTACCTCATCATCATAACCGGGATTTATACCACCTTTAATTTACCAGACCCCAAATTTAACTGAACTCATTTCAACGACTCCAACAGTAAGTCTGAACACTAACGGCTTGTCGACCACCCCACCCCCCACCCCCCCTTCCACCTCCGCCACCTCCTCATCTTCCCCTTCCCCTCCATCCCTACTCCCCCCCTTTCCCCCTCCCTGGGTGTTTGTAGCTTACAGTCAAACACAGGCCTATTCACATGCATTATGAATACAGTATAGCTTTATCGGCCATTTGAATGTAAGCTTGCATGGATGTATCGGTGTCTCCCCCTCATTGGTTGATAGTTTTTTTTCCCCTCCTCAATTGAAATACTTCATGGTTTTTTAGCCTCTATACTCTCTCTCATGGAGACTGCAGGATTTTTTTTATTTTATTTTTATTTTTTATTTTTTATTTTTTTAAACACACTTCCAAGCCCATCCAGTCTGTCATAAATGTTTTCCAGGGCTATTCTGTAATCCGCCATATATTATATTAATTTGTGGCCATGATCCTACAGTGACTCTACGATGTGAACAAAGAAATAAATTGTCTAAATGTAAAATATTTGCCAAAGCTTTAATTATATATTTTTATAATTTCATTGTAAATATTAAACAAAAACAAACAAACAAACAAAAAAATAAAGGCTTTTTTTCTTTAAATGCCACACGGTGGTCTTGCAGCCCACGTTATTTCCGCAAAGGTGAAATGAATGAAACCGGTTGCTTTGTGAAATGTTTATGAAAAAAAAGTCCAGTGCGTTGGTGTTTTTTTTTTTTTTTTTTTTTTTTAGTATATGAAAAAAAACAAGACTCACAGGGGGGAATTAAAGTTTCCTGCTAACTCAAGCGGTTTTTTCTTTATTTTTTGCTGCAGTCAGTGAAGGCCTCATCCTTCACCCAGTCTTATTCCAGCTCTTTACGCTGTTGATAATCTGGAATTCAGCCTACACCCACCCCCCCAAAAAACTCTGAATGTCTAGCACTTATTCCATCTCTTCCAACTGGAGATGACGCCAAACATTACTAGACTATCTCTGAATAGAAGCTGTTGGCAATGACACCTTTCTTTCCCCATCAGTCTTTAAATGGCCTTGAAAGTAAATAAAAAATAATTAAATAAAAAAACTCATTTTGATCAATCGCGAATCGTAAACGATCCGAATTTATTCATTAGGTTAAAAATCCTTAATGTGGAAAATGAAACCGCTTCGTTGAGGGTCATTACGCTGCTGTTTGCTGTGGGAAAAAAAATCATTTCTTAACTCAGGTGGAACCTCCCGACGCTTGCACGGTGCTTGGTGCCTCCACTGATGCTATCTGACTTGTAATTGATACCTGCCACGATGGAAATCTGAGGGTTGTTCGTTAATAAATCCAGATCCACCAGCATGAAGCTTCAGGGATAACGTTGTTTTTTGTAAATTTACTTTTTTCCCCCCTGTATAGAAATCACTAGTATTTGTTCATACAGGCCTATAATCTCCACTCGCCCACTCACTGTAACGTTTTTGTTTTAATGTTTTTGTTGGCCTCTTTACTCTGGACGCTTTAATAACGAAAAACCTCCTCACAGCTTCTCGTAGTAGTTTGAAATGTGCGTCACTGGATGTTTTCTCATCTCACGCCTCTGTCTGGATCATTTCTATGATGGTTCTGTTTCATATATGTTTTTGTTAATAGATGGAAGTCACGCGACTTCTATTTGTGATGCTTTTATCTAATAACATTATATAACACATAAATTACATAGCTTTATATATAAAATTCATACACCACTCACCTCAGTGGAAACAAAGCCACATACAGTAAAGCACATCTGAGACAGTTTGACTTGAAATAAAGTCATTACCTTTTAAGCCACATCTGTGTGTAAAATACATTTTGTTTTATCATATAGACTTTTATTTTATTGAACTTAAAAAAAAAAAAAAAAAAAAAAAAATCTGACTTTCTTCTAATTTATTCCAGCAGCTCCCAAAAAGCAAAACCAACAAAAACAAATGTTGAGTTTAAACTGGTAAAGCCTATTACCCATTTTAGTCTTATATTTTATTTCTATACTGATTGGGAACCAAAACTGCCATCAAACCAATACTGATACAGATACAACATTTTTCATTTATGAAAATATATTTATTTATGTATTTTTAGAAAGTTGCTTGTGTATTTTCTTAGGCAGTGTTTTACTCTCGTAACCCGAATTTATAGCTTGCATCTATTTCTCTCTTTCTGTCTCTCTATTGATGTGTGCAACACAGTAGATTTGGTGTCAGGCCCAGTTTAGTTTGGCTGAGTAAGACTCAACATTTTCTGTTTTTTCTTGTCTTTTATTAAAAGAAAAAAAACAAAGAAACAGTAGCCCTCGGTGTGAACAAAATCAGGGGAAAAAATAGATTTTAAGGTGACATTTTTTAATAGAATGGTTCATTAGATTAATGAGTAATAAAAATGTATTTCTGTCTTCCTTTGTTTTACGTCAGTAAGTCATCGTAACCACAAGAACTCGCCAGTTTACACTGTAGTTTTTATTGGATAGGCGTTTGACCTTTCACAGAGATTAAGAAATAATCTGAGATGAAGGTCATCCGGTGAGATTGCTGATTTTATCTGTTTATCTTTTCAAAAAAAAAAAAAAAAAAGTGATAAACCTGATCAGCTAAATCCATTTCAAGGTTTTTTAACACTATCTAAAAACAAAAGGTGACTGTTGACTTAAGGATGTGTTACAGGGTTTTATGAATAAAGCTGCTGCCTGTCAGTCACCGCAGATAGTTTTATAATAACTTCTACCTTTATTATGAAGGCAAGTAATAATTACAAATTACTGTAAATTACACTTTATTCAGAAAAGAACAATCCCACTCACGTGGTGTGATTCCTTGTCTTGATTCTGGCTGCAGTGACAAACTTCAGCTCTAGTTAAACCACCGCAAAACCAGGAAATATGCAATTCTCAAGGCAGCACTTGAAATATATAGGTTCTTTCCTGGGTAGAAAAAAAAATCCAGAGATAGTAACATGCTATTTTAATACAGTTTTTGAACTTTGGCCACCCAAATGGATAAAGATAAATGGTACTGTGCAGAAAATTACTCATGAGATTTCTGAAAAACGTCTTCCTAGAAAATATGCATTTACTCTTTCAGTCTTTGAAACAAAGATCCCCAAAACACAAAACATTGAGTTATTATACTCATCAGGTTTAACAGTTTTTAGAATACACCCTGGAATTTGGACGCTCTCTTAACTCCATTTTTGCAGTCATTGATTCCTTTTCCCACTTTTTTTTTTTTTTATGCAGTAAAATCCCAAGTGACTCAGTGTATCCAAACATTACGATGGCCTATGAGCGCACACGCTCCCTGACTGCAGAGTCGTTCATGTTTTCCCGGATACCACTTGGGGTTCAGAAAACACTCCTTCATGGTGGCGGGGTTACTTCCTGTGGGATCTATGGTCATCAATCAGGGCAGCAAGTGATACCCCCCACTACGTCTGCTGCAGACTCTCTGTGTTGGAGAGGCAGCAGGTGGGCCGCTTCTAAATAGATATTTCCCCTTTTATACAGAACACTTGACATAATATTTCTTTCATTTTTAGTGTATCCTTCGAGATAGGTGCAGTGTGAGGGTGTGCCTCCAAGGCCACTGTTTTTCATGTAAGAACGACCATTCGGAGGAAGTTTTTGTGTCTTTTAAATATTGTTTGAATAGTTCCCACTGAGCCATCACATAATGACTTTTCCCCTTTAGTTTCCAACTTTTTATAACCAGCTTTTTTGTTGTTTTTACATTCTGGTATGTGGCGTAATGGAAGCATATTTGGAGTTAAGACTGTACAAGTACAAAATTGGAAAATTGAGGGATAATTTACTATTTCCAGTTGACATATCTCATATCTTGAAAATACATGTTAAAGTATTAGATCAGCAAACTGCAAACGTATAGTATATTTTTGGGAAAAATATCATTCCCATCCATTCATTGTTACTGAAAAATAGAACTCGGTTCTATGTCAGAGACTTTTTGGACTGTAATTTGCCAAACATCCAACAAAACTAGTGACACACAAGTGCAGACGACCAGACTTAAACACAGTACAACGCTCTGATCTTCACGACCTTAAGAGTGTTACCTCTGCAACTTAAACTTGAAAGGATTCTCAGATACCACAAGCTTTAAACAGATACTTGGAGAGATGGATAGGGGACTTGGCCTCCTTGATCCTAATGGATATGATATTAAGCACTGTTCATAATCCAAGCAGCAGTGAAACGGTGACAGAGATTCCTCTAAAAAGCAAGAACAGGCACTGCTATCTTCAACTGTAACAATTCATCAATGTCTCCCATGTGTACAGGAGGGATTGAGTGTTCTTTACAGACGAAAGTTCAGTTTATGTCTTTGACACTTTGCTGGGTATGATTTAAGACATTTTACATTATCTCTGCTTTTTGTATTGAAGAGTGGGAAACTACCCCACGCTGGCCAGGAGTCATTCGTCAGTCACTTTGCCTTCGCATGACTAAAAGTCAACAAGAGAGCATCTCAGGACAGGCGACATGGCAGGCCAGACAGGTCTATGGAAAAAAAACAGCAAAGAAAGGTACATGAGAAACCTTTTAAAAGAGAGTAGCAAGTTGGCAAAATGTCAAATTCTTAAAAAAAAAAAAAAAAAAAAAGAGGCCAGTGTCAGCAGTTGTCATGTCTAAAATTTCAAATGAATTGACTTGCCATGGAAACCCAACGAATGCAAACGTGTTCAGTGCCGGAATATGTGTCTGTCATGCCTGTTGATGAGCAGGTTATAATTTTTTGACAAGCACGTGAGAAACGGAGCCATGAATTAAGTTGCCAGTGTGATGTTTACACTGTGTGACAGTATCTGATGCATTTAGTGAACCGAAAACAGCAGAGAAAGTTAACACGGCCTCAAAAACACACAAGGTCCATTATGACATATTGTTAAGAGATGGATTTGTAAGTGAGGCATTCATGTTTTTACCACCCAAAACTAAAACACCAAAGCAATAGGTCCGTAACGATGTCATCCTTGTAATGGAATCACCATTGACTGTTTTTTTTTTTTCCATTGACTGTCCACAGGATTTCCAAGCAGGCAGAGTTACAGCTCTGTAGTCTAGAGGATGATAAATGTCTCCCTCCCATGTTCTTACTTGCTCTGCCAGCTCACCACATCAACCAGATGCACTAAAAGCAAAAGGGACAGAGACATGATGATGACATTTGGCTTTCTAAATGAAAACGTATCATTTCACATTTGCTCTCAGGAGATTCCGCCGCTGTTTTTGGTCCTCAGAGGATCCAGCAATACAGCAATAAAGGGAATAACCACAGGATCACATTGAATTGCAGAGAGCAGCTTTGATTATTACATACAGATGACTAAAAGAGCATGAAATTATGTTTGCAAACACAATTAAAATGCACTCTTTGAAAGCGCTTCCATGAAAGCGAGCATATTTTTGTAAAACTAGAAGAATGCTTGTAATTTGTTGTAATTTGTGTGTATTGCCAGTAATTGGTATGTAAATATCAACGTCTGGAGGAGTGTGCAGTCCTTTACTGGAAAGTGAAAATACAGACTTTCATTATGGAAATTTGTCAGCAGTTTTGTAGTGGAAGTCTATTTTAGTGGAGATCTGGGCAAAGACAGAGACAGTCTTCAGTCCAGGAGGATCCTCTCTAATTTGCGGAGACTATAGAATTAATGTTCTGCCCGACTGCCCATCTGTGACTTATTTAAAGTGCACTGAAACATATACTGTGCTAAATGTTGCCACACACAGGCTACCAGCAAAAAACAGCTACGAGGCGTTGGATCTAAGGGCTGCCTTCAAGTTAATTTTTTGGCTCAAATTCTTATTAGGTGATAATAAGATGATGACTGTTCTCCCAAAAATGTGAGTGGTAAACCACCGTACTGTCTGTTGGTTTGGGGAGGAAAATCCTCCCTGTAGCTCAGCTGGATCTATGAAATGAGTGAAGAGATGTTTCTGTGTTTAGACAGAAGATCAAAAGGGAACAATCCTGTACATGATGCACTGGAATAAGCTTAGAAACAAAATAAGGATGTTCATTTATGTGTATATATATATATATATATATATATATATATATATATATATATATATATATATATATATATATATATATATATATATATATATATATATATGTGTGTGTGTGTGTGTGTGTGTGTGTGTGTGTGTGTATGTGTGTGTGTGTGTGTGTGTGTGTTTAATTTTAGGACTGTTATTACTCCATATTTTTGTTATTGTCAACAAATTCCACAAAAAGAGGAAAACCAAGAATGTGTCTCTTAATATTTTGTGACCTCTGACCTCTGTGGCTCTCAGTCAACAACCTATTTGTTTCTACTGAAGACGTAAATTTTGTCAAACATGGTCCACAAATATATATTTTTTAAATCTATCTCCTAAAACAGCTGAAGAGAACCATAGTTTTTTAGTAAACATTCTGTCAGACAAGGAGTAAATGATGCTTTTGTCCTGGACTATTTTCAGCCATAGATTAATGCACATGTGGGACTGTCTGGGATTTATTGCAGTAGAGAATGCATGTAGAATTGACTCAAAATAAACTACAGTGTAGCAATAGCTCATGGTGTTGAAGGAACATGTCACCGACTGTAATACACTAACATGTCCACTGATGTGAATTTAATGGTGGGTGGACGAACTACAGTATATTAGGTTTTGGACACGTAGCAAACACTTGTTAGCAGGATCATTTCATAGTCATTGTTGTTGTTTTTTTTTTTTTTTTTTTTTCTTTTTAATAGATTTGTCGACAAAAAAAATGTAGAACAATACCTTAACTCTACCCTGAATAATTTCTTTCTGTATATACAAATTTAACTGGCATTAAGAAATTCCTCTTTTCACTTCACGGTCAGTGACAATAATTGGTGCTAAATGTGCCTTGTTATCATGATGATATGGCACAAGTTAAAGTTCAACCTTTTTCTTTGGAAATTGGGAAGTAAAATTCTTGCTTGTTTGTCTATAATATATTCAAATTCGTGTGTAACTGAAAGCGCATGAACTTCAAGTATAACTCACTAAATCTATCTTTAAAAATTTAAAGATAAAAAGATAAAAATATTCTACCATCCTTAATTTATCCGTTTGCGCCTGGACACAGAGGACTTTCAGCTACATCAGAGATTAGATATCCTGCAGTTAAAGTAAGTAGGACAAGTGAGAAACGTGCACGGAAACATAAATACCACCATGAAAACCTGTCGGACATCTCACTGTGATTGTACTATAAACTCAACAAAAACCTTTTTGTACAGGGTTTCAGGTACAAGCATGTTTCACGAAGTACTGATCATTATTTTCTGCCACAGCAAATTGAGTCCATGAATTGCAGCTATTAATCACTGAATGTTGCTAAATGTTCAAATAATATCAATATTTATGAGTGTTAGTGTGACGGTTGTTTTGTGAGCCTGATTCGTAAACATGTCATTTTATTTTCTCGCTCAACAGATCTTGATGTTATTGGGATTTCATGACAAAATAAAGCTGGACTAATAAAGTAAAAATGGTTTTATGAGACCAAACATGGTAGAAAAATCACCAAGTCGACTGAAACACTTATGCTGTGTTAATAATAAACAAATGATAACTAGATTGTGGTATGTGCGTGGTCCATGTACATCACCTCTTTCTTCCTGAGAACAGACACTAACACAATACAGGTCCAAAGCACGCTGAACCTGTTGCTCTATTCTCTTGTACTTGTGTGTGTTTAGCCAGATCAGCAGTAACCATGTCATCATGTGGTGAGTTGAAGAGATAATGCAACAAAAGGTGAGAGGTAAACAACACTGACTGTCATTAATCAACCTTTTGACCATGCCCTGCTGCTGCTGCTGCCACTCCCTATAGGCTTTCGTGACAACGGCGCCAGTCTGAGCTGCCAGCCCCTATCAGTTGTCAGATTTTAAGGAGTTAGTTGGCTGATAACCAAGACCGGCTCATGTCTGAATCAACACAAACTCAACAGGGCCTCCTGACTTTAGCAACATCCAGGAAGAAAATGATAATTGTCTGACCTTTCCCATATTGACAGTATCATCATGTTTAAAACAGCCAATATTTCTGTTTGCTCTGTTCGTGAGCAACGATGTGTTGTGCAGTTGACTGCATCTACAAACCAACTCTAAGCAAAAAACAGAGAAGGCCCTTTGAAGAACACGGAGTGCAGCCAGTTGTAGAGAACCGTGCATTTTACTCTTATTGGTGCTTTTCACTGAGACACACTCCTCCCATCTCAGCAATCGCACGCAGCATTGACCCAAAGGGTGGCTGTTAATTTGGCATGGCGAAAACATGGCTTTGGACTGAATGAAGGGTCTGATACAGCCACTCCACTGGGAAGAGAGTGCAGCTCCACAGGCCAGACCGCGACACATCGCCCCAGTGAGAAAATAAGTGAAAGACAACATGACATGGTGCTCATACAAGGGTGAAAGGAAATTTAGAAAATGTCTGTCAATTACATTTGAAATGTGCTTTGTAGAAGAGATACACCAGAGTACATGTTGTTATTGTTATTAATCAAATTTTTGATTATTAAGTTTTATTTTTGAATTAAAAATAAACTTAAAGTGGCAATTGTTAAAGTGAATACTATGTATAGTGGCTCCTTTCATTGTCTTATATTGCTGAATATTCGATATTACTGACATGTTAATGTTTGAGCATGTGTGCTATATGTTATTTATACACACACACACACACACACACACATATATATATATATATATACACACACACACACACACACACACACACACACACACACACACACATATATATGTATATATATATATATATATATATACACACACACACACACACACACACACACATATATATATATATATATATGTATATGTGTGTGTGTGTGTGTGTGTGTGTGTGTGTGTGTGTGTATATATATATATATATATATATGTATGTATGTATATATTCTTTGTATAGCTGATATTGATATAAAATAATACTATTTATTTTCAAATATTGTTGTACATTAACCTTGGTGATTGCAATTCTCAATGAAAAACATATTTCCATGGGTTTTGCAACAACTGCAGAGTTTCACTGCTTTCCTTTACCAGACAGAAGTGAAAAGGCAAACACTGGCCTTTGTGACAGCAAATCCTCTTGTACACAGGTAATGACCAAACTATTTACAGCAGTTTCAATGGAGAAACTATTGCTGAAATGTAATGAAGAATAGACTAATAGAAAAACTAGGAGTGATGAAAGAGAAAAAAATCTGTAAATTTTTTTTTTTTTTTTTTTTTTTTTTTTTAAAACAAATGTATCAGACTCATCTGCAGGCAAGATACAAAGCTATGTGGGTGGCTACTCCACACTGGAGATCCTCTCAGTCATCACCCTACACTGCAGACAGAGTCAACCACCAGTCACACTTCCAAGCCACAATAGCAAGGTGGGCCTCTGCAGAAATGCTTAAACTGTGTTCAATTGTCTAGTGAGCCCTCTGTCTTTCAGCTCCAATATTCTGTCTGTCATCATGTGAAACCTTAATGAGAAACACAATCATTTTTTGTTCTCTGGTTGAGGAGCATTTTAGTAGCTTAGTAAAGAAAGCATGTATGTTTTGGCAAAACCGCGTAGAATGAAGCTCAAGTGCTTCTCTATGTTCCAGATAAACAACCAGATCAACAACTTACACCAAGTTCAAGAATATTTTCTATCTTGTATGTTAATAAATAATGTCACATATCACCATGTTCAAGTTTCAAAAAAGTTTAATCGAAGAAAGAATGTAATTTGATAACGCATTTTATAAAAGTGTTATTCTACATTTCCACATGTACAAACACACATCAGAATATATGTTGTGTAACTTGACAGTCTAGTTTTGTTGATGTTATACCGCGCACAACTCACTTAAAGCAAAAATATTTCCTGTATGTGATGCTTCATGGGAAAAGCCAAAGAAAAAAGCTCCATTAACCACCTCTGCTGCTCGGAGAGAAGCTCTCTGTGCGTCGCTCATGAAGCAGACAAAAGGTGAGTGTCAGAGTGATAGAGGAAGTGCCCATCTTCCCTTCCTGCTCTCAGTGGCACAAGAATGAAGAGGATGTCTCCATGTACACCAGGGCTATCCATTACCGAGTTAACAAGGTCTCCAAGTGAAATCCAAGGCTGTCTGTCTGTCTGTCACATGGAAGAAAAAACAAATAAATACGCACATGAATTCAACGAGGTTTTGACTTGCAAGGATGATGTTTGCCAAAGAATGCTGGGGCTTTGTCCATTAAAAACACAACACCGTATGGATATACCATCGTGCCATCTTGGGTCCACCTGCAAACGCAAACAGGGGAATTCTTGTATGGAGGTTTACGTTTCCCCCCCAAAGACAAGTCTGTCCTGCCAGACTGACTGGTTGACCCAAGGAAAACACACTGAGAAAAGCAAGGTGAAGTGTCTCTGCTGCTTAGATACACTCTGAGCTCACAGCACAGCGGTAAATAATCCTCCTCTGAAGAGAATTTTGACATGAATAAATAAAAAGAATGTTTTCATAATACAAAATAATTTCTAAAAAGAGAATATACTTAAATACACCAACAACATATATTTGTATTTATACATATTTTTATATTCTAAATACATAAAAAATTAAGAAAGTATCTAGTGGTGGGTTACTCTAATTCTATGCATAAACAGATATTTGTACTTTACATCATTATATTAATTTTATACTACATCATACTTCAATTTATTTTGTATCAAAGAGAAGCATTTCTTATTTTTCTTCTGTCTTATCCCACAGCCCTTACACATTTGAAATTAGACCAGACCCCAAATTGGAAACCATTGACCTAAACTACCTAACTGTAAATTATAACTAGTTCTATCTGAGTCAGGTGTAACACTAAAATTAAACTAACTAATTAAACTAAAGTTAAATGAATTGAAGCATCAGCATAAGTATTACAAGATCAAAAAAGCAATGATATATCACTGACAGCAGACAGTATATACCTGGTTGCCTACAATCAATGTCAATTTTTTAGTTAATTTTTCAGTTTCAAGTCAATTTTTGGCTAAAATTTTGATCAGGAAAAATGAAAACAGTAAGAAAATAATCCACACAGGAGTCTCTGCTTCATACATTGTGTTTTCCCTCAGTCTTCACAGCAGAGGATTTTCAGGTCTTAGGCTCTCCCCACATCGATCCATCCTCCCGGCTCAAGCAGCAAAGCAGTTGTCTCTACTTTCATCGCACAAAGCTAACTGGTAGGTCAGGAGAATCTAGTTTCTCTATTTGGTGTTGATGGGGGGAGTAAAGGAAGATTGATTCCCTCAGTCTCATCATTGCAGGTGTTTGGCTTTATGACCAGCGTTCTCTACAAGCAGTTTCTCATTACACTCTGGTGAGAAAAGAGGACCTTCAAGTCTTGTGCATTCCGACAATGCTCTGAAGGATGTGTAATTTTGGAGTTTAAATTTAGGGAGGGGAGGGGGCAAATCAGTTTTTATTCGAAGCAGACCTGACTCAAACAGAGATTCACCACACTGTGGTCAGACTTCAGACCAACTCGTTACTTGCCTTTTTCATGTTCAGACTGCTGCAAATCTCCGATCCCTCTGAACACAGCAGAAAAAAAGAAACAGACTGTTGTTGATTTTGGTTTCATCTTTGTGGGAGGCTGTCTTCTTAATAATGTGCACATTGATGGTGAAGCAGCTGATCAGTAATTTGTAAGCAAAGATCTTGTCTGTCTGCTACTTTTACGTAAATTGTGACATCAGCTAGTTGGTAACTTCAACCAGTAATTATCTTTTGTTGTCAACTTCATTGTGTAAAACGGTTTCTAATCATTTCACTTGTAAGTGAATACTGCACACTGCACTCCAAGAGGTGAAGCCTTTAGATCAAACTGAGAAGATAGGATAGATTTCATCATTAGAGTTAATCCATCAACAATGCCAGAACACTGAATAAAGCCTGAGTAAATGAGTGTGTTTGCTCTGTCTTGGGAGTAAATATTAGTTTGTCCAGATAGTGCTACAGGGCTGCTGAGGGGTTCCACAATGCTTAAGTTACACCAGCGTCTGTTGTTTTCCAACAGAAGAATGGTTTCCACTCTTTCTTCTTCTTGAAAACTAAACATCAGTAGCAGTCTCAAGTGGTTGAAAGTTTTAGTTGATAATTCGGTCTGTCACTCAGACCCACAGTAAGATTAATGGCAGGGGAACTCCTATCTGGCAAACATCCCACTCCATCAAAACAGATAACTTGCTTTGAGAAACTGTTCTCAAATGCTTTACTTTGTATGGGAACATATGAGGGGAAGTTGAGAAAGAAAAAAAAATAAGGGGAAAAAAGGCAGTATGAAGTTATGTCTATTGTGTTGCGAATGAACATTCAGCTGTGAAAAACATTTTCAATTTCAAATCCACATTACAGTTTGATTAATGAAAGTTTATATACTGTTATTTGTGGGGTCTGTGCTTTGGAGCTGACCAGAGTCATATTGGGAGCACTGAGGGAAAAGGGAGCCCTCTACTGCTCAGTCAAGCCAACACACAGTCCCGACACACCACTCTCTTCCTGCCTGTAATGAACCAGGAAGTGTTTACTGCTTCATTAGGTCAGTGAGAGTGCATGAGTGGCTTAGAGATCAGAGATTTTACACAAAAAACAGACTTTGAATTAATCTTCAAAGTCAAAGCAAGACATATTGACAGACTCATAACACATTCTAGTAATATATGCCTGACCCTGCTTTCTAACTTAAACATTTAATCACTCGACCATGAAAGTAACCAGCAAAGATCAGCTCCAGCTAAACCACACTGACGCATGAGCAGTTGTATGAACAAAATCTTGCAGATTTGCAGCTGCAAGATAGGCAGAGCACTTGGTAATGGAAAATATAGGGTCTAGATATGACATTCACAGAGATAATAGCAGCTTCACGCTACACTGAGTCCAAAGGGAGTTCAGCGCGGATAATTCCGAGCAGCACTGCCTTGATCTTTTGTTGCATCTGCGAGGTATTTTATGTTTATTTGTTATGGGATGTTAGGCAATTTAGTATCCCTGTGAGCACATTTCATGAGTACAAACTCATTAGTGCCTTTTTCCCTCAGTGACATCTAAGGAGTCAAAATTATACCTGTGAGATTGTTTGAAGTCGTGTTAATTGTGAAAGAACATGTAGAAAAATGTTGAGCAAGCCAATCTTAGATGCTACCCAATGATCTCGCCTCATTGACTGCCCCTGAAAACCCTGCTCTCACCTCAGACCTGAAGATAACCATCTTTAATGAATAGCTGTGTGCTTCAAGGAGTGCTGGCTGATAGAGATCATTTCAGGAACAGTGGGGTTCAGGTCTCAATAACAATCATGGAATTCCATCTTAACCATTTGGATGTCCTCCATAATGCCACACACTCGGAGATTGCTCTAGCAATGGACCTACACCAAAATAAAACTTGGCACCAACAAGGCATTCTTGCCCAACTCAACAACTCCAAGTCTGAACACCATGGGTCCCCTCCCAGCCCCGGGATCTATCTTTCGATGTGAATGCTGACTCTTTGTTAGAGCGTTCTGATCTCAGGTGGAGATACTGCACAGCTAGGCTGGCGACTGGATGCACAAGCACAGCTCCCTGTGAGTGTGTCTGAAAGGCCCAAATTGAGCCATTTCCCCAATCTCCAGGGAGAGTCCTTATCTTCTGCAAGATCCAGAGTAGACTGTGTATAATTTGCAAAATACTATGCTGATACTGCAAATGAGGTTTAATAGCTGTTGAGGCCCAGTTAAGCTTCATAATGTACGTTTGTGGTCTTTGATAAGCAGTAGCAGAGACATTTTCTCGTAATAAAAAAAAACACAAGAGAAAAAGTCAAGGCATCAGTCAGTGGGTGTCTGTTGTCATACTTGACTGATACTTGTGGGATTGCTCATCCTGTCATGTCAAAGTAATTAGACATGAATAAGACAAGCAAATGGATCTGTAGTTTCTACTTCCCTCAGGGTAGACGAGAGCTGTAATTAGTCAGTCCCACTTTGACAAGCTGTCAGCCCTAATACTGTGTTTTGTAACACCCAGCATTCTGTTTTCTAATTTCTAACCTAACCTAACCCTAAAAAAAGGGTGTAATGAATTGAGACAAAATGACTTATTACTGTATTTGTGGCTGGTGCTGTCAACACTGTAATCAATCATGCCAAGCAAATCTACTTTAAGCAGCTATAATTTTAGAAGGGCACATCTGCCCAATACCTGATGTTTGTAAAATTAAAGGATTACTTTGCAGGGATTCTTTTTGTGTACTCTCAGAATTTTGTAACATGTAACAGGCTGGAGCTTTAAATGGAGATTTGGAAATGGAGAAGCCACGTGATGTTGCTTATGTTTGAAGCTCCCACCAGAGTGCTTACCAGTATTATCAGCTGATTTCAGCCAAGCTCCATGGAATAAAAATGGAATTAAAAATGTCTCATTTTGGTGGTGATTTGACACTGGATGGCAGAGAAGATATTTAACAACAGTGATGACTTACACCCATGCTAGCAATTATATGAGGCTATGAGCTAGCTGCTAATCTTAGCATACTAACACGAACACAGTCTGATGTTTGCAATATTCACCATCTTAGAGACACTAGACTGTACAAAATGAAACTGTAACTTACCCAATAGATTTAGTTGTTGAGATAACTGTGTCTTGACCTTCATTAATCATTTTAATCCAGCATTTAAACAAACAGCATCTTATACTTCTTTAGTCCCTCTCTTTCCTCTCCTCATCTCACTAATGAAATGGCCTGATTTAAGTTTCTCATATTTCCAAAAAAGACTAATCTGGGGAAGAGTAGATAAAGCAGGAGATGAGTTGCTGCTGAGAGAAGAGCTTTGCCAGGTGTGACAGGTGCTGACCTGCCCTAAACAGGTTGGGAATAGTCTTGTCGGCTTTGTTTGTACAGCTAATGAGGATATGGTTAGGCTTAAATCCTATGATCCAAGTTTGTTTCAAGCATAGATACTTCAAAGCAGAGGACACAGACAAGTCATTAATTTGAACTAATACAGGTCAATTTTTTTAGATAATCAAAGTGAAAAACTGCTTGAAGATACTATCAACGATAGATTGTCCATTCAGGATGAAACACCTTCCATGAGACCGGAGATAGGCCTGAGCAAACACATTCCCATCCGCTAGTGAAAATGGATATGTTGTTGACCTGTCCAGCCACACAAAAGCCCTTCCCAGTGTTCAGGTGAGTAACCCTCCACCAGCCTGAAATCTCTTAACTAAATATTGTGAGTGTCCCTCTTTACATCCGAGAGTCTGTCTGTTTACCTTCAGATCCAGGGGATTAGAGGATCGACACTGCATGAAGGTGGAGAGGAGAGGCCCATTTTCTCAGGTAGACAGAGAAAAAACACACAATAAAAATGTACTTAATATCATTCACATATAAATATGGATTATTTACAACATGAAAGAGAATATTGAAATGTTTCATAAAGTTGTTTGAAAATGTGACAGTCCCACTAATTTGATTTCAGTCCTTGTGCTTCATAAACTGAGTCAGCCCCCATGAATCCATTTAAGGGCTTTTCTCCAATATTACCCATTCAGCAATTACTGTTGTGAGTTGGATTTAGTTCTGTAATGATCCAACTGAGCTGGCCTGTATTTCAGTGCTGTGCAGTAACCCAGATGGGAGCGAAGATCCTCCTCTGTGGCTAGAGAAAAGGAGCACGAGCCAAAATGAGAATTAGAGTAAACTTCAACATGTCAGCACGTCCTCATATCATTTATTTTCCACTGGTTTGGATGGATGTGGCTAAGATGATTGCTGATGATTTTAAAAAAGTCCTACGCACATCCCCACAAACTTGTATGACATGATCTCCCATGTGCACAGCTAGTGTTTTTTGGAACAGCTTGGAGAAAGCAGGATTTTATCTGAGATATTCAAACATTCCTTCCTCATCTATGTGATACAAACTGTAAAAGCGTGTCACTCACTGCTGTTCTTACTGCACCTATCGTATTTTTCTTTCCAATCTTTTCAAGGGCCATCTCCAATTCCGTGGGGCAATTCAAAAGGGGTTATTGTATTTTGCATAACAATTAAAAGCTGCAGTAGAAAAATGCCCTCCATACAAAAGCAAAAATGCATTTTATCCTCATTACTGTCAGAGTCATTCTCTTACTCAGCCCGTGCAAAACTGCCAAAATGTGCTTTCTCCAATCTTAGCAAATCTGTAAAGGCTGTGGTCCAACTGATTGTGTAGGGTTTGTCCTACATGAGGGTGCATTGAGTGTGTGCAATGGAGGGAGGTATCTCAATCTAGAAGAAATCCACTTGGGTGGTAAAATGGAAATGGTATCCACACTCACTTTTGTGCTTGCAGAAACATAAAACAAATTGGACTGAATGATTTTTGCTCATTGTTCTTTTTGAACAATGAGCTAATGTAAATGCAGTGTTTCTCATTCTAGCAGTGCTGTGATTGGTCCACGTCTCTCTCCAGCTGCTGATAATGCAGCTGTGCATTAACACTGACCTTGACATGTGTCTCTGTAGGGAAGCACAATAGTCTGCCTATTTCCAGCCACTGACCCCTGCTGCCAGGCTGCAGCAGATGGAAAGTGTCTGTTTCTAACAGCTGCCCTCCAGAGGTGACAGGGGAGGCTTGTTAGTACTTATCTCTTTACCTGATACTATCTTCTCTACTCTAGCAAAGGATTTTTCTCAAGATAGATAACCTGATTAAACTTGTAGGAGCTGACATTCTGCAAAAGTCAGGCACATACCACAGTAGTTCCATGCAGTTGTCTTTGTACTGTACATTGTGAGTGTATTGGCTAATACTTTCATTTATATGGCACAAGCTCAAAACTGTGCCCAGTGTGTTCCTGTGTGGAGTAAGGGAAATATTTTTTCTTTTCTTTTTTTTATAATTGATAGAAGTCAGTTGAGTTGACATAACAATATTAAATCACTCTTAAACACCTATGTGAACAATATACAATATCACTTATGTCAGTTCATTTAGAATGTAATGGTAAATTTGTTTCATTTTGGTTTTGCTTTGCTGCAAGCAAGACACATTGACCAAACTCAGTACTTGTATCTGTTGGAATATACCAAGCGGTCAGTGTTGTGCTGTAAATTTTTTCCTTTACTCTTGTGGTGAGCCCTTTTTTTCCAAGGACATTTAGCCTAATCCACTTCAGCTGCCTTCATTCAGAGTTGGTAAAAGACGCCCCAACACTGACTCTGTTGGTGAAATTGCGAGACTGGTTTTCATAAAACATAAATATCTGTTAAGAGTCTGGGTATGATCCACTTTTATGAAATGATGAGTAACATTTCCTTATTGTCGCTCGCACCCCATGCCGCACCGCGAGAAGTTGCTGCCACAGATACAACTCTCATTTCACTCTGCGACCAAAGGATTGCAATTGTGCTGTGGAGTCTTCATGAGAAAAAACATACCATCTCCGCTTACACAATAGCAAAATTTCCACTGCCTTTCAAAAATACAAAGCATGCGGTGCAACTTAATCTCTCCCCCATGATAAAACAAACATTTAAGTTGTCTTTAACAAATGGATATGAAGTGTTGTGTGATGCAGAAAGCAAAAGAAAAACAGATGAAACGCCACATCTTCATGGAATCTGTTTTTTTATTATTGAGTTATATATAATATTTATACAGAAAATAGTTATTAAATGTTCAACGACTGCAAACATATGACAACTGGATGGACATAAGCTTTAAGCTGTGTGCTGGACTGAAGAAATTTATTTCAAATATTGATGTGAAAAACGTTTATGGCAAAACATAGAGATCCTTGTGTTTTAGGTGGAAAAGTTCCAGTCTTTACTCACGATGCCTGTTTTGCCGTCATTTTTCATTCTGAAAGTGTTAAATATACACATCTATTGAAGCAAGCACTTCCTTTTCAAAATAAGCAAATTATGTGGCATCTTCATCATTTGGGATTTGGACAGCTTTATTCCTTTGTGCTTCCTTCTGTCGGTGTGCTTTCTCTTCAGAAATGGGAACTGCAGAGAGCTGGGTACAACACTGCTGGGTATTCTACCAGATGGATACTCGGTATGAATCAGGTCTAAGTTTCAGCCAAAGCCCGAATGTGTGTGTTGGACTGCACATTGCATATCTGGAGACCACACAGGTTCCATAAGCACGTCTAAATCTCTCTGCTGCCCTCTATCTTTGTCTGAACATCTCCCTCAGGGATCAGGGTCATAAGTTCAATACCAGCGGGGAACCTGCGCTAAGACGAACACATGCTGTTGAGCTGCTAATTATCCTTCAACATCTCTTCACCCTCTGCTAATACACATAAGATTAATTGCATTTGCATTTGAAAAACAACAAATAAGTTTTAGAAAATTTAACTACTTTTACGTATACATATTATACATATATTTTATATATACACAGGTACCCACTTATTCCTCAGTTGCATGCAGATAAAAAAATAAGAGGCCAAATTATAAAACGACACACACCTGTAGTCAACCGTTTCATACATAAAGACATTTTTTCTGTCACTGCTCTTTAAAGCCTTTTACCAAGTCCATTAATGAGGAAGGGCATTAGCATGTGGTCACAACCTGCCGCCTCTCTTATATTATCTCAATATTGTCCAGCAACTGTGGGAGAAGAAACTCAGCAGAGTGTGAAATGACCCCCCAGCCAGCGATTGCACACCAACAACAGTGATCCCCGACCCATCGTATTCCTGCGCAAATATACAGATAAACAGATGATTTCATTACCTATGAAGCTCGGTGTCTGGGCAGCGAGAGAGAGAGGGAGGAAGGCACAAGTGATCTCATCCAACGTGCTGAAGGCTCACCGTTATAAACGAGTTTGTCATACCACCATGGTTGGCCATAAATGACCTCACCAGACGTGCTGCTGTAATAAACTAAACTAATAAGAATGTGCAGGAAGAAAAACACCGCCTGCAGTGAGCACGGCTACTAAGAAGCGAGAGCTAGCCGCTAAAAACATAAATCTCGCCCTGATAAATCTCAATGGACGGCTGTCACTTGACATGTGTAGAGGTGGGAGCAGGTATGTGGTAAAAGGGGACACACACCCTGGACATCCGCAGTGATGGAGGAAAAGCCCCCTCTACTGTGAAAAGAGACTTCCATATGTACTTGTACCTTCTGTGGCCCTTTAACCTAGAACAGATGTCATCAATAAATAGCCCTGACCCATGGAGGCATTCCAGTGTGTGATCGAGGCCTTTTTTTTTTTTTTGTTTTGCGTGCTAGACTGACTTGCCTAGCTGGTCAACACCTGACCAAACTGCAAGGTTTACAATATAGATGTGTAAAGCCCTCTTTCGTGTAATGATGAGCGTAGGTGTTTGAGAAACAGTTATACTTTAAAAAACTCATTGGGTAAAGTAACAGCTTAGCTTACACACACTGCCAGCTCCCGTGGGAGCAGTGTGAGAGCTGCTACAAGCTGCCTCCCGTTACAAGGTCTGCTACTAAGTTATGACCTATCGCCTTGCCATTCTAATCTTTCCACAAACATCTGTAAGGAGAGATTTACATGTCCTCTTGTGATTTATTGCAACATGTCTTCAGTTTTCCATTGGCTTTGAAACCAGGATCGGGTCCCATGAAACGTGGCATTTCCATGTTAGTGTGTCTATTCGTGCTCTTTTGTCTTTTTGTCAGATGGACAAGGTTAAACTTCCTCATCCTCAGCTTGACCACAGTGTTGTGGTGGTGCACTTTAACGATCACTTAGTCCAATCTGGAAATATTTCATTTTTAATGGTATGGAGAGGTCGTCTGCTACAGTGATTAGATTTAGGAAGTAATAGTAAATTTGAACTATTTGTCAACTATCGGGTCACTGGGAAAGTCTTTAGTGAATGTTGGACTGTGATGCTCTCCATGCTGCATCTGATAACCAACACAAATGGTGCATTTCAAAGGACACAAACTTCCACATAAAGTGGAACTCGTCTCTTTGTAAGGGTGGTCTCCCGTAGTTGGCCATGCATGGAGGTTAAAGACATGTTCACATGCTATCATACAGTATCCAGGTCGGATAAGTATGATAATCTATTCAATATGTAAAATGTTTATTTTGTAGAGGGACCTCAAACAAACTGAACCAATATTTACAGAGAGTGGCAGCCAAATATTCTGCCTTTTTCCCAGACATTATTGCTCCCTCATTTGTCTTCTATTCTCCTGAGCAAAATGTCAACAAGGAAACTAATGCGTCTGAAGCCTTAAGGAGACTATAACATTTTCCCCGTATTATTTTTACATATCCCACAGATTTGTCTGAAAGAAATCACTTCCCTAATGTATTTGCCGTTCTTAGTGTACGTCTACACCAGATATCCAGATATTGTGCAACAGTTGATGTGAAAAAACATCCGCTTTTATTGCTCCTATGAAGAAAAAAGAAAAAAAAAAGGGGAAAAGATTATATCAAACTTCTGTAAAACCTAATCACACTAACATAGAAATCTCTGCATAAATTCCACTGCACATAATGCATTTGGTGGACATTTTTGAAAGGTTGTCCCTCCTAACAAATAGAATATGTATCTTAGTATGATATTATTAAATACTATCGAAGCAAAATTAGCAGAAATCTATTTTGCCAGAAATAACAGCTATGCAATAACAATCAGATGTTAATACTTACACAAGCCCTTTTATATGATAGATTCTGTGCACCAACATGACATCTGTGTTATTCTTTCAGTCTGTTTGTTCAACAGTTTTCATTTAAAAGAAATAATATCAGCACCAATATAAAGTGTGATTGTCTTCTGCAGTTGCCCTAATCTATCTATTACTAACCACAGCATTGTTAAATAAGTTGGGTCCTGCTGCTTGAAGACGCTTGACATATTTGGTGACTCAGAACATTGCATGCCAAAAGGAGGAAACCTTGGTGGTCCATTGTTGGTCACTATTAAAGCTGCATTATTTTTCTTCCTCTTGACCCTTGGAAATGTCTACAACACCAAGATGCCCTCTCTTAGAAATAGCAGCTGTGTGTAGTTACATAACAGGAAACAGCTGTCAGAGGCAATCCCAGTGTCTGACTCTGTAGGTCTGGGTCTGGACTCCTGTACAGGTTGTGCTGTTTGTTTTGAGAACATGCTCAGTTCTTGTAGAGGCGTCCTGGAGTCAATGGAGTGGAGGAATTCTAGGGTTCACATAGAGAAGCTGCATGTTTGGGCATTAGATAGTGAAATGGCTTACTGGCTAATCCATCTGTGCTGAAATTATTATGTAATCTTTCTCATGATTTAATACTTGTTTTCATTTCTGTCTTCAGCCTCAACGAACAAGGCTATTTTTATACACAGGATCATATAAACCTGTTCTTCATGCTTCTCCAAGAGGATTTTTGCACCCTACACTCCCATAGGAGCGTCTGCTAAAAACATCACCATATGATTGCAGATATACTCAACATACATAGAAAATACATGGTTACAACACTAAACATGTGATTAAGCCTCTGGAACAGCCAAGGTTTGTATTGAAAAGTAGATGTGGGCATTGGTGGGTCTTTGTTAACAGAAGCAACATTGATTTTTGATTTCACAAAAGAAACAAAAGAGCAGTCTCCAATATCTCCACCTCTGTCTAATACAAACACTTAAACCTAACTTTGCCTCTGTCAGAAACAATGGTAACCATGGATCCTAACCTAATTTACAAATTATTGACTGAATGACTGTAATATGAAAGGGTTCACTCACAGCAGCAAAATTGCAGCAAATTAAGACCTGACTCTGGATTTCTCCTCAGCACTGAAGTGGTTCAGCATCTTTCAGCTCAGTGTATTATTTTATTTTTCAACTTGGGCTTTATTGTTTCAGGTTCAGTCACATTACAGGTCACATTACAGGTCACATCAGGTTCAGTCACACTGTCATTAGCCTCATTTCTAGAAGCAGAAGACATCTGTTTTCATCAACGAGTTCTGACCCACTGCAAGCTACCTGCACGACACCGCACGGCAGACAGACGCAGACACTCATTGACATGTCGGATCATTAACAAACTGTAAAAAATTTGAGGAGACCAAAGTAGAGTCAAAAGAGGAGGCAAATATGTGCTGCCCTAAATTGAACCCCCCCAAAAAAGTTGTGCAAAAACAAGAAGTTAAGAAAAAAGCAAAATGAAATGACCCATACACTTACATCAAAGCTGGCCTTGGCTTTTTCCTGTGGAAAGCCCCGAAGCACAGCAAAAAAAAAAAGATGTTAACTTTAACTGTGAACATGATGATCGCAAACTGCACTGAACTTTCAGTATGTTTTGAGCTTCTAAGAGCTGTGCTCACTCCAGTTTGTCCAGTTTCAGTTCGATGGTTGGGATTTCCAATTAGCTTGTCAGGTTGTGATTCATCACCTTATCTGAGTGGAAATTTACCTCCGAAACCAGATTTTTATCAGGCAGTTACATTACTATAATAAATATCTAGCCTTCTTGTGTTAATGTAACACTGTAGCCTGACATAAAGATATTTCATATGTCCTATTCTTTCTATGCTCAATGCTTCTTCACATTATTCTTCTTTTATGGTGCATCATTCAGAGTTTTGATCTGAAACAGAAAAAGCTAAATACCACGTCAAATCCTAAACAGAAGTAATATAAACATGGCAATCACTGCCAAATTAGTGTGCCTGTCATTTCCTGCTGTGTGTTTGAGAATTTAAGTTACAAATTCAATGTATACAACCAGTCTGCCTGTTTTTGTTAGATTGCCTGTCCCTACTTTAGCTGCTCTTCAAAGAAAGCCATCCACTAAACCCAAAGGGCATCCATTATGTGTGATGGAGAATTCCTAATGAGAGCAGAAAATCAAACCGTTGTGTAATCGGACACTGTACTGTACACAGTAAAGATTCTCCTACTCGTTTTCCCCTGAACAGCTTCAGCACCTGATCAAAAGTTTGCTGAAGGTCATAAAAATTCCTCACCTTCAGTTAAATTTATGGCAGTACTCATTAGTTGAAATAAAACAGATTAATGCAAGTGCAATTAAATGTGACCTATAGGTTTAATAATGAAGTGGAGTCTACTTAAGCATGTCTTTTCCATTCTCCCCAGCCGCCCTGGAGCTCACATAAAACTCTTTTTAGGGAAGGAAACTTCAGTCTTACTGCTCTAGGTTCTGTCTGCAATCTTTAAATATAGCAAATTAAAAGAAACACATATCAACTTTATATTTTGTAACACTTTTAATATGTGCAGTATGATTCTTTTTTTTTTTTTTTTTAGATTAGTACTACATCTAAAAATATAGTACTACAGCTCTCTCCAAATCAGAGGCAGTAGAGTTAAATTCTTTCGTTTCAGTTTTAAATGTTCTGTCCTGGGGCCTTAAGTGTCAGTGTGAGATTTTTCTGTTGATCTCGAGTGTTAGTCCACATCATGCTGTCCCACAGGGATGGGGTATTAGTTCAGAGAAAAGGAAGCCACTACCTCATTATGCTGCTAATTTTAGGCAGCAGGAAAAGATGTTTGGAAACTTTTGGCACAGATTCCAAGCGTTGGAGTGGTACCCGCTCTGCTCTCGATTCCCATGGGTGAAGCAGGGGTGATTTTGGTACTTGAGCAAGCTCAAAGAAACAATTTACAACATATACAGTGGAACTTCAAAAGTGTCTTATCGGAGTCAGGCATCAAACATGAATGATTCCATATGAAATAGCAACTTTCTGTTTACCGTAATTAGGGGAATATTTTTCCATTAGGGAAGTAAAAATAAATTAACATGGCTCTGGTTGAAAAGCTGACGTGTAACTACACACAGTTTTTTTTCCCTCCTCACTAAATTTCAGGTGGTGGTTTGGGGCAAAAATTCCTTAGAAGAGTTGATAAAGGAAAATAACCAAGAAGAATATTTAAACCTACATAACTGAATTAGCATTTTATTCCTAAAATACACTGAAAATAATACAGTTAGCATATATGTTAGCATTTAGACTTAAACCAAGAGCAATACTGGTTATATTTTAAATTAATTTTAATAATATTGAATAATAATATTATCATATTATGTTATATACACATAAAGAACTAACTCCCATAATCTCCACTAACTCATACAACAAATTATACATATATATATATATATATATATATATATATGTATGTGTGTGTGTGTGTGTATGTATATATATATAAAGCTCCACTCTCTTCACCAGCTAGTTATGTTACTTATGCTAGTTACTAGCTAACTATGACCAACAATTTTAAGTTGCTACTATAAAACAGAAAAATGAGTTGAAAGATGCTGAGATGCTGCACAGGTTTCCTCTTTCATATTATCTGCAGTCATTTTTGTTTATTGTGAATATTAAAATATGAATAAGAGCAGCATCAAAGTTTTGAACTTAACAACTTTAACCTTCTGACATTGACTGAAATTCTTTTTTTTTATTGTAAAAGAATATACACATCATACCTAAAAGAAAAAGAAAGTCACATGTTGCTTTTCTCAGTCATGTACGAGTGTTACAGGGAAATAAAACTTGAAAAGCATGTTGAGTGACTGAAGTCTCTTAAATCCTGGCGTCGGCTCGGTGTTGACCATAAACCTGGCAGGAGCTGAAGGGAGGTAAACGTAACAAACCCATAATAAACACGATGGCTGATTAATTACAGATGAAACAATTGACACTCAGACTCTGGGCTCCAAAGTCGAGGAGCATGTTTGACTTAAGAGATGAGGCACCTAGCTTTCTAGAAAATATTGTGATGGGTACAGAGAATGAATTAAAATGTAATGTATTTATCTTCACAGGGCATCCTGCTGTTCTCTATATAGGACTGAATTAGTTTTCTTTTAATGTTATTTTTATAAATTGTTGAAGCAGAAATTAAAGCACAGTCAAAGCTGAAATATGATTTAAAGCATCAAAATTAACCTGACACAAAAAATATTATCTGTGGGAAATCGCTGGATTGACCTCTTTCAGAAAACAAACAATTTAGAACGATCACATAAATACACAATGTGACCTAATCTGGTACTTTCCTATGATGGTGAAGAAAAGTAGTGTTTGTTGTTCTACCGAAACATCAATTTAGTGCAATGTACATCAGAGTAACGTCCCTGCCCAGTTGAGTTGGACCACCCACCCTCAGAGTGTTGAAACGCAGTCAAGGAACAGTCATTAAACTGTTTCCCCAGGTCACTCAAAATCAGACTTGTTAAAGCTGTGAACTGGAGGAAAGAGACCCCGCTGGTAGCTGTCCAAGCTCCAGTGTCAGCCCACTGACTGACCTTGATTCATAATATTCACGTTTGCTCGTGGCCCAGCTGCAGCAGACATCATTATGTCATCTGTGGCTTGTTGTGATGTCTTTAAAAGTTAGTAGCATTTGGCCTTAACTACTAAAACTGGGAAGAAAGCAAGAGTGGGTAAGAGGAGACAAGGCTGCAACCACTGTATTGGTTAGAAAATCACTGTCCATAGAAGTGTTGACTGTTGTTTATCATGTTTTCCCACATTTCAACTTTTATCAACAATTTGAATAGCTAATTTTCTAATGGAAAATTTGTGTCATTAGCGAAGAGTCTTGTGGGAAATACATAAACCATAACAATTAGTGATGGTAAATTGTCGACAAAATTGCATTTAATATGTGATTTTATTTGGTTTTGTTAATAGATAAGAGATAAGATTGTTTGCAAAAGAATATATTGTCACCATATCAATGACTAACTATTACTGACTCAAATAAATAGTGGCTGTTTTGTCTTATGCCGTCTGTACAGTTATGAGCACAATGAGTCCTTCCTGTGGCCGGTGCCAAAGCCCTTCATGTTTCCATGTTGTCGTCTGTGTCATTTCCAGCACACTGCGTCCGCACAGCTAAAGTGGTCAAAATCAGCACAGTCCATACATTTTTTTTGTCAGCTAAACTGAGCAGTGACCTACAGTAGCTGAGGGACTTGGTTTTTGCCAGAGGGAAATAAAATATAAAAATAGGCCAGACGGCCCCAAACAGAAATACATTTATATCCTTAACAACAGCAACTGTTATGTTGAAACAGCCTTTTTCTAGGCAGCCATTATACATTTCATTACTCTAATAAACAATGAATGATTCCCAGCACTATGCAAAGTTTAGCAACACAGGCTTGACTGCAAATTGGATAAATGACTACAACAACAATATGGCTGCCAAAGTCAAACTGTAAAACTCTGATACTCACAGCTTGGACAGCAGCTTAATAGATCATAAATAACAGGCTGGATAGATATCACACTGTCTTTCAAAGCTCACCCTGAGAATGGGAAGAATGTTTTGTTCTGTTTTGGGTTTGAGCGTGCTGAGTAAATGTCACTTTTGACTATTGGACTGATTTTCACACAGATAGCGCGACTGTGTTTGCATACTTGGACAAAATGGTGAGCAGATTAGTTAATTGGTATCAAAGCCGGTAAGGCAGGGGCAGCGACATCTTTCCTCGCATGAGTGGCAGCCTGTGCAGGTGAGGCCGAGTTCATGACGTCAACTCCTCAGCCCGTCACACCAGTGAACAGTTCACACGACACTGGACGAACCTCGCCGCTCGCATACTTAACATAGTTGAAGGTCATAAACACGGCCATGGAGGGAACCAGCTGAAATTGAAGATATGATTCTTCAGCGGGTGAAAATGTTGAATTTCAGATGAGAAGGATTTTATTTGAAAAGAAAAAAGTTAAAAGGGAAGTCAAATACATAAGTGGGGAAACCGATCAAAGCGAAGTGTGTCACTAAATCATAGCCTTGCTGCTTCTGTTTTAAAGCCGATGGCTTTGGAATGATGGATGAGCTACACAGTCAATGGGCTTTTTTCGCTGTAGGAGGAATTTCTGTCTGGCAGTAGCGAAGTCCATAAATAGGTGCCAGTTCGAGACTGGTTTCTCCCTACGTGGTGAAGTGTGGGTGGCTTTTTGGAACTATAGTTTAAGCACACAAAAAGCAATGAGGAAAATCTCGTGCGGCCACATTTTTGGCTTTCTCATCACTTGCTTTCATTGTCTATCCCTCTCTTTGCAAATTCTGTGTGATAATTTTCAATTTGATGTATAACAACCATGTGTCCCTTTTAATGCTCCAGCACAGTATCCTTTTAGTGCTTTTTAACCAAAACAGGCAGACTGACAAGAACATGGGTAGAACATTGGTGCATGGTTTCTCTGGTTGCCTCTCTGTCTTTGATTTGTTTTTTATATTATATGTTAACATGCATTCCTACAAGGATTCCACTGGACTGAGTCTCATTACTCTGTGGTGAGGAGATCTGAAATGTAGTCGACATCATGCATATGCTAATGTTTGAAAGTAATCTAATGAGAAATTGAAGGAAATCTGCCACAACCACAGTAACAAATAACTAATAATAGGTTTTTGAAGTACCTGATATATTGGAAATGCAAGTAGACAAATTTACCATTAACAAAATAATATAAAAATATGCATTACAGCGCTGCCTTTAAATACTCAGACCACTGGCGCCACAGTGTAATTGTACTTACCTGTGTGTAATAGCGCTTTGTAATGTTGAAGGAAAGGGTGGAGGTGCTTGTTTCAGATGCTGTTATGATAGCACTGCACTGTGAAAACATTTACATTGCACAAAATGAATAGATGGCATGCTTACATCATAAACATTCTTCATATCTGTGTCTGGATTCAGAGGTCAGGTTAATCCACTGCTGTAATTCGCATTCTTCTTTGAGAGTCAGCACATTATTTTTGTTGTAGGAGTCAAGACAGGACTTGCTATGAAATGCAGAATAGTGTTAATCATCGATTTTCACACATATTGTTATAATATGCCTGTGCATGTTATAATTTCTTTACTACTGTAAGCATTAGGATTACTGGAATAATGATGAAAATATTTTGGAGAACACAAGCTGTCACCGAATTAGTAAAACAAAATCAAGATTGGGAAACATCAGAATTTCCAGGATCATCCTGCAGCCCATCGAATCTGTGTGGGCAGAGTTTATTTTAACATAAAGAGATGATTTATGAAGACTTCTGGATAAATTCTTTGGCTTTTGCGTCACTACGCAGGTGATTGTTCTGCCAAGACACTCATAGCCCGGGCTTCTGTGCAAGAGTCAGCCTGCAATATGGGCCAAAGATAACGTGATGTTTGAATGTTTGGATGTTTTGGTTTTTTTCTCCCTCCTACTTCAGCAGAAGGTGAGAAACCAAGCTACCAGCATTGCTCTAGTATTTGTAAGCACAGTTCTTTGGGAGCGATATGAGGTCTGTAGAAGCTGTGGGTTGTTATAAATTACCTGGTGATGAAAGTGATAATCCTTGTCAAAACAGCTCCTATACTGGCATGGGCAGAGTCCAGATCGCTGCCCATCTTTCCCTGAAAAGCTTTGTCACATTTGATTAGATCATGATCTGGATGTGGTTGACTTAGGGGCAAAAGTCTGCATTCGCACTGGATGAATATTAGTAAGAAAATGCACAATTGTAGCCATCGAACTGTAGGGGGAAAAAAAGCAAAATGCTGCTGAAATTAAAATTCATCGAAAATGTCAAACTTATAAAAGTCTATAAAATCTATAAAAGTTAAACCCTGTTTATCATTTAGATTGAGAATGAGAAATTTATTAATTTGATGTGAACTTAAAATGAATAAACAAATAAATCCTACTGTATTACGCAGCTTTTCAGACGCCACAAACTGTTTCCTGGGTCATGGCAAAGACTGTTTATGCTTCTTTAAAGTATCAGTGTATGAGGTATCATTTAAGGATTAATTACTTTGTTTAACATACATGCACCCTGAAAGCATTTGTAAACCACTATACCCAAACACATAAAAGGCTAGGTTGTACTGTGAAATTGGGAAATGTAAGGCAACTTTTTTTTTTTTCAAATAGCCAGACATTTAACCACGTAATCACTGTGATAAGTTCTCTTTATCGGGCCACAGAAAATGCTTTGAGGATAAGGTTCTGCAGATAATAATTAAGATGATACAGTCAGTCAGAGCTTGCAGAGGGCAACTTCATGTTTAATTGCTTAAATCAACATGATAAGATGCTCTTTAAATGTCTGCGTGGCTTTGACAAAGCATGCTGACATTGTGAACGGGCATTCACTGTTTACTTATTCAAGACCTCCATTACAAAGATTCAATCAGCTGCAAACACCAAGATGAAGAACAATGTGAGTGCACACAAAGTTTGTTTGATATTGGCAAAAATGGGAATAAATGTTGTATTAAATCAGATTATCTCCAGCATATTTTACTGCGTAGGAGGCAAAAATACAATATTCAAAAAAGCAGATGAAATCTCTAGTAAAGCAGTCATATCATTCCACTCTTACTCATCAGACTAGACTGCTCAGCACAAACACAATCTCATAATCATTACCATTACAGATGAAAGGCAAGGCTCAATTAGAGTGGCTCCAATTGCTGCAATTAAATAAGTGTGGTTGAATGATAATATCTTTTCCCCCCAGAAATAAAAAGAAAAAGACGGCAGCGTTGAATAATCATACAATCAAAAACAATCAAGTTGGACTTTGAAGTTGTTGCACTACCAAATCTTAGAAATACATCTGGTGTAGAAATGGTGTTTTGGGCTCAGCCGACAGGCGCCGTTGGACCACTGCGTCGCGGGCCACGGGGTCGGGCCTCCTTATTCCAGTACTGTAGGCCTGCTTCTGGGTTGCTGAGGACACTGGTGTGTGTTCCCACCCACAGAGCATTGCAGCAGACCGCCAGAGTCCACAGCCCTTTCACAGTCATCCAAGACTTGTCCCATGATCCCATCCCTGCATCAAAACCAGCTGAGTGTGAGTGCGGCGTGGTAAGCACTCGTGCTCACACATAATTTGTAGCTGACTGCTACTCTTGCAACCAATTGATCACTGTGTAAACAAATATGATATGAATGGAACAAAACTTTGCTGCCTCACTCAAAGGTTTTTGTCTTTGCTTTATACTCAAGATGCCTCTTTGAGCATTTAAGTACCGACTTTAAGTTTCCATTTATTGTTCCGTCATTTCATCGGCGCTCGCACACTTTGTGCTATATCAAATGCAGACTGTCCATTTCACAGCTGAAGAGCTGCTCACAGGACAGTTTTCCAGCTGGGCTGAAATCCAGTGTAGTTCCCCTTCACCCAGTGGACTTCAGGAGCACTCATGCGTGCCAAACAGAATACACCCTGATTGCTCCAGACTGGGACAGCAGATATTTCTTCAGTTGTTAGACATTAGTGGAGCAAACATACACACGGCAACCAATCTGCTATCTCGAATCAACAAAAAAATGCTGAAGTGGACCCATCTCAATAGAACTAATTATCATTATGATGGTGTGCAGCTGTGGGAAATTACAGAGTGGATATTTAAGGTGCAAATAAAGGTCTTCTGAAGACATGACTTTCTTTCTAAATCTTTTAGGGACTTGTGTGTTTCTCTGTGGGAAAAAATGGTAACCCTTACATTGTTGTTGTATCTGGTGATTTTACAGTGTTTTTGATAGCTACTATCACATTAATTTCTTTCACTTTAGTAGGTTGACCATCTGAAATGTCAGCTTTGTATTTTATGTACAAATGCTGCTGACACTGACAGACAGACTCACTCGAGTATGAACAAGCATCAGTACTAAAACTAACTGACTTAACATTTTCTGAATTACCTACTTTGGACAAGTTGCTTCATCCAGCCCCTATCTTAAACTATGAATAGCTGGCAAAAGCTTTTGCACGTGAAGCCCAGCTACTCGACTAGAGCACTTAAAGGGCATTAAAGGACAGTTAGGAGCTTTTGAACCAACTGAGATCTAGAAAAAAAAGAGATTAAATGTCTGATTAAGGACGACCAGAAGCTAAAGTTTATTATTCCAAAGGTTGAGTGAGTCTAATCATAGGCTCCAGTACTTAGGGATTTGCTGCTGCTACTGGGCTAAGCAGCCATTTTCACCATGTTTACATAAACTACCCAGTTAGTTGCAGAGTTTACTTTAGTACCAACATGTGGGTCACAGGGATTTAGTGTCGTAGTCAACATAATTGCATTATTTAAAAAAGATTTGTTTATTTTAACCAATGCATTTCAAAAGCTGCAGAAATGGTCATGGTTTAAATCACAGAATAGATGGTTTGAATGGACATGTACAGACAGACATAAAAAGAAGGTTAAAAAAATCTAAAATAGGGAGGATTAAGGTTTAAAGCTGCCTGTCCTGAATGACCATTCAGAATTGACAAATGTCCTTAAAATACATTCAAAAAGCAAGAATGACTCAACATAGGTTGACATTATAAACATTATAAATAAGTAGTCATTTAACAGTAGTTTTATCTTACCTACTAAATGTGACTGCCACTGAATGTGTGCACACACAACACACACTTTATAATGAATTTGGTGCAGTTGTACTGTTCCTTGCAGCCCTTCTTTGGGGGTGTAATCTGTCACATATTACGAGCTTTGACAGAAGTGTGAAGGAAATACATGAAATTGCCTCAGGGGTACCCATGGCCGACTTAACCACAAACAGACCGTGCCTGACTTCTCACAACAGGTATTTTTGTAGACCCAATAGCACAACTAAGAGGTGAAAGTTTAGCTTAAGTTACTTCAAATGAGAAAATTCTGTCACAGGCCTTTCATGTCCTCAACTCAAATACTTTATGTTGCTCCACATGATGATAGCCATGCAAAACTGTTTTGATGATGATGTCACTATGTCCTAATCTGATTGCTCTTTTTTTGTCCTGCTCTAGGGCATTTCTCCTACATCCTGTCAGAAACACAATTCAGTTATACAAGGATGTCCTCACAAAGCAGTGCAAACAAAGGTTAAGTTACAGTAGGTGGTGCAACATATCTAGAAATGTGTGAATAACAGTGTAACACTATTTACAGAGCTTGTTTTACAAGTCAAATAAAGACACACCATTGATGGGAATAAGTGATTGTGTTGTTATTATAGCTTTATGCTTAAGTACATGTCAAAGCTTTAGAGGCTGTTGTTCCAAGTTGCATAAACTTTTCCAGTAATTTTCTTCGTTTATATTTTGGCCACTAGGAGGTAACACACATTATCATCTTGTGACGTTATATGGCAAAATGTAACAGAAAACAGTGCAAACACAGAACAACATTATCATTTAGCAGTCAGCTGATTACTGTAGCTGTGATGTTCACTCTACCATTATCTATAGGGAAATTTCTATATACTAAATGCACCACTAAACATGTGGTCTATCATGCAGTATGGTTGTGGGATTTTTTTTCACTGAGACATTATGACATTATAGATCATTCTGCTTTCTATACATCCAGTGAAATTTACAATAAATATATGATTTTATTCATGTTATTACAAAGAGTAGTGAGAGTTGTGGGTTGCAATTTAGCATTTAGCTTAAAACTGTCAGTAGTGGTAAAGGGAACTGCAGAGTTGAATAATAATCACCTGTGGGTATTTCCCAACACTGACCACTTTCACTTCGCATGTAGTCATGACTCATTGGTAGTATAAAAAATATTGACTAGTGCAGTTTTCTGATTTGAGGAAACAGGTGTTCTTCATTATGTTGTGAATTCATAGACCGCACTAAATCTTATTAGACAACTAGCATCATTTCAGCATTATGTGTAGCAGATATACAGCTCAGCATAATGTAATCAGAAACACACTTAAACAGGTTTGGCAGTCTTGTGATGGGAGATTAGTGCAATATACATGAAATAGGACACAAAAACAATATTCTACTTCGAATAACCACAGACCACTGCTATAAGGCTGTGATATTTCATTTCATGACAAAAATCTGCGGGTTGTAACATAAATGACAAGGTTTTGAACCTTAACACATTTCAGAGTTAGGTTTCCAAACATTGGCATAGCGCTGGGAGGGCATTTGGGGATTTGCGGGTGCCATTTGGTAACGAAAGTGATACAAGCATCTTTAAGTTTAGATCTAATATATGAAAGCTTTCTGTCGTTAAAATGCTAGCATTCTTGCATCTGACAAAACCCACTGGCAGATTCAGTCCACATGCTACATAGCTAGCATGTACAGAAGAGAATGGGACACGACCGAATGATTTTTGCACCCATGCTCTTCGTGTAGCAGTTAAGTTGACCAGCTGCCAATCTTTCAGCAATTCGAGTATTATTCCTTTAACTGTGAACTGTGTTCAAGCTGGCAACGCTATTAAAAGCTGTCACCACCACTACCACTGCCACGGACACAACTGAGCCTCTGACTCACTCAGTTTCACATCGATTCTTAGTATTTTTAGAGTGAGATTTAAAGTGTCATTACATCACATCTGTGGTACTTTGTTTTTCTCACAAGTTTGATGTCTTCTTATGTCTGGGGGATTCAAAAGACATAACCCTAAAAAAACACTCCTCATGTGCCCTAACTTTGAACAGCTTCCTGTTAGGTTTATATAGACTCATTTTCATTTGATTGTTTTTGTATTTTTCATTATTCTTAACTCACTTTTCAGTGGCAAGGCACTTCCTTCCTGACCTGAAGCGAAGTTTCTGTGTGTGTGCCTTTTTTTTATGTCTTCGGGCTCTTTTCTGAGTATGGCCCTCTTCAGTGCAGAAAATTGCATTACAGTCCTGGCAGGAAAACATTTGAAAGCCAACTGTTTTCTTGACTCAGTTTACTGTTTTCGTTGCAAAAAGGTAACCTAATCTTTCATCCTTAATGAGGACATATTTCATGGCAAATGCATGATCACTTAAACAGTTCACCTCGCCTTATTCAAATCACATTTTCCTGATTGGGACAAGTGATACCCACACATTTCAAATGTACAGAAATGTTTGAGGGCCAAAGGCTTAACATGATATATGGTACAAGAGGAAATAATAGGAGCGTGGTTTAGCTGACTGGCCTGGACTGACACTGGACTGAGCTAAACAGTGAGAAATTTTTTTTGTTGGCTCTGGTCCATTTTCGCATATCCTTCTATGATGCTAACAAGGTGCAGTGTTTTCTAAATGTAGCCCATCACTTATGTGTCTTTTAGTAGCACAGGGAGAGGAAGAAAAACATATACACCATAACTGCATCATGATCTGGTGTTCATTTGATAGTTTTGAACATGGGCAGCTCTCCACCTGGTTTTGATTTTGCAGCTTGCATGCTGGTCAGAGTTGCCTTGTTTTATTGGAAATCTTGTTCATATATTCCCTGCCCAGTCTTCACTGACTTCAGACAGCTCCCATGGGGCTCATGGGTACATCCTGGAAGTACAAGGTTGCCATGTCCATGGATACAGATGCCATTTGCCAAGATGACACTTATGAATGTGTTCAGCGCTATAAGGAGTGTTTGTGTAGTCCTGCTATTTAATTACTCATGCTTCCATGGAAGAGGAACGGGGTGTTGTCCTCTTGCTGAACTGTGTCGAGCTGTTTGATTATTTGACTATGACTTGACTAAAAAGAGGTGTGTCTTCTGCGCCACACGCCAGCATGACTATGATCTGTTGAACAGGCAGATGAGAGTAGGATGAATGTACTCCACTGTGTAATGTACACAGGTACATTGTTCTGTTTGTATGACGCTGAATGGAAACTTCTGCTGTGGTTTCGACTGTACCGCAAGTATAGTTCTGTTCTGTGTAATTAACCACATTGTATGTTCCTTATAATCTGTTCTCAAACATATCAACTTATGGTCCCACATTTTTCATTACGATTAATTGTAAATTCAAGTCTAAATGTTGATAAATAGGTACAAAATCACTTCTGGTGATACATACTTAAATGTACATTGGAGTAAAAGTATTTTACTTACACTAAAGTACAGTGTGTATCATCAATGAAGCTACAACTGAGAAGATGAATTTTTTTCAGCTTCTACAAAGAACAATGGTGAAATGAAAGTAAACCCATATTTTTAAATAAAACTTTTAAATAGAGCAGAAACCTAAAACTCCCATTGGTCCCTCCTTCTGCTGCTGTGGCTATAACAAGAGAGCAGAGGCAGTAAATGGTCTGCAGATATATTGAAAATGACACAGTGCTTTAGATAAGGCCCACAAATCCCATATGATTACGACAGCTATTAAAGTGGAGAGATATTTTGTGGCCTTGCGGGAGGGAGCAATGAAGTGCATCTTATTCCAGACAGTATAACTTTAATGAGAAAAGTGTAGATTTGCACAATATGAGCTTGGTTTATTTTATTTTATTATTTCTTAGTTTAGTGGGTTCTACACACAAATGATAAAAAGGCTAAAAATGGAGATTATTTTTAATCTTTGCAAAAATAAATTTTAAACACCGGATTTCATGAGGTCTTGAGAGTTTTTGTTGTATTTGTCATCATTACATATACATAGTCCATATATGCATGAATGTATGTATGTATGTATGTATGTATTTATATACACAAACATGGTGTACGTGTGTGTGTATTTAATATGTATACATGTACACATACACACATATAAATGTGCATGTATGTTCATTAATGTATACACACACATACATAGATACATACATGGATACATATGAATACAGAAATATTTTTATGTATTTTAGCAGTGTGTCTCAGTACCCACTACTGTGTTTCTTACAGTTTCTTTCTTTTTTTTACTGAAAATAAAACACTAAATCGTTTGAGTCCCCGCTAAGCTCTGTCGTGCAGTGCTCTTTCAGGAACAGCCCAAATCCATGTGCGATGTGAAATAGTAAATAATGGCCTTGGACTTAGTGGGGATAGATCCTGACACTGGGTCGTTGCTTTGCTTCAAACATACCGTTCCTTTTCCTTGACATGGATCACTATCCTCATGTAAAGCTGGCATTCTGTTCTGATTTAGACTAATAATTTATTGCATCTGGCATCAGGGTCTGCACAACAAGACCAAAGGCACAGCACAAGCTTTCAAAAAGAACCTGATATTTCTGCAACCTAATCAGTTTAAGATGACCCTCTTCTTTGTGAAAAAGGTTCTATTTGTGCGATCTAGCAGACAAAACATCTTTCTAGACTTACAGAGCCATTAATATAATCATAGGTCTCTTCCAGAGGATTTTTCCCTCAGAGGGAATTCCTCTCTAGTGAGTGCCTAACTCCCTTCAAAGCCAAAGTGTGACTTACAAATGACTCGCTGTGAATGAGTGACGGAGGACATGAGAGATGGCTGACATCCCCTTTGTGGAATATTAATTTTGCTCAAAGGATTTCAGAAGACGTACACACAGACTGAACACACCCAACCTCCACAGTATATTCAAATAAAACTCCATTTTACTAGCGGTAGTTTCTGAAAGTGAGAAAGTAGATCAGTCTTCTTCCCCTGTAAATTTAATAATTGCTGTGTGGCTTCCACAAGTGATTTCATTCATCACATATTTTCTCTTTTAAACATTTATTTAATTACTAGTTTTATAAACTGTAAAAGACATTTAAAAACAATTCAAAGTGAGAACATCAAAATGATTTAAGTACATCTGACTAATCACATCCTGCCGTGGTTCACCTTATAATATCACGGAGGCTGCAAGACTCAGTGGATTAGGATAAAAAAGAGAGTCATCAGAATGACAAAGAGAAATGCAGACCATCTTCCTAGCCATCAAAGCAAGTTCTGAGCTGCCTTTTGAAAAACAATGGCGCAACTGCTAATGTGGCTCATTGAAACGCTCGGCTGGTCGTGAATGGCCACATTTCCCCCATGTTAAAAGACATCTTCAGCGCTGAGCTTAGTGGAGGTGAGACTGTGTCACTTCGACTGGCGCCTGGCCTCACCTGGCTGAATTGCTTCACCGGTGTCAAGCCAACAATCTCCATAGCCAAGCAGACACTCTTACTGTATATATGAGTGCTGCCAAATACAAACACTTTAATACTTTCCATTTGTTCAGCAGACTGATGGTCTGCCTTAATACCAAATTCCCTAAAAGCATAAATGTTTTAGAGGGATATGTTGAATGTGTTATGTGGTTTTTGTCCAATTATTTTCTTTAATAATTTACAGAACTAATTGTGTCTTCTTATTAAACAAATTGCTTCTGTTTTTTTTTTTTCTTATTTAAAATATTCATCTGGATGAAGTGTAGAGGTGATGCATGTACCGAATTGAATGGATCATTGTGCACATATTTACTTTTACATGTTGCACTTGTGCATATGCGTGTGTGTTACCACAGGGAGTGTGCTCACCCTTGGTATCCCACAAAGAGAGGGAGCGGTGGGGCCCTGGGCCACAAACTTTGGGCCACACTTGGCTGAATTATACAGCTTGGTGAGATCCACTGAGGGTGACCCCACTTGCTGAAAGCAAACTCACAAATATGATGTGCTTTTGACTCTGCCAGGACAGCCTCAGATTTATCCTAGAAGTATGTCCAGAAGTCCAGAAGTCCAGAATAATTTATCTGGTTCTAACAAGTATGTATAATTATTGTACCATGCAAATACTTATTATGCTCTCTTTATTTATGTTTTTTAAGTTCTTTTGTTGGGCACTTTGGAGGTTTTGGTTTCAGAGTTGAGTTTCATTTTTTGGAATAAAATATAAATCTTACAAAACGTTCTACTTTATCCTTTAATTGTTCCATTTCACGGAAGCCCAACTTCACTAGAACTGTATCATAGTGAAAACATCTTACATGCCCGGAAATATTTAAATTGGTGTTTTTATATTTACCTAGCTGCAAATGAAGCATTGAAATGAAATAATGTCTTCCACTTGTGCCCCAGAACAACCCATAATGTTGGCAATTAAGCTATTAACTTGAAAGAAGCAAAAAAAATGTCAGGAGATTTATTGGGACATACTTTTCAAAAGAGATAATAATCTTTACAGTGACCTGATGGCTCTGAACAAACCACAAACTACACAGACTTGGTTCCACATTAAGAGCATTTCCCACATATACTTTAATATTTATTTCAACACTTTAAATGGATGAAATTAAAGAAAGCTCATGTGGGCTGAATTGTGAATAATATGAAATAATAAGCAGCAATTATTACTATCTTCCACTAAAATATTAATATGACTGTGCCTCCTCACTGCACTACAATTTTTCAGTCCCTCCAGTGGTTGGACTCTTAAACCAGTGTCAATACTCCCACCTACTGGCCAGTGTCTGTCAGTGTGCACCCGTGAAGTCCTTTTTGCCCCTTTTCCCAACCCCCCACCACCCACCTCAAGGCTTCCCTTCCTGCTGGAAGAATGGTAAAGTGATCTGTTGGTCCCTAAGTGCTTTTTGCTGTCAGTGGTGTTGACGTGGGATGCAATAGAAACCCAGCTGAGCCCACCTTGATGGAGGGGACCTGTTAAGCTGCAGTGTTCACACTCACTCCCTGACACGATGGATTTTAAGTGATTTTTTTTTTCTCTCTCTTCCGGATAATTTTTTTTTCTTTTAACTTATTTAATTAAAGTGTTAAATTATACATTTGTTATGCAACAGTGTTACTAAAGAACTGTATTAAATACATTCACACAATTCACATCTGCTGTATCATTGTTCCAGTTACATAGAATAAACAATAACGACAATATTCTGGCACATATTGTAAATCTGTGTTTTTGTTTCCGTCAAGTTCCATTCTGGAAAACAGGGCCCCTCCGGAGTAACGGACTGTATGGGAAAATCCCCCTCCTCCCCAAACTGGAGGAGGAAGCCATAGACACAAACAGTGGAGAGTTGGGGACTACCTGCTGTTTAAACAGATAGCAGGGCCTGTGTGGCCACCGCTGCAAAGGCCCCTGAACTTCATTCAACTTCAGATGTTAAGAGTCCCAGTGAGAGCATTGGAGTTCTCCTGAGAAATAAGGAACTACTTGGCCAGAACAGCCTTTGGATCCTGGGGTGGATCCCAGGATGAACCGCCGCCGGCGATGCAAAATGCATTTGCTGATTGGTTAGCGGACATGCAGAACATCCTCCAGGGAGCTGATGCTTGGGTGGTTCAGGAGATTGCCAGGCAGCCGCACAATTAACCCAAATAAGCTTGTGGAGAGTTGCTTAATTTGTGTCAGGCCCTTGCTGAGTACACAGATTATGGAGAATATCTACTGTCTATACCACGTGAACCAAACATAACTCACTCAGCTTCAATTTCTTCTATACTGCTGTGTTTTTATAACATTATACATTTGAAACTACAGTGATGGGAATAACAGCAATAAACAGCATGTGTACCGGTGCCCATAGTGATAGTTATAGTGAGAACAGTTTTACTTGTGGAGAAGGCAGTGTTAGCAAAACACCTTTAGCTCTGTGAGGACAAGCTCTGAACTTTGTACGCTGTGTGGGGGCCAAGGGCACGACTCCCTCCACACAGAGCCGATGACTGGCCAGGGATTTAGAAGAGCAGTTGTAAAAATAGATGCAAAAACAATACCTGCCCAGTCATGGCAGCCATCTCTCATGTGGAGAAGGTGATGAATTGATAACATGTAGATTTAACACATCACTGCAAATGAATTAGTTTTTAGCTTGAGAAGATAAATAAGAAATTTCAAATCTCTGCAAACTTTCATTTTCACACAGACTATGCCAGTCATGAGAAAGGTCTCTCAAGGTCTCGTACACAAACGTTGTCTTTATGAAACTCGCATCATGGACAGAATAACACCATACTGATACTGTATGTGCTGCGTGACCACCTCAGTTTATTTTATTGCACTCATTTCTGGTTCACAGGAAATCTGCATTTATTTAGAGACACATGAAAGTGTCAATAAGCAAAAGTATTAATTGGGCGCCTCTCAACCTCACCTCAACAGTAACTGGCTGTTATTCCAAGCGCCTTACCCCTGCATTTCCTCCACCCGTCCGTGGTGCTGAGCTAATCATAATATATTAACTGACCATACAGGAAGCTATGTCCCGCTGTGCCGTTTTAGTTACCATGTACATTTCAGATTTTAAAGGCCATTTAAGGTAAAGGCGGTTAAGACGAGGGTTTTTTAACTAGTCCTATTGTTAATGGATGCCAAAAACTTTCAGCCACTGTTAAACACAGCCGCTTTCACCCTCAAACTCCACCTTTAAAAAGAAACAATTTTATAGAGACGCGGTGACATCATTTACACGAATATGTTGTTTAAAATCCAAGAACGTCCCTTTGTATATTTAATTTGGCCTTGGGCACCTCTGCTGACCAACACATCACATGGCCTGGGCTACGACTATTTAATGTAGAATCTCCAAAACTCACAAATGCAGTATGACCAAATGTTCCAGTGATGTACCAGTATACTAAACAGGCCATATATCTCGCTCCCCTCTCCAAACAGAAATAGATTTCGCTGAATTGTTTGATAAATTCGGTCTAGCTTTTCCAGCCATCCATATTGGAGCTCCTACTGTTTTTCTGGCTGTTGGTGGCCTAAGCCCTAATCACCCTCTGTTCCCTCAGAGGCCATAAATTACTCCGATGAGATGGTGCTTTGTGTTCCTACTGCTGGGGAGCGGGGCGAATTCACAGCGCCATATTTTGACAACCCGTACTTTAAATCATTGTTTTATGACAGATGGGAAAACTTCTGCACTTTCACCGGCCTGATTTATGTTCATTTGGGTCTGGAGGACACTATAATTTGCAAGTAATGTGAAAACAGATGGATAGAGAGATACCAAAGGGTAAGACTGACCTATACATTCTCAGTGCAGCTTACAAATGGCATCCATATGCCGAAAGAACTCTTCCAGTTACATCTCCATTACGTGTGTGTGTGTGTGTGTGTGTGTGTGTGTGTGTGTGTGTGTGTGTGTGTGTCTGCTGCGTTTGTATGTCTGACTTGTGTTTGTTCTGTTTAAAAAAAAAAGGAAGGAAAATAGGGAAGAAGCCTGTGAAAATTTAGTGCCAAAGCAGGTTTTTGTTGAAGGAAGTTTGATATTCTACCAAATCTTCTAAAGAATTTATCAACAGCAAAATCAGTAGTTTAATATGTTACATGCGCACAGCCTTGTTGTATTGTTGATCTAATATGCAAGTGACAGATACTCATTTGGATATGTTTAACATGAATGAGCAAACACTTTGATAATTTGACCTTGGTTTACAGTGCAGCTCCCCGTCTCCAGTGAGGCATGAAAAATGGAAGTGAATTAATTTAAGCCATACTGGACTAGATTTCCTCTCTGGTCAAATGTCAATGCAGAGAAATTATGAAGTTGGCCCGCTTCATTTCCACTGCCTCAGGTCATGTAGCAAGCTCATACACAAACTGCTCTACAAAGCAGATCCTTGGTTCTTATAGACACATCAAAAAATCACATCTGATGCTCTCTGTGGTGCAGGTTTTGGTATCATCACTATGTCTTAAGGTTCACATGACTGCTAACTGGACTAATGACAAGGTCCAGACTGCTAAAGAGGTATCTGAAAGATTGTTTCCCCCAGAAAAAAAAAAAAAAAAAAAAAAAAAAAGTCCCACGGGGCTTTTCAAAACATCAGGAGGATGTTTTTCATAAATGATATTAAGTAGATGTTGATGAGCTGTAATAATGAGTCCAATTTGTCAGATTTGTCACATTTTCTCATATAGAAAATATTTCAGGAAAAAGAGACAAAGATTGATTGAAAAAAATGCATTCAGCGTTCTGGCAGGAACCCAACGAATGTAAGGTAATCTGTGAGGAAACCGAAAACTCAAAATATATCATGCACAGCCTGGGAGCCCTGGACGACTCGTGTTTTATGGCTTTTCCAATGAGGCAGGACAGTATGTGAGTGAGCAGTGTCTGGTGCAGCCATTGTATTCCAGCAAGAGGGGACCACCCACATGAAGTCAGTGATGAAGTAAATACTGTTACATGGCCACGTCCCCTTTCCTCACTCACAGAATAAACTGTGGTGGAACAGCAGCGCTTTGCAATCTCAGCTTGCCTCCAGATCACAGGACAGGGGCTTGAGGCAGCAAGGACGATCTTGCCAGCTGCCCTGTCCAGTTGTGAATCACCCCTTCCAATCTTAGTCAGGAAGACAACTAATACCAGTCAATGTCTGTGGACTGGGTTGAACTTGGCAGAGCCGCACGTTTTGAGCAAGAAGACGAAACCGCTCACGCCCCTCTGGAGCCAAAGGCAAAGCGAGGCCCAGAGGGAATGAGGTGCCTACTGACGCTCGTGTCACAGGATGACACCCTTGGTTTTTCTTCCCTTTAATACAGGACATCAGTCAGAATGCAACATGAGAGAATACCATATGTTTGGTTGATACTCACTGAAACAACTGCTAATCCTGTTCTGGTAGCAATGCTACAATCACAGAAAAAAACATTATGCAAAATGTTGAATTAGAACAAGTGAACTAACAACCAATTCTCTTGTGTCCTACATACCAGAGCCTCTAATCATATCCTCTTTTTGTTTATTTGGGCAGTTTGGACATTAGACTTTTCAAGAGGGAATAATATCCCAGGAGCATGAAAAAGAACGAGCCAAATGGCCTCTTACAGGAGGTCTCTGAAGCCACACTGCGTTCTACCAACAGGAACATGCTATTTCCATTTTGACAAAATGTAAGGCTGATTACTGCCACCAGGAGTTCTGCTCCAATTTTGTTAGGAACTAATGGATCATCTCTTTGCCTGTTTTTTGTGGTAACAGGCAGTAAAGTTCCTCCAGGCAAATCCCCCTCAGCCGGTTCTACACCGCAAGAGTGAATTGGATTTAAAAGACAAAAGAGCGTCACTTCTCCGTCTGCTACATGAGTGTCATTCCAAACTTGTTGCACCTTTGTCCTATTTCTGAAACAGTTTCAGTCTGTGAAAGCCACACAGAGAAACGTCGACTGACATGACAGTTAGTGACAGTTATATGTGAGGAGGCTGTTCGTACAAATGGGTGCTTTATTGGTCTTAGATGATAGCATCAACCACAATGTCTTTTGCTTTCATAATGATTTACTGCTGCCTGGTGGGATGAGCTCAGTGAATATGTGTGGTTGGCTGCCAATTGCACTTTTTCCTCTGTTTCTTTTTGGTCTTTGTGGGCCCTGGAGGTTTCTTAACTGTTATAGAGCCATTTGGATGGGAGGCCGGGCAGTATAAAGCTGTATTTGGCAGAAGATCTCACTGCGCCTCCAAAAATAAGAGAGAGCAGGGTGAACATATTTGTCTACGTCTGCATGTGTATGTGTGTGTGAGAGACAGAAAGAAAGTAACACTGGTTCAGTAATACTGGTACCTAAAAATACAAATGGGCATTTTATAGTAAAACCAACTTGCAACTCACCAGAACTTACAAACTGAGTTGAGTTGTCAAGTCCTCTCATTAAGCTTTTATATTGACCATACAAGCTGTAATTTGTGTATTTAGCCAAGCCTTTTTGAATGTTAAGAGAGGAGAAATTACGATTTTACAAATGTTTTAGAACAGTCACATCACAGTGTTAATGTCTTTGCACTAGCTGTGGTTTAGTCTTCTACCTGCAGCTGTTCTTCCTAGTAGACATCTTGAGGAAATGTCAGTTTAAAGAAAAAAAAAAGAAGAAGAAAAAGAAAGAAGCACAGCCCTGACCCGGCCACCGCTGTTGTTTTAAAAGGGAGAGGGGTGAAGACCTTCCTCCTGAGGGACTGGTGGACTGACCTGAGGACCAACGGTCAGGGACGTGAACCACAAAGAGCGAGCAGAGGGCCATGTCTTTATAGGGAGCTTCAGCTGGAGGGGAAGGGGCAACATGTGGCTGCAGGTGAAAGAGGGTTCTCTTTCACGGTGATGGAAAAATACACATCACAGTCTATATTCTGGTCTTAATAATTAAACCAGTAAACAGCGGATTCATTATCTTTATCTAACACTTTGTTCACTAATATAAACTTACGAATTTTATATTTTTAGTCCGCAAACGCTGAGTTGAGGAATATGTCACACAAGACAACCCTATAAAGGAGTACAGTGTGCAGGCCTGTCTGCTTTCCCGCTGATCATGTGATCTGTGGTGAGGCTGTTGCGACCTCTAGTGGTCTCTGTGTTTACTCCACATTACTGTGCCATATGGAGCTTGTTTACATCAGTGGTTAAATATGCTGCAGCACACAATATTTGGCATATTGGGCAGAGGCTGTGGCAACCCCTACCTACAAATCATATGGCCTAAAAATTTGCCGCACAAAGCCAAGTTGCACAGTTAGCTTATTGTAGGGAATGGTGTTAGTCTCAAAGCAAGGGTCATATTGAAGGGAAATGAACTGGAGCCAGGTCTAAACATTACATTTATTACAGTCATAGTCAAGCTGCTGTGTATTTTCCTGGCAAGAATCTTTCCTAGGTCAAATGATCCAAATGCACAAATTAGGCTGGTAATTGTCTTGTTTTGGTCCAAATGGCAAAATGACATAATGCATAGTGGATGTGTTTCATAGTTGCTCTGCAGCATGTTGCATTTACCTCCACACTGAGTTACCCGTTTGTTTAGTTGGTAAAAAGAAAACCGCAAAACCACTTCTATCTTTCACCTCACACAAAATTTTATGACTGACTTTGTGAATACAGCAAGGCTACCCAGGCTGAGGCCGCCTGCCTGGGCAGCAGACAAACACAGCCCTGTTCATCTCTGTTTTCTCTGGCCACCCTCAAACAGCGCTGTTACATCATCCACGATTTTCTCTTTCAACAGGAAAGTGCCATTTATGTTGCGTTCGCCCTCCCTCGCAGCACATAAGATAGCGATCACATCATGAAAAGCCATTTGTTTGGAGACATTGTGTTGGTGGCCACCCCTGTTCAAGCACGGCCCTGGCCTGAGGCCTGCTGATGACTTTTCCAATCTTCTCTCTCAAGCTGGCAGGCGGAGTGGAGCAGAGTGGAGCAGAGTGGAGCAGGCGGCCCCCTGTCCCACAGACCTTTTAGCCCCAGTCCCAGTTCTCAGACAGGCCTCAGCCTTCTAGTTTCCAGCCTTCATGTTTGTTCTTCTTCACCTTGATTCCTGTAAGAGTCTACCATCTGATGTACAGGTCACAAGGAGAGGAAATGGCAATCCCAGCTGAGGACGAGGATATAACCTATTAACTTTCTCATCTGTGGAGGGGAAGAATGGATCACTCACTAAGTCTTCTCTTCTAGCTGGTGGCAGGTTTCCTTTCCCAAAGGACATTAATAGTACTGTAGAACTGACAGGGACAAATCTCTAGTGAGTTTGTGCATATATGTATTTCCAGGATATATACAGATTGAATCATGGTAACCAAAGCAACCATTTTCTCGAAAAATCTAAAAAAAAAAAAAATCTAAAAGTACAGCACAGATTGTTTGGTTATTGAGTGAATCCAATTATTTTATTTTGAAAGTTTTTAAAGATTTAATATTTTTTCCCCTCAGTCTCATTACAGGTTCCCTACAGCAGCTCTGGAAGATGGTGCCTTCGAAATAAAAGCAGGAATTCAGTAATGATTTATGACTATTTAGACAAGTGGTTAACAGAGAGATGTAGGATTATGGAAATACTGCTTTCATATGAAATACACAGAACACGTCATGTGGGCTTCAGTGACCACTTAATCTGTTGGCAGGGCCAAACCCCCCTTGAGCGAGACAGATGCACAGGGCTGCTTTTCACTCCTCACACTGAATATTTGACTTCCTTATGAACTTGACAGTTATTGCTATTTGGATGTGTTGAGGCCTCAACGGAGTGACATGAATCCCTGCATCCCCACCAAGGAGAGACATGTGGATCAACAGAGGTTCACCTTGATATTCAGTTAATGTAAAAGAAAGCTTATGATTGTGAGAATTCTTGTTTAAAAATGATCACAATTTATTTTATAGAACAATCTCTGGCTCCTTGAAATGGTTTCTCCCCCTCGCTCTTTGACAGAAGGTACATCTTTGGTTGTCAGCGGCTGCCATGTTTCTGATGTGGTGAAAAGGGAGGGAATGGAGAGAGGGAGAGGATGTCACAGGCTGCAGAGAGACGACCGTCTGGCCCACCCCCTCTCTGACCCCCATCACTCAACAACACTGAGGGGCTTTTCTCATCGCGAGTCGGGAGCCAGGAGATGACCAAGGGTCAGACTGACACGCAGACATGAATTTTTCACCGCTATATTTTCTTTGGGTAAATAATCCAGTTGAGCGTTGCCCACAGGCAGATGGTAGCTTATAAATCTTGGATCAGAAAATAAATACGTTTCAAAACAAAAGATGGTTCTGGGGGGGTCTCCCTGCAAAAAAAAACAAAAAAAACGAAAGTTGTTTACCTTGTGGGAAAAATTCCAGTGGTAGTTTTATTCCTGGAAAAGTTAGAGTCAAAGTTTATGTATTTATTTTGAATACATAAAGAGTTTCAGTCATTTTTAGATACAGATTACCTCATGAACTTGCCCGACTTTAAACCACTCTATATTTATATATACACACTATATTTCACTGCATCATATCTTCTGCGCCACCAGTATTATTCACTCTTTGTTAATCTCTATTTCAGTTCCTCAGTTCTAAGGTTTCACTAGAACAATAACACAAATGTTGGTCTCCCCCAACAACTTCCCCTAAATTCTAACACAACACAAAAATGAGATATGCGTGAGATTTGAAGATATGTGCATACACACACACACACACACACACACACACACACACACACACTTGCTAGTCTCATAAAACTAACACAAACATTATTTTATAAAGTTATTCATAGGTAGTCTGACTGATTGAAGTCCAGTTTTCACCCTTTCTTTTGCTCTGAAATGAAGTGGATCCAGGTCTAAACATTACATATATTAGTCATACAGTCAATTGATTACACTTAGTTTTCACCCTCTTTTGCCGTGTTAGTTCTAGAGGAAGCATTTTAGCTCCTCTATGTTGGAGTGGAAGTGTACTGGGGTGTTTTTGGAGCCTTCTCACTGGAAACATTCATCTGCTTCATCGGAAATGCTTGGAGATTAAAGGTATTAAAGGGCCCTAAGATCTGAAACAGTCCAGAGAGATAAATCTTTGTGAGTTTGTCTCTATGATCTGCCCCTTTCATACTACTGGTCATCTGACTTTAAGGACCTTAACTGGTAAAAAACAATTGATCTCAGGTCAATAGTATTTCCAAATTTAGTAAATTAAAGCAACAGCAAAGTAACACAAGCAAAGGTCTAAAGGTAAAAGTGGTGCACATCTGCAATGCTTTGTGGCATTATTAGTTTGGAGCATTGCATATCAATCACATTCATATGAAACTTCTATTGAGGAAGAAATTATTTCCAGTTCATTCAGCAGAGATCACTGGGAAATCCTGAAACCTGTGAAACAGCCTGGTAGCATACTTGGTCCTCATGAGGTCTTTTACACGGGTATCCCTACCTTTGATGGTGTATCTGCTGCATGCCAGGAGACTGGGGCTGCGCCAGCGTCTCAGTGGGTGTGTTGCAGAGGCATACCACTTGTAATGAGTTCCACTAGCAGGACAGAAAGACATCCTTGCAGTTGAGTTTGAGAGACTTTTATTTCTGCTGAGTCGTCCCAACAAAAAAATCTCCTGTAAAGAAATACCGATAACTGTACCTCTTATTTCTAAAGTTTACTGCCTCTTTTAAAAATATGTTTGAAGCTAATAACCTCCTGAAATCATGCTGAAATCATATTTGGATCTTTTGGCAAAACATCACACACATTCCTACTGTGATGTACTCTACTGTTGTATTTATTAGTCTCCCACCTGACAGTAAATGTCAAAGTTTGGACGAGTCCCGCAGGGTTCAGCTGCCCAGCATGTACAAGTGCATGAGAAGGTTGTTTAAGCAACATAAAGGTTTAGCTAATAAAAGGTGTGATGCTTTTTTCCTTATTTCCAGTCTGATGATTAATCTCTTTCCTCTATTTTCCTCAAACCTTCAGGCTCAGATCTTATTCTAAATTTCACTTTTCCCTAAAAAAAAAAAAAAAAATCTCTTTTCCTTTCATCTCCTAAACAAACACTTGGGAGGCTTGGAAGAGTCGTGTGTTTTTGATGACTATTTTCCATTTTAGAAACTCTGAAACATCCCTTGTTTGCTTGAAAAGGATAATCACCTAACCCATGAAATGTTGATGAGCAAAATGAGCAGATCTTTATTTACCGTACAGAGAGGCTCATTAGAGAGCCAATCCCAGTGACGAGTTGTATGAGGTTGCAAGCACCTGCCTTCTGTCTGAGGCATGCCTCTCTTATTGCAGTCCCTTTTATTTACTCACCCTCAAATTATTTTTGGCCCTTAGTTGACAAAGATAAATGGAGGGATTAATATATATTGGACTAATCTGGAGGCTTGCAGTGGGGGTAGCAGAGAGCCTGGATAGTATTTCCCTCAGGTAACCAAACGCAGGCCCACTGGATTAAGAGCCATTTGCGGTAAGGCTTAGCCATGATCCAAAGCCATTAGCAGAACATGGATGTCGCAAAAAATAAGGGCAGGGAAACCAAAGAGCTTTTTAATTGCCTTCTTTTGATTATAATTCAAAGATGTTCTGTAAAATTCGATTGCATACACCTTTGAATAGACATTTTTAGTTGAAATGTAGTGTGTAGTGTTGGAAACACACCAGAGAATTCAAATTCTTTGTTTTGAAGAAACTAGAAAAAGACTCTCCAGGGAATCCTGTGTTTGATCACTAACTATTCCATATTAGCTGAAGCAAGCTGCACAAAAACACACAAAAATATGAATATGTTTTGTTGAATTTGTGTTTAAGAGGTCTTAAAGATTTTAATGTGATATTTTCATAGAAGGCTGGTTTCCCTACAGACCTCTTAACATGCCTCCCCACACACCCCTCATATTTTTGTATTGCTGTTGCTTCATAGCATGTCAGATGTTGCAATTCAGCTAATCAGCTTCTCTTTAGAGGCCAAAGATGCTCATTGGAGGCCACAAATGTGTCATTAAAGAGAACATGGTAAAAGAAGCAGAGAGAGAAAGATACTCTGCACCAGCTGCAAGAGACAGTCACAGATGTTTGTTTTTTTTCATGATGTTTAAATAGCAGAATTTGTAGATATGTTTTTAGTGAGAATGACTCACTCACTCTTTCTCAAGCATAAAATCGACCTAATTCAGCATGTTAATAGTCTTGTTTGTCTTCCTTTGTAGCTCATTCAATAAAGATTCACTGAAAAACATCTTATTCTGAAACTAGCACTAAACATCCATTAAGCATATGTTATCTTTTTAAGTTTTCGATTTATTGGTCACATTATTGAGTATATATGTAAGTATCAGTGCCAGAATCAGTTATATGGGTTATTTTTCCAGGATGAATGCTTGGCTCACATCATTCAATCAGTGTTTTGTTTCATTTTGGGACTGTTGTAACATTTTCTTGTCGCGACTCATGAATTATTTTTATATTTGAAGAAGCTGAGAGGTGTGAGTAAGGAAAAAGTAATCAGAGGAGGAAATGGGGTAGAATACTAAAGAAGTCTTCCTCTTTGAACTTTCACTAAGCTCATTCTCAGTGTGTGTCTCACACACCCACAGTCAACTACGCAGCAGGTGTTTTCACTTAGAGCTCTTCTCAGGACTGTTGACGTCACACTCCCTCTACGCACGTGTAGGCCAGGACGCAGCCCAACCTGCTCACTCAGACACAATAAGTGATACCGCCTGTGTGGCTGTGCAGAGAGAAAGAAAATGCTGTGATTTCAAGGTTGTGTTTGATGTCTTAATGCTGTTAAAGAGAGCACAAGCAGCTCAGCTATTTCCAGTGTTTATACAGTTAAGAGCATATATAGTTAAGAGCTGATAGAAATTAGCTTTGACCTAAAACAAAATACCCAACAGTGCTTAAATGAAGCAGCTGTAATATTGTGCGACAGCTTGTTAGCATGCAGAACACCATGACGCTAAAACCAAGCTGTGTAAAGCAGCAGTCTGTAGGATTTATAAAGCTTTACTCACAAGACTTATTAATGCATAAACACCTGATATTGAGCCCTTTATCTATTTTTACTGATCTATATCAGGAAGGGCTCCTCTTTCACATGATCTACCTTATTGCATCACCATGTTTCTTTAGTATCCCTGCACAGACAAACAGAACACCGGTACTGGAGAAGGCTTTTTGCTTGTCTGTGTGTCTGTGAGAAAAGGTCAATTATATGTTTTTTTTTTTAAAATACAATATGTACATTTGTAATTTCTTTGTGTTGCAGCACGTGAAAATCATAGTCTTTGTCTGAAAATGAATATATAAGGAAAAGCTATATCAATTCCTTAATATTGAGAAAAAAAAAGGAATTTAGCTTCCACAAGCCTGGATATCAGAAATGTTTCAGCAATATTTCGTTTGGGAAAAAAAAAACTGATGCAAACCTCTGTCCACATACATAACTTTTTTTGAATGAAAATGATTTGTATTTTCTTGGTTGAAACAAATAAAAACTGTGTTTCTGTTCAGCTTCAGTGTCAGCTGCAGTCAATCAGCTCAAGGCAAAGACTCATCAGCCAAAAGTTTAACTTAAAACATCTGTGCCAAGAAACCAAGCTGGACAGTTTGAGGTTTGAAGGCATTAGCGACATTGTTTTTATTTCTTTGTTCAATTTTCAAAATGCTTTTGTTGGTGTGTTCTGGGTACCTTCAAAATAAAAGTGCTTAATATGCTGGCGTGTTATAAAACAAATGTAATTTCATTTGAAAAACAAACTGCTTCATGGATTTAATCTTAATTTGATTCTGGCAGCTGTAGATGGCAATCAAAATGTGAACATATACAAAACTCAGGACATAAGATTGGACTGTTTAACTACTACTTGAAGGTAATTAAATGCAGGCATTAGAAACTCAATTTTTTTTTTTTTTTGTTGTTGAATATATCTAATAATATTTTTTTTAATGTAAATTAAATTCTTGATCAGCCTAAAAGAGTAAACAAAAAAGTAAAAGCTATCTTTAAACCTATGTATGTTTAGAGTTATTCACTGATGAAAAGCTGCAATACACCATATCAAACACTAGGTGGCGCCACAGAATAAGGTGTGATGAGGCCTGTGTTGCTCCTACTTCAACTTCAGTCCTGAAATCAGGCAGAATGAGCTCCCAGCGTCGACTCAAACACACTTTTTTTGTTTCATCAAATAGACAAAGTTTGATCGACACACTGAGTGTTTTCGCAGATATAGACTCTGTATCGCGCATTGCCACGATGACAGCTTCTCCATTGCCCACCTTTTCTGCTTAATCACAGCCACTGTGGGAAAAAAAAAAAAAAAAAAAAAAGAAGTGCTATAAAACGTAGGCCAGCTGGTGATAAAGAGCCCTCACATCTAGCAGGTGGTGCTGCGTATGTAACGTCCCCTCCATACAAGCAGCCGGTTATGGCTTTATTGCCCAGCACATCCCCTTCATATCTGCCTGCTTCCCAGCCACAGTCAGGTAAGACCACCTGTCGGAACAATGATAAGACAATAAGAGGGATTGTATGTAGCGATAGCATGACGAGAACCAGATATGACTCTAGTAATAATAAAGTGTGCGCTTGTCTGGCTGATGCCATGTTAGATTAATCCAGTTATTTGTGTTTAAGTTCATTTTCGTGTGTGTATTTTCCCCCAATATTTGAGGAAATATATTTTAAAACTCCTCTTACATTAGAAGATATAGCAAGGTTTACACGTGTTAAATGCTATGCCCAAATTCTTCCACTGTGGGGCACTGTTGCTCACTATCATAACCTTTATTTATTATTATTATTATTATTTTCATCTTTCTAATTTATTCATTTGGATCTTTTTATTGAGCTGTTATGTGCTTTTTTAATATGTGTAGTTTGAATTAAAAAATCTCAAAAAATTATAGATCAAAAGGGAGGATGAGAATGACCACTACTTCCCCTACATGAGGACAGACTGGGTACATTTAAGCAAATATGGCTCCCTCGTCCATTTTGTACAGATAATCTGCAAAGGTAGATGCAGATAATCTCAGGAGTTGTACATAGTGCTCACTCGCTCGCCATGGCTCTGTCAGATTAGAAGCTATACAAACAAACCGGCCTGATTATTTATTTTTTTGCCTCCTTTTACCAACATGCCTCACCAGATCAACAGATCAACAGCTAGGTTTTTAGAGTGCCCTACTTTTCGGCATGATGTGCAGTAAGTCTGAGGATCTCTGTGCAAACAGCCTCTTTATGACAGAGAACGAGGTGAGTGGCTTCAAACACTACAAGCCAGACAACTCATCAAACAAACACACTAAAGGCATTGAGTACACTCCCTCCGTACCACCTGATTTGTGTTATTAGAGCATTTATTGACATTGGTACAATATTACAGCTATCAATCACCACAGTGCTGATGTTGTCCATTTACACATATGTGTGTTGTGGTGTGTGTGATACAAAACAACAATGTTTTCCTATTTGCTTTAGTGTTTTTACCACACTGGAACTAGATACGAACACGCAGGTGCATTTTTCCCATCTTCACCTCAAAGATAAGATCACAAGTCGTTGACATTATTTCATTTCTTAACACTTGTAGTATTAAGGAACATTTAGTGTTTGTACAGCACACAGTGCGGTGCCATCTTTTCTGCATGGGCTTTAGCACCTTTCAGCACCTTGCTAGCCAGCTCAGCTTGCTATCTGCATGTCACCTGATGAGTCGGCACAGTAGAAAAGTTTCTTTTCACCAACGAACCTGGCAACAGGTTTAGCGCTAATCTCTTGCTGTACTGATTTTTCTCTTTCAATCTCATATCACTTTATTGTTTTTTGAGCGTGAAAGTTGATGACTGACTATTTTAGTGTTCTGACACCTTCCAAATCTCTCAACGCACCTTATCTCAGGATATAAGCCGGTGCCTGTTAATGGTTGAAGTGCATACAGGTGCGCATAGTGTTCGTTGCAAATCATAACAGCGAGTGACTAAATCCTTACAACCACACAGATATAAATCTAAAGCACACTCTATATACTTTAAGGAAATGTGCTAAGAATTCTGTTTGGCAAAAGCAAACAAGCTTAATATTAAGACTACCTGCTGATTCAAACTAAGTTAGTCTTAACAGCCAAAATGTAGCATAAAACCTGTTGAATTCTCTATAGCAACTATTACAACACAGAGTTCAAAGCAGCCACAGAAGCATCGAAGTCTGCGGTTTTAGCAAACTGCAAATGTGAAGATGCTCCATCATATCATGGAGAAAAACACGCCTTCCCCCGTAGTGAAACGTATTTTTTTTTTTTTTTTTTAATCTCAGAGTTGCTTTGATAGTTTCTTCAGTTTATTTCGATATGGTTTGATACCACTCTGGCAAACAAAGGGCATCCCAGCTGTCTGGTAACAGCCAATCACATCAAGCCCATGATGATGCTGCAGCATCGTTTTCCTCATATCCATAAACGGATGTTTCGAAGCAACATTTAAAGTACTTAAACAAATCCGCAGTCAAATGAGCAACAACATTTACTATACGTTAACGTCATAATATTTTCCAGCAAGAATACATAAAAGATGTGGCCGCAAATTCAAATGCCTGTATTTTCTTTTCAATTACCAGATTTAAAATCGTCTCATCAAGTCTGATGACCATTGTGAGAAATAGGAAAATATTATTCACGGAATCAATATCTATTTCCATATGACTTAAGAAAGATAATAGGCCCACAAGCTCATACAGATGGTCCGACAAGGAACGGCGGTTAGTAGTTGTTTTACTGATTTGTGTCCATGAAAACGCATCGTATTATATTGAATCTTGTGGTCTACTGTTTTCTACGACAGTGAGAAATGAAGCAACTGCCACAACTGTCAGTCTGGTGCATTTAACTTTGCCAAAAGCAGATTCCCAACTGCCAACGTCGCTTCTCATTCCCATTAATACGAGCCTGACATCCAGCGCTTAATCATTAATACAGCTTTTCTTCTTTTACAAAATGCTCTGCAGCTCAAAAAATGTCTTAAATTGCCATCTTTAGGTCCATAAACCTGGTAAATAAATCTCACTACACTGAATAATCCCTGAATGCCTTGACGGACATCTCAGGCGAGGTTGGTGAAAACACTGAGCTGGCTCCCTTTTTGAATTGTTTTGCTTGGGGTCTTTCCACAGTGCCAGAGAGAGGGCCTGGTTTGCAGCCATGTGTGACCGGGGCACTTACTGGCTCACGCTAATGACCCTAATTGGAAAAGTGGGCTCCGTTTCAGGGTCACCGACAGACTGACTGGCATGTGAGGAATGTGACTGGGTGGCACCCGTCTATTGTCTGGTCCGCCATATCAATTAGCTGCTTACTGCAATGGACACCTTCCCTCGTGCTTGTCTCCACAGGTGGAATAACTGACCTTAGTGCTTTTAAAATAGCCTCCCAAGCCACAAATTTTCAGGTGTGCAACTTGTGTTTGACTCCTGTGTTATATTTATCCCTTTTTTCATCTGCATGACTTATCTGAAGTTCATTTTTTTTTTTTTTAAAGTGATGCACACATGAGAAATAGGCAGACAGACGTAGGCATAAAGGCAGACAAAATAGATAGACAGAAACAGTTCAGTTTGAAATAATCTCACACTTTTCGCTGAAGGCCCCAAACTTGTCTTCAAAGACCTGACTCTGTCATGGGAAACTTACTCTCACCTGACCTGGTAGGTTTTAGCCCATTCAGCGATCACCTCTGAAATCCACTGGTACAGTGCAGACGTGCTTTGTCCTTTTGTCACACTGCTCTGCTACAGATGGATGTGCTTTGTTACTAAAGGGAGTGGTGGGCTACTTATTGTTGTTTCACTCTAAACTGGATTTAAGTTCGGTGTGTGTGGAAGCAACTTCAGGTGAAGAAAGATTCAGAGAATTTAGAATCACGAGAGTAACAGTAAGACGTTTTTACTGCAGCAATCCATGTTGCACTCCCTCCTGTTCGACATTGCATCGTCAGTTAATCAAGCGTTTGATGTGGTTGGACTCACATTGTGCTCCACACCCTGAAAGCCGTCATGAATGAACCTGTTGTAGCAACTTCAGTCAGGAATTTTCAGTCATTTCTTTTGTTTTCTGTGTAAGACTAATATATTTGTATGACACACACACAAGACACATGTTTTGTTTTAGACAAATGCCTTTCTTTAGTAATAACAGTGTTTGTTTATGCTTTTACTCATTAAACTCAAAGAAAGAGAACATATTTTGCCGTAGGTTTAACTGTTTTGAATAATTCAAGAATCACACAGGATGTTATATACCACCACTACCTTTGCATCACTGGGCTTCTCAGACCTTGTTTTATCAGCTCTAAGGCACAGCGTGCACAATAAAAAGGTTCCTGTTTGCATCTGTGATCTTTTTTGGCTGTGGTATCCATTCAGCTCTCTTTCTGAGCGTGCTACTGTCTGCCACCTGCATCCCTGCAGTGACGCTCAGATGTGGCTTTCACTAATACCTGCGCTATGGTCCTCTGATTTCAGACTCAGACAAGCCTGACGTTGGTAGGTGTGCATCGAATAAAAGCCGTCTTTGGAACACGCAGTCTCTCATGATTTGAGAACAATGCGACTATCACCGCAATTCAAAGTGCAGATGGTCACATTGTAGCCAACAGCAACATACAGAATTGTATGCTTCTGGAAATGTGCTGGGAACTTATTTCCTATTTATTTAAAAAGAAAAAGAAATTGTTTTTTTTATGCTACAAAAAAAAAAAAAAATCCAAATATTTTTCTAAGCTTGCATCAGTAATAGTCTAGAGAATCTTTTTACGGAATAATCGATTCCAAATCTTGATAGTGAAGAGTTCGGTGATGATTTTTTCCTCTCTGCAGCTTAACACACATCTCTGAAAGACATGGGTGTTAGCCACGCGCAATAAGGTATGTGTGTCAACAGTGCTGGCCTGGAGGTGAACCCTTGGATACACCTTGTGTGGAGGGAGAAGAAAAGGGAAAGGCAGAAAGAGAGAGAGAAAGATGGAGAGAGGCGGGTGTGGTCTGCTAAGTGACTCAGCCGGAGCCCGAGTCTGCTGAGTGACAAATCAAATGCCAACTGACAGAACACACTCTGGCTCCCAATTCACTGGCTCTCTCCACTGCACAGGTGGTCTTTGTCTCACACGTGCACACGCACGCATGCACACTCACACACGCACCAGCATCAGCTCGCACGATCACAAACACGCACACGCGTCGACAACCTACAACACAGTGCAACCTCAATGGGTGATTGCTCTCTGCATTAAACAGGTTAATCTCTGCAGGAAAAACAATACTATTTGAGTTTGACAAACATTCCTGATCACACATAGCTGAATCAATATTCAACGGGAAAACAGAAACACTAATCACAGTTTTTTGTTTTGTTTTTTTTTTGGCATTATTAAGATATTGTGTGTTTAATCCAGTGCCCTGTACATGACCTAGCAGTTGCAATACAACATGCCAGGATCTGACCTCATCCACACACAAACGTGACACTTGATTAATGGGCTCTGAGGTGAACCCTGCGTGTCTGTCCCAGGTCAGTTTTTTGTGCTGATCCTTGAAGGGAGTGGTCAAGTTGTCCCCAGTAAATTGATGGTGCCTCCAGGAAGGAGGGAGGTAAAATAAGTGCCACACAGAGAGGCTTTCTTAACCTCTTTATGTGTGGCTTTTCTTGCCTGCTCTCTCTCTCTCTCTCTCTCTCTCTCTCTCTCTCTCTCTCTCTCTCTCTCTTCAACACACACACACACAAACACACTGGAACAAAGAGAAACCACTTTCAGTTGTCAGTCACAGTTCTAGTTTACCTTGATAACTTTGGCATACTGTCAAACTTTAATCTATAATAGGTATGTTTGCAAAGCAAAGAATCCCTAAGAATGATCTATTTGCTCATTTCTTAGGTCTTGTTTAAATAAATGCATTACATAAACTCTTTCTGTATTTGTTTGTAAACATCAGGAGATGACGCACTGAGTAAATTTACTCTCATGTGTGGTCAGGGGGGTGCTGAAGTAGCGCGTATTCATAATGCTACCAAAAGGCTAGGGACTTTTATGCATATTGCTATTTGAAGATTTCACTTTGACTAAGTTTTTTTTCACAACCTGAAAATGAGTGTGTGAACATAATGGATCAGCTAACTACTGTGTTTTTAATAGAATTTAGAAGAATAACACCTGACATGTCTTGAAATATTAGATTGTTTTTTTTCTTCAGAAACAGACTAATGAACATTTAGTCATAATTTGGAGTCCTGTCCTGCAGCATCTAAGCCTGAAACCAGTGTCAAAGCACTGACAAAGTCAGACATGAAATCCAGTGCATGTCCCTTTCTGCATCTTTCATCTCATGCATTTGCACAATCAGGATTTCCACATGCAGGAATAACCCTGCTGTTTTGCAGCCTCACGCTGATACCATTGCTGAAAATTTTGTAAATGTGAAATGCTCCGTCATGCTCAGGGTGTTAAACGTCTTCTGAACAGACTTGTCTGCTTCCCTGTCTGTACTCCACCTCGGGAGACGGGGATTAGAGGCCTTGGAGGACTGACTGTATGGATGGTGTATGCATAACTTGGAGAGAGGTGACAGACGGGACAGATCGCGTCTCATCACCAGTAAAGCCTTGGGGCTCCCATAGGGGACCAGTGCATCACACAGAGAGCTACATAAAGGGCCGCCGCAGACGAAGGCCTGGTCAAGGCCTAAGCTATAGAAGCCCTGACATCTGGCTTTCTTCTATGTTTCACCGCCAACCTGCTACCCCAGTCTGGCAGCTATATGCGCTTCATTATTGCGCCTTAATGCGCTCTTGAATCACAGTCAAAATTTTGTCCTGATATGTCTTTTTATTGCCAATATAAATTTCTTTTACACGAAGTATCTGCCATTAGATATACAGTAAGTCGCATCAACATACAGTATATGACGCTTACATCATCATTATATTGCCCGTTTAAGTACAAAATGTGCAATGTGTGTTGCGTTTTGGCCAACAAACTGTAAAGATAAAATTATGAAGAAACAATAAAGGCAGGCTCAATCATTTTGAGGGGAAGACACACAGCAGGTGGTACGAAAATCTCTGACAGAACCCCTGATTTGTGCAGAATTGTGTTGCTTAAAGGATATGGCCACCAGATGCCCATTTGGATGAAAATCTAGGTTTCAGTCTGTCAATTTCGGAAGCCAAAAACGTGTCAGCTTCGTGAGCAATAATGCAAGAAACTTTGGTTGTGAACACTGTTCCAAAACACTTTTTTACTTTACTAGATTGAGAATTGTCAGGCATTTGTTTACAATTTTATGATTACAATTATATTTTATTAATCTTATTTACAAATATCAAGCCTTACCATTTTTTTTTTCAAGGAATAGTTGATTGTCTTTGTGCTGGGTGCACAGGACCTCAGCAGTCCTAGGAACATAGCCATAGATGGCAGTGTTTTGCCTTATTTTTAACAGCCCACTCTGCTCTGTGAGCTGTGCACAAATTAAATATTATTTGTGTGAAATATATTTTTTTTTTTTTTTTTTTTTTTTTGTCGGATTGTACATTTATTTTTTTTATTTGGCAGTTTTGTCTGCTGTTCTCTAAATTACTTAATGGAACATTTCCTGAATTAATTAAACACTCTAATAGGGAATAGTGATTTCCAGACAGTTTATTGAAAATACTGTCTTTTTCACCATTTCAAATTCTTTATCTTACAAGATCATGCACTTTACACACAATTATCTTTTCCACATACAGCTTTTTTTTTTTAAACCACATGATAACCATATGAGAAAATTTGTGGCTTTAATTATTAAGTCTTCTAAATTACTGAAAATAAATATACGTGTCAATGTGTCTATTTTTGGTGGCTTTTATTTAATATGTGTATTTATTGCCATTTGTGTAATTTTGTCAATTATATGAAAATTTTTAAAGTGCTTCTAAATTATGAATTATTTAAGGTGTAAAATGACCCGAGAAATAGAAAATGCAATCAAGAGCTGAACTTTAAAAGTGGGAATTCATTGATCCATTTCCAATAAAAACATGCTGATGTTCTTCTTTTGTTTACCTAGTTATAGAAGATTTGTTGACAAGTTAAATAGTGTTTAAACAACAATAAATTTCCTTGGTCTTTTGCACCGACTGGGCCAAGGTCGGTTTTATATTCGACTGAAATCATAAATTGACACTTGAGATAAACAGAATGTTTACCCTCCCCATGTGAGCTGAGGCTGATATGTAAATGCAGCCTTATTCTTTCATCAAATTTGCATTTACCCTCTTAACCAAACACTACAGGGCTCCAATTCAAACAGCGCTAATGATGGCTGGCCCTTTATGACCGATTGCCGTATCGGCGAAAAAGGGGAAGAGCAATTTAGCCCGGAATGAAAGGAGTAAAGCATAGTAGCTATCTGTGAGTGGCTGACAATAATTGGATCAACTTTGCAGAGAAATGGATGTGTTTTGATGCTCTAGTGGCTGACTGGCAATCGGCTGGCTTTTCGCCTATTTATCATTCTCCTTTTATCTGCTGCTGCCAGACCTTTCCACAGCCTCCATTCCAGGGCCGGCTAATCAAACAACTTTTTAATAAGACTAAACGGCATCTCCACCACCAGAGAACAGAGCAGGGCTTCACAGCACAGGGAGGAGAATCTTGGGATGAATATCAATTAACACTCTGACGTGCTGTTTTTTTTCCGTCTTCTTCTGCGATGAGAAGTTTGACACAGTATCAAGAAGACGATTCAGCTGACTTTGGTCACTGCGTACAGATCTGTCAGGCAAGATGTGCTTCACAAGGCCACTTGCTGTTCAGCAAGAGAAGAATCAGGTTAGGTGGATTCAACTTTTTAGCGAGATGTCTTCTAGATCTTGCTTTTTTTTACCACAGCTGAAGTTATACCTTTACTGTAGTCTCTTGCTGCTAGTCTCTTTTAAATACCTTTGAATATTTTTTGAATTTCCTCATTGGTTTAATCATTACTCTAGTACACATGGAAATATATATTTTTCTTAAAGATTATGAGGTAAGACCAAGTGGAAACGTGCTCAATCACCAATGACAGGTGATGTTGCTTGTGGTCCTTTAACACCTTTACACGACTCACTGGTCACTTCATCTGTGCCGGGCTCATGGCTGCTTGGCAACGTGGACAGATGACATTACAGTGAGAAGGTTCAAGGTGCTGTCAAAAGCAAGCCAGGCCTGTTTTCCCTCCTTGTCCCGGGATAAAATTGATGTCTCCCAGCCCACCGCAAGCTCACCAGCTGCTGCTTGTCCGTGCGGCTATAGAGAAGTTAACAAGCTCAAAACAAAACAAGTGACAAAATGCAACAAAGGGCAGCAGGGAGTGAACGGGGCCTAACGGGGCTGTCTTTTAAGGAGGATCTCCCTATTAGTCCCCTACCACCAAAGGAGGGCAAGGCAGAAAAGGGGGACCTTGATTCGAGTCCTTGCTAGGTAACTGAGGGTCTTATGTTTGGAATGCGTCTCCCTACGCTTGCGTTATCCCACCCTGTGAGTCCTCTGGCCATAGGTCACACAATTTGTCTTTGTTTCCTATGCCTCAATTATGTATTTCCTTTTTGATAAAAAAAAAAAAAAAAAAAGAGAGAGAGAGAAAAAATGATGTGGTGCCCTTGGAAGAGAACAACAAACTCACATTTTGAGTGTGCCTGTCAAATTGCTATCTAATTGTTGCAGGGCTGCAGGGGGAGCTGATATCTGCTTTTCTCTCGCCGCCGGCTGCCGGCCCTGCCGTTCACAAAGCCTGGGGATGCCACACACATTCTGTTTGTTCTACATGAGCAAACAGATTGTAAACTGGCTGATAATTTTTGTACTGACAATGTCATTTACGGCTGTCAGCCTTTTGTCTGCTCTGTTTGCTTTATTCAAATATGAACCGAGTGGACCTCCCCTCCGCCGCTCACTTCTGCATTAAAATCACATCAATTCACTTCCATTTTGTCTTATCTGAAATTCATTGGAGGCAATCACTTGGTTGAATGCCCTGCTGTTGCCATGGAGACCAAAGGTCCTGTGTGGACTTCAGAAGGATTAGGAACTTGTAAGATTTAAGTCTTGAAGTACACAGTTGCTTTGTTGTATCTTCCTTTGATTTGATGGGGAAGAATTTGCCTTTTTTTAACTTTGGACTGAGGTGAAATAAATCTGTATGTATATTAGCATCCTCCGACAGGATTGATAAATATTCATCTACTCCCCTTTGCACTGATTTATCTCTGCTTTTACTAGTCTCCTTAAAAAGGCACTCCTATAGTTATTTGCCTGACCCTGATCTCCATTCATACAGCGTGGGGATCCCAGCAGTGCACCAGTCTGAAAATGATGTTTTATTCCTGCACCGCTCCGCTTCATTTGTCAAGCGGCCATCTTTGTGCTGAAACTATGACAGTCCAAGTGGCATGCGGTGCCTGGGTGCCCCGGTGGCACCTCTCCGCCCTGACACGGTGGGGTGAGGGTGGGGGGGACAATAACTCCAAGTCAGCGAAACGAGCAGGGGTGCTCTCTGGGCGCTCGCCTCCCGGGGTGTCCCGCTTCACTCCTGAGGCATCCCCCTTCCAGCACCCCTCCCCTTTGTTCGCCAAGGTCAGGGCACAAAGTGCTGAGTTATTCACATCAAACTGTCTGGCTGGAAGCGGCTGCAGATGTTACTGTTTTTGTGTTTGGTTTTGTCTCCTCGCTCTGTCTTTTCTCTCTTCCTTGCATCTTGTCAGCATTGGCTGCCAGGGCGCTTGGCGTGTGAGTTTTTAAAAAGCTGAAAAAACGTGGCCCGTGAAAGAGAAGTTGAGGCCTTGGCTCCTGCAGCTCGTGAATTGGGTTTTTTTTATTTTCTTTGCCTTTACAGCCAAAAGTACAAAGTAAACAGTCTGAAGTAAATGGATTCATTTTTAGTTGCGCCAGGCAGTTTGTGCACAACAGAGAGCCGCTTCTTTTTGTCCTTTTTACCATCAATGCTAACATCTATTAGGCTACCCTTTATTGTCGGCCATGACAGGCGGTTTTCAGAACTTAATGCATTCCAAATATTTTCTCCACTTTCTAACAAAGCTCCAGAACAAAAGAAATCTTTTGAATAGTTTGTACATTTTAACCAACAAAAGGATAGTCTAGATCAAAACACTGAATAACGTTCCTAAAATATGCCGTAGATGTATGGAGTAATTTGCATCTCATTTACTTATTGAATTGTACCGTACACACTTGCCAGCTTGGTTGTCAGTGAAACCAGACAGAAGAATAGTGAGGATGCCTGGATGCTATATATTTCTCATTTAAATGCAGTGTTGTTTATTAATGGCTTGAACGTCACTGACAGTGTTTGGAAAATCCTTTTCAAGGGGTGTGTGTCTGTGTGTGTGTGTGTGTGTGTGTGTGTGTGTGTGTGTGTGTGTGTGTGTGTGTGTGTGTGTGTGTGTGTGTGTGTGTGTGTGTGTGTGTGTGTGTGTGTGGTATTTTTTCACGATTTCAAGAGCATTTAAAAAAAGAAAAGGACTTTCAACACGACATGTCACATTTATCGTTCAATCCGTCTTTTCGCGCGGACACTTTAGCGATACGTCAATAATTTTTTAGTGCCACTTCAACATGCCTGTGAAATTTGAGAGGTAAACAAAAGTTGTCTCTGCTGGCGTGGTGTCACCTGGAGCATCTAAACAATCAATGCACATTTGCAACTTGGTATTTACCTGGTGTTGACATCAGTGGCAGCCCTTTAAATTAAGGTCATTTTGTCAGATATTGCATGACATTACCTCTGGCATTTTGAAAGGATAACTAGATGCTGAATATAAAGTAAATGCATCTTATTTCATTTCTGTATGTTAGTTCACTTCTTTATTGAGTTTTCAAATAATACAATCAAACTATTGTTTATGAAAAGTATTAATTACTTGTAATATGGATAAAATGAATTTCCACAGAAGAAAGCATTCACTAAGAACAACAAACAAAGCAAATATCCAACGGCCTTCCCCGGCTTTAATCGCACATTTCCTGTATTCAAAGCCAGGTGGCAAGTTTACATCACTTGTTTTGTCATTAACAAGACATATTTCAGCCTTGAACATTGTAGATCTCACAAAGATTCGCTTCTGGAAAAGGTTTTGACAGAGTCTTGCCGCTGCCTGTCGAGGTACTATTTCATCTATGGAAGGAGGATTATTCTCAAATACCAGTCCCTGTTTGAACAAAAGAAGCTGATGATGGCAAATTAGGCTTGGGCTTTTTACTGTTGGGAAAAAAGAAGAAAAATCTCTAAAGTCTAACTTGGTGGTCTCCATTTATTCATAATGATATATTTATCTACAGTTTACATGATTACAGAAAGGAACCATCAACATTAATGAACACTTAAATCTGCATTTTATTGAATGTGTCATTGCACCACAAATAAGGCTTTTACAGAGTTAAAAGCTCCAAAGTAGACATGATAAAACAGCGTGGGTTACACTTTGGTCAAGGACACATCTCAGTGGTTCGTTGACAGTCTTTATTGTGCCAAGAGGGAATGGGAAATCAATGGGACTGACCTGTCCAAGCCAGTGTACCTATAGGCTGACTGAGGTCACTGTCAGGAAAGATCTGGCTCAGCAGAGTACACAGAAAACTTTGAAAGGTCCTCAGGGACATTTTCAACTAATTGGAGATATGGCACATCAATATTGCACATAGGCCGCAGTTTTCCGTTTCCCACAGAGCAAATGCAGTGCAGAAACCGTGTTGAAAAGTTCTATATAAAAGCAGTGCATGCACAAGTAGATCAAAGATAGAGATCTGACATTGTGTCGAGTCTGATCAGCTTTATCTTCTCAGTATTGCGGCTCTGTGCGGCCACCGCTGCCACTAGCTGCTGCACAGTTGGCCGTGCTATTGATCTCATTGTGGCTAAAGACACTTCATGTACCCTGAAAGACTGCTACACAAAGCGGTGACATTGATAGGGCCACACTGAGGTGGGTCTTTTTGTTCCTGCCTGTGTGTGGGAGTTGGGCTAAGGATGGGGGTGGGGGCAATGCCTACAGCTGACCCACACAGGACTATGTATAAAGTTCAAGAAACTTAGAAGCTACTTAAGGGTTAAACTAAAACATTTGGCTGCCTTTTAATCTGTCTGTCGAACACTTTTTTGCTTTTTGACTCATTTTAAGTCATCATATTCGTACAATGACTAATCCGTTTAATCTACTCTGTTGTCTAGACATGCCATCTTTGAAATACCGCACATCAAATTTTTATATTTTGAAAAATGTAATGGATAGTGTACATTATCACACGTACACACACACACATACACAAACACAGCATGTCTGAAGTTGTGCCAAGTTCAACTCAGAGTGTCAGTAATGTTTGTACATTTTGTCAGCACTAAAGGGTTAAACCTTTCTTTGTACACTGTCTGAAAGGGAAAGTCAGTTTGCAAAGCGATGGCTGTCGACAGGGCTGCCTTTCGTCGTCACACACAAGTAGACTACATGTATCCACATGAGATCGCTGCCTGCACATCTGGCCTTTATTTTCGTAGCTAAGGAGTATCTAAACAGTGCAGAATTCGAAAACGGCTTTGTTGTTTTAGGCCCAGGTGGAGGGGATGTTGGTCGCAGCACAAGGAATTTTCATCGCACGCTGATTTCTACATTCCTTGCGTAACATATCACTGTCGCTGGTGTGCACTTGCTTTTATTGTTTTTCTAAAAGGAGTCCATTTTGATAGGATTAGCCATTGCTAGGAGCCTTGTTATAGTAGACTTAGTTTATCCAAATGTAGGAGCTGTATTGTGCTCCTCTGAAAGAGCCATGGCCACCCAGATTTCTGGAGTTGCAGGGGATGACTCTGCAGGCAAGGCGTGACTGATGCGCCTCCCAGAGGAGAACAACAACTTCCGAAAGGCAAGTGGGTAATTGATTTGGTGCTTTGTTAATAGCTCATGGCTAATTGGGCATACCATGAGTGGCAAAATCAACAAAAGTACAGAACGGGTTTACACAAGTCAAAACCAAGAGAACTCAATGACTATCGAGTTTCCAACTGATAAAGAAAGTGTTGATTTGTCTTTAGCTGGCTGTGGTTGTAGGCAGAGCATATGACATGTTGTGAGACATTGCACTACCATGGCCAACCCCTGACCTTTTCATTATCTTTTATGTCAGGAGTGGCCTCTTGCTGCCATGGAACTGCAAAAAAAAAGTACAATCTGTGATAGGAACCACATCAAATAACGTTTCCTTTTCTTTTCTCTTTTTTTGGTAAAGATTTATAAAATCTTGCATGGTTCACATCTTGATCCTGACATTAATTCAGCTCTGTCTCATTTAACTCACTGCTATTCAGTTATTTTGGCAGTATGGGTTTGAGCTAGGATTATGCCACGGCATTACATTGAGCCTTTTCTTCTTGTCTAGCATTTCAATGCCATCCTTTACTGTTTACAATGCTCTGGCATTTCACTTCAGTGGCACATAGGGTGTCCCTAATTAGATCATAATGCTGATCTGTTGTCCTGATTAGCATTGAATAGACTTTGATCAGCATGTATTATCAGATTACTGTGATAGCCCACCTTTGGATTAAGACAAGGTCCACGCTCATTGTGCTGTCTCACTGGGAAGAAAGAAGGGGGTGTGGGTTGGCTGAGGATTAAGCCTGATGCCTCCTTTGTATGCGGGAAATACCACTTTATCAGGGAGGGCTGTGTCGAGCCGCGGGGTCCAACACTGAGAAGGGGGAGCAGGCTGCTCTTTCAGGAGAAGCAGTCTTCTGTACCCTGGTCTCTCTTCCAAGCCCCAGCCCCCTTTGTGGAGGCCCAGTGACCAGCAAGACGCACAAGGGATGACACATCCCAATCTGGCCTGTTTACCCAGGGAAATAATCACTAATTTTGGAATAATCATCCCTCCTGCTGACCAAGACTAATTGAATGGTGGCATGCCATGGAGGCCCTGAACCAGCTTTGCATTGCGTCCATCTTGTCACCAATGTTTGGTCAGGCAGCTCTGAGTGATTGATCCCCTGGGCCAGAACACACCATGGAGCTCTTAACACAGAGAGGCAGAGAAGGAATATATAGAAACATAATTAGTCATGAATATGCCTCCATACCCCTGCTGTGATGATCCAGAGATTTTAGGCTTGAGGAATGCTGGATTACTCATCACTGTTATTTGGACAAGTTTGCTGCATTGTGACACTCAGGGATAGTCCGAAGAAATATGTGACCTGGCCTAACCCTTTCTAGAAACCCAGATTTCATATATGATGATTCTCTATTCATAACCATTGAGAGCACTTGCATTTCCTCATAATGATGTGATGCTTCGGTCTTAGTCCCAGCTTTTTGGGGAAGAAAGAACCATCCCTTGCCAATAAATGGGTCATTCTTGTTGACATTTTTCTCAGCATGAGCCATTTTGATCACCTAAAAATTTTCTCTGACTTTAGGCACAAAGAAAGAGGATTTAAGAACTTTATTCCTTCATTGAGCTGATTGACAAGGCATCATCTCATTCATCTCAGTTATATTGCCATCCGACTAATTCGCCGAAGCCAAGAGAGAGACAGAGAGAAAGAAGCTTTGAGTGAAGTAATGGAAAATTTCAATCCATCTTTTCGCGCTCGCAACCCTTCCCTCTTTTACGCGCAGCTTAATTCAACAAAAGAAGCTGATGCCTGTGTTGCATGCTTTGTTTGGCATTTTTGCGAGAGAGAAAAATGCCTCTAGGTTTGGATTATTGCGAAGGGGAGCAAAAGTTCAATTTAGAAAAAAAAAATCGAAGAGCAACACATGAAATGTAAATCTTAAAAGTAGATGTAAACTGCAGCTTCTGACTCGTATCCAGTTTGTTTTGGTTGGTTTTATTTACATTGCCGATTGCATCATCAATTTTTCAACTTTTAACTTTTTGAACAATGTTAGAAGAAATAAAAACATCACATTATTATTATTATTATTATTATTATTAGAACATGTGTATTTCACATGTAAAATTGTAAATGATATTTAAGGTTAAATTTGTAAACTGTCGGTCTACATGCATTTATCTATACTACTAATGGCATATCACTGGGTTATAAAACTGAAATTGGAAGTGGAATATTCTGGGCTAAAATCAAGAAAAACAAACACATAATGTGTTTTTAAAAATAAAAAATATATATACATTTAAAAAAAAAAAAAAAAATTTCCACCTACACATTTGCCGCAAATGTTCCAACACATGCACACACATAAGAATACACAGGCACAAGAAAACTGAATGGCTGATATCAAGGTTCCCATCTGCTGTCAGATCAATATTTTGTGCAAGCCTTGTAGGCCTGTCTGTTTACCCTAGGCATCTGTGCCTAGCATACCAACCCAGTGCAATGTTTGAGCATGTGACTGTGTAATAATGGCAGATAGAGGAACTAATAGCCACTGCAATATCTGTAGCTTGACCCAGTGTGCCTCTCCCTAATTGATCTATAGATTAACATCAGACACATCAGTCAGGGGTTAACCTTTTCTGTTAGCTGCACTGTCTTTGCTGTGGATTATCAAGCAATCGGATGGCTGACAGCGACTGGCGAGAAGAAAGACATGCACTGTCTTTGTTTTTAATGTATTTCAAAGTACTGAGGAAGGAAACATTATAACTGTATTAATTCATAAATGAATGAATTTTGATATGTGCACTCTTTACTTTGTTTTTTTGATTAATCCACAACAGGCAGACAGATTTTTTTTTTTTTTATCTCCAGACAATCTTCCTTCTTGGCCCAGGTCTTTGAGTAATCTTCCTCTTCCGTGGCTTCTTTCACAAAGTGTCTATTTCATCAGTATAGACTCACTGAGGTCAGGCCAGTTCAGCCCCACTCTGCCCCACAGTTCTCCTGCCCTATATGTACACTTGGTCCGGCTATGTAAACTTTGACATGTGGGTGTCAATCTCTCCCATATTTACCATGGGCTTTATCAGACCATGATTAGTTTTCCGAGCAAATTTGGAGGTAAAAAAGAAAAACACCACTAGCAGTATGTAAGCCAACACTGCGTGTGCCACTGTTGGACACTGCATATTTACAAGGGTCCTGCTTGTTTTGCTAAGGCTTTCTCTGTAGGTACATGTCAACTAGGGGCTTTTTGAAGAAGCAGGGGTTTATCAACAAGCAAGAAAGGGTACAGCCTCGCATGCCGTCCACCCCGGCTGCTTCGTGTTTGTTAACTGTGCCGTTCCCCTACTTGTACTGTAAATACTTGAAGCGTGGTGGATGTCAACAGTAGGATTTCAGTGTAACCATCTCAATATCATTAAACGAGCTGGAACAAATAGAAGAAGGACTTGAGGAAGTTCATAATACACTCACTCAAGAAAAAGGAGACGGCTCTATATTAAAACAAGCCAGATGGGATTATTTTTCAGTTATTGCATTAGGAAAACAATGGCGTAGAACATCCTAAGATTGAACTTGATAGGATTATATTTGTGGACACTGGTCAATGACATACGAGGGCCCTAAGTGTTTGCCTCAAACAAATGGTCCCCACTAAACGTGTACTCAAGCCAGAGTAAATTTGATTGTGGTGAATGGAGAGAGGAGGGGTGGCCTGGCCATTCCTGTAAACACTGGAGAAAGAGAAACATTTGCTATGACACGGATAAAGCAAAGATGATAATAGCATGCAAATGTTGGCCGATGCAACAAAGCAGTTTGCTTTTACAGACCTTGAAGAGTCCTCATAGAATAATGACATTGGTAGTAGTTTGTACACTGTGGTAGTACAGCTCATGGTTTATAATGATGTCACACAGTTAATGCGCCTTTTAATGTGTATCTTACAGGCAATAAACCACTTTAAAAGTTAACTATTGTAAATTACAGTGACTTACAGTACAGCAGGTCCTTCAGATTGACTTGTGATCATATTCTCTATGTGATTTATTAACCAACCATGAACCTAATCCAGAGTCAACTCTTCATATCCATGGACAATCTCATAACCACTGACACAGGTCTTATTAAAAGTTATCAATGCTGAAGTTCGACTTCCTCACTCCCATGTTACCATCTGGTCCCACACCAATCCCGTTTCCACACCACACGGTGTCATGGCAACCGAGGGAACGCTCGGTCTCTGTTTAATAAACGTGGTTTGGACCAGAGTGAGGGTCCCATATTGACCACTCAGGAAGAGATTAAACGCTGGTGACATTTCCGAGGTGGAATTTGCAATTTCCACAAATATGAGGGCGTCCTCGAGCCCGGCATGACAGCACATAAAATCAATACAAATAACCTGAATCCCTAATACCTTGATCCCTGTTAGTGGAGGGATGCATTACAACTAAGACACTGGGAAGTGGGAGACACAGCCCTCCATACCCCCACTCACCTCCTCCCTCCAACACCACCAGGCTCTCTGCTGATTCCTATCGACTGTCTCCAGGCCAAACACAGACGCAATAACAATTAGGTGGGACACTGGCCCAATTCTCTCCCTCACCCTCTCCTCTCTCACACATACACAAACACACACGTGTCAGAAACACACACGAACACACTTATACAACACTACATACGTGTAAAAACAGGGGACACCAAGTATAGATTTTTTTGATTTTTTTTTGGTTTGTTTTATATAGTTGAGGCAGAGAAATATAAACACAAGAATCAGTCATTAGAAACTATTAAATGCTACACAACATGATTCACAAACCCAACATAAACATTCCTATTGATATTCAGACTGTGGAAAAGATATCTTTGGGAACACATTGGCCACACCCGTTGTGAGTCATCACACCAAGCGGGATTAGCGGGCTTACCCCAGACTTAGCCGAGGGGAGACACTGAAAAGAAAACAGCTCTCCTTCTTTATATCCTTTTTTCTGTCTGTTGCAAGAGCCAAAATTGGGGGGGGATTTTGAAGGTGTGCTGCACTGTACAGGAGCTACTGGGCAGGGTCTAGCTGACACTGGAACTAGGGAGTTTTTATTCACTAAGCCTTCACAGAAGGGCAGGTGAGGCGAGGCAGGTGGCTCTTTTACTGCTCAGAGAGCAGTTGGCTGCTCTTCAAAGCAGGCGCACGTAAATGTCATACTACTTTGAGCCTACATGGAGTGCTCATAAACAAAAGGGATACAACTGCAAGGCACAGAAGTTGGGAAATTCTTATCAAGAGCGTGTGTCTGATCATACACAGTCCCTCATACGAGTCTAAAAGGTTGCTCACTCTTATAGGGTAGGCTGTTGGCTCGCTCTGCTTCATTTCCTGCCGATTGTGATGTGGCTTCATTACCTTTCTATGGAGGTGATAACAGTGCACCTGCTGTCTCTGCTTCCTGTGTCTGACCACAGCTCGTCGAGCCCCTCCCAGTCAGCGTGGTTGTCTGCCTACAGGTGGCGAAGGAGCTGCTGACCCTGAAACAGCGCCAGATGCATACACACACACACATTTATGGCAAATAGCTTTTCTAATGACTGTTTTTATTCAGGATTAGCTGTTTACAGTCACCTTCCTTTCTGAGAACAAGTAGACAATTTTAAAAGCTGCCTTAAAGGAGCACTCAAGCAGTTTTACACATGAAGTTTGGTTTACTATGAGTCTATGATTATTATGTTTGTGAAAGCAGTGGGATAATGTCTTCTGTGGCTCTTAATGGATTATTTATTTGCATCATGGGAAAAGTTATATTCAGTGTTTTCTGAAGACTGAAAGTGAAAATTACATAACACAAAAATATCTGAAAAACAAAATTATATAGATATAGATATTGTGTTTGCATCTGTCAGTCAATAATTTTCTAATTATTTTTTTCTTAGAAAAAGCTTTGTATGTCTCATTGTACTCTCTTGTATGTCTGCATTCATTCAGACTTGTAGCACACCAGCGATGAACTCTTGGCAAAGGGCTGACGTGTTTGGTAGCTCGCACAAGATTTGTTTGCTTGTGTGTTTGCTGGTTTACTTTGCTTAATGCAGGTCTGTGCCGAAAACAACTATATATAAAATCAGCTTTGCAATATGCAGATTAGGAATCAAGTAAAATTAAATTCACTGAAAAAAAATTTGAACCGAAAAGATTAATAGAAATTTACTGTGCATCTTTTCAAATCTTTTTATTAAATACTTAAAATTGAATAGCTTCTTCTTTAAGACCTCCCGATTATTCTGTTTTTAGTCAGGACGTCAGGAATCTTTTAATATAAATGTACACTGAAATGTGTATTATCGGCATCTCGTGCAGACTTTTTCTCTTTAATGCAAACACAAACACACAAGCATCACGTCTTAGTAAAGCGCTCCTTCATCCTTCCCTCGTGCACTTTTTTTTTTCACGTGTGCCATGAAGTCTGCATATTTATATGAGTTGTTTCTTTTTCCAACTCCCCGGGATGAGCGATCACTGATAGATGTGAGAATCTGAGGCCTGGCTCTAAAGCTCGCCTGTCAGGAGGCATTACTGCTCCGTCTTGTTGCGGGAGGACAGTTGGAATCCTTCAGCGCTGATATCTTAATCTGCCTCTTTTAGGAGCGCAACTCCCGATGAAGTGGTCACTCGAGAGGGAGGGAGCCAGTAGAAGGGGGTTTGGGTAACGGGTTGCAATCCAGGTGACCCGTGACGTTGGCCCGGCAGGTAAATCTGTTGGAAATGACATGCCCGGACACAGAGACTCCTCACTCCACCCTGGGCTTTTACCCCCACACCACCACCTCCACCTCAGGAGTGTTTGCAGGAGAGGGATTTTAAAAGCTGTGCCTCAGTTAAAGCTACCATCATCATTACACTAAGAGGTTGAACTGTGGCGGCGTAATGTGTGTGCCGAGTTACTCTGTCTGTTTGAAGGGCCCTCAGCAGAAGTGTGTCTGCTGTTGACACTCCCCATTTAATATTGTTTGAATTTTTCATCAAGATCCCAAGCCCTGTTACAAGAGCCTTTTGTTTTCCAACTTGTTTGTACATTCTTTGTGTCTGTGTATGTGTGTTTGCAGAGGCATTTTAGACATTTATTTAGCTTGACATTTATTTTGATTGCAGCAAACCTAGTATGGCTTTACATGTTTCTGCTCATATTCCTGTGTCAATTATTCCAATAATTATACAACTTTTTTTCTTCCATTTGTTTGTTTTTTTTTCTCATCCATCCTGGAGGTCTGAGGTGGTCTGAGGTCTAATGGCAGATTCCAGACTCTGGACTGGACATCCAGCTGCAGACATCCCCAGTTCCCCTCTCCTCCAGTATCTTTTGTGCAGGGGACCCTGACGCAGCCTTGAATGCAGGTCACCGCAGGTTACTGACAAAGCTCAGTGAAAGGGGGGTTTTGTTGTGTGCGTCTGAAAGAAGTGCACGCGATTAAAAATAGCCTGCCCTCCTGTCAATGCATCGTCATTAAAAACAGCTGGGCCGGGCTCCTGTCTGCATTCAGCCACGTGAAAGTTGATTCTCTCTTTGTGCCGCTATCTTGTCACAACTCCCCCTTTACTGCCGCCCTTTGTTGGCTGCTTTGTGCGAGCGCCATCACGGAGGCAAAGTCAGCCTCATAAAAAGAGTTCATTTTGGATTCACTGGCCGGCAATGAACACTGGGAACTTTCTTTTTTGTGCCTTCATCCATAAATTGCTGCTCACTCACTGGGCCCTGTCAGTCTGTCTCAAAAGATTCTTTATGGAGCATTTCCTATTCCCTCCCTCGGACACACATTTTGTCAATTCACCCATGTAGGTAATCAGCCTAATCACACTTGGTTGATGTCGAGGCTGCCAGGATACCAAATATTCAGCCACAGTGCAATGCAGCATGGATGCCCACTAATTTAATTTATGCAAACTAAAAAATCAGATTTTTCAATTTATTTATTTTTTTTTAGCAGCATTGACAGAAACAGATTTTGATTCATCAGATTCAATTTCAACAGGTTGTCAGATGATCATGTGGGTCCATGAGAGTGTTTTCATTGTGCTGTCAGTTATGACACATTAGAGCTTTCATTGGATTTAGGATGAGTCCTTACAGGTAAAGGTAAACACACAGGATCCCACCCATGGAGCAGCTGTCAGTGGCTTCAATGAATCAGCTCTACCTGCGCAACCAAGCTTCAGGGGTTAATGGAAGAGGAGGTGGATGGTCCCCCAGTAAGGCACAGCCTCCACTGTTAGATGTGGTGCTTTCAGGAAGCCCTCCTTTACCCGGCTTGTCATTTTCCACCACCCCTTATTGTTCTACTCTCTCTCTCTCTCTCTCTCTCTCTCTCTCTCTCTCTCTCTCTCTCTTTTTCCTTTTCCCCTGGGCCCGCTCTTCACTCCGTCCAAGGCCTTTTCTGATGCCAAGAGAACACACACACAAGCAAGCAGCAACATGCAGCCTCACATCAACACACACTCATAAAGACAGACACAGAACAATCACACACAATCAGAAAAGGCTCTAAAGGGCTCTCTTATCTTATCAGCATTGTCATCGCTCTATCATCCACAGCCAATCCTCTTGTCTGATTGCCCAGTGACTCCAAGAAAAAAAGGAGTAGAATTTATTCATTGGACGAAATGTGGAATAAACTTAAAGTTGAAATAATTAGAATAACCGGATATTTCTTATATAAATTAAATCTGTAAAATCACTTTTTTTTTTAATTTTACAGAATTGTATCTTGCTTATTTTCCTTAAATAAACTGATAAATATTTATTTTTATAATTGGGTTTTGGCCTTTCTTCATTTATTTCCTGTTTTTTATGTAAAAAAAAAAAGTTTTAATAAAACTCTAACATTAGACACATGAGCGTTGTATTGTACATATCTGAATATTGCACAGTAACAAAGGCTTTAATGGAGCTGTTACACTCATTTGTAATACATAATAATATCTTTGTGTTCCCTCCGGTCTTAAAACATTATATTTATAGTCATAATATTTGCTATCTATTATGATTAATATCATAATTGCTCATCTTTTTTGATATAGTGAACATCAATGTATTTTTTTAATGGAAGTGAAAGGAGATTGTGGTTTGATGCCTTTGTGACTAATTATAATGATATAATACCAACACACTACAGGGATCAGGACCGCACACAACTATCAAACTGTGCTGATCATGATATCAGACCCCATTTTATATCTTTTATAATTCGCTTATAAACATGATAATACATTACTGAGGCTTACGGCAGCTCTTGTAAGGCCGGTATCTTTACTATATAATGAACGTGGGGCATCACAAGAGACTGTTACCAACTCCTCCTCTCATCCTGCTCATTGTCTCCCTCACGTCTCTCTGCCTCTCCGCTCTTTGTTTCGTCCCTCTGTCTGCTTTTGGCCTCTGCTGCCGCTGCTGCTGCTGATGGAAGGGATTGTCTGGTTTTAATAATATGACAGGTGAGCCTGCCCAGCTGCTACCTGAGTGTGTCTGTGTGCACTGTATGTGTGTGTTGTGTGTGTGTGTGTGCATGCGTGTGTGCATGTGTGTGCCAAAAAGCAGCAGCTGTCTCATACACGCAATGCACACATCATGGTCTCATATGATCCCATTCACACAGGCATTTTTGTGATTTTATTTTATCGTCTAATTTAAGTGAAGTGCACCAACGCGTCTTCTTGTCAAACTGGTGGAGAGCAACAACTGTCCAGATGCTCTCCACACTAAAACCATATTCCTGTGTTATTACCCTCATATATTACAACATTGTTTGCTTCCTGGGCTGCAAATCACCAATGTAATTTTCGCTGCCCCTCTGAGATTGCCATAACATCCCTGCTCTTATATATACACTTTATGATTTGACTCATATGTTGGGGTTCAATACATCCATGTTGACTCAGGTAATTGAACACGAGGGACAGGCTGTATTCATAAAGGAGGCATGGAGACAATCTAGTGAATAGAGGGGTATTGGAACAGAAGCTTCTGCTGATTTGGTTGATGTGTGTGTTTTGTTTTGTTTTTTTGCTTTTAGAGAGGCGTCGGGCTGTATGTCTGTCATTGGACTGCATCTCAAGCATGACGATGGCAATGCAGAGGTCTTCCACCTGAGCAGACTGTGTTGTGTGTCGCTCCATTACCTAACTGGACCACCTTAACCACCGGGATTGTTTGTATGTGTGCTTTTGGAAAGGAGGCAGGGAGGGGGCGGTTGATGGTTGAGAACGCTGAATCTTTCTGAATATCCACGTCGAGTTAACAGCAAGCAGCACCTGCTCTTTGGTTCCTTTTATCATAGGAAGACAATGTAGTTTTATGAGGTTACTGCCTTTAGCTGCTGCCTGACAAATGTTTTTTCGCTTAGTCACTAGAAGACTTTAAGCTTGTAGTTACTAAAATTAGAAGTCTTTACTAGGCATTTATGTATAAATCAATTATTTAACCTACCTTAAGTTAATAGCTACAATAAACCAGCCACTCAAACATGGAGACAGGTATATTTTATTAGAGTTGCAGACTAGCAGAGATAACACTGACCTACTTAAGCTGAGCAGACACTGTTCGGATTTTTTTCTCCCAAAATTGGTTACCTACAGTAAGTTTTAGACTTAGACTGAATTTCCGTCAGTGGATAGAGTTATCTGGGTTTCTGGCACATCCACAATTTTGTTTGGCAGTCTGCTTTCGAACGTGGTTGCTGTCAAAAATATTCAGCATAAACTGTAGAGAGCTGCTTTTAATTACTGGGGTATTAAGTCACATGTTGTGGCTGAAACAGTAGTTTTGCAACGGCTGTGAATTACTTTCATAAATAATCACACAAAGAAATTCTGCATCTCTTTGTTTTTGTCAGAATTTGTCACTGTGTTTTTATTAACTTTATTAGAAACATCACTGGGTAAATCTGACTGGAGGCTTAGCTGCTTGGTTGGTGCTTGATTGACCTGGACAGTGTGAGTGGTACAATTGTAACAGTTTGAGTGCACACAATGTAGCAGGTGAATAAAATCACACAGTATCAGTCCAGCTTTAGTGGAGACAGTCGGGGGATAGATGGCTGCTGGGTATCACTTTCAAAACAAGAAGTGTTGTTCTCTGGAATCATTTGTCGGGGCAAATTTTTAAGGCTTGACTCACTGAAAGCCTTCACATTAGTTAAATCAGTATTAATAGAAGCAGACCAAGGGAATGTTGCTATGACAGATCTTTGAATGGAGGCCAGCTCTGTTTCTTCTTTTTCTAGGTAGAATTACCCCAAAGGTCTCTTCCTCTCAAGGAGGCCAGTCCTCATGAACTAAATTTTCCATAGAGCAGAATATTACGTCTTTGAAGGTGTGGGCCTGTCAAAAGACAAGGGGTTAATGCAGTGCATTGCTGCTTAAAGCACACTTTGCTCTTTTCAAATTTTGCCATTGTGCCTGGCAAGATCAAAAGGGCCCTTTCAACATGTCGCCTTGTTCAATGAGCTTTCATGTCTTACCTCATTACTGGAAAACTTTTCTTTGATTGAGCCGAGGTCTGAGCAGAGTTTGGTCAGACAATGGGGCTGGACGACTTTCACCGTAGCACAATGAGGAGGCAACAAAGATGTTGTCTCAAATCCCTCTCGAGATGCTAGGCCCCCGCTCTTTACTGTGGCCAACAGGCCTGTGAATTACAGTAAGATCCCTAAAAGTGAGGATTTGTAACTCCTCTGATCAGACTCAGCTCACGACCAGCGGAGGCTAAATCCCTGCAGGGAACCACCGGCAGAACAGGAGATGAGCCTCTCTCTCCGAATATATCTCTGTCATTTTAAACCCTTTGTGATAGTCCATGGAGTGATGCTTTAAGCAGGTGAATTTCAATTTAAGCACAAAAATGAGCCACTATGCATTTGGTTAAGATGTTAAAATAAAAACAAAAACTTTTTTGGAGAAAATTCTATTTCAAATAAAACACAACACCCATCCTCTCTTATAAAGACAATATTTTATTCATGCAGTTTCTACACAGTTGCAAGGTTTTTTTTTTTTTTTTCCCCCAACAAAGTTCTAACATTTCATGCCAGGGCACCAATATTTTTTCCAATCATTTTTTTTGGAATAGAGCAAACAAAGCTCTGAGTGAATCCTTAAGTATACACGCCCCTCTCCGACTCTGAGAATTAGCCTGCCGAAGTCAGAAAACCCAGAACGAAGTGGTGCTTTACTGATCAGAAGCAGGTCTCTGTGGAAACTACTTTTGACCTTCTTCCTTCACCCTCGTTCCCACTCACACACACAAATTTTTCTATCCTTACATACATTTATATATCTACAGTCTAGTTATATTCTGTTCACTCTGTCAGACGATTTTTTCTTTCTCACTCCTCTCTCACTTTTACAACTTCATTTCCTCTCCTGTTGATTCAAATTGTTTGTTTTAAAACATTTTTTATCATCTTTCCAGTGATAACTGCTTTATAGGCTCAGGTAATTGCAGCATGTGAAACTAAAATGCCAACAAGAGACAATATAAATATTTGAGTGATTAAAAAAAAAGAAAGAAAGAAAAAAAGCTGTTCCTGTGACCTAGACTAAGTAGAAAATTGAAAATGAAATAAACTGCGTCTATTGTGAATTATTTTCCACCCTGATAATTTTTTCCTTTCTTTGTATGAGGCAGCCAATAAGAGGCGAGCTTTTGTTCTTGTTATCGGGCACTGTTCATTTGTCTCCCAGCCGGAAAGCTGTGTTAAGATAACGCCATCCTATCATCTGATTGTCTTATCAAAGTTGAGCGACACAGCCCCCCCACCACCACCACCACCTCGGTCTCTCCGAACTATCAGTCAGCGTGGATGAAAAGGTTAAGTGCTCCACACACCTCCTGTTAAAGTTTATGGTCAAAATACAGAAGCAGCAGAAATAAACTGTGAGTATGCGCTGTGTTTAGTACACACACAATTTATTCCAGATTTATTTGTCAGATGCCACGTCTCACTACGCCAAGCTCACGTAGGCCACTACTCAAGTCCTGTTCAATTTCTTACGGCCTCCTCTTGGCATTTCAAGTGCAAGAGTGTGCAACCCTTATACAGCGTTTGACACCAGGGTCAGTGGAATTGCCCCACTTGAACTAAAAGACATTTAGTTTGGTTTGGAAAGTGAAAACTCGAACACCATTAATTTGTTTGCTCTCCCACTAGTCATGACCACAGCAAATGCCATCACCTCAAAGAACTGGTCGGCCGTCCTCACTTTTATTTGTTTGTTTCTTTGGAGGGTGTGAGAAGTTGTGGAGCTGGGCTGGAGCAGGACACTGGACTTGTGTCGGGGGGGACGTGGGGATTCTCCAGAAGGAAGGCTTTTGCCGGGAGGAAAGCTATAGGGTGCTAGCAAACAAGTTAGCTAGCGACAGGGAAAGAGTGGAGGGAGGGAGGGTGGGGTGGGTTGGCGGAGGTTGTGATGGTGTTGGTGTTGGGAGGGGTGGGGATTCATTTAGCCAGGCATAGCTGCTCTTGTTTGTGGTTGTCCCTGACAGCGTCGGCAACGCTGCTCCAAAGCACCTGTGTTTGCTCACTAGCTTTCCCCCAATCTGCTCGAAAAATGCTGTGAGCATGTCACATGGTGGCCAGATAGCCTGGGCACCATGGGAATACAAAAGCCGGGGCTTTTAGAACAGTTAATCATTAATGGAGGTCTCTCTTTTGTTCCCATTCAGCTCTGCGCTGACAGAGGCTTTGATATTACATATGGCAGACAGGTCAGATGTAGATATAGCCAAGTACATCGACAGGAAAGTGCTTTTACGTCGCTTGATGCAGGGTAATGTAAGTGGGAATGGAAAGGTGTCCTTCAAATGAAAGCCATGTGCATCTGTGGAGAACAGGGAGAACACACAGGTCAATATCACACATGTGGTTTTATTATTTTTATATGTGTGTATATATATATATATATATATATATAAAAACATAATGATTGTATTACTGCTATTGATTTAGTAGAAGTGAGTTGCTAAGAAGCATCAATACATGTCGGCGGTACCTAAAAGCAATAACAACCTCAGTAGGTTTAGTAAATTGCACATGAAATCCTATACTGCCGATAAAAAGGACGATGACTTTGTGATCGCTGTCACTGATTGGCAGGATGGCAATAAACGGAACAAGTCTTTCATGGGATGGGGGGCCACTTTACCAACCCCACAATTAATTAACATGCCCTAATCTCAGTTTGCTCTCCATCTTGAACTGTCAATGAAAAGTCCAAGACTCATTTCACGCCTGTCAGAGTGAGCTTTAGAACAAGAGGGGAAAAAAAGAAAAAAGAAAAAGAGGGAAATGCATGAACTTGCTTTCACAAAGCACAGCCAAATTTATCTTGAGGGGAGATTAGGTTTGCACAGCCACATTCTTATAAAGCACTAAAAGGGTCACAGACAAACTCTTATCTTCCATTTACCTCAGCATGCCAATGGTTCTTTATTGAAAGTTAGTCTCGACCCCACCCTAACCCCCCAGTGCTAATAATACTGTATGGGACTTGGAGAGGATAGTGGGACCACAAACATTTTACGGCTGAAAATGCAGCACAAGAGCAGGCAAAGTGGCCACTCGAGGCAGGATGCTTGGTGCACAGAGAGTCAATCATTAACGTGGCACTTTTAGTGATATCTGCTCTGTCTCTCTCGCTCAGCATAGAAGTCAAAAGATAAATGAAGGTTATGTTTCAGGGAATGAGAAAGGTTCCAACTTAGGTGCTTTGGTAAACATACCAGCCCACACATAAGGTTTCTTTTGAGACATTAGTTACCCATTCTCATGTCACGAGTCTCACTCAGATAATATGTTCTCAAGCTGGCCAACAATAGTGAAGTGAGTCAGGTTTATGTGTGTGTGTGTGTTTACGTCATTATGACACTTCTTGAATTCTACGGAAACCTCGTTACCCCTCGACCTTTTCCACCGTCGAAAATATTAGCATCTTCAAATTTGTTTTACTTTTTTTTTTAAAAAGAAACAAACAAAAAATAAGCTGGTATTCTGCAGGAGTTAACACACCTACAATAGTAATCTAAATCCAAACACGAATAGCAGAGTCAGAATCAGAAGTGGAAATTTACAGACTGCCAAAAAATAAAAATATTCCATATCCTCTTTGTCATGTGTGAGCGTCATGCAGCCATAAATCTTCCCTTTTCTTGCATGCAGCTTTACTTCTCTACAGTGTTTATTTGCTAACCCTGGTCACAGATGATAAGGGCCATCGGTGTCCCCAAACTGTAGCTCACAATCTCCCTCAGTGACAATGCACCCATGTTTCTACCAACACGTTTGCACTGTGTGTGGAGTCACAATAAGACGAGAAGAAAGAACAAAACATAGGTGCTAGTAAATCTTCTGTCTCTGCTATAAGGAAATAAATTAGGTTCAGCTCAGTCAAAGGATGGGTTTAACAAGTGTATGCTTCAAACAAAAGTTCCTGTTTCGGGAGGGAAGGTGCACGGGTGATGGATGGCTTGGCAAACATAGCTGACATACCTGGCCGATGCCATGGGCCGGTCACAACCCAGGGCTGAGAGGGACATTGTGTGAGTGTTTGAGTATGTGTGTGTGTATCGGCATAGCTCTTCGGCAGCTATCCCTCTTCCCTCTGAGGCTTCATCTCCCTCCTCTCCTCCTCTTGGGCCACAGGGATCACTTCAGTCAGCAGAGCCCTGTTTGACAGAGACACAGCCTCCATATAAATCCCATCGTCCTATTTATTTGATGTGCAGTTCTACTAGGACGCCTTCGATCCGTCCTCAGGGAGCCCGCATCTCAAAACACTCAAATAGTCTGGGTGCGGCGATAAGCACGGGCCTTGAATTATACTCCCAAATTCCCAAATCCTTCTAGAGCACAGTTCTACTGCGTTTTAAGACACACACACAGACAGAAAAAAACACCAGGTGACACAGACAAGTGCCATTTCTGTTGCATACCATTTTAATATTTTTTATATTTATGAAATAAAAGATAAGCAGGAATAGAAAGTAAATACACAAAAAGAAAAATGTTGACCCGTGGGAGTCAGGTCTTTGCAGTCTAGTGGATGAGTGGGAGACCTTTATGGGGAACACCCAGGAATGTTTAGTTAACTCGCCCGTCGCATTCAAGCATGTGTGTCAAAGGTGTTTACAGGGTGTTGACATTCACACATTGGCAGAGAGGTAATGTGAACGGTATAGCCACGTCTGGCAGCGCTGGGCCCTGAAAATGTCCGACACAGCTACAATAATATTAACCAACATCCTGCTGTGAAAACGTTTCAGTCCGAACGATGTGGTGTTTAAATGGAGAACTTGGGGAGAAAAAAAAAAACACTTCTGCAAATTCACTTCTGCAATTCATCTTTGCTTTATCGGACATTCACGCAGCTCTGCTCCTGATACACAGACCATTTGAGGAAAAAAAAAAACACTAAAATAAATATGTCATTTTGAAAATTAATGTAATTGTAAATCATAAATTTGACATTATGAAGACTGCATTTGAAAATTTGTTTCCACATTTTTGTTTTTCATGCTTCATGTTTTTCTTGGTAAATAATTATTCACTCATTCACTAGTTTAAAACTGACAAAGACACGTGAAATACAATTTTAAATGAGTTTGAATTTAGATTATAATTTGTCATAATCTAAATTATTATGGCGTGTGATTATTTTACTCAATAAACAAATTAACAGATAATTAATTGTTTATAAATATTCACATTTCCGTACAACAATTTATTGGATTAATAGAATTAGTCAGACAAAATGCTTTGTAAGAAAAAAACAAACAAATAAATTACATGTTGCTTATTTTATGTACTGATACAGTTTGATAATTAATAAATACATTGTCATTTTTACTATAAATATACAAATAGACATTATCTTATTATTTAAATGATCCTTTTCAAGAAGCTATAAAATGTTTCTTTGTTGTTGTTTTTGTGTCAACAAAATATAATTACTGTGATTGTGCAATTTCACCATATAGCAATACACAGGTAACTGCTGATAAAAAAAAAAAAAAAACATGTTGATATTGTGTGCTTTAATTTCCCTTCATGTGATGGCTCAGCAATAAAACACAATTATCCAGTCATATATCCAGCTTGTTGTAACAAAGAGCAAACATGGGATATGTAAATATAAAGCACCGAATGATTAGAATTCACAAGCGCAATTTTATCCAACAAATTTTTGAGTCCTATTCAAATTTTCAACACAGAATGAATATTATTATACATATTATTCTGTATATTTGTATATATATATTTCTGGTGATTGTTAAGTTGTTTATTTTGCTTGTTTATAATTATTTTTTATATATAATAATATATAATATCAATAAAAAGAGCCATGATAATGATTTTAATATTAAATTTATATTGAATAAAGAAAAAGTATTGATCATAGTGTTTTGTTTTTTTTATATATGACATTTAAATATGTATTATTTCCAGCACATTTGTGTGATTTGTTTATGAATTTTATTTGTGAAAAAAAAATGTTACAAATGTCAACCTCATCACACAGTCATCCTGTCAGGATGGGATCTTTCCTCCTGCTGTGGGTTACAAAAGGGGGAACCAACGCCAGCAAGTAAGTAAGCATGTCTGTCTGTCTGTCTGTCTGTCTGTCTGTCTGACCACCCACTGAGAACTATTGAACATGAAATGAGCAGCCCTAACTACCTCCTTCAACTTTACAGGTCTCCTGACCTACAGGTGACAAAACACCTCACCTGTTAAAGTGCCTTCACGTCCAATTATTTTAGGTCACATCATATCAATATTTATCGTCCGAGCCACACACCGGGACACTCTCAGGTATCTTACAGACCTCTATTGTTTAAGGTAATTGGAAGAGTGTTGTAAGTTTCCTATGACTCATGCAGCTCTTTTCTCCACCCATGAATGCTGGAAGATTGTAGGTCGCAGTGAACTTAAAAACGAAGTCCTCTCAACTCATAAATTACACGGCCATGGACAACCTTAAGCAGTGTTGAAATGCTTCGAACAGAGCTTTATTTCAATGTTGCTGGAGCGTGAAGCTGAGAGCACCACCCCACAAGGAGCTTGGCTCTCACAGGCACAAATAAGACAGCTATTTATCTCGCCATACCTGAGGTCTGACATGCTGGCAAAATGGTGATGGTGCACCGAGGGTGGATGTTGAGAACAAGCACTTACTGTTTCTTAATGATGTTGCTCTTTGAGGTAATGCTTCCGTCACAAGTCATATACCCTTTTTTGTGATTAGGGCTTTTGTGAATAAAGTCTGGTCTTAAATTTAAAAAATTTCTGTTGCAAACAAAAGGGTTTTCCTTCCTGGGACCTGTCTTGGCACAGCTACTAGTACTTTGAAATCTGATCTGACAGATTAAGAGCTTAGCCATTAGAATAAACCGCTGTGGAATCATCGTGGGTTCTGTTTTCACTGTGGTGGAAAAAAAAAGAACAGTTTTCCTGTAGTTTCAATGGGAGTAAAAGACGCTTGTAACGGTAAGACTGCCACTCTTCAAACATACTATGACTCATATGAAAAACTATATGTAATATATAGACGTATATTTAAAGTATTTATGTAAATGTGACAATGAAAAAAATGTTTCTTTTTTTTTCCCAAAGGTTTTTCTTCACAACATATTGTGTAGAAATCATCCTCAGTTTGACCACCCAGGGGGTCCCTGACACCACAACCTTTACAGAGGGGGATGGGTGTGTGTGTGTGTGTGTGTGTGTGTGCGCGTGTGTATGTGTGTGTGCGCGTGCGTGTGTTTGTGTTTGGGCAAGTGTCTGCTCACATGCATGAATATGCTCCTTCATCTTATGTGTATTGATCCTCCTGTGACATCCCACTACTCTTCTTTTTTTTTTTTTTTTTTTTGGTCTGTTTATTTGCTTATTTGTTTGTTTGTTTGTGTGTCTCAGACACATTTACTATTGTTATTTTTATTCCCGGCAGACTTCAACAGGGTAAGCACGCTACTTCCATTTCCTGCCACGCAGACAACACTACATGTATTGAGTGCGAATACACATTCAGCAGAGAACTGGTCAATGTAAATGCAAACACAAACCAACAAACCAAAACAAAAGAGCACAATATGGATCCTTCTCTCGGACAGAGCCACTACACTTGCTCTGTTTGCCCTCTCTTCTGGCTGGAGTTGCCATTAGGTCATATAATGACCGCATCTCATTTCTCCCTGAAGAGCCCTCGGAAGCTTTCTGCCTTTGGCTGGAAAAGTACATCTTTGTCAGGTTCTTGCCATAGGACACCTCACTGTTTATTCCACTTCTACTAACTTTCCAAACTCCACTCTTTTTCGTTTCCTTTCCGAATGATAATGACGCAAACTACCCCTAAAATGAAAATTTCTGAGTCAACCTACCCTCTTGGGTATCGTTATCGCACCCTGTGCTTGACTTGTGCTGCCTCTTCTAAGAGGAGAAGAGGGGTCAGCCGTTACCCCCCCCAGCCCCCTCCCCGACTGCCACCATGCCTTTTATAGCAAAGTGGAAGCGATTCAATCCCTAAACGAGTACACATGCAAAGGTGAATGCAGATACACACGCGATAACCCGTTCAATTAGACAACACCGTCATGGCAGGCAGAATGTGGACAGATAAATGACCATACAGTATGGTGTACAATGGGAATTAAAAGTATAGGGCAGCTGGGCTCTTATCTGGCTGGGGAAGAAGAAACCAGGCAACAAAGGGAGGGCTAAGACTAAGAGGCTTGATGCATGGGAAAGCCATGGGCCGGCCATTGTGGCTGCCCTTCTGCTGAGCAAATAGTCCAAACTGTTCATTCCCCATCTCCCATTCTCTCGCCGGTACATTGTTTGTGTCCTTGCATTTCATTCTGACTGGGGAAGATTGCTCTCAGGGCCAGTGAGCAAACAGTCCAGAAAAGAGCCAGCTATCTCCTGCCGTTCCCAGGAGAACTAGCATTTTTATTTCAGCTCCAAGCTGTCAAAGGATTGGAGAGTTTATGTCAGGATCCTGAATTAATTGCTTTAAGCCTCGAGGCCGACGCCGGCGTTTTTATCACCAAATGTTCGGTAAAATGTTTCCTAGCAAATTATGCATCCCCCCCTTCCACCCGCCATTGCCTCTCTCTCTTGGTCGCCAAACATTTGGTATTGGATACATACAGGATGAGTTTCTGCAACACAAATGATGTGTTTAGTTGTTGTGACAGCACAATGGTGTGAATAGTGATGGGCTATAGCGCGGCTGTCAAGGATTTGGTGGAATGAAAGCAAACAGCAAACTTTTGTGTGTGTATGTGTGTGTGTGTGTCTGTGATTGCGTTTTTTTTCCTCTCCCTCTCCATGACGGTAGGTACACGAGCCAAGCTTGGCAATAAAATGAGTAAGCTTACAGATGCCTCAATAAACCATAGCTGTTCAGACATTTGGTGGACCAAGCTTTAAAGGCTCCAAACTGTCCTCTGAACTGCCAAAGTGACTTCAGAACCGTCTGTCATCCTCACATCCATCCCATGCCACTGCTTGCTTAATAACTATACACACTGTATCATGCATTTGGATTTACACAACTATATATGCCTACAAGTCATACATCCAGCCTAACTCCAATTAGCTACAACATCAGGATCTTAAACTGTCAATTTTATTACAAACTTTGTACTAAATTTCCTAAACGCACCTGAGAAAGTCACACATTTGATACTGTTGACAACTTTTGGCTTTTGCTCACACACTTTCCAATCCGGTGTATCAATCCCAAATATCACACTGGTGTTTTTTTTCTTGGAGTGAGACAATTGCTGCGGTTTTAAAAAAAAAATATCATCATGCTGGCATATCTGGATGCTATGTTTTCACTCTGCATGACTCTTACACAAACAGGCCAAAAACAACACGCGCGCAGGCTGTCCAACAGTTCCAGTCTTCAGAGCGACACATCAATAACTGAACATGGAGCAGCCATCTGGACTTTGCTTTTCTTTACTCAAATACATCCGACAACATGGTGGACCATTATATTTGCATCCCAAAACCATTAGTAATATTCCATCAATCCACACAATGCTGTGCTATTTGTATAAATAAGCCCCTTGACAATCTACCTGTCATTCACCTACTGCTGTATGTGGTCATTTGAGGAGGTGGTCCTCTGATGTGAAAACTGATAGGGAAATGTTCCTTTAAAAAAAAAAAAAAAAAAAACTCATAATCTCTCTTCACCTGAAAGGTTTTGCATATGAAAGGACCTCAATGTGAAATTTGCCTCAACACATAAACACAACTGTCTCCAACACTATGACCTCATATAGTGGTTGGTTGTGACAAGTCTGAACCCACAGCTAATTTAACTGAAACCAAGGCCCTCACAAAGACCCTATGATTATATGCAATACGTGCACCTTTCACACAGCAGCGTCCTCCTTCTGTCAGGCCCTTCAAGATAAGAGTATCCCAGCTCTGACCAATAAATATGCCAGTTGACTCCTTAATCTGAAAGGATGTTAAGTGACAAATGCTGTGATGTTTCTGTCAGCGTCAAGCAGGCGAGGGTTAAATAGTGTGTATCAGGGGACTACTCTGCAGTGAGGAAAACATGCAGGCCTCATCCTTCACCATAATCTGCCCAACAGCCCTATAGACACCTCCCAGCTTTCCTCAATCCTTCAACTGAGCATCAGTCTTTCCATTATACGTAACACAGCCATTTATATGGGATTAAATTGGGGATTAATTTGATTCAAGTCAGGGTATGGGAATTCATTAGCGGGCTGACAGTGGCACTATACATGGGGAGAATTTAATTTGAGTCTCCCAAGGGAAGCAGTATGGGGCACTGGAGCTGTGTTTAAATGGAGGTCTTAAAGACAAGGGGGTATATTGTTCCACACTTTAGATTTGGACATTTGTAAGGTGGCACTTTATTGCTGTTGAAGACTTGTTATCGAATTTGAGAGCAGCAATGCTATTAGGTGAGAATGTCCTGACAGACAGAGAGAGAGAGAGAGAGAGAGGGGTGGACAGGTTGATCTGAAGGGAAGAAGCTTACCCTCATATCTGGTCTTGTCTATCTGCATGGATCAAGAACCATTTTTGACACTTGCATGACCGCAAAGAAGTAAATACAGGATTTTTCACACAGATTTAGCTCTCACTCCACCAGTATTAAAATGAGAACATTATTTGAATGTCAGTGATTCTCATGAATGTTGAAATGGCATATCTAGCGCGGCTGTTTCCGACAAGCTACGCAGTGTAAAGTAAAGGTATTAAATTCAGCTCGGACGCAGATTACAGAATTCACCCCTGCAGAACACCGTCTTGGCATTCACTAAATTAGACAAGTCCCATTGTAAGATAGCCTATCACAGTGCACATGTCTGCATAAAGGAACATATGCAGGACAAAATATTCCGTAGTTTGTTATTCCGAGGACAGCACCGGGGGCACACGGGCTTGTTTGCCTTTGCTGAGAGAGGAGATTGGATTGGGGGTTTAAATGAATCGCTGGCGCACCACGTTTATAGGTTTCATTAACTTTTAATGAGTTGGGTGTCCTTCGCTGTGATTGGCTAGCAAAGCTTTGTTTTCACTTCCTGAAACTGGAGCTGAGGGGGAATTGAGGAAATATTGCAGCATGTTGGCTTCCATGTTAGGAGCATGTGCTACTGAATGTTGGTGGAAATGGGTCGGAAAAAAGAAAAGATAAAAAAGGGAATTCCAGCTGCTGCACCTAAAACCTGGAGGTATCAAACCTCAAGAGGAATAAAGATCAATCACAGCCGAGCAGGCATTTCTTCACCACAGCTGACTGACATATCGCTTTATGGCAGCTCTGCCAACAAGGTTTGATCTCAAAGAGAGGCATGAGACCCACTGGGAAATGCCTGTGGAATTACCAAAGAGCAGCTAGAAGCATGAGCGCATGCATGCACACAAACGTTTCCAGCAGTCAACCAGAGCAATATCCAACATCATATTCTGACCATCTTTAATCTCCATCCAATATAGTATCTTTCTGCCTGGTTGATCACACATACATTATCTTACGTCGGAGGGTTTTTTCTGTACATTTTACAATTCTCCTTGAGAAGCTAATCTCCTCTTCCTCTGAGTCTCATTTCAGCACTCCAGAGAAATGCAAAGCTTTCACCGCCATCACTGTCGTTTTATCTTCATCACGTCGACACAAGGAAAGTTGTTCAGCAGTATCTCCATCACACTGATTTTCACTTGTTCTCCTAATGAAACTTTGGTTAGTCTGGTGAGGTGGCGGAGCATTTTATTATTTGCATGATGACAGACCTGTATTGCAATACTTTACGAGGATAAATACTGACCATCCATCCACTTCCAGACGTATAATAGCAGCAGGGTAGTGAGAGGCACCCCATGCTGGCCTGAATAGATCGCCTTTAGGTCACTGCACGTCCCACCAGCTGCTGCCTCACAGTACTCAATGGGCATTGTTGATGGATCTCTCTCTCTCTCTCTCTCTCTCTCTCTCTCTCTCTCTCTCTCTCTCTCTCTCTCTCTCTCGCTGTCTCTGTCTCTCTCTCTCTCTCGCTCTCTCTGTCTCGGGACATGAAGGAGTCCTGCACTGGAATGTCACATAGTCGTGTCGAAGGAGCGCGGACACATCACAGCCATCGGCTGCATTCTCACCCTGTCCATCCTGCCATCCTTCTCTCACTTTCTGTCTCTTCATGATCTCTCTTTCCTTCTCTCTTTCTCTACAAGACACAGACACACTCATCTTCCTCTACATCACAACAGAGGCCTAACCTGGCCTCCATGTCAGTTTACAAAATAACATCCAAATCAATCAATTTTGCACACCATAAGACCAGTGCTTGTTTGTTAAATCCATGTTAAATACAAATCTGTATTTTACAAAATCTTTTTGTAAAATACATTTTATGCCGAAAAGGGCCAAAAGAATTGGAAAGGAATTAGCCATATTTTTGTGAAAGTTAAGAGAGAGAAAAAAATGAGTAGAGCACGTGTGACTGGTAAACATCTGTAAATCCCTGATTATTCTCGAGGATATTTTCGGATATGAACAGAAAACCAGACTTCTACATAATTTAGTTTCTTCTCTCTCTTGCAGATTAGATACGAGCTGCAATATTTGATAATATGTACAAATATAATTAAGCAACATTTTCAACTTTAATTTTAAAAAAAACCATCTAATACTAAAGAGAGAAAAGAGAACCACCATTTTTTTTTCAGGCTTCAAAACCTGCGGTTCAGTTTTCATTCTTTTGCCAACTGTTTAAAATTCCCTCAGTAAGATAGAATATGGTGTAAAACAGATTTATGCGTTTACCTTTGTATAAGAGGCTTTTATGAGCCTCAAAACACAATGAATCAATGTGAACAACAGCTGGCACATGAAGGTATAACACAACTTTGAATACAATTTCTAAATTATAAAAGAATATATCATTACAATGTGCCAATGTGGTTGACTTTATATTTTTGGATTTATTGTTTAAGATACAAAATACTGAATGAATACATGATAATGCAGAATATAGATAAATTGAAGAAACACAAAGTGTTTTTGCTAAGTTAATTACAAATTAAATGTGCATTTTATTTCATATGTTTTTCTTATTTAAATGCCATAATTAACTGCAGCTATTATTATCATAGCTCATCTTTAATTCCCAACAAGCTCATTGATTGTATTATTATAAAAGAATAGACAATAAGGGCAGGAGGATAATAAAATAGCTGTGATATATTATGAAAAATAATTATTCATATATTAGATCAATACACGTATTTATTTTTAATATTTCAGTTGTTCCCTTGAATATGAGGATAATTACATTGTCTGGGTTTTTTTTTCCCTCACACACTCTTCTGGTCATAAATCAATAATACATTTATTCGGTGAATAAATGAGAAGAAAACACGGAGACACGTACTGTCAGTGGACGGACGGATGGAGGACGGGGCGTCACACGGGGGACAGGCCGCCTGCTGAGAAACCATGGGTGGCTTTTGAGTTTTTTGACTTTGTGTTGCCTTTAATATACTGAAGGACGGCAGTTTGCCTTGCTAGGATGTGGGATTAGGAGTATTTCTGGTGAAAGAGGAGTTAAGTCGGGCTAGTGTGGACGGTCCCTCCCCTGCCAAAAAAAGAGAGGCTGAGACAGAATTACAGCTTGTTGGACCGGTGTCCCGCCGTCGCCATGGAGACAGATCTACTTGGGTGTTCCAGTCCGCGGGGCTGCAGCGCGCGCAGCCTAAAGGTGCGGCAGACACCCTGAGCTCCGCTGTTTAACACCATGACTCCATGAAATATCTCCACACCTGGTTTAATACACACACATAGATTGTGGTGAGGAGAGGCCATTAGTGATGATTAACACAGGAGGAGGCCTGGACGAGTCATCACCATCAACACACTCATCTTGTTGGCTGCAGTTGCCCTAACTGCAACTTTAATATGTATGTGTATATATATATATATATATATATATATATATATATATATATATATATCATGGGTAAAACTATTGCCAGAAACCATGGCGCCCTTAAGCTTTATATACTGAGTTGACGCCCAAGGGTGGATGCGCGGATACCTTGCAGGATATTGAGTCATTCATTGAAAATAGAGGCCCTTTTAATACTCGTCTGAGTATTAAAATGAACCACTGTAGGGAAATGTGTCAATCAATAATTCCGGTTCGATTACTTTCTATTTTAGGATACGAAGAGAAAAATGTAAATTAATTGAATGATTTGTTATTATAGAACAATACTGATTTTAAAAAAGAAGAAAAGGAAGTTGAGCTATAGATTTTTTTTCTTTTCTCTTTTTTTTTTTTTAGTCAGTGATAATACTTTTTTTACGCATGCCTTGTTATAACTGGATTGTGTCGTATTGGTATAAGAGCAGATTATTCGGTGTCCTACCAAGCAGCCGCAGCCTGACAGCGCTGCCAAAGATGCGTCTGGGCGCTTTGTGTCTGTGTGAAGCAGCACGTCTGATTTTCCAGGCCTTAATCGAGAAATATGCAAATTCGTCCACGGGAAAATACAGACAAAATCAAGTTAGCGCAGTTAAAAAAAGAAGGAAAAAGAAAAAAAGAAAAAGGAAAGAAAGGGATCAACAGGCTGCTTACTAAAGCAGTTCTTTATCCAGTTGTTATAACAACAGATGTGCTCCACTGTGATGATGATGCGTAAAAAGCGCGGCCGTGGAGATGTCATCCATCCTCCCTGATGGGAAAAAAACCCGCCTGTGCAAAAAGTTAGAAGATGGACGAGATGGAGGGAAGAAGTTTGCGTCTGGCGGTACAGATTGAGGTTCGTTACCTTTGAACCGGCAAAGCAAAAGGCCATTCCCATCTCGTGTTCGCTGGAGAGGGCTTAACTGGAGGGTTATCCCGGAGGAGAGCCGCGTGGGGATACGGCTCTTTAATGTTGAAGAGCTCTCCATTCTGAAGAGTTTTTTTTATTAAAATAGAATTATTATTATTATTATTACTACTATCATTGTTATTATTATTATTAGTAGTAGTAGTAATATTTAGTTTCTGAACAGGAAACAGATGTAAATTATTTTAATTTACTAAAATCTCTTTTTTTAAAAATCCATATTTGACAATAACTGATTAAAAATATAATCTACTCTGATATTAAAGTGTGTGAATATTAAAACAAATATATTTAAATCGATAAGAGCAGATGGGTCAGTGGTGCTGTCATATCAATCAGTCTCACACTGCAAAAGGTGTCCACACCTCCGCAAGTCACATTTTATAGTTTCACAGAACAAGCGAACAGATCCGACGGTTTCCGGTGTAAAAAAAAAAAAAAATCAATATAATGTATCGATGTTTTCTTGATAGTGATGATTTTCAGTGAGATTTTTAGACAGGAACAGCAATAAAACAGAATGATCTTCTGCTGAAATAAGATAATATAAAATAAACATACATACATTCAAAAATAATGCATCAACCACAATAAAATGAACTGATATGTCTATAAGTTTTTGTTGTTGCGGTGCAGCAGGATCTCTTCCTCATCACGCCAACTTGAAGCAACATCTACCTCACAACCTGCAGATCCCTTCAGCTTTGCACCACCCTGTCGTGAAATCCAATACGACTCCTTTCTCATGAATTTAGGATATCAGCTTGTTCCTCTCTCCCCCCCTCATACCCTCCCTCCCTCCTTCCCCATGCATGTCCCACAAACGGCCACCAAACCACCACTCTCTCCCTGACTGTTTACAAAAAAATAAATAAATGAAGATTTTCTTTTTGAGGGAGAGAGAGAGAAATGAGAGTGTTATAGAAAATAAAAAGCTTCATACCTGTGCAAAATAGCCGGTGCTTGTTGTTGGCAAGCCAGACAGGAGCCCATTGTAGAAGCTTCGCCTTCTGCCTTCTGCAAAGGGCTCCAGACATCACGGCATTTATTTGAGCTCAAACTCTGTCACTGTTGACTTTAGCACAAAGCAAAGATTTCACTGCCCCGCTAGTTAAAAAAAATGATTATTTTACAGAGATATCGATCAGTGTGCTATAAAAAAATCAGCTTAGCATTATATGTCTAAAATGAATAGAACGAAATTTAATGTCTGTGTAAATTTACAGAGCCGCGGCGTCCTATTCAAAGTTTACACTTGTGCAATTTGGTTTGTGTGTGTGTACTCTTCCTATATGTGGGCATAGCCTCCACTCCATTGTTTACTGCCTTTGTTTATTCGCAGATCACGCTGTTTAAAGTACGATCTGTAAAGAGGGTCTGGAGAATAAACGCACACTTTAGTTCCCTACGTGTTCAGAAGGCGAAGGGGTGTCATTTTGTTATAAGAGGAGCAGAAACGTCCCCAATACTCCCACTGGCCTTGGATTTGAGCTCAGCGGGAAGAAGAACTGGTATGATGAGGAGGAGGAGGAAGAAGAGGAGGAGGAGGAAGAGGAGGAGGAGAGTGTGTGGTGGTGGGGTCTCGATTTATTTGGACGACAACTAGTCTATCTTATCTAACAAGAGGGGAGGGGTTCAACTACTTTAAAAATAGGGTGTAGACAATGGAGGCCCAGATTGTGAGGATAGAAGTTAGAGCAGCACACTGAAAGCGGCTCTGTTCCCAAATCAGCCTCTTTTAACAGCAACTATTCTCCTGCGCCACGGGAGCCTGTTTTATGTGACAATGACACTTAATCTTAGTCACCGATCTAACGGCCTAAACTTTACTTGCAGTGCGTGTGTGTGTGTGTGTGTGTGTGTGTGTGTGTGTGTGTGTGTGTGTGTGTGTGTGTGTGTTTGTGTGTTGGGGATCAACCTGCATGACTGGCCACATACTGTTTGAGTGACAGTTTTGAGTCATAACGTGTGTGTGTGTGTGTGTGTGTGTGTGTGTGTGTGTGTGTGTGTGTGTGTGTGTGTGCGTGGGCGTGTGTGTGTTAGGGTTAAAAAGCTAAACACATTTTTAAACTCATAATTTCACTATCTGATCAAAAATGTGTATCTATGACAACGAGTCTCGTGGTTTTATAGTGTGATGTCACTTTCTACTTCAAACCTTTTTAAATTTTTAATTCATAGCTGGAATACAATTTCAAGTTCTTTTTAAATGTGCCTTTTTCTTTCCAAACTTCTTCTCTGGATGGTCTTTTTTAGTATGAAATATTACAAAGTTTCACATGTATTGAATGAACCTTTTTTTTTTTTTTACCCAGAAATATCCCAATTAAAGTTTGGGATTAATGAAAGTGTGTTTGTTTTGTTTGCATTTTCTCACTGACAAATTGAAAGCATTGTGTTCAGTGTTGTCCACCAAAGCTATTAATCCCTGCAGAAAACATGTGCCTTATTATAACAACACATGGACACGAATCATTCCCAGAATTAAGAGAGGGAGAAAATAATAATAATAATAATAATAATAATAATAATAATAATGGAATGTGATTGAATTTAGGTAAATTTAAGCGTTACTAAGAACGTTACACACAGCGGATTGATTTTTGATGAAAATTAAATAAATAAATAGGCTAAAAAAATGAATAATATCATATTGTTGTTCGTTGGTCAGTGAGTCGAAATTTCCTCTTCAGAAATAGATATATATGTTTTTTTTAAATATTCAAAGTGTATTTAATGTAGAATAATTACACTTTATGGTTGTATTTAATGTGAAATATTACTGTTTACAGTTCAGTTATATTCAGTTATAATTAATCCAAATTTAATTGTTATTACGCTATTTAATTGCTGTTACTACTGCTACTAATAATAATAATAATAACCAAACACCATGATTTTCAGAAAACAAAACCAATAACACTTTAATATAGATTCTGTTCTTGTCACTACAAGAATACACATATACAAGCCATAAATAGGAATTACACAAATGATTGAAGAAATCCTGCGAGGCATTTAAATTCATTTAGGAATCCAGTTATGCGGATGGAGGCTATTTTACAGCAAGTTTTTGTCTTTGGGTCCATTCCTGAAGCCGACTTCTGAACAGATCTCGTCACATTATCATTATTCTTTTTTAATTATTATCATTATTATTATTATTATCATCATCATTATCATCATCATTATCAACATCCTTTCTCAAAATAATTAGGCTACTAACAAACTCGACAACTAAAACAGGGGAGTGGGGGGCAAACATCAAAAATATCTGAAATACATATTGTACACAAACTCTATATTTTTTTTTACAAATGTACAAATTGAAGGGAGAGAAAGTCCACATCGGATGGAGGCGGGAAGAGTTTATGAGGAGTTCATGATCGGCCTGGAATAGACGCCTTGGTAGTAAGTTGTGTCAGGTATGGAGGAAGAATCCAGACCGGGTTTCCCAGCCATGGAGCCCATGGAAAGAGCCCCGGCCATGGGGGAGCCGTAGCCGGAGTAATGCATCACCTGCTCGTAAGTCTTTAAGTCCATTTTGTGATGCTGCTGCTCCGAGGACATGAGGTTATTGATGGAGAACGGGTGATTGAATGAGAAGTGGTGCTCCGGCTTCAGGTGCGCTTCGTGCGCAAGGACCGAGTGATGCTGAGACATGAGGTGCTGCCCCTGAGACACCGGAGAGGCGGCGGCGTGCTCCGGGCTCAGCGCTTGGCTTGTCTTCATGTCCGACAGGGACCTTTTGTGGTCGCTGGAGGAGGTGTTGGAGTGCGGGGATTCGTTTCCGTTGCAGCTTTCAGAACTGCTGTTAGAGGAGCCGCCGTCTCCACCTTTGCGGCTGCCATCCTTCATAGTCATCTTCTTCTCGCACTTGAAGCGCTTCTGCCTCCTCAGGTAGCAGCCGTTCTCAAACATGTTCCCGGAGTCCGGATGGAGAGTCCAAAAGGAGCCTTTCCCAGGCTTATCCGGCGACCTGGGCACTTTGAGGAAACAATCATTGAATGACAAAGAGTGGCGAATGGAGTTCTGCCAGCGCTGCTGGTTCTGTCGGTAAAAAGGGAAGAGGTCCATTATCCACTGGTAGATCTCGGCCAGAGTCAGCATCTTACTGGGAGACTGCTGAATGGCCATGGTGATGAGAGAAATGTAGGAATACGGGGGTTTGGCGTGCGTGTAGCTCCTGCGGTAGGTCTTAGGGTCTCTGGACCTGTTGATGTTAGACTGTCCGTATATAGGGCTCATGGCATTCATGGTGTTGTAGGATGTCAGCGCGTTCATAGACGCGGGCTGCGCCGTCATGGGGCTCAGACTGGGGCTCAGGGCTGCGCTCATGGCCGTCATGCCTGCGCCCATGCCGTTCATGGCTCCGGTGCCCGGCGACATGCCGGTCATGGAGGGACTCATGCCCGTGTTGACGTACGACATGTTCATGGAGTTGGCCGTCATGTTGGCAGTGGTGCTCATGCCGGACATGCTCATGTAGGTATTCATAGAATTCATTCCCAGGCCCGTGTTCATGTTGCCAACGGAGGTGTAACACTGTCAGTGAGGAAAAGAGACACTCGTCAGTTTCATGCGGCACAGGAATTAAACACGATTTAATCACAGTAGTTCTTTTTTTTTTCTTTAAGCCGAATAAAATTAGATTATTCTTATAATACTAATAATAATTATTATCATTATTTTAAATCTTAAATAAATAATATCAACAAGGGTATTTGCTTATTTTAATTGTGCATTGGTTAATGATCTTAAAGCCTTTTGTTCGTGCGTAAAAATAAATTGAGAATCAAATGAGATTGAACAAGTTACACACTGGCGCAGTGGAAGCAGGTTAATTAAATCAAACAATCCGCTAATAATGATAATATATATATATATTTTTTTAAGTAGAGTGTTGATGAGAACGCTGACACCTAAAATGACTTCGCACACACGCAAAAAACAGCGACTGCAGCACAAATATTTGAATCAGTCTCGACCAGAATCAAACAGCTCGGCTGTTTGTCGAGCGGAAACATGATACCAAAAAAAGAAAAGAAAATAATCTGATTCAGTAAAGATACATATAGATTTATGAAATTATAATCCGAGTGAAAAGTTCTCTTTCCCCCCCTCCACCCAACCCCTACATGTCAAGCAACTTTGTTAGGATAGTGCGCTGCGTGGAGATGGGGGAGGATTTGGAGGCGCCTCAAGTCAATATTTGATCACAAAGTTAATATTATCTCAGGGCTAATATTGAGTTGTATAAAATGGGATCGGCTTTAGACGGAAAAAAATATATATTTAAGGTACCCACCTCGGGCTCTCCGTAGTAGGTGCTCCAGTCGGTGTGTTCGTGTCCTTCCATTTTAACTGCTCCAAGCATCATGGAGGACTTTTACAAAGCGTCTCCCAGCAGAGGAAAAGCCAAAAGTCTCTCTAATAGCAGGTGACTGGGGACCACTGAGTGTATATGCGGGTCGTCGGTGTGTCCCTTCGTCGAGAACTGGCGCATGTGTGTCTTATAGAGCCAGCCGTGAAATGCGTCTGTCAGTGACTGGAGTTCAAATGACGCTCTGTGCTGCCTGTTAACGCTATGATATAGCTCTGTGCGCTAGGCAAGCCTCCAATCCCTACTTCTACGCCTTGGGCCCTATTTGAATAATCTCCTCGCACCTAGATGTGAGGCTCCTCAAGCCTCCCCCCCTCTCCACCACCACCTCTCCTCCGCCTCCTCCTCCCCCACCAAAACCACCACCACCACCACCCCAATTGTACACCTGCGCTGAGTGAAAAGAACAGTTTCATATGAAAAGCTTCATTATAAACTAATCTTATTGTATTTTGGCTCGGGCAAAAAAAGAGCTATAAAAGGAATGTTTGGCGCTCTTCCTTGGTGTGCTTTTCATTACGCACATCCTCGGTGAACACAACGTGCTTATTCCACCTCATCTGAGCTGGAATCATAATCCATTTTACTGCCTTCATGGAATTTATAGCCTAAGTCCGTATATATAGGCTACATGTAAAACTGTAAATTAGATTACAACAAGAAGGCGGTTAAAGAGTGTTAAAACGACTGTAATTTAAATATACACGCATTTTAAGCAAATATAACCATTAATTGATAATAGTACGATACTCCAAAGGGTTGTGTTTCTATATAAATCAAACTGTTTATAGGTATTAGTGACATAATTATATTGTTAAACGCCTGCAATGTGAACCTGCAGAGACTTGATCGTTGATGTGGGGCCTGTGTGAATGGATACAAGTTTAAACACTTTTGTTTAAAAAAAAAAAAAAAAAAAAAAAAAAAGATAAAAGCGAGAGAGAGAGAAAGAGAATTAATCCAGTGCAATCAAAAGGCCAGGTATCATCATCACCATCATCATCATTCTGCCCCAGATGTTTCTACTCTAATGAAATTAAAAGCTGCTGCTCTTCAGATTTTTATTACCACCAATAAAGTCTGCGCACATTTAACTTCATGTAATTATCATTAATATTATTTTTGCAGAAATAATGTGTGGGGGGAAAAGACGAGGTGCTGTTCAGCTTTACTAACCTGGCTGACCGAATTAACGTTTCGAAATGTTTTAATTAGTGTTGAATACTGTGGCCACACACAGATTCAGAGCGCCCTCTCTCGGTTGCTGTCTCCAACTGTGTTGTACTGTGCTGTGTTGTGTTGTGTTGTGTTGTGTTGTGCTGTGGCACAGAAACATCCCGCTTTACACACATTTTGCTTTAATTTTTTAGAAACGAAATTATTGTAAAATCCAAATTAAACCGGTGAATGTAGAGTTAATTAACCTATTTACTCATATTTGATTTGCAAAGCTGAAAATAGAGTTTATATAAATATTAGAAGATGCCAATTCAGGGAATAGATGATTGGGTGCAGGCACAGTGTTTGTGTTTTTATTTTGGCCTTTTTGGATAATGACACTTTCCTTTCATTTACTGTGTCAGTGTGAGCTGGGTACATAAAGGCCTTGATGCTCCTGAGCCTCTTCACTCCTCCGCCTTGTCTGTACAGTATAAGACTATTTGTATGACACAAACATCAAGGTGAGGCTACAGTCCGCTGCCAGCCACGTGTCAGTGGTTGTACATCTATTTGACCGCATATTTACGCAAGAGCATAACTATCAGTATAGAGCCCCCATTAGTAAAGGCGAGTAAACCTGTCGTGTTGACGAGAGACTAACAGAGTCTGCTTAACTTGGAAATGAGATCATGAGAAAAAAAGGCTGTGCTGTGTGTGTGTGTGTGTGTGTGTTTGAGGATAGGGGATTTCACCGGTGTAAAAATCTGGAGATGGTCAAATCTGCGCTCTCTCAGTTTAACTGAATCAGCTCCAACTCTATATATTTTCATCAAATTTTCAAATCATTACAGTTTTCATTATGCTAAAATAACTGCGCAATATGTATTTATATTTATAGATTTTTGTTATTAATGTGACAGATATGAATTGAATGTCAATATATAAGAATTTCATCTCACGTTTTGAAATGTTACTTTTTTTTACAGCATTGTCACACATTGAATCTGAATTTGAAAAACACCATGTTTGTATAACACAGTGTTTTTTCAAAAAATCCAGTGGATGTTCACTTTTACTAAATACTACAAATATAGAAAAATTCCAACAGACACACACAAACCCTCTGTGCCCTAAAAAAAAAGTCCTTGACCTGCATGACATTATGTTCCTGAATGAGACATGTTGCTAATTCCATAGTTAATCATCAACCTGCTGGAGCCCTCTGTCATGGGTGAAGGTCACATTTTGGATTTAGTCAAAAACAAAAACTTCAGCTGGTTCCATCTGTTCTTAAACCATGTTTTGTGTATAGCTCTTATTTATTCTCTGGTGTAGTGTGTGTGTGTGTGTGTGTGTGTGTGTGTGTGTGTGTGTGTCAATGGACTCAATGTCCCTACATGACAGATGATTGCTTCTTTTTTTTTTTTCTTTTTTTTTTTTATTATTATTTTTTTTTTTACATTGGATTACAAGGAATTTCCAACATTTCCAACATCTCTCCCGGACTACAGAGAGTGTTGGGTCATTGTCACTTTTTTTTTTAAAACTACATTGTGGTTCAATTGATTTTAAACTAACATGCACTGACAAATGAAGCGTGTGTGCAGAGTACATAAAGATGTTGAAGTGGTATTTGCAGTAATATGCCACCAAACTGTACAAACCATTTACCAACAATGCTTCCCTCGCAGCGTCACATTTTCTTACACTTACAAGACAGGTGAACACACTTATCTACCTCCTTTACATTATGGTCAAAGACAAACATTTAACACTACTATATTTGGGCCTGTAACTTAATATATAATATTATGGTTGCTCTCTGCAGTTGCTTATTTTGAAATGTGAATGCATGTAAGATGAACACAAACACCAGTTTAAAACACACAAATTAACCTAAATAAATAGCTAAATACACAATATAATTATCTTATGATTATATTATAGCTATAATATGAGGGATCCTTTCTATTATGCCTGTGGAAAGGAATATGGTAATAGATACATATACATATATGCACATCTCTACATATATACATACACTCACACATAGAAAGCTGGACATAGAGATTAATAGCAATAGGATTTAGGGATTTAATTTTTTTAATCCCATTCTTTTATTTTGTAATAAGAAATTAAGATCTGACTAACGACACAAACTGTTGTTGCTTCTGTTTCCCTGTGTATGTTTCCACGACTGTGCCAACAGTGAAAATCAGAGAGCAGAATTGCATTTGCTTGTGTATAAAGAAATGAGTCACTTAACACAGCATGTTCTTGTAAATCTGATATGTTACCGACATCTCTCTGCTCCCTGCAGGCTACATTTGTCGATCAGCGAGCCTCCATGACCATCGGTGCCAAGAGTAACACATTCAGGTGTCATTCCCTTAGTGGTTATGACAAGGGTAAACACCAAGTGATGAAAGTTTAATGAGTCAGTTAAAGAAGCGAATGTGCTACACCTGCATGAACAAGGCTGCTAAAGTTTTCTGGTACAGATGCTGTTGGGTGTCTGAGCAGGGGGATGGAAACATGGTGATCCCTGCTCTGTGAGAGGAAGGCGGAACTCTTGGAACATTCCTTCAAACACCCAGGAGTTGTTGGCAGGAATGTGTTAACTTTAAGTTTCAACTTTCAAAGTAAGGCCCCTTTTTTTAACAGAAATTTAAAGATTCACTTAAGAAAGTCCCTGTTTTGGGCTTTTGTATCCTTCTGAAAGCACCAAGTCACACAAAAAAGGGTACAGGGCAAAGGGTTAAGCATGTAATTCATCAAAATAAAATTAATAACGAGAGAGTATTCCTCTTAGAAAGTGCTGGAAAAAAAATGTTTGCTGCCAACTTGCCTGTGGTGACAGTAAACATTCCAGAGCCGGGCTGGAGTTTGGACTTGCCATTATCTGCCACAGCTGTGACAACGCCTGTTGGCCGCAGGTTTGTGGCTGGCCACGCTGTGTTTACCTGGAAATGAATCTGAAAAGCGGCTGGACTGGGAAGGCACACAACCCGGCTAAATAAAAACTGAGAGTGGTCATTGCAGTGAGATGCAGTGGGCGGGAGTCCAAAGTTATTGCACTGGCCCCAGTGGGTCAGGGCGCAAACACAGGCGTAAACGCACTAAGGATATCCTCAAATATGCACCTTTTGATATTGAGAGGAATGTGGTGAGGAATGCCATTCGATATGCTTTATGTTGACTGTATCCAGGGCATTGCAGATCCAATACTTGTCTCTTGTCATGTTAAAGGAGCCTATGTTGACTGCTACCCTTCATTTATCAAACAAGGTGACAGTTTATCTATTGGACCACAGGAGTAGAAAGAGCAAGGTGGGATCAGATGACTCTAAAGTATAGATGTGCATTAAAGTAGAGGCTTTAGGAGCTCAGATAATAGTAATATTAAGTTTTAAATGTGCAAAATAAAGGTTTTCTAAGAGGGAGCCCAATTTATACTATAGATATTATAACTAATTGTTAATAAATCATTCAGTGATACTTTATACATCAGTTGTAAGCTGTAGATGAGGCCAGCTTTTGTATTGTGAAAACATGCCATGTCTAGTCAGACCACTTTCTAGATAGATGTAAAAAAAAAAAAAAAACAACAACTTACTGTCATTTATAAAATCACGCTCAATGATTTATTTGAAATCCATGAACATTTATCAGTGGACTACTAACATTTATCACGGAATCATTACCAAACTGAAGCAATAAATACACACTGAGGAGCATATCCCAACCCTCACAACTCTTAATTGTGTTATTTTAATTGGTCACAATGATCTGTAATAATTTAATTACCAATTACAAAGAAATAAGCATTTTAAAAGGCACCTTAATATATCTATATTAAATCATATCAATAATACAGACTGCAAATCATTTAAAAGAACAAAAAAACCTAATAGTTCATGTGGATTACATAATATATTTCATGTTCTCTATTCTCTTTGACTCTCTTTGACATTCGCCATGTTTCCTTGTCATTTCTGTCTGAACTCTCTCTACAGCATTGATAGGGTGTGTATTAGAGCCACAAGATTTAATATCACCAAATCAGCACATTGTTATTCATTAGTGGACCAACTGCAGAGTCAATACACATTTAATCACAGACTGGAGGCAATTAAAACAGGAGGGGGGCCGGTAGTTGCTATGTTAATTAAAGTGGCAGGCTCCCATGGGAAGCTCTGCGTCTAAATATCACTACAATCGAGCTCACGCCATAATCCATGATGAGCTATTGCCATTTAACACGGCTGCCGTGCTGTCACTTCCTTGTCAGCACGGACAAGAGGGTAAACCTGGCCTGATGATTAAAAAGTTGTGTATCAGTAATGGTCTTTCTAATCCGGATTAACTCAAGGGACACTGGTATAAAAATACTGACATCCCTTTCACAGTTAAGTTGATTGATCCAGTATTTGATAGATACAGTGGTATGAAATGGCTATAATCCAGAGATAAAATATCTTTTTCTGAGCATCACAATGGTCTATTTCCTCAAATGTGCCAGGCTACAACCATCTCTGAGACCTCTTGAGAAAACACACACACACACGTACACACATCTCCGTTCTACATCTGAGAGAGGTTTTTGGTCCATTTCCTTTTTCCATCAGTCACTCAGTCAGTGAGTGAGTGAGGTTCATATCTGCTGCTGTCTTATCTGTATTCCAGGCTGATGGGGAAATTCAAGTTCAGGATTACCTCTGACTGCTGACCCGAACCCATCTCAGACAACTGGCCAGCCCTGCGCTTTGATCATTCTCATGCTTCGAAGCACCATGCAACAAAATCTCACACTCTCTTGAGCAGAGAAACGCTGCGGGCATATCTAAAATCCCTGTGCCTGAATGTGCTATCTTTGTTTCATATGCATGAGGATAGAAATTAAAAAGCTGGTAGAGGGACATTTAAAAAAAAAAAAAAAAAAGGTTTACATTAGCACAGAGAATATACAGTATCTCTTCCCTTCTATCAAGCAGTTGTCTCCTTCCTGTATGGGTTGAGGGTCCATCCATATGCAGATGGCTAATTTGTAGTGTTTACAGAGGAGCATAGAGGGGGCCGACAACTCATGAAGAGGGCTGAAAAGCGGCTGCCTACGTGTCACCCCAGGAGCCTGGTGGTAAAGCCTGCCCTACCAGAGCAACAACATAAGTGTCCAATCTGTGTTTGCTTACCCGTGGACACCGATGGCTGAGTCCTGGCCTGGGGCCCGTAAATTGTGCCTTTTTTTACAGGCCCTGACAGCTAACAGGCTATTGGGAACAGGGGCCCAATGACACAGCCACTCAACAGATTAGCACCTCATCAGCCTCCTGCAGCTTTGAACAAATACAGTCCCTGCCTCTTTTAAGAGACAATAGGCCCGCCAGCGCTAAACAGCCCCCCGCCAAGACAGCCCCCACCTTTCTCCAGCCACAAAACTTCCTGGTCTGGTCTTTCTCCGGGGCCACAGCTGCATCAAGGGGTCCTTCCCCAGTCCCTGAGCCCACCCCGACCCCAATTGGCAAGATGTGTGTATTTCAGGTGAGCAAATATTGCCACTTGCCTGAGAGTTCAATGGCCAGTCCTTTCAGGGGTGGGGTGGGGGGTGGGTTGCGTATTGCGCCTGCCTGCTTTGCAACAGCAGTACATGTGGCCCTCACACAGCAACCGGTCCACGGGATGGGTCAGCGGAATTCTTCAGGCACAGCTGGAGTCAGCAAATCAAACATACCTATATAAGTCATCTGCATTTTCCCAGACTGGGAAACCATTTCCAGCTTTCATTTCCTCTCTCTCTCTCTTTTACAACAAAAGAATGACTGGATGCACTGACAAGTCACACACACACACACACACACACACACACACACATACAGCTTTGACCTTTTTATATCTGCAATACACAGTCTGAAACTCCCCGCAAAGAAGAAAATTCCCTGAAAATAGACACATAAGTCTTGTGATTTGGGCCTTCTCAAAGTTGAGCTTGTCATATCTTGTCTCAAATATACACATTTAAGGTCTAATAGCTCCCTGCAGTTGCATTTGCTTGCCATCCAGACCAGTGTTGTGGAAAACATTGTGTGCTGTGAGACTCTTTAAGAATGGAGACCGAGTGTTTCTTCAGGCTTGTGCCCTTCATTCAAGGACACGGGAACAAAAAGTGAAGTGGTGTAAGTGGTGTTAGGACACTGAGCTGATAAAGTTCAGCCTTTTGTTGTTTTAGTAATGAACACTTGAAAAACTGTGCAGTTGTATAGGGTATTTAGGTTTTTTACGGTTTATTTAGGTTACCAATTCCGATCAACATTTCCTGGAAATACTTAACCAATGAATCACTATTTACTGGCCATGACTGTAAGACAGACTGTGAGTATGAAAGGCCACTGACTGAATGCCACACCAACAAGTCCCTCACAGAAAGTCCAGACCCACAGCTAAAGTGAACGGGATCATCTTAGGTAAAGGCTACAGGCCGTTGGATGCAGCCAGCTGTGTATTGGGTCAGAAGATGATGTGTCAGCGTGGACCGAGGACCACCTTAATCCCTGCTGGAAGTCAAACACAAATGTAGGTAGCCGTGTCTTTGGGAGGCATTCTCTGCCATCACAGTGAAATGGAACTGGCCCAGAAAGTAAACAAGATCTCTCCCCATCTCTCTCCCCCCAAGCCCAGACCAACCTTGTCTGGGTGATGGGTTTTTCTGTTGTTCTGTTTGTTTGCTTGTTTGGTCTGGAGCCCATGGATACCCAGCATGGAGTAGTGGAAGAATGGAGGACATGGAGGACAGGCGAGGGAAGAGAAGAGGAGAAGAGACACAGACCTCCCCTTGAGGTGACGAGAGACCTGCTGAGAAGCTACCAGGCAAAGCTGCTCAGCAAATATACACAGACCTCAGGATCAGGGCAACAAAGGCAGATCGCTTTCTCTGATCCTTCAACAGATGTTATTTCTGACAGACATCTGAGAGCACGGATGAATTCATGTAAATTATGCATCAACCTCTCAAATATCTGACACAGTTTGCTCGAAAGGAGGTTCTTTTTTTAACCCATTGACACGTAACACGTGAAACTCTGGCACTCAGATGCTCATTTTTAAACTTGGAGATGTGCTACATCACATATGGCTTGATATAAAAAAATCTGATAATCTATATTTGGCTAAAAATGAAATTTGATGCCTCTTAGGGAAAAAAATATTGCTGCAAACACTCTCAGTCACTCAGTCTGCCTCAGAATTTCAGTGGATTAACCTACAGAGAGTGACACCTTCTGGCAGCACAGAGAATTGTTTTCTCCACAAAGACTGAGCATGTGTTGTCCTCATATGACATTATATGAATATACAGTGAAGATATGAACTCAAAAGAATATCTAAATACCTTTAAGCAGTGGGGTTCTGGTTTTGTCGCTAGTTGTCACATTTCTTACAAAGTGGAAAAGTCTGTTTTCAGTTCATCTGTGTTGTGTTAGACACTTCAAATGTCCAAATCACCTGTGTATAAGTAATTGTATTCTGGGTCATGACTGGTTCTGAAGTAATTGTGCTGTACAAAATGATGCTTCACTTAAAGTGAGATTTAAAGAAATGGCAGAGAAACATCCCTCAACTCCCTCAAGCAGACGGTTGTGAAAAGTGGTTTTAAACTGTGTTTCTAGATCTGTCTACACAATGAAGATCAAACATTAAAGTTAACCAAAATCACAAAACGCTAAAATGTTCTCTGTACTAAAATAAAATACTGCTTTGAACCACAAAAAAATCCTTTTGAAATCTTGTAAGGAAGGCAAGAACTACCAAAAGCATTCCACTTCTATCCAACCAGTGGAGGGAGACATTGCACCTTATTTCTTTTAATTTAGAGAAGATACACTCCTTTTTCACACTGTGGCTTGAAATTAGACTCACACAAGCACTGATGAAATATGTCACAGAGGGAAATTTGGACTGATTTTGTTCCCTGCTGAACATGAAGATAAACACCCTCTAAAAGTTCTGTTGTATTCGTGCCTGTCGAGTCTCTAAATGTCTGCAGGGTTAATGGGGTCATCTGGCCTGACGCAGCCGCTCCACATCTTGAAATCATTCAGATTAACAGACACAGGAGAGCAGTATTGAGTATCTTTATGAGGGTGGAAAAAAAAGACTATCTTTGTCTACTCATCAGTGGCTATTAGATAGCACTACAATAAGGCTAACCATGATTGCTAACAGTGGTCAGTGCAGTAAGTGCAGAGAATACTGGTGAAGGAATCACAGAAAGCACACTTCAAAGATGTAGCTAAATTAATGACAGCTGTCTGTTCGCTGTAGGTTATGGTTAACTGTACCTTCAGACAATGGGCCCATTTAGAAGTGCAGTCCAGGAATGAGACGTTTTATTCATAGGGTTGGAGTTGAACACACATTTGATACTTGAAGGGATTCCATGATAGCATTTATCATGAGCGATTTCAAAGTCTTCCACAAACCCCCACATCACCACCACCCTCTTTAACTATGTCATTACTTCCTTGTGGTGAGCGACTGGCTCAGCAAACAGCTCGGTGTGGTGCAACAATCACACGCAGCTGCTGAGAATGAGGTCCGACATGTGAAACGACTACACACACACACACGCACTCACTTGCACATCACGATACATACGACACACGCACTACTACTAAAACTACGAGCCAGGGCTGCTTAACCATGCGTGAACGCACGCTGTGGCACCGGAATTCAAAATCTATTGTTAAACAGAGGGAGCGTGAACAGGAAGATGGTCAGAGGTCAGAAGAAAAATTTCAATCTCAGTTAAGAAGTTGGGATTTTATTCCATTGGTATGAACTGAAATATACAAAACACTGACACCTGCCAATCCAGCGGCAACAAAGACGGGGGAAAAAAAAACAGGACAACAGGAAACAGGAACGTACTCCCAAAACATACCAACAAAGCAAAACTACAAAACTGTAGCACTATAAACTCCCACGTGAACTGAACTGTAATTATACTAAGTTTCTACTATGTCTACTGTCTAGACAAAAAGGGCTGTCGAAATGTCCGGACAACATAATAAACAAGGAAATGGACACCAATACTTTTGTTCTATGTGAAAACCTCGGTTGGCCGTGTGTGGCGATGCAACGCTTCAGATACGTACAGAGCATCAAAAACACATACGTTTAAGAATTGGAGTCACATTTAAAAAATACTGCAAAAGTACAGGAAAGGGTACACACAAACTGGACGCTCTAACATACTTTAACCTCATGTTGAACGACGACATTGGCTCCATTACTGCCTTTACCGAAACTTCAGGGTTATAGTCTTATAACGCTTTAGAAAATGTTGTGTAGACAAATGTTAATTAAGGAAAATAGTTTGGAAAGTTTGACGTGAATTGTTTTCGTCAACATGTTTGATCTGGGTCTGTTGGCTTCTTTATCTAGGGGGGGAAGAAGTTGATCAAACTTCCACACTATTAGCTGCCACTGAACAAATCATACTCTTAACAGTATGCTGGTTGAAAAATACCTGCTGGGGTTTACGAGGCAGCAGCCAATACTGTGAGCTGCATCAACTTTCATCACTTCCTTTTTTAACACTTTGCACCCAGACTGGACACTTGATAGTCATTTTCTCTCTGTAGCAGCGAATAGTGTTTCTATTCAGTTGCTGTCTTCGAATGTAATATAGTGCAAAAACCTACCACAATTACTAAATACATTAAAAAAAAGACATACAAATACATGTGATAGTTCCAGTTTCATGCCAAAGGACAGTCTCACAAACAGTTCAGAAATGAGAACAAACTCTCAGGTGTGTTTGAGTCTCAGCCTGTAAATCCCTTGTGAAAAGTGCCCTTTACTCCTGGGTAAGACCTCTCTCCGATCTCCTCTCACTTAAAGAACAAAGCCATATTATTACTCGATTGAATCAGAATTGTATATACATTAACTAAAGTATTAACTTCACTCTTGCGTATTTCGGCTTGTGATTGTTCTTGAGCAAATCCATGGAATGTTTTGATATTGTGCAAAAAAAGGAGAGAGAGCACTCTTCTCTCCTGACAGTTTTTTTTAATGCGTTTCTGTGGCACGCATCTCCACTTGCCCGCTGCTTGTAGCAGCACATCGTGCTACGACTTCTGTCGGGTCCCCCCCCCCACACACATACTTTTAAAGCCTCCGGAGAACAATTCTCTCTATGATCGGCTTTTCTCTGCTTCCACAACAAACAGTCCTGGAGGGAAAATCCGCCGCTCCCAAAGCTTCATGCAAAAAGTCCCTGTGACGATCCTTGTCCTCACCACACGTGGTGCAGTAAGTCCCTTCCCCTCATGTGTCACTAGGGGTCTTCTTCCATGTCGTCCAGGTTGGGAGCCATGATGAAGTGTTTGGGGTAAACGAGACTGTGCTCGTCCGCGTACTCCTCCCAGCGTGCGTCGTCGCTCTCGTGGGTGATGTAGCGTTCACCTCGTCGGGTCTCGAACTCCCTGAGGTCCAGCCATGTTCGATAGTCCTGAGGAAGAGACATGAGCTTGTAAATTAAGTCAACACATCGTGATAGTGAGAGGGTGTTCCTGATGGTACAATGACCATATATGGCCATATATTATTTGTCATATTCAAAACACATTCAGCTACTTGGTAATGCCCTAAATTTCCATGTGAATTGTATACCACACCATCTGGGCCTCAAACTATTTTTTTAACAGTTTGAATCCGTATGTGTACAAGTTTTTAGCTCAATCCGTATATGAATGGTGACTGTGTCAGTATTGCAGCAAAGTAAGAACCATGTTGGACATTCTTAGTAACTGTACTGACCAAAAACTGTACTGACCCAAAAAAAAATAATAATAATAGATTTTCTTATCTAGTTCTCCTTTTTTTGTTAAACTTTCCATTGGGGTAATTGTGCTTCATATTTTTTTAAACTAGTTCCCATAATGCTGTGATGCACGCAAGCAGGAAGTATAATCTTACAATGATGTCAGTGAGTGGGCCACATCTGGAGTCTGGATATTGATTCTTGTATTTGTTCACATTTTGGCAAATTTGCTCCATAAAAAGTCTTGAAGAATTAGCACTTAGCTGCATTCGCACGACAGTATAGCTGCTGTAATGTTATCCTTCGAAAGTGTAAGAAACTAAGAGCAAGTGTGTTCAGATATGACTCAGCTAAGACTGACTTGAAACTGTGTCAATGTAAATGGTCAAAAATTTGAGAAAAAAAAGTCACCTGTAACCAGGGATGGCTGAGACACTTGTCCACACTGTACCTCTTCCTCATTTTGACTTGGAGAAGATTGTTGATCAGATCTGTGGCTGTGAGGAAAGTGAAATGCGTCAGCAAAAATAATCTAACACCATCAAAAGCACGAGAAAGGACGCAACCTCTACAGAAGGCAGACTGACATTCACAGCAAAAAAAAAAAAAGATAAAGATTAGTAGTGTACAACAATGAGACTTGGTTTTACTGTAGTGTCATTACCACACATTAGCAACTACACCTTCATCGCTCGTTTCATCTTGTAATCTATTTCACTCTACGTGGGAGGAGCTGCAGCGAGGGTAGTTGGGGATATTTGAAAGTGATTCATCTGAAGTACAGATGTAGAAAAGTCAAATGAAAGTTCAGACAAATGAGACGTGTGGGCGGGGAGGACAACACTTTCACTACTTGTCTGAGTATCATTTTCATATGAAAATACAACAAAAGCTTACAGAGGTAAAGGACGTACTAAATACCAAAGAGCGCAGGGTAATATCTGGATGTTTCAAAGGAAACAAAAAATAACAATGTACCTTCTGTTGAGATGTCCTTCCAGGGTGTAGGTGGGTACATGAAGGCAGCGTTCTGAATCTGATCATTAATGTCCTCGTCCTCGTTAAAAGGGAACGTCCCGCTCAAGCTGACGTACACGATGACTCCCACAGACCACATGTCTAAGGAGCGGTTGTAGCCTTTACTGCGCAGCACCTCTGGCGCCAGGTAAGCCGGGGTTCCCACTACAGACCGCCGGAACGACTTCTCACCAATGATACGGGCAAAGCCAAAGTCGCACAGTTTTACCTGGATACAGAAAGAAATATGTGGTCGTTATATAAACAAAACACATCCATGTGAACAGAGCAAAAATGTAGATTTGTTTATGTTTTTTTTTTTTATTACCTGAGGAAAAGGCTCTGCAGAGGCTAGTAGTACATTCTCAGGCTTCAAGTCACAGTGAACTATATTTTTGAAGTGCAGATGTCTCAAAGCCACCAGGATCTGTTGCAACAAAAAGGCCAAAACGCACAAATTTAACAAAACGCCACATGACAATATGTCTAAATGGTCTGAATGTTTTTAGACCAGCGTCTAAATGTTTAATGTATATAGCACATGTATAAACAGAATAATGTTTGTGTAGTATAATCTATGCCATAGAATCTATGGTGCTGCCATGTGGAAAAATCACAGCAGTGTAAGCATGCTAATGCCTTTAAATACTTCCATCTTGACCAGTACCTTTACATAAAGACATATGATCTCATCTCATCATCCCATCTATATTCACGAGTGCTGGCATAAGCTAGCATTGCACGCATGTCTGCCTATGGCCCAGTACCAAAACCACAGTGCGCCTGGCTCCCCTACCCTGACCCTGGCTTTGACAGAAGTCATCCCAGCCACATCAGAGCTGGGCCCGCCGCAGCTAATGGTGCTGTTGTTAATGGCCCCGCTCCTGTTTGGGACGCGAGAGCCACAGAGGCCCAGAGGGCCTGCTGCTCTTCTAATCAGCCCACAAAGCCACCGGCAGGCTACAGGCTATAATCCACAGCCGGGGAGGAGGCCGTGATGCCATGCGGACCGATCCCGTAAACAACCCCCACTCCGGCACACACACACAAATCAACTCACCACAAGAATAAACAGGCCCTGGGGCTGGAGCACAGGCTCACTCACAGTGGGATAACACACCCCAAAAAAGGGAGAAGAAGGAAGGACACAGGGCAAGAGTGATGGAAAACTATGATGGAAAATAAAGGGAGAGGACACACAAAGGCAAGAAGAAAGAAAGAAAGAAAGTGAAGGATGATGCAACTGAAAAGTTTGAAGTGGGGAAAGGCAATGAAATGTGCAGTAGACCTAAATGATCATCAGTTTTTATTTGATGATCTTGATGATGATTTTAAAGATTAGAGAGGAGAATGAAACGGCAGAAAGAAACAGAGCAAAGTAAAGGAAAAAAAAAAAAAGAAATTCCACAACACAGACCTGTGTCACTAGGAACTTTGTGATCCGTTCAGGCAGTTTGCTCTTCTCGCTGGACAGGATCATCTCCAGCATGTCGCCATGCAGCTTCTCCATGACAACAAAGACCCGCTCTGGCGTCTCGAACATACACTCCAAGTTGACGATGCCTGGGTGATGCAGATTCTGAAGATGGGCAGATGAAGATAAGTTGACATTTTGAAGAAGAGACACGTTGTGATTTCATGTTATTAATTATTCCAGTGGATTCTTGTCGTTACCTGTAATATGGCCACTTCATTCCTTAGCTGACTCTCCTGCTTGGTAGGAAACCTCATCTTGTCAATAACTTTGATGGCCACATCTCTGCCGCTCTTCCTGTGTTTGCCTAAAATATTAAGAGACATGGTGAATGAATAGCTTTCAAAGGTCTGCATGTTTAATGCAATTTGATGTAGAGCTTCAACGTGGGTGGCACTGTGAAGAAAAACATACCTCCATACACGATGCCAAACTGGCCTGACCCCAGCACTTCATCAGAAAATATTTGGTACACTGAGGCAATGTCCTGCAAAGAGATAATTTACACTGTTGAGTGCTTTTACTTGTGGAAAAATTCTGTTAACTTTCCGCGCTGTCATCGTCGTCGTCGCCGTATCAGTAACAGTTACATCATCTAAAGCCAAGCAAAAATGTTCCTCCAAAAATGTTTTCTGGTATTGCCAAATATTTAACTTTCACTCAATGCAGAAGTGGAACCGAGACAAAAATCTCTTGACCAAAAAAAAAAAAAAGACAACCAGACTGCGCAGCTTCCCCTATTCTGTAGCACGTAAGCTTCCACTGGACGTTTTTAGTGGAGAAGACAAAATGATAGAGTTTCTGGTATCAACAGCTACTTTCATGCTGCCTGAACAGATGCATGTGAAGGCCGCGGAATTGTGCAACAGTGTTTTAAAGAAAAAAGAAAGTCCACTCACCACATTCTCCTGGATCTGGCAGTTGGACACAGATATGCTGATGGACAGCTCTTCTGGAAGAGGGAAAACACATGACGTTTCCACATTGAACAAACTACAAAACGGCATTTTACCAACGCGTAAAACAATCACTGTCGGCCCCTTACGTGATTATAGTCAGATTGCTCACACACTAGTATTTCTTTTTCTTTACACAACTTAACCTTCTTATCACAGCTGCACGCAATAAGTCACGGCCCCACATAATGAAGCATTTTATTACACAATGAATTGGCTATAAAATTGATCTGGGAAACTATGTGTGACCTAATGGTGCAAGTATGCATTGCATTTCATAACTGGGAATTCAGACAGCCGCAGGGTCTGATTTTGCACAATGAATAGAAAGACGGAGATAAAAGTGAGAACAAAACATGATGTGATCATGAAGTGAATGCCACTCGTGCCACACGGAAAATTTTATTTTAATCTTGGGTAAAACGCTTTTTATTCTAATTAATAGAACAGAGCTCACAAATTACATGTGACATTTTTGTCGATTAAATATTATCTTCAAATTCTTGAACATACACTTTATAAAAGAATCCAGCTCTACAGAGCGGGAACAGTTTTTATACAGTGAAATGCTGGAAGTGGTTTCAAAAGTGACATATTGAATTTCTGTGTCAAGTCTGCAGCTTTTTGCGACTTCCTCATTTTTCGATGCTGTGCTCACAACTAAAACTGCGTTTGCTGCCAATGACCATGACTCTCGTGTGGATCATCAATCTACAAATTGAGTTATAAGCATAGAAGCCGCAAAAAAACGCCCCCCCAGGCTCAGACATAACTCCTGTCCTTGCTGTTAGGGACTTCACTTGAGCCCTGAGCGAGTCTCAGTTTCTACACGGTCATGTCAGGTCATTTTTCACTACTGTCAAACAGTGACTTAATTCAGAGCTTCCCTTCTTTGACCTACATACCCTAACGTAGGGTTTTCCCTGCTTATCGAGAGTCAAGTCATCTCAGTGTTTTTTTTTTTGGTACCACCAAAACTAATGTGGTGCTCCTTTTGATTTCAACAATTCTCTACCTTTAAATGCTCACAGTTGAGGTGAGCACCACTTGTCATTCATATATTTACAGGAGACACAGACACATGTCAACAATAATGAAATTTCATCATCTTAAGTCATTGACATCTTATTGTGAATGTTAATACACAACCAGTCTTAATTCTAAAACAATTCATTTCTCTTCTTCTCTTCTCTTTCATCTTCATTTTCAGTTTCAACCAGAGAAAAGTAGAGCGGGATTGTACTTACTGTGATCTTTACCCTGACCAGCAGCACTGGCCACACTGGGCTGGGGGGTGACGGGCATCAGGGCCTGTCTGATGGCCTTCTCCCATCCCTGCGCCACCTCCATGCCAACTCCCGAAGCAGCCAGAGCGGGGTTGTGGTAGTGACTGCCGTTGTTCTCTCCTACATAGTAAACCATTGTTGCCGTGATGATCTCGAAGCAGTGTGGGTTGCTGCCCTGAGCCAGATTACTGTAGTCTCTGGACTGTTCTACCTGGAGGATCTCAGACAGAGGGATTTCCTGCGAATGAAACAGATAATATATTATTTTATATTACCAAGATAAATAAGATCCAGGATATGTCTTTATATTTATATTCATTCTATTATCTGCACTGACATCTGATAAACCTGAGGCATCAACAGATTTGTTCCTCAACAAAACAAAAACAAAGTGCAAAGTAGTCAACAACCAAGACCCATAATCCTCACAAGTACACATGCTGTCATAAGTATGCAATTGTGTATTGTACAGGTTGTATTCCATTACAAAGAAACATGAACAGACACTTAGGTAAATCTTTTTTTAAAATATTCAAGGTAAACTAACGAAAGATGGATTAAAGATTTTATATGAAATAAAGTCATAAAAAGTGCTATTTCTTTTAAAATAGCGATTATCTGATTCAAAGAAATTAAAACGGTAACTATTGTCAGCACAATAAAAACGCTTACCCTAGAGCAGTAGCACGGAACCCTCAAAATATGACACGACAGAAACAATATTGATACAGGAAACAACACTCACGCAAAGTCTTCACACTCAGCTGTTGGTTGTTGATTTTATAATCCAAGCTCTTTACTTTCTTTTCCTCTTCTCTCTTATGAGTCTCTGTCTCTCTCTGATGAGCATGTACAGAATGGATAGCTGCAGCACACTTTAAAAGTCCCCCCCTTCCTTTTCAGACTCAACGTCAAATCAAAGAGAGGAGGGAGGGTCAAAAATTAAAAAACACAGAGAATTTCCAGCCAATGGGGGCTCCCAGAGGCACACGCTGTCCTCTCCGCGTGGCTCACCACAGAGTATCAGATGAAGTGCTTGTGGTTAGCGGGACCAGGTCACGTGAGCGGGGCCCTGCGGCGGCCGAAGCGCTCTGGTTCCCTGATTACAAGGCAGGGCCAGCCAGAGGCCCCATCTGAGCACGAGCCGCTGGCGCTACCACTAGCCACTGAGACGAAAGACACAGCAACTACCGTTCTTCTACAGGGGTTGTGAGTTTGTGTGTGTGTGTGTGTGTGTGGGTTTGTGTGTGGGTGTGCAATGTTTGATTGTGACAGGACTCAATCTGGCAGAGACAGAGAGAAGCCCCCTCACCCCATAAAAAGGTTCTTCAGAGAAAGCCACAAGTACAGGGGTCTCATCTTCAAACGGAGAGCCGTTATGGCTTCCAAATGGGGAAAATGGCTGCCATGCCTGGCAAGCAAGCCACCACGCGACCACCACTAATCAGATTGGAGGTATAAAGAAAAGAGGCAGACAGTGGCCACACGCTGATGAGCAGCAGCCTAGAAACTTCAGAGAGAGAGACAGAGAGAGAGGCGTTTTTCCGGATACAGACTGAGCATATAGAGAATCTGTGGTTTCTGAAATGAAACCCTTTAGAAGACCATTTTTCAGTGTGAGTAAAATAAGTCATCTCATGTTATCTATCAAATAAAAATCTATGACTCTGAAACAACAGGCATGAAACAAAGACCAAACTTTTGAGCATGAAATGAAAGCATTTACAGCTAGCCTTCAATTAGCCTCCTAAAGGTCTTAAACGAAGCTGAGTGCCAAGTTGATAATAAAGAACCACATAAAGCCGCCTGTAAACACACCCTGAAGACTCGGTCCCCGCTGAGGTTTCCTCCCTAAAGCTTTAGTGGCAGGAGATGCAGGGTGTGACAGAATAATTGGGAGAGAGGGGTGAGGGAATTGAGCTTTCTTTTTTTCAGGCTTGTTTCACAAACAGAGTAAGATGGTAAGAAAGAAAAGAATGACTGTAGGTACAGCTGCTAACAAAAAACCCATTTAAGACACAAGCGCACACACACACGCACACACACACACACACACACACGTGCTGGCTCTCACCCTGGAAATTCTGCTTCATCCTACACACAATCTCCCTGCAACAAAAATCTGACCACAGCTCAAGGAGGTGTCAAAGTCTCAAAACATACAGAGCGACACGAACAATAAAAATGATAACATCCCCCACCCTACGCACACACACACACACACATAACCACCAACACACATGTGGAAGTCTTTACCTTGCAGGCTGAAGTTCCCTCCCTTGGTCCTCAGTGTGTAATTACTGTGCTATTAAGCCCCTGCGGCAGTGTAATGACTGACTACGGCGCTGGCACTGAGCGGGAAGTGTCACACACTCTCCACAACTGATTTTACACACTCAAATTACGGTGTTTCACTCAAAGCCAACCCTGACTTTGGAGATAAGGTTGAGCAGTATAGTTATGACCTACTTTTGTGGTAATTTTGGAAAAAGAAAGATTAATCTTAACAACTTTATCCCCGCTTTGAGAATTTGCCCAAATTCCATCCATTTATTTTGGTAAATGTGCATTAGATCTTGCTATAAACCCGATTTTCTTTTCTTTTTAAATTTGGGTATCCCTTATGTCAAAATTTTCACTCTGTTTTTAAAACCCCTTCAAATGTCCCGTCTGACCTGACAATAGTGACTGCATCTTTTCACTTCACTCAGGGAAGAAACTAGGCTGCAGAGTGAAAAACCACAGGGGAAATTTCAGTGAGTTGAACTGACCTTAAGGTGGGTTACAGCTTCAACTCACACACAATACTTCTAGCTGAGTCACTCAGCTACCACCACTACCACAGCTCAGATTTTATTCATATATTTCTCATAAGAGTGACACAACTGTGGAAAAGGATCTCCTCCTGAATGAGCTGTAAGGAAATAGAGTGGTGGCAGGTTTTAAAGCCTGTGAAGCTACACTAAGACTTAACCCCGAAACACCGAATGTACTTGTATGAAACCGCTCGATTTTCTGATTTTTATCATGCAGAGGACAAGGCATGATTTTCCGAGAACAAGACAGAGATGACAGTTTTATGCTTACTTTGTAGAACTTGGCTCCGGTGTCGTTCTGGAAGAGACTCAGACTCTTACTGTCCAGCCTCCAGTAATGTCTCTTCCGCTGTAAAAGGAAGAAAACGAGCAGTGAGTTAAATGGCAAAACGTTGCCAATATTGCAGTCGTCTAAAAATTTAATTTTTTTTTTTTTTTTTTTGGTTGTTCCTCAAGCAAAAATACCTTCTGTGCTGTGAATTCAACACATGTGAACAGCTTTGGAGAAGGAGTCTTCTCCAACACAGATGCTCAGCACAGCCCATTTCACACTGCGCTCCTCAGCTGAACTTTGTGGGGTTATCACTCTTACCAGGTTGTCCCTGCTTGTATAGTGAACCATCCAGCCCTCCTTCACTACAGTGGAGCTCCGCCTCTTGGTGTGTTTGATGGACTGGACCACCCGCATCAGAGGGATGTTGCTGCTGGTAGAAGGACTAGACACACAGACACATAAAAAATAAGATTTTATTGATTAATAACACAGTTACTGTCTGATTCGGAACTACATTTACTGGAATATAGATTGATGACATTTTAACAGCTAATGAAACCTTTTGCTATTTGCTTTTCTAAGCAGCCAGTGTCCGGTAGGTCTTTCCTGACAGAAATCCTGCACAGGAGGTGAGGCATGTAATGTTTGCAGCAGCGGTAACACTGCCGGTATAGAATAAACACAGGAATTGGGCATTTGGACGCAGTGGTTAAAAATATAACCACAAAGTTCCCGGTTTGAATCAGTGCTGTGACCTTTTCTGCGTGTCTTCCCCCTCTCTACATGGTTCCTGTCACTCTTAACTGAACTGTCTAAAATAATAACTTCATATGGAGACAGTTTTGAGTAACTGACATGAGCAAATGTACATTTAAGAAAAAGAATAAAGTGAAGGATGTGTGGTTAAAAAAAGAAAAATATCTTCATACCTAATAGTCTTGATGGGCTCTTCATCCTTTTCTCTGTCCAACAAGGGAGAATCCATATCAAACATCCTCTCATCTGGCGTTGAAGGTTCTTCAGGGTCATCAAGTCCTCTGCCACCATCCATATCACTACTGTCCACCTCCATAGTGTCCATGGTAGTGTCTGAATCTGGGCCAGGGCTGGCTGGCTCTAGACAGAAATATCAAATATAAGAATATTTTAAAATCACAAATATTAAGACATATACCACTGTCACTGTAAAACAGTTTGTATAACTTACCTCCATTGAAGTCCACCTCCCCCAAACAGTCTCTTGGTACCTTTGAAGCACATCGCTTATGGCAGTTGAATCTGCAATCTGGAAAATCAAATTTAAAACTTGAAAAACTCCCTCTGATGATGGTAAAACACTGCCAAAATATTCTACAATAAACCACAAAGTCTTTAAAACAGAATCTTCATACAAAATCCTACCTTTGCACTGCATGCCCTGTCGGAAGAGACCCTTGAGCAGACGCTTGCAGTACTGGCAGATCGTGGGCCGAGTGTAGGTGTGTATGGCGAAGGTGTGCGGTACCTTAACCCGTCCCAACACCATCTTCTCCATCCAGATAGGCCGGCCGCTCCAGGACAAGATCCGCTTCCCTGCCTCCTGATGGGACCTCTGCTGCGGGGGGTTGGAAGGATGGAAAAAACAAAACAGGGGGAAGAGATGGAAGAATGTTAGAAAGTATTAAAAACCATATGCAGGAAGGAAGCAAAGGGGAAAAATAAAGGACGAACTGCCTCAAAGGGAGTACGTGAATGATAGGGAAAGACAGATAGAATAATGACATGGCAGTAGATGAAGAGAAAGAAATCAGTGGAAAATGGAAAAAGAAATCTGTCATACTGAGTTAACATGACTTTGCATAATTTAGACAACCCCAGTGGTTGAAACAAGGTTATTAGATTTGTCATGTTTTACCACATATGAGCATTTACTCCTGATTTTGTATGAATAAATCGCACAGTTTGGAAGCTCCTGACAGAAATGGGAAGGAAGCGTTCTTTGCTTTTGCCAGCCAGTGAGCAAATACGTAAACTTGGACTTCAATAGACTTTTAATGCCATTAGCATAATTACATTTCCTGATGACCTTTTGTGGGGACGCAGACGAGAATAGAATATTCAGCGCGAGTTTATGCAGAAAGTGTTTCATAAGACCTCACTGAGGATCTCTCCACAGAGCTCTACACTGCTCGCTTCAATTTTCTGCATCAGTGGTGTTCTACAACAGGGCCCGCGATATTCACCCATGGAAAAGAGCCAAATTTGATAAGTTTAGAGACATTGAACAGCATGCAGATTTACTGCCTCGCATTCTTGGCCAATTCACCTGGCTTGCCGTCTGATTTAGGGATGATGTCAAAACTTCAGCCAGCTCACTGTGAGAGAGAGAATAAAAAAAACCCTCACATTCCCTAGATCCCTACATTCAGAGGACAAGCAGATACATGTGTCCTCCTAACTTTTTTTTTTTTTTTACCTTGGGTAATTTTTGGGTTCTTCCCTTAACATCTAAGCGTATGTGCGAAAAGTCATACCTCAACCAGTCGGAACTCACCTCTTCCAGGACGACCACAGCATTTTCAGCAGGCGCCGGCCGAGGGACAGAGAGGGACGGTGCAGGCAGCGAGACATTGGACAGTCGCCTCTTCCTGACACCAGTACAGTTATTTGGGATCTTAAAGGCGCAGCGCTTGTGGTAGTTTAGCCCACATCCTTAAAACATAAAAATACAGATGACATCAGTCACAAAAAGTCAGAAAATAGCAGTGCCTGAGAGAGGAAAACATATTTTATTTAGCAAGTCAGCCACAAGATGGCCCCACTGATGAATAGGCTCTTATAGGAGAATTTATGACTATGTATGTTTCGCTGGTCGATAAATCACCTTCTTAAATTGAATACATAGACAGAGAGGACTTCAAATGCGGCCTAATGACGAGAACATGAAAGGGTATGATTCGAATGTAATCTAACAATGACAAAAAAAAAAAAAGAAAGCGAGCTGGCGAAACAGAACTCCACTGGGATCTGAATGTCAAGCATTTCATTGGCTACAGTGCCCACACCAAATCTTTCTTGTTTGCTTGTATATTTCCCTGATACATTCTTGAGGTCAGAGATGTATTGTGTGTTTGTACATGTGTATGGGGGGAGTCAGAGGCAGACTGGATTTATGGAGTATCCTTGAGAAACAGTAAAAGGTCTTAGACAAGTCGAAAGCTTAAGAAGAACATGATGTGTTCTGTAAGCCAGGTGTGTGTGTGAAGTGTGTGGTGTTTGCGTGTGTGTTTCTAACCTTCACATTTGAGCCCCTGTCGAACCAGACCCCAAAGCATCTCCCCACAGTAGTCGCAGAAGGTGGGGGCCTTGTAAGAGTGGACGAAAAGAGCATGGGGTCGGATCTGGAAGTCTTCAACTGTTGCTTGAGCTAGAAACAACACACAAGTGGTAAAACTAAAACTTGGCTAAAAGCAAAACAAATCTGGAAAAGGGCTTTTTTTTTAAAGAAAACTAAAGGATCAGAAGAAAAAGAATTATGACGGACAATGACAAAGGAACCAAAAAGACAAGAGAGCAGCTATTCATCACATGCGTTTGGCAAATACTATTAAAAATACATTTTTGTTTTTTAAATCAAAGCAATATTGCAGACAATGTGCAGTCTTTCTACATGTGTATGTGCTTGAGTTGGGGGGTGGGGAGGGTGGAGGTCGTTTAAAAGCAAGACAGATTTGTTCTGCCAGGAGCTCCACTGAAAAGTAAACTCTCTCATATGAGTGCTGTGTCCCTGAGGTTGCAGTAGAGGGCGTCACATCTGCAGTGGCACAACTTCAATGTCATCATTCCCTGTATTGAAGTGATAGGGCACACCCATAAGAAACCAAAGTAAGCCAAAACGATCCTGTTAAGTCAATGTGCTTTTGTTACAATGAACATATATTAAATCCGACAGAACTGTTGATGTGTCTCTCTCTTTCTGTTTCTCTCCTCATTCTTCCCTCATTCTTATGCTGTCTTGTGTCAAACAGTCACACTGAGCTCATTGTTGGAACTAAGACTTGATTAATCATGGCTATGAATCATCAAAGATGTGAAGATGAGTAAGATGTGGAGGTGACTGCTGCCAAAAACCTGTGTGTATGTGTGTGTGTAGCCTCTCTTCTCTCAGAGCCTACAGTTCCTGTGCAGATCATTTGACCAGTGACGAACAGGACAATAGTTAATCTTTACACTAAAGTTAAGCAGCAAATGCCTTTGTGATGGTGACAGTGATGTCATATATTGTGTGTGTGTGTCTGTATGACTTTGAGGTGATTCAACCAAAGAGTGAGGACATTCTCAGCTGTTGTTGCTCTGATAAGATGCAGATTCGAACAACAAATGTGACATTTGGCCAGTAATAAAAAACGTATTTCCTTTGTGCACCGAGCACATGCTCCATATAAAATTAAGAGAAAACATCCTTGAAGAAAGAAAACAATTTGAGATTCAGAGAGAGAGAAAAAAAAATCCTTAGATGTTGGGAGAAAATACTGGCGGGCAATAAATAGCCAGTCACACTGAATCAATCTGATCTGTTAATTTGACAAAAGAATGCCATATTTCCCCAGGCTGGAATGGTCAAAGGTTAATTTTTTGAGTCAAACCAAATAAAGAAACATGTTTGAATATTAATTTCGATGTCACAGTTGGGTCACGGTTGGGTGGAATGAAATTTTCTTCATACTCATTCACACCAACGAGGCATTGAGGAGATCATCTGTTTTGAAAGAGAAGAAAGTGTTCAGGCAGGTCACATGTCATGGGATGAACTTAGCTCCCTGGCACAGGCACGTAAAAGACAGCATTCATGAGCTTTTTCACACACGTCTGCAAAACAACCGGCTGCTTCTTGGCCGTCGCAGCGCTAAGTAACGCTCGTCGTGCGTATTAGCATCAAACAACGCCAAACATAAACTCGACACGTTGTTTTTTTCTAGAGCTTCTCACGAGCAGAGAGGCTCACATGAATGCACTGTCTGTTTACTTTTGAGTTTTTCCATTTGGAGGCCACAAGTTTCCATCTGACAAAAACAAGTTGCCATATTTATGACAAACAGAAGGTATCGTAAAATATCAATTTCACACCGCCAGCAGTGGTGGATAAGGAGCTTGTGAAAGTGGGTGGGAATTTTTAAGGGAGTGAAAAACAGAACAAAGGGACAATCGGTCAGGCCAAAACCTCAAACCTCATGGGCCGAGATGGCCTGCGCAGTGTCCGCCGAGTCCAGGGGCGCCCCGCACATCAGAGCGTGTTTACACTCGGCGGGTCTACTACAATCACTTACTGCAGGAAAAACAAGCCCTCTTCTTTGAGCCCACGGCCAAGAAAAAGCCACTTCTGCCTCCCTCTCACAGCGAGATAGATATTCAGACCGTCTCTCTCCCACAGCCGCGGAATCCAACAGCAGGTTGGTTAAGGAACGCCGAACGGAAGATGACAGGAGACAAATTGCGGGGTGGAAAAGGTTCATATTTTCTCTGAACCAAATGAAAGGCTTGGGAATGTGGATCTCTCTGCTCATGTTTCTCAAACAAAGATCAAGTGTCTGACATCACAAAGCCCCAATAAAGAAGAGGGCCAAGTGTTAGATGACTTTGACGAGTGTTAGATTAAATAAAAATGTATAAAGAACAGTGTGTGTGTTTGCATATGTAGCAAACTTGAAATCTTCCACAATGATTTTCATTGAGTATATCTCGGGTCATAAAGTGTACTACCTCCGCTAGTGAAGCTTCCACCTGCCAATGGATTTGTTGAGGTAGGAGGGATTAGAGTGAGTGAATGCAGAGGAGGGAACGAGAGCAACAAAGACTGACACAAAAGAGAGTACAAGACAAACACAGACAGTGAGAAACAAAAAGAAGGAAGTCCTCCAGTCTTTAGTCTACATTCCTCAGCCCTGATGCCTGAAGTATCCTCAGATCCTGAACCTATACAATCATCCCATTTAAATCCTCATAAACAATACTCTCAGCCCTGGAGAGAGGAGGAGATATTCAGCACAGGTGGCGTCAGGTGCTTCCTTGTGGAGACAGATGGGAGCGGAGAACAGATTAGAACAGAACAGATACTCTAAAGCCATTTGTTGGTCTCAGCACAGCACAGGAAGCTGATTCATTCATCGCAGGAAATGGCTAAGAAAAAGAAAAAAAAAAAACGAACACCTGTGTAGCTGCTACAAAAGGTGGACAATCTGATGCAAAGTCTGATGAGACCGAAAGACACAAAAACACAAGAGAGGGAAAAACACAATTCGATGACAACATCAAAAGCAGGCGAGTGAGCGAGCGAGGAGAATGTTAAGTGTTTGACTTGTAGTCACGTTCAACGACATGAAAATTGCAAAAACAATAATATTTCTCTTGGGCAGTGACATTCTAGTCAAAGAGAAAGTATGTGACCTGCTGAAATGCTCTTAAATATGTCACAACAGGCTGAGTTTAGTGAAAGGTGTGCCAGCTGTGACTAAGCACAAAAAAGAAGAGTAATAAGGTGACGTGTCCTCTAGTTTATTAGTTTTAGGTTCGTTTGGACTTTAAAACACTTGGTTTGTACTGTTTGTGGCACTCATGTCCATTTTTCTCCTGTTTTGGAAGTTTAAAGAAGCATGACCATAACTCTGTTTGTTTTGGACTTAAACAGAGTGAAACAAAGCTGCGCCAAAAAAGACACTGTAGTAGAATTTGTACACAGTCTTTTGCTGCTTTTCAGCTGATGTGAGCACAAGAATATAAATGAACAATTGCATTAAATATTAAAAGTAATATCCCAGAGCTTCAATAATGAGGGGTTGATGTTATTTGAAATTAATATGACTAGGACACTCACATTATTAGGTATAAATTCTGCAATGATTATTCCTCTTGTTCATTCTGTACCTTCATATCTGCCAAGAGCAACATTTCACAAGGTCTGTTGAGTCAGTGTTTTCTTCCCCCTTGCACAAAGATACTAAGTAGCAATTCAGTTCAGTACAATGTGATTCATGTCTTAACTAATCTGAGATGCTGGAGACAAAAGGGTGCGCTGAAATTCTTCCGACACTTTCGAGGCAACGCACTAGAAATGAGTCTGTACTTGCAAGAGTGGTTTACGTACCAGAGAGCACCACCTCGATGAGGTCTCCTTCATGGATGTCTTCTGCCGAGGTCAGCCTCTGCAGGATGTTCTCGTCGTTCAAGTCGTGGCGGAAGAGCAGGATCTTGTCGTACATGCCAAAAAAGCCACACTCTGGGAACTGGAAGAAGACACGAGTGAAGATGTAAGACTATGAAGGACGCTGTTGACATACTTAAGCAAGATGAAGTAATGGCAGGTAACATTTGTACGCAGTTTGTGGTTTCTATATTGTGACTGGTCCTTATCTGATACAGAAAACAAAAAGAGATACACATCGACCCAGTTTGCCTGACACATATTCACATTCGGTTCTATAGTAAACCAGTAAATAAACAAAAGCACGCACACACACGCACACACATTACATCATTTCCAGCTGTTAACGTCATGAGCATGAGGAGTATTGGCTCAGGAAGAGAGACCTCCTTTCCTCCCTTCAGACACATCCACTCTGAAGTAAACGACCCTTCACTGAAAACTGAAACCCATTTTTCCCACCGCAATCAACGTTCGTGGTCTGCATTTACTTTCGAGCCATAAAACCCAGGTGTGCTACTCTCTGTCTGTTTTATGAGCAAATCCAGAGTGACAGTGATGTGATGATGATGATTAACTACTCCAAAAACTGTTGCACTCATGCACTCACTGTATGTTTTATTAAGCATGCACAAAGAAAAATCCTCATTTGACCGTTCTAGCACGGCCAAGACCTCCAACTCTGCTGTCGCCGACATTGCCGATGTTTGAGCCAAACCAAACCGAGACAAACTAGGTCATGAACCGGAGCTGCATGTACCGACGTAAAGTCACGTGAACGAGGAAGGGGGCAGAGAGGAGGGTGAGAGGGAGACGTTGAGGGGGAGGAGGCACAGGAGGTAAACATCCTGAGAGGAGTAGAGGAGAATCAACGCGCAGGAAGTGCAGCGCCAGTCAATACTGAGTCACTTCCTGTATGAAGAGTAGCTCATAGCCTCTTGGGGAGCAATGTTCTTGTCACAGGGAAAGGACTATGAAAAATGAATATGGGCAAATACACAAAAAATATATAGTATATATGCAACGATCTACTGTGTACGACTTAAGTGAAAGTGGAAGCCTGCACAAAGAAGAATCCGGAATTGAATACCAGAGGGAAAGCTCTCATCAGCTGCAAAGCATAACATCATTTTTGCAAACTCGCCAGTGTGGAAAAAGCCAATCAACAGTAGATGGATGGTCAGAGGCGTTTTGCGTGGTAGGAATTCAGGAATTGAGGCGCAGTAATTTTATACCAAAGTATGAGCCCAGTCTCAAAGCCAAGCAGGCTGGTACTGGAGGATCCACCAGCTGTTTCCGCCTGAACCAGGGTCACACACAATGGGCCACACAGAACAATGCCACTGTGGCCCATGAGTACCGGGGGTTGGCACGGTATTTGGGCACAGGACACATAAGACACCTGCAGCCTTTTAACTGCCAAGAAGCACAGATACAGACAGTGAGACAGATTGATGGCTCAGGAAAAACATGGGTGTATCAGATGACTCGTGTCAACAAAGCCAGAGGAATGAAACGTCAGAAGGCAAGAATGTGTGATTCTGCACAGAAACTGACAGCTACAGAGCACAGTTCTGGTACTTCAGGCAGCAGAGAAGACTAGCTGTCAGACAGAGAGTCACTCAGACAAAGGACCTGGCGCTGATCTCCCTGTGGAAGGGGACAATTTCCCTTCAGGGATCAGTTTAGTACATCATAACACAAAACACCACTTCTTGTACAGCAGTGGGCTTTTCCCATGAAACACCCACCAAGCTTAGAATAGAATTCATGAACTGACTATAAGTCTACTCGAAGAATGAAAAGCATGTGGTTTGAGCATCAATATTTCTGAGAGTACAGACTGTCCAATCATCACATTGCAAATGATGCAATGTAAATTATATTGAACCAATCAATCAGTAACCAACATATTGTTACTGGCAGACAATTCAAAACTAAAACTATCAGCATTTCAAGAAGTCATTAGCAGTTAAACTATTTTGGATGAGCTATTAAATAAATATGGTCATCTAATTTAAGTGAATGAGAGGTGATTTACTGTATTATTACCCATTCAAAATTACACTAATAATTGCAAGAGTGGTTCCTTCCAATTGGAGATACTGAGGTTGTATAAGGTTAAAACCTACGCATTTTTATATGTTCATATAACAGCATAATACAAGTCTGTAGATCTGCCTATGTCAGTCAATGGTCCCAACCATGTCCCTGATGCATCCTGGGTAAATCCCCAGCCGTCCTCATCACAAAGTAGTATCAGTTTCCATTTATGGTTGAGCTTATTTCATTTATAAAACCAGACTAAACTATTTTTGTCTCTGAGGAAAGATGCATTTTGTAACATGTTGTGTAATTGGGTGAATCTGAAATTAGAGCAGGGACACAATGGTCACTCTCACACCCAAACACCTTGCTATCATAAAACTAATGAGTTGATAATACCAATGGTGTAAACAATAGGTACTCTAAGTCCTCAGGGACCCTGCAGGCCTGTGGTGTGTTTGTGTGGCCATACATTTTTGTGAAATGACGACATTTTGTGACGACAGTTCATCTTATAGAGACACCCACATCCTTCCTTGTGTTGTTATGTTATAGCTTTCAGAGGAGTGGTAATGTAACCCCTGTGTAAGGATGATCTCAGCTGTGTCAAAACCTAACGCAAACATAAAGAGGAGAATGAAACAGTCACATGGAAACAGTTGGTGAGGAGAAAGTTTTGAGTAACACGGGGCACGTGCCTCTATAATGGAACATTTCCACCTCGCCCCCTCCCTCTGACATAGCTACATCCTAAATCCTGTCACCCTGTGAGGTGATTAATGCTATGTGGCCCAAACCATCACCATGGACAGGGGTGGGGAGGTGGGTGGCACGGGGGGGTGGTGATGGAGGGGGCATCCTTCCTGAGCTGGCTGCAGTGTCATGATGAGGTTTTCCTCCACTCGTCTGACACGCCTGCTCTCCAACACACACACGCAAAAATCATGGTCCATGCCCAAATGTAGCCAGCTGGAGTCACCTCCTCTTGGCACCTCCTGCAACACTTTCCACTGTACAGAATGGGTGCCATTCCATTCCAGCGCAAAAGCGTCTGCAGGCCAGCACGTAACAACTGTGGGGGCAGAGGACACTACTTTTTTCCAAGGTCCATTAAAGTGAGAGGAAGCCAGAGGTACAAGAACAATAGATTGGCTGATTTAGGGACATTTTAACAGTATGTCGTTTAGATCATACAGATAAAGTTATGATTGATGGCTTAACTTTGAAGGCATGTATCCATAAAGAAGAAATCCCTGTATTCACATCTGTCTCCTCCCTGCATGTAAAAAATAAACCGTTCACCTCCATCGTACTCCTGTACACGTATGCACCATCGTACACCATCACCCACACATGTTACTGCATACATGTCCTGGGCCCATAGTGACTAAGCATGTCTTTTGTCATCTTCAAACGCGATCCCATTCAGCTGAGCAGCCGTGACCACACACGCACACCAAAGACCCCGGCACCGAGGAGCTGTGTGTGAGGTCCACAAGTCAGCCTGGAAAGACGAGTGGAAAGGGGCTTTGCAGTAGTAAGCTTTTGTTAAACGAGCTAATCTGCCATTGATATGCTAAATCCTGTTATAAGGAAAGAGAAGTAAGAGGAAGGAGTGAAAAGGGAGGAAGGGAGATGATTTTGGGGAGAAGGGTGAGGGGGGGATTAGAGGGTACAGCAGGGAGCGGGACAGACTTTCTGATCTGTTCCGCTCCTATTTCATTGGGCCCAAAGAACAAATTAACTCAAAACGGCCATGAAAAAAAAATCTGGTTTTAATAACCAACGGTGCCATTTGGCATTGATGAATGTTGATGCTCTCTAAGTTACTATCAATTACTTCACATGATACATAAGCCAAATGACTCATAAGTCATAACTCATCCATGTACATCTAAATGTGACATTAAAACTGGGCGGGAAAAAGATGTGGCTTGTTTTGAACGTTCCACTGACTTTCATGAAAAAAAAAAAAAAAAAAAAACGATGTGCAGAGGCAGTCAGTCACAGGGCACAATAAAGAGCTCTTGTCGGAATAGCATCGCGTGCACATGATTATGTGGTTAGACATTTGTGTCTCTATGTATGTGTGATATGTGGCTGATATGGATGGTAAAAGGGAAGCAGTGCTGAGAGCGCTGGTGCACAGGCTCTGATAGATGGCCATGTGATCGCAGTAAGGAAAAGTATGCTGCTCGACCTCATGCTGCCTCACACCTTTATTAGCCTGGCAGCGGGCCAAACAGATGTGGACAACAGTCACAGTAAAATGTCCTGCTCCAGGTCAATCTGCATGACATACTGTACATACTGTGTAGGTTAGTAAAAAAGAAATGCTGCTCGATGAAGACGCTACTTGGCCTGCAAAATGGTACTACAGTTTCATAAAGTTCAAAATTAGGTCATGTAACAATTGATTTGGTTGAACAAAGGCTCTATAAACAAAACCAATTGATTTTATCATCATATATGCAAGGCAAAGCGTGGCATTTTCACAGCTGATAAACTTTTGTTTTAAAAATAAGTTAACCGATTGCCAAAATAATTGCTTATATAATACACTGATTGTCTAAACATTTGAAAATGCTAATGTGTTTTAAAAATGCATCTTTCAAGTCATGGGTTTTCTGAGTCAGCCTTTCATTTACACTAAGAGTGTGAGTGTTTCGGGTCTTCGACAATGGAGCTTTTCAAAAACACTCTTCAAAGTGGATTCAGTAGAAAATGTCAGTTTGATAATGTGGGCAAAGAAAGACAGAGAGCTTTTCAAAATTCTGTATGATTGTCATGTGACAAGTGACAACTCATTGTCATGTGACTTGTTCTTCTTTGTACAATGTTGACTTGCTGACCTGTGTCCTGTCAATGATAAATCTGGTTCTACCAGAACTTAGTATTGGAGCATAAATTAAAGCACAAACGTTTATTTAGCACAGAAGACATGTATTGAGTATAGGAAGTAAAACATTTACATTAGGAAAACTAACCAAGAGTTCTCTTTTTGGAGCTGATCAGATGGTGGCCTAGAATTTCCAAACTGCTAATACTGTGACCTGTAATTTTTTCTACACGCACCCGACAGTGTGTGATAATTGTGATAATTTTGGCATTTAATTGCAGACAGTACGCACTGAGAGCTAAACCTGAAATTCTGAAGTGCATGAACAAAGACTTGTTTCTGCTGAATCCAAAGTCCAGCTGAGAAACTGTGAAAGTGAATGAGCAACAGGTGGCTCACTCAGCAGCTACTTCTGAGGTTCCCTTGGACATATAAGCGGCAGACTGAGCCGTCGCATTTTAAAAGCAAAAGCTAAAGGATTATTTGTCCTCCCTGAACGAGGAATGAGCCTAAATATTTTCATCAAGGTACAAGGTTCTTAGGAAACATTTGAGTAGAGTCAGAAATCAGCAGGGCCTCCTCCAGTTAGCTTGAGGTGGCAAGATAAAGGCTGTCACAAGATCAGTGTGATACAAGGTACTTTTATTCACCAGATAAATAAGTTCATTGACTGATTACACTATTAAATAATTGCAGGGTTAAGACACAGGATCGCCCTGCGTCACCGAACCACATCAGGAGACATGAGGAGACCAACGAGAAGAGAGCGGGACCAAATGTTATATACATTCAAACTTGGTAAATAACTCTAAGCAAGCCCTGATGAATTTTTATGTACAGCAGCTGTAATAGATAACATGTGCTGCATCAACGTGCTGCTCAGTCAGCCGTGAAACCAGAAGTTCCACTGAGCCATGGTAAGGGTTTCACAAATAGGAAAACAGTGTTTTAAGTCAAAACAATGGGGAAACCATTGTTTGAATTTGAGGTGCATGTCGATGCCCACAACAGAGGAAAATATACTTCAAGAACTCGTCAAGCGAATGCATTGGAAAATCCAATTACGTGCTCACGCGAACCTTGAGGGAAAACAGTGTAATTACTTTGCTTAAGTCACATCAAACACAGTGTGGAAAACTGTGTTAATTTATTTAAGTCAACAGTGGAATTGTATTTGTTTTCATTACATATTATTAACGTAATAGCGCGCAAAACTTTTTCCACAAAGCACGGTACGAGAAACACATGCGCAGAAAATCTCAGCTGTACTAGATGTGGGCATCAGCATCGGCCAAATAATTCATTTGTCACTTGGAGTGAGGCATCAAAAGAGGGCACGCTGAAAACATTCCGGTTTTCCACTGTCTTGTTCAACATTAAGTGTTTTTGGTTTTGCTTTGACAGTTTCCATATAATTTAGCTGCACAATTTCTAAACAATCCACTTTGATGGCGCACATGTCCTCTCTGTACAGTAGGAGCAAAACAAAATTCAGTATAAACACATATTCTACTTAGTCTTAGGGCATTCAACTTTTCAAAGACATTAGTATTGTTGTTCTTCTATCTAGAAAGAATATTCAGCGTTTAAATGAACTCAGCTGTAAGCAGTAAAACTTGCACCATGTCTTGATGTATCATCACGAATATAGTGTTGGCAATGAAGTGAATATTGCTGTTAAACATGAAAAAATTTTATGCATTTTGGATTATTTCTTTATCTGTCCCATTTATATTACATCAACACTAATACTGATAACTGATTTGAAGTCTGACAATGTACTTATGCTGTAATGTATGTACAAATGCACAGTTAATTTATAGGTACAGTTAATACAATCATCTTGAAGATTTGAACACAGTTTATTAATTTGCAGCAGATCAACACTCCTTTCACATCCGAGGGCTCTGTTATCTTGCACAGATTGTTTTGCAGGCTGTTACAACACACTGCACATCTACTGACGACAGCCCACGATGAGTCAAGTAACTGTATAGACCACACTTCTCTTCTGCTCTGCAGCCAGTGCATGGAAAGAAAAGGCGGAGAGGCATGCTTCACTTCAATGCTACATTACATAAAACTATTTGCTCCTCTGTTTGCAGGCACAGGCCAAGACAAACACACTACAGCTGGAAACAGAGAGAGAGGAGAGGCCGGGGAGGGAGGGGGGGGGGCTACGTGTAGCTAACCGACAAAGCGCTACCCTCATATGGTTTATATTCACGCAAGCATCTTTGTAAACATGCAGGATCAAGCAAACTCATCCCATCACTGTCCATGACACAATTCATAACGTGTGCTCCCACCGAAGTCAAGTCAGCTTCTTTTCCTTTCCACTGCAGAAGGAGGTTAACTGACTGAGGCAGCCTCAAGCAGCGGAAAAGAAACTCACGTGGGGGAAGAGCAGCGAGAGAAGCTGTGACTTTCTCACCCTACGGGCTGACTAACTTGTTTCCTTCCATGTGGCAGAATATGGCTCATAGCTCATTCATAGGTTTTATTGTTATGAGGCTGTATCATCGTGGAACACAACAGCAAACTATAAATCAGTCATGAACAATAAAGCTTTACTTGACATATATCTGAAGCAGCACTTTCAAAACTATAAACATGCATGGCACAATCTGATTGTGACCATCTGATTGGCTGCAACTTATTGTTTAACCAACATCTTGTCTTTTCTTCAACTTGTCCTTTTCTTTTTAGCATGTTTTAGTAAAGTGTGAACACTGGAGCATGGCTGAGATGTAGCTGGCTTGTAAGATGAGAAACCAACACTGTGAAAATGTGTCAAGTGCTCATATGCAACCAATTCAATTTTGTAAGCTGAGAGCTGTGGATGTGTGTGACTGCAGCATATGCGAACATGTGTGTATCCACATTTCTGGTGTAGACAAGGTGGAATCATAACTCTAACCACTGAGCTCAGGTCCAGGGACCTTGTCTAGACCGCAGCATATAGTAGGAGACTCTACACCTGTCATCCTAGACCTCTTTCAATCATCAGGAGACTCTAACAAAGCTATACCGCTTACCCAATTTACATCAACCACAATAGCTGATGGTTTCCAGCCATATTTCTGCCTGATTTTACAAAACGGAGCTGTGACGCTCTCCAAAGAAAATCCCTCAATTATTTCACCAGGCTTTGGATTATTTGGATCCAGAGAAATAATACTCTTCTGTGGTAATTTGGCCTGAAGTACAGACGCACTGGAGTGGAGTGGAGATAATGGAGGTGAGGTCACTGTTTGGTTACAAGCCACTGTATCCCCAATGAGAGCCAGGTGGCTGTTGGCCTAGTAGCAGCAATGTTTTACATACGTGACAGAAACAGTCTCAGTTCTCTGCCATGACGATTTTCATGTACACACACGTGTGTGGGTATGCGTCTGCGTATGAGTGCATGAGTATTGCATGCGTTAACAGTGTCCAGAGGCCAGGCAGAGGAGAGGAAGGCTGAGTCACAGGACCCAAAGCCTCTCAGGAAGAGAGCAGTGTGATCTAAAACATGCTTGGCCAGGCCCCCGCACACTGCTGATGAGTTATAGCCCCGCTGCGATCCTCCGCCAGCGCCTCCACCTCAGAGATATACTGCAGTACAGAAGAACAGAAGTTCATCTCCCCTCTTGAGCCTGCAGTATCAGAGGCTACCCACCAGATTCACCTCCACACGGGGCAAATAAACAGGTGAACCTGGGGGGAAATTATGTGCGATTGATGGCAACAGCACTTTCCCTTGTTCTGGTAGAGTCGAAGGTTAAAGGGTGTGCAGTAATAGCAGGATGTAGGAACATGCTGCTGTTGCTAAACAGAAACATTAATAACCGCTGTTGGTTCTCTGTTTAAAAAAGAAAAGGTGAGCAGGGACTAGCTGTCTAAGGTTTTTTCTTTCTTTGTGATTAATAATGAGAGCTCACTTTAACAAAAATTATTTTGTTGAATTAGCAGTTTCTGAGAAACTCAATTGTTCCTGTGCAATAAAACTAAACCCAACTTAACTAAACACTTGGCCCAGCCAAATTCCACCACCTAAGCTGTCACCTTCTTCAAAACAGAGACACCAAGAGGCAATTTCTCAGAACGTTTAAACACACAGAGACAAGAATAATAGCAAGTGCAGTGTAGGGAAACGCCATTTGAACGCAGGCACACAGACTGCACAGGCTGTGCAGCTCCGCCGACCACAGCAGATTGGAGAGCAGCAGCAGAGAGAGAATATGGAAACAGGGAGCGGCTGAGGGGAACTAACCGAACAGCAAGTACGACTGGAGAAAGACACAGTGACAAAGGAGTCATGCTGAGTGGCTGACTGTTTCCCTTGGGTTCAAAAATGGCCCCGACAAACAAATCTAACAAAAGTGGAATTGTAATTCAACCGCTTTACTTTCCGTTTGGCCTGTGGTGTTTTTCATTAAGACAAATGTTGCTTATTATATGGGTGGCATTTTTGTGAAGTACCTTTTCCCCTGCGTAACACAGTAAGTTTCTTGTTCTAGCAGCAACTTGTATCAACATATAATTGCACTTCCCCTGCCACCTTCCTATCAGTTTGACAGATCACCCTCGAAGCTGAAAGACAGGAAAGGCAAACAGTGCTGAGAAAACAACACATAAGACATTCTACAGCGTGCTCGTGCTGCAGGGATCAATAACACCACACTGATATAACTGTGAAGCTACCACTGGGACCATGTGCTCTTCATTGCAGGACACTTGAAACATTTTTGGCATGTTAACAGATCTGTTAAGGTCATGATTATAACATCTGTTTGTACTAGTCTTTTGAAGTGAAGGGTTCTTCAGTTCGGAGAAGCAACATTAGTGATTAACTAGGCCAAATAAGCAAGAGTTAATAACTTGAAGGGGGCCATGGTCTTGTCATTAAGCCAAGTTTAACCCTCCTTGGCTCAGCATTGTTTACGGTTGACGTCCTCTCAGTGTGCTGAGTTTGTCCGAAAAAGCAGTCGAGGTGGAAGTGCAGTCCAAGAAGAGGAGAAACTCAAGCCATTAATGAGTAAATTAATAAGGGAAATGAAATATCCTCTTTCACTGAACCATGTTATGCTAAGGTTACAAATTCATGAATGGAAAATAATGGAAGTCTCTCAGGAAGTCTTCCTAAATCACCAAACGTGGTTGACTTCACAAGGACAAAGTCACCATCATTCCTGAGTATTAAATGGTTCTAAATTACTTCTGCCCACCACTTCACTATAATCACAATCAAAGCCCATTCAGCCGGCATTAGCAGAGATTGGAGTGATGCGAGATTATCACCGGCCACTGGCTAAAGTCAAGTATGGTGAAGGGCATTCGGGCAGCCTAGAAGCTTGGTAAATCTAAAAGCAAAGCCACACTTGCTCGGTGGCAGGAGTGGCCCACTACTGATGGTTTTTGGCATCAGACATCAGCTGTATGGTGGCCACAATCCCCTCTGTGGCCCACGCAAAGCCTGCCAACAGGGCTGTCCCAGCCTCCCCTGCCCCTTTTCCCCTGAGAGGACCACTCTTCTCCACTCTGTCATTCTCCAGCGCTTGTGGCCAGGCCCTGCATTCTGCCTTGCCACTTTACATTTAAAGGGGAGCGAGGCGGCAGAAATGTGCACTGCAGATGGTAGAAATTACTTAGCTCACTTAACTTCAGAGATATTTTTTCCCCCTTTTTCTCTCTCTCTCTCTCTCTCTCTCGCCGTTTTCCACAAATTACTCCAAGACTGGGGGAAATTGATAGATTCCTAGTGCAAGTAGGCTTTTGAGTCATACATAGAGGACTCGTTTTTTTTCCGGCATTCCCAATTGCGATATCAATTTAGTCATCTTCATGGCTTTGGAATATATCACTGTGCCTGCAAATGAACACTGAAAACCATTGAAGTTGAAAAAAAAAGGCTAAGGTCATATAACAGTGTGTATTCAGAACCAATACCAACAGTGAGTATTTTGATTCAATGGTGACCTGTTTTATTTTTAAGAGGAGCTGAATGTGCTTTCCAGGAAACGTCTGGCTCCATGTATATCACACATAAAGCCCTGTGCTGTTGGGACGTCCTCTGGGGTGAAATATGGCTGCCAGCTCCATAGGAACATGCAGATGTGGGCTTATACAAGTCGAAGGGAGGGAGGGAGCGAGCGAGATGGCGGTGATTTATTTCCCGTGTGTTTTGGTTAGTTTTGGTCGTTGTGAACTGCAGTCCCTCCATTTTCCATCTGCACCCTTCTTTCTTGCTATTTTTTCTTCTCATTTTCTTCTCCTCAAAACTCTTTCATTTTCTTGCATTTTCCCAGACCGGGTATATCTTTATAACAAACTTTTAACTCTGCATTAAGATCTGAGGAAAAGAGGAAGATTACAGCCATTTATTGTTTCTGCGTTCTACAGTTTAATCACCAAAGCAAATAATTAGGCTCAATAACTTTTTGCTCAAATAAAAGCCTAGAGGCAGATACAACTTCATGAAAGCACACAAATGCAAACCAAAGAAATCCTACTCTGCTGTTGCAACTCAGTTTAATTAATCTTGAAGAGGAATGTTGAGCTGATCTTGCTCTTTCTGCCAAAAGTTACCTTGAATCATGCAACTGATATAATTCAGAGGGTTTGGAACAATCCAAATCCTTCTGTTTCATAATGCTCTGTCATTTTACTGTATGTTGTTCAACGTAGCCCGTTTCTGACTCAAAACGGCCTTTGTCTCGCTAATTACAGAGGCAGATGTACAGCCCTGAACCAGAACTGGGAGTTACGGCGCTGACAAAACCAGTAGGGGAAACCTGTGGCTGAGGCAGCTGCCTCTCACAACATTTCCAGCTGTAGTGAAAATGCAGCAACATCGTAAGGACTAGCGCTGAAATTAAAGTATTCATAAAACTAACATTTGAGGCAAAGATTTAATGTTTTTTTCCATTACCCATGCCAGAACAACTTCACATTTCCTTCCTCCTGCTAAGCTTTATCATTCCCTTTGATAGAGAAACAAACTTTTAACTGACGCCAAGCTACACTGTAAATTCTCAATTTATATCAGACATTTTTGCTGCCAACATTCACCAGAAAACAGGTCTGATGAAAATTCAACTGCACCTTTTAGGATATCAAATATAATGCTGCAAATGGGTGAAAATGAATCTGTCTTCCTCATCCCATTGGCACCACAGCATCAATCAAATCTGCCAAAACGTTCACTACCAGGAAAGCAAGTGTTTAGCTTCAAATATCTCAGTTTCCTAGCAGTCTAATCCCACCCATCCCAAGCAACATCACATCATCCTCCAAAAATGCTGGGGTGAAGAGGAATGCTCTGTAGCTGGCTGGCTGTCCAGCCGGACCAAGTGGCTAACTGGGAGTCATTCTCAAGGAGTCGTGAACTTTTGTCCCACCATTGCTCCCTTGCTGGCTACACGAAAGGACTTGGGCGACACCAAACAGGAAGTGTTCAACAAGTGGAAGCTATGGATGTTTATCTCGCACCATTCATCAAGCCCAAAAAACCAGACAGAGGAGTCGAAACCCGAATAGTGAAACAAGGCCGGTCTGAATCGGAGCAGCATGTAGCCACCGGGGAGCCGCCAACAGGCCATCACGGGTTAGATCTGGGTTGGATGGTACTCGACTGGGAGGGTCTCCGCCCTCTGGCTGGCTCCTTTCATCCTTTCTCACAGTCTTCAAAAAGCCTGGCTAAGAGTCGATACCCTTGTGCCAAGTGGTGACAATAAAGCAGTCAGATTTGAAAGTATTCAGTAGATTTCAAGAGCAGTAACAGCAAAGCTTCTCTATGAGGCTGAGCATATCAGGATCAGGTTGCCCTGGATGATGGCTGACCTAAACCACAGAAGTTGGTGTATGTGGTCCAAACCACTACTATCAAAACCGACTTCAGATTAGTATGGGGAACAGAGAGAAAGCAAATCTATTCTGTGGACTCTGGCCAAGTCATGTGGTTGAGGCTTTAGCAGGAAGAGGAATGAGCTGTACAAAATCTATACAATACACAGCTATTATAACAGGCTGCATGACTTCTTGTCAAACAATGAGACTGATTCAAAACTAAAGGGTTCAGGAAAGATATGAAATGTCAACCCTGAAGCCATGACACAATATACACAGTAAAAGAGAGCACTTGCAAACATCTGGAAATTTTACAGCTGTCCAACTGCATCCAGAGTGAAGCGAGTAACAAGCATCTTCAATACCTAGGCTTGCTGAAAATTGGACAGGAGCTAGTTTGTCAGATGTTGCTGCCTAATGCACCAAAATACCTCATACATCTTATAGTTTGGCAAGACAGCAAAGGAACAAGTTTAAAAAAAATTAAAAAAAAACAGAAAACCAAACAGTAAACTAAAAACACTCTTACAATAGCAATAGTGCAGCAAAGTAAAGCATACACTTAACTTAACTTTCTGCCCTTAAGCTATGGTCACAAGCTTTGAGAAGATATGGAAAGAATGAGATCGCAGATATGAGCAGTTAAAAATGTGTTTTTTGTATTCTCTACCGTTGATAAGGATGAATCTTTATCTTTATGCTTCTGTGGAAATGGGTTATGGCATACCTACAGTATCAACATGCTCAAGCTCTAAGGTTAAACCTCTGACTACACACTGGAGCTTAGGTGTTGCAATATGATAAAATATATTGTGTGTAAATGTCTATCAATTCATATCATGTTCTACTGTTTATTTAGTTGCTCTCTCAGAAGTTGTGATTTCGACGAGTAGGAGGAGGGGGACTCCAAAATCTAAAAATCTAATCTCTATTTGACTTTTTTTTTTGGACATGACAAATACAATCAAGAGCTCAGCTGCAACTTTTGTCTAGAAAGACATGACCCTAATTTGAAATATGGCAGCTAATGGAAACTCTGTGTTTTCGATGCTGTCGTTGTTGTGAAGAAAGATTCTCACTTGTCATTTCCTTTTCAGTAACACTCTTGTAGCAAAGCTGTTACACTAAAGTCCTTCAGTTCACCACAACTCTTCGTTTGGTCACGCTGCAGGAATGACTGAACATAAACACAATCATTCTAAATCAGCAATGACACAAAGAAAAAATATCTTGATGTAATGCTGGTTCTTTAACTATGTGTGATGTCTAGTGTGAGGGAGAAAGAAAGAATGTAAACATATTTACTGTGGAGAATACAGGTAGACCTAATTCACAGTGAGCCCTGATCATGTCGATACATGCTGCTGGAATACAAACCCAAACCAACAAGGTCAGTATCTAGAGCAGGACTCCTGTTAGCTTTACTAATCCAACTGGTCACTGAGGTTTAGCAATGGAAGTCCAACTATATGCTGGAAAAATACAGCTCATAGACAGGACTTAGTGGACAAACCTCATCTTTCATTAGTCCTGAAAGCACCTTGGGATCCACTAAAGATAACTACTAGTTTAAGTGAATGTAGGTCACTGTTCTTGGCCTGCTGGCAAAGTGACCCAGACCTAGATAATGAGCAGGAAGATGAACAACCACTTTAACACAAGGTTGAAGGCTAGGAAGCTGTCAGCGTGGTTAATATGAAGGTTTAAATACAACTAAATCCCACTAAAGTTTACGACAGCTGACACAGCAGAAAAGCTGACACTGAATGGACAGATTTAAGTGGGGATAAGCATCCATGTTTGTTGCATGGCTGAGTGGTGAGTCACTTAGCGAAGCAGGCCAGCTCTCAGCGGAGGAAACAGCAACACGACGGGAGGAATACACTTCCATCCAGACTCCATCTCCATGCAGATATTACCACATGAAGCCTAAAGCTTTTTTCCTGTCTCACTTCTGCTGACAGACACCTGAGGTTCTGCTGACTGGAGACATCCTGGGACAACTGTCAACGACTAAGCTAGGGGTCAGAGATCCTCAGCTGGAATAGTTGGCCAGCATGTGCAGACTTTGTAAAAGGCTCACCATTGTCATGCATATTTTAGAACAAGAAGTGAGGCAGGGATGAACTGGAGAGCACTGAAAGCCTACAGTCATATTTTCCATTGATATCAAAGCCATATGGCTGGATTTCATGAAATAGTTGAGGCAGTGCACTGCATTTGGCAGTATTTAATAGAAAAATTTCACAATAATGTGGATGAACAGGCTGGATATGTTCTGTGGTACTGATGTACAGTATATGATGATGTACAGTGTGGTCAGATGTTTATTGTAAGTAACGCCTTTTAAAAGTTCCCATGACCAGTGGTGATAAATGACATAGGATATCTCCATGACATCTTTAAATGAATGCATGTGACATGAAGTGAAAAACAGTGATAAAATTACACAAAACTAGTTGGTGGTTGGTGATTCTGATCACTTCTTGGCAGATAATCAGCACTCACTCTTTATAAATGCCCAGCACTGATTTTTTTAGGGGTCATCTTCAAAGCATTACATTTAACCACTCTCTTCCTGCTCCAGATTCTTGCGACTATGCCAGTGTTACAGGATCCATGTAAATATGTGCAGTGATGAGATTTTCTGCTCTGCAGACCAGAACTGTTCATAACTAGCTAGTGAGAATCAGCAGACCTCGTAAAGAACAACAACATTACCCTGCTCCTTTGGAATGTCAACTTGGACAACATGGAACCAAGGGACACAGGCTCACAACAGATAGCTGCCTCACTGTCTTCCACTTGATGCTCGGCACAAGTAATTCTTCATTCATTTTCCTTAATTTCCATTGTTCCACCTGGAAAAAAAAGACAGCTTTGATCTACCTAAATGTTCATATCCTAGTGGCTGATGAAAGTGCTTTGTTTAATCACCCTTTTTTTTAATCCAGTCGAAGATAATTACAGACGCAAATGGAGTAATCATCATTATTTACAAGAGGTTAAAAAAACAGCAACGTGTGGATGCACACAGAAGCCATTTCATTATTCCAACAGGCTTTACACACCATTAATCCCACTCTACCCACTATACAGTGCAGTGTGTATCCATGGGCTAAAAGGAAACAAAATAACAGAGTAAGAGGTTTACAGCATCTCCGTATGTTTAGTCATACTGTATAATAATAGATTTTATGAACTTTTGATTTCATTTTGAAATATGTATTGTGTTGCTGTTCAGATTTACAGCTAATTTAATGCTCCATGCTTTTTTAAATACTGTTTTGGTCTTATCTGGTATTTGTAGTAGCTCGATGAACATTTTCTTCTCTGAGAGAGAAAAACCACTTTGCATAACAGACATTACATCTGTGCTGTCATTCCTTTACAGTGCTAATTATTGCGTGGGGCCGCTTCGAATTAGGAAAAGAAAAATGAAAATGTTTTTGCCTCATTTTCACTTAGCATGTTGCAAAACATGCACGCACGCACACACACACACTAAGAGACGGAGACCGTGATCAGGACTTCCCGACCACTATCAACACAAACAGAGAACAAGAAGAGGCAAATTAAAGCTGGCGCCGCTGATTTGCACTTCGGAATATTCTCACACGACCAAATATGAGATGGCAAATGATGTGGAATGATGCAGCCCATACTTGCGTTTAAAGCCACTTCTTCTACTGAGGCTGCACTCCAAGTGTCATTACAACACTTTACCAGTGTCATGGAAAATAAAAGTCAGGTCCAACATCACACAAGCAGAGCAAAAAACCACCGAACGGTTCTGTAAATGTGTTTCTGCATGTGAGCTTGTATGCATACACTTGCGTCACGGAAGTCCAGCAACATTACACCACAATGTAAATAACTGGCGCTACCAGGCTGCACCCTGTAACTGGAGAGGCATCAGTGTCGTTGTGTACATGTCTCTGCGGTATTTGACTCATTTTGGGGCACGAGTCCCAGATGTCTGCTTTGGAAACTAAACCTAAACAGATGAATATGGTGAGAGATGACAAAACACATCAGTGCATCATACTGTCAGCCCTCTACCGCCTTCGGGATCACTGCTATTATATGAAAGCTAGAAAGTTATTGGTAGCAGGTCTGCACTGATTTTGAGAAACCTGTCTCGTTAAGAGAGTAATAGAGAATAAAAAATTGATGATGCATGTCCTGTATCCATTAAAATTGTTTGAATCATACATGTCCTTACCTTCTGGTCCACTATGGAGCATACCAGATCCTTCACAGAAGACAGCGACAGGTCATTGGCCTCCAGGTTCACCGTCTCTCTAGTCAGTCCGATCTGCAGCAGGAAGGACACCCCATGGAAAGAGCTGCGGGAGTTGGTGGGGCTGGGCGCACTGTGACTGCCGTTGGACAGCCGTGTGTAGAGCGGCCCAGGCGGGCTCGGCGAAGAGGACGGGTGGTGTGGATGGAGAGAGTGGAGGTAGGCTCGAGGGAAGGATGGGGGAGAGGAGGCAGACATTGGGTTTCTTCCAATGGCAACGTGAAATGCTGAATAGTGGAGAATTCAGAGAAGGGTGATACAAAAAAGCACAGCTGGATCTCTCAGGATCTCTCGGCAAAGGGAATCTTTGGTCCTCATCAGTCGTGGCGACTCAGCACTGCATGGTTTTTTATCAGTGACATTGTTTTTCAGAAATTAAGAGGGTAATAACTTATCCGCCCACCTGCGCTCACACACCACACACTCATTAATAAAGTGGGCAGGTGATGGTGAAAAACTCTCGGTACAACCCACAGGCTTGTGTAACAAAATCGCCGCTGCAAACTTCATATCCTGGAGTGGTGCTCCTTCTCCTTACTGAAGTCAGTAATCCACTCTGACCACAGGAAACCTGTCACCACAAACACACACACACACAAACATACAGAGCTATTTTTATAATGAGAAAAGTATTCACCTATCTGAATATAGTAGAGAAAGTGTAGGACTGGTGCACATTAGAGTCTCTCTTTTCTGTTGTGTTATGGGGTCTCAGCGGCCCAGCTGTATGAATGAGTCAGCTCCTTTTTCTCTTCACAATGTGAACTTTTTTTTTTTTTTTTAACTAATTTAGACAGCTAATATACTTTTTAGATTTATGCTCCTGTTGAAAAAATAAACAACAAAAACAAAATTATTTCAACTAAATTCAACATAGTCCTCGCCAACATTTAATTTTAGAAAGTTTTAACCTCATTTCTGCCGTTTTATCTCTAATCTTCCACTTGTGTTGTGTTGTTGCCTCGCACTGTTATGGTTGTGACTACTTCCCAGTGTTAGCTTTAAGCTAACTCGTACTGTCTCTCTAATGAAGGAGTCGATGCTAAATTAGCCACAAAGCCTTTTAGCGTGTAACCATTAGTATCAACGTTACTATCGACATTTTTTCTTTTTACTTTTGTTAAACTTAACCAATATATAACTACGACGGGCCTTTACTTTCGCGCGCGCATCACCAAAAAAAAAAAAAAAAAGAAAAAAAGAGAGTCAAACCCCCCCTCAAAAAAGACACGTAAAAGTTGATAAAGCGAATCATTTCTGTGTTTACAAGAATTCAATCTCCATAAACATCTGGAACCAAGGCTTCTGAACATCTGCACCCCTCCCACTTTCGACTGGCTCGCTGGCAGAACACAAGCCGAGTCGAGAATGCCAGCAAAACAAGTTATACAAGCCCCGAATTTGAACATTGAGAAGATACTTTGTTGCAGCTCAACTTAATGTGTTCACTAATAAACCCGTTCACAACCAAACGTCGAATGAAATCACTGCGGAATGATACTTTACCTTCACAGTCAGCGAAGGGCGCTTTTCTTTCCATTGTGAGAGGACTGAAGAAACTTTTTAACTCCATCAACTGAGGAAAGCGGAGCCTGAACTTTATTATTCTGCACTTTTCTCTCTCTCTCTCTCCTCTCAGAAGTCGCACATGAAGGCGCAGCGTCGTCGTCTACGTGTAATAAATACTAACTTTACTTTGACATACAATCACGCTGAGACTATCCGAGCCGTCCATTTATTTTCTCTTATCTTTTTTTTTTAATTCCAGATTGTAAATTCATGCGCATCTTATTATCCTTCCAGCTGTGACTACTCCCCCTGACTGACGAGGGAAAAAAGTAGCGACCGTCGCTGGGGTTTGAAGTCTTTTCATCATCTGAGCATAACCGACTTTCCATGTGTGGGGAAGGAAACTTGAACTACAGACTCTGTGAAGCAATGGCGCCTCCGATGGAGCTCGAGCTAATGCGCATGTGCATTTCTTTTCCGTTATTTCAACTCAGGCCATGCCAAGAAGAAAAAAAACTTTATTCTACACTACCCGGTTCAGTTTGTAACACGCTGGTTTCCAACGTGGAGTCCAACAGTTTCAGAGGCCCCTGAAAGGATTTATATATATATATATATATATATACCCCTGCAAGAACCGATTTATACCAATTTACTTAAACAAAAAAAGATACTAAAGTTTGAGTTTCTGAACAGTTTTCAGTCTCACATCCTGTAAAACTGCTTCACTCCTTAAAAGAGTTTGGCCTCGAGTTCAGTGTAATTCTTAATTTATTAAATGTACAGATGCTATCTATTAAATTAACTGAAATTTTGCGGAGTGACAGAAGAAAAAAAAAACAGGAAGCTGGACTTGATTTTGCAAGGATGCTTACGTGTTATCTGACTGCTCATGTGTTTTCATGAACTAATACACAGAAGGCACAGTAGATTACACAAGAAATTTTAGGAACTGTTCCATTGTTTCCTCATTAGAATGTGACATTTTGTAATTCAGTAATGGCATTTAACGCGATTTACCTAAAAAAGGCAAGACATAGAAGTACATGTGCAAATATACAACAACAGAGATGTCAAACTGAATGAAACATTTATTAGTATACACAGTATTGGAAAAGGCTTTGTAGTATTAAAAACATTAATATTGTGGAAATGTGGGGTCTATTATTGTTGCCCAGGCCATCAGGCCCCCGCAGATGTCTTTTGCCATGATGCTGTCCACCTCCGAGCCACTCATTTTCTCCAGAACCTGCACTGCTTTCTGAGAGTCGTTGCCCAACTTGCAGATCACATAAACTAGAGGAAGTCACAGAGACAAAAAAAAAAAAAACTGACAGATAAGTTTGGACACAGTGGTGGACTAAATCTGAAGTTAAATTTGCTTTAACATTAACTTAGAAATGAACTTAAACACACTTAAGTGTTTTCTCACATGTTTACAATTACACAGAAACACTGTGATGGTCAAAAAAAGCTGCACACAAGTTTCAGTGGTACATTTATAAACAGATCTATACAAAAATAATTCAAACTTGAGTATGCTACAGGTGAATGTATATTAGATAAAGAAGACTATAACATAATAAGATAACGCTCAAGAAACCTAAATTTGGCTCGATGATAAAGAAAGCTAAACACAGTGAATATCCACAACGCCACCTAAAATAAAGTTGTGAATATTAAATGCTTTACAGCAGCTGCTCAGGTTAACCGTACTTGTTTTGGAAAAGGGGTCACCTAGCAACCCCATTACAACCTTCTATTAGCCGTCCAAAATAAGCCTCTAGCCTGGCAGTATGAGACTACACAGTTGAAACTGGAGTGAATATGCACGAGTGTCTCTACATGCCTGTTCATTTCAAACAACGTGTACGGACCCTTGATGGTGTTTTGACATGTTACCTGGAGGCCGGCAGTCACCTGCCATCTGCCGTTTCAACAGGCCAATTCTCTCCTGAAACAACTGGACGTGCTCACTCTTCCTCTCTTCTAGACTGGAGAGCGGGATGTCTGAGAGCGACATGAGGAGAATAATCACGCCGAAATGGGAAACTAGACCAACAGGAAGTGAAAGTACAGAGTGATGACAGAGTGAGACTGATTTTGGTCTCTCCATCACTGAAAGGATACTGAGAGAGAAGGGTAAGTGGCAGATATCCACCTCCACAAGAGGGCGCACATCCAACAGAAGATGAGGGTCTGCCTTGTCTATTATGGATTTATACTCCTGTAATTACATTAAAACAGCATTAAATACACTTATACTATCATCTTCATAATCAGAGCGAGGTGTGGCTTTGTTTATTTAATTTTTTTTTTTGGAAGAAAACACATAGATTTATGCCCACAGTTAGACAGGGAAACCAAAATTACTCAAAGCAAATGTTGAAATGTTACTTGGATTAGTATTTTTGGAGTAATATGAACATTTTAACTGCTCTTTCCTTAAATCACAGGAAACAAAACTGTTTCTAACTGGAGCCCCTTGCACAATCTCGATTACAGCTCAATCAATCATGATCCCCATCTCTGCGCTTAATGACTCAGCGGGTTTGAAAGCGCCAATTCTGCAGAAATATAAACAGATGCAATCCGCTACCACTGCTCGGTGTGCCAAATAGAACATGTTATTCTTTCCCATAGAAAATCTACAGGCACATTTTAAGTCATTTCCCATTTGGGGTTGGGTCAGCAGAGAGATGTAATCAGTTCACGAATGCTCGTGAAAACTGAGAAAATTGTGACTAATCATACAATAAACAGCACTAAATACAAGAAGTCACGCTATGTAATGGTCAACTGTTCTGGAGGCTACATTCCCTACCTGTACTGTGATCCTCTGATCTCTGGACAGGAGGTTGAGTCTGCGGCACTGAAACACACAGGAAATCGGGCCAATAAGAGAAATTTCCTACGATTAGAGGATCATTACATGTACTTTCTACATGTCATATTAAATGGTCAAATTTAGCTGATGTTAAGAAAAACTTTTTTTATTTCTTTAAAAAGCAACATTCCGGTGAAAATGTGCGCAACTCGACACAAAGCAACCGATCAGTTTCACGTCTTATGACCAGACCTTATCTGTGGCTGCAGACCCACAAAAGCTCTCATAGTCCACCAGCTTGGTGACACTGGGGTTCTCTCCACACACAGCACAGCCAGCCTGCTTGGGCCGCAACTTGATTGACCTGAATCTGGTGTCTTGAGCGTCAAACATCACTAGCTGCTGGCCACAGGAAGCTGGAACACTTTGTCAAGGATACAGCTTACTTTGTTTACAGTATCACTACGCAGCTTGATTCAAAGAATAGGCAGGCACATCTCGCATTTGTGTGTGAATACCATGGAAATGTACAGGAAATTTTTTATTTTATGTTTTTTTATGTTGGAAAACAGTAGAACACTTTCCTGGTTGACGCATCAGAGCCAGGTGTTAGCATGAGCAGCACAATGTGAGTCAGAGGGCATGACGGGGCAGGTCTATTCTCTGATGTGAGTCTCAATACAAGCATGAGAACTCTGCAAACACAACAGCTTCATCAGACAATGGTAAACGAGTGGTCAGCAGATAGAAATATTTCTGATTTTGCTTTGTTTTGTCAAAACAGGGACAAAACAGCCATTCCTAACTTTGCTACGATTAAATCCCTTTCAGCTGTGGATTGTTCATTTAATGCAGTGACTAGGTAACAAAGTATGACGCAGAGAAACAAAATGGCAAATGACGGTGCTGTGTGTAATGTGGTAGTAATGGAAGTAAAAGATACAGCCTTGTCCGGAGGCGATCTTGATGACTTCCAACGCTTGGAAGCAGCCCATTATCCCAGGAACTTGAAGAAAAGTGGGAAAAACAACTATCATTTACACAGTCTGCTCTCTGTACAACGTTAATAGCTTCTGGGCAAGTCAGGGGACGAGACTCACCCACTCCTAACACCCCTCCATCAGAACAGTTGGTGACTGTCTCCGGGGGTGGAGGTACCGGATACAAACATCTGTAGCAGGGGCCTCCGCGGTAGTTATATACTGTCAACTACAAACACACACACATACATGTATTTTACACATTTTAAGAAGCGTGACCACACTGACAGCAAAAAAGATACGTTTCTGCCTCACCTGTCCCTCCATTCTCAAGGCACTCGCCGACACAAGAGGCTTGCCACTGAGTACACAGGCATCATTCACCAGATAACGAGTGGGAACGTTATCCGAACAGTCAGCCACAATGTCATATATGAGGTCAACGCAGTCAAGGTATCAACATAGTTTGCAAATACAATAGGTTGTTACCGAATGACAAAATAATCTTCGTGCGTTGTGATAAAAACATGAACTTGAATGGGAACGAGTGGATGGCAGATGTACGAAATATTCACGACAAAGAATTAGCCGTCGGCAGCTCTGCGGAGCAGATGTAGGTCGAGGACTTTGCAGCAGGATACTGTTGAATGAGTTGCAAGGCATTTTCTGGTGACAGCTGCAGGTGGTAGGGAATACACTCTACAGTGGAGTTCAACCTGCACACAATAAGCCACATTCAAAAATAGCATTACATTTCCTGTACAGTCATGGTCACACCCCACATATACTGTATGAGCAGATTCTAAAGTTCAGTGTGTAGGATGTAGTGGCATCTGATGATGAATACCTATCACCTCCTCCTCCGCTTCCAAAGTCAGAAGCTACAGTGGCCTTCAGGTAACATAAAGCTCAAAAAGACCCTTTTGAGACTGAGTGTTTGGTGTTTAGAAACTGTAGAAATACAATGGATGGACTTGATGGGTCATTTGGACAAAAACGAAAAACAAAATACTTCAGATAATTACACCCTAATGGAAACACAATTGTGAGTCTATTTCTGCCAAATAGAGCCTCCAGAATCACACATTACACACTGGATATTTCAAACAACCCATTTAAGGGCCATAATGATGTTTCAGGATGGTAAACAAAATTAACTACACTACATCACATTTAAATTACATCTCTCCTTTCATCCGTCTCAGTCCTTGCTTCGTCTGGTGCAAAAACAAGCAAATAATCTTGTACTATGCATGCAGAAAAACTCATTAATGAAAGTGGGTGGCAGTGTATGTGACTCATCATGTGCATTTTTTTGCTAGTCAGTGAAATGATGCCCTCATGTGGCCGCAGCTATATAATGTGTGTGTGTGTGTGTGTGTGTGTGTGTGTGTGTGTGTGTGTGTGTGTGTAACCACAGTAGGCCCACTATGAGGGAGAAAAGCACCAAAAACAGCCATCTCTGAAATAGCATGTTTACACAATATTTGCAGACTGAGGAGAAATACACAACCATATATAACCTGTGGTGAGACTGAAGCGCGCCAGTGTACATTACACAACAACCGAAGGATCACAAAAAGTATATAAATACACCAATTATCATAGTTACTTCACATAATATCTAATTTATGAATAATGTAAAATAACAATATTTCAGGCTCATTCATGTAGTGTAAGTCTATGAAGGAATGGATAGAGTTACTAGTCGATACCTTATAGCTGATTTGGCTGCAGACAGAGCCTTAGCTTGGCCCTGGTTCTCCTCCCCATGAAGCACCTGTCTGTGAAGGTTACTGAGCTCCACCTCGTCATAGTCCAACAGGCCCAGGCGCCCTAAAGAGACACGGAGACAAACAAGTTGGTCAAAAGGTCTTCAAATTTTATGTCTGTTTACCACTTCAGTGGCTATGCCAAGAAATAGTGCTCTAATATTAACATGGCTCAACACAAACCCCTTGACCTCTTCCTTCAGTTTTTCCAGTTATCCTCAGTTAGTTGTATCATTAAAATTTCACATGAAGCATCATTGTAAGTGAGTCTGACCGCAAAAGAAAAACATATGCAAAGAAAGTAAATAAGCCTTAAATTAAAAGCTGAATACCTCTTTTATCCTCTGCAGTATGTTTTTACACTGTGTTTTAAACAGCATTAAAATAGGTAGTGGGATGTTTTTTCTTTGAGAAAAGTAAATGAACCCATCGTCACATCTACATTTTTTTAGTTTATCAGCCTCTCAGAGCTGGGCCAGATTGTTCCAAATGTACTCATGCTTATGTAATAGAATTAAAGACAATTATGATTAGATGCTAATCATTTTATTAATTAATTATAAAGGTCACCTACCAATGCCTGCTGCTGCTAGGTACTGTGCCAAGGGGCAGCCGAGTCCTCCACATCCAACAATCAGCACTGAAGTCTTGGATAAATTTAGCTGACCTGTTGACAAACAAGATGTAATCTGTTAAGTCATGCTATAAACCTCAACTGACACAATGCTTCGTGTACTTTGTTTCATAATAACATTGTCTGTAACCATTCATACCTTGTACGCCCAAGTCAGGCAGCAGAAGCTGTCTGCTGTACCGCATTATGTCCTCATTGGTAAGGGCTGCTTTGGCTTTCAATGGAGTTAGATGTGTCACTTTGTCTTGCAGCTCCAGTGTTGATATATGGCTCTGATATCACAACGATGAGACATTTATTATTACACAAAATAAACCAGTTTGTTCAGTAAATTTTAAGTGAAATTGCCTCACGGCCTTCAACAATATCTCCTTGTAAAATAATGAGTTTCTTTTGTTACATACATCTACAGTCTGACACAAGGAGCTAATTGGGAGTGGCTCTACATAACTTGGGAAAATCTAATCTTCTTCATAGTTTCTTTAAGATCTGTTTAGTTCAGATGTATAGATGTACTTAGTAGCCATGATAATGCCTGTTTTGTATTAGTATTTGGGAAGTTGTTATTCATAACTCTTAATATAATGCAATATCTATTTATTTGTGAGCTCCAAATCATGTCAGCTATTACAGGGTTGTAAAAACACAATCATCATAATTTCCTTTGTGTCAGCATTAATGCATTTAATGCTGTATTTTCACAGTAATCACGATGTGACAGACACAGTTATTGTCATGGTCACAGTCATAGTTACTGTGCGGTCAATTCTCCACTTTTGGAAGAATTTGTCATATTGTTGTTAAATATGTATCATTAATGATGATGATGTGTCATTATCCTCATTGTCCTAACCTTTAACACCCTAACCTAAAATTATGGACCATTTGTAGCTGAAATATTGTCAATCTGTATACAATTAAATATGACGAATACAACATCAGTGTTAGTAGTGCAATAGTATGAGCTGGTTACTGTTATTTTACATCTAAAAAGTATTAATTAAAGTATGAATTAAAAAAAGCTACAATAATATCTCCATGTACTTCCCATTCAGTGGTCACTTTATTGATTCAGTATGACATCATCAGTTACGATGTCGTCAACGTTAAGAACTGAGTGATTGGTTGAATTAACACCTGTATGAGTGTAAACAAAAACACACTAGCATGATTACTAGCTAGCATCACAGTTAGCTCTCTATCAAGTAAGTGTCGAGGTTTATTTAAAGACATAAAAGAGCTACGGTTAAACGTGAACAGCTGATGTATAAAGTAACGTCTACTTTAATTCTAATTAAACTTTCATACCTTTTCCAGCTGAGCTAACTTCTTCTTCAGAGCATCAATCTCTTTCTCCTGCTCCTTAAGCTGTGCTTTCAAACAGCACACCTCCTGGTCCATCGCTGCTGGTAGGCACAAACAACACGCTTTACCTTAACTACGTATAACATAAATTTTTTAAATAAAACACGTGTAGTGTCACAAAATGTACAATAAGTCTGTCTGAGCTACAACGCAACGTGTTGCAAGAGATGTTGACATATGCAGAACACGGGGCGGCAAACTTCCGGGTTTACTACGCATGGGACACGTGGTAGATGACGTAGAGGCGCTGAGCTTTTTTTGCATGGCTTAATGATTAAATCAGATAGATAATAAACAAACGTTTAGTTCTATTTTTTCATATTATGATATATATTTCACTAAAAGAAATGTTTAGATGTGTAAAAAATACAAAAGTGCCTAAAAATGTATATGTTGATAAATATGATTTTATGTTGTTTTTTTTTTTTTGTTTTTTTTTTTTTCCCCCGTTTGAAAAGTGATTTAGCAGACGTGGTGTTTAGTCAATTGTAGGTGTTGAAAAAAAAAGCAAAGCAAAGGAGCTATATTAGTTTACCATAACATTAATGTTCACAGACACTCATGTGAGACACACACACACACACACACACACACACACACACACACACAGCAGTATAATGACGCGCTGTGGTTGAAAGCGCCTTGGGTCCTCCCTCCTGCCTTTCACATGATCTGTGAGCTTTCACAGAGGAGAGACAGGAATGTGGAAAGGAGCGACAGCAACGATGGCTGAGCGAAACCAAAGTCCCTGTATAATTCGTTTATTTTACGCCGTGACCATTTGGATGACTGTCATCCACTGTTCCAACGGGATTCCCTGGACACAAGAAAAGGTAAATTGATAATAATAAAAAAGAAAGAAATTTTAAAAAAGCGTCTGTTAACAAATGTGACACCTTAACATACTATGTATTTCTAACCATACATTCAGATAATCGTGAAAAACGTGTTCTAAAGTGAAACCGTTTGTTTTAAAAAAAAAAAAAACTTGCCACGTTCAGTGCCTTTGCATTTTTATTGTCACGTAGCTGACTTTTAGAGGGCTGAAATTATTGATTGCTATCATTGATTTATTCACAACAAACAAATCTTATCATTACAAAAGCATATCTCCTCAGTCCTCCAATCATATTATCTGACACGTGTTTGAATTGCAGGAAAGTAATGTTAATTTAATACTGTTCATATCCTGTCAGTGCCTGTGCACGTTTCCTTTAAATACAGAGATCAGCAGTACTTAATGGCTACTCTTGTTTATTATGATACAAGTAAAACACAAGTTATCAAAACCAGATTTTACATTTTTAATAAATTTATTTATAATAGCTATTCATGATATTCCAATAATCTTCTGCACAGTTTGTTGGCGCTCATGTTGTGTAATTCTCTTGAGATGCACCTGGGTATGCCTGGCCATTCATGTTCCTCATTTATGTTCTTCTTCTCCTCTTCTCTTCACCTAGTTGCTATGGTAGCACAGTCATCATCATTGATCCTCCAATTGCAGATCTTGGTATTTATAGACCCTGAGTGGACCCCATTTTAACCCTGTGTGAGCTTGGTGATCCCCAGCTCTTCGGAGGACAATATTCAGTCTGACCACATGATTATACCTTTTGCATTGTACGTGTCACTCTGTAATTACGGCCCTGATTGTATGAGGCAACCAGTAGGACTGTAAGTGAATGTTTATGCTTCAATTGTAATGAAAAGGCTTAAGGAATGTGTCCTCCCCTGTTGTCAGTGAATAAAAGTGAAACTGAATTAGGAAAAAGGACAAAACATCTACAGAAAATATTCACTCTAAGACTAAGTGTAAGTCAATTCACCTCTCTAGTCATGTTTTAAGTAAGATATGACAAATGTTCCTGCTGATTTTTTTTAAATATATCTCATTTAAAATTGACTGGGTATTTTCAAAATCCCTGTGGACTTTTTTCATTAAGAAATAGCAGTCACATTATCTCCAATAATGGAAATAACTGTTAATTGAAGCTAGTTAAGCTAGTTATGGATGGTATGATATGGATATAATACAGTCTGCATCCCATCTCCACCACCATTACAATTCAGGGTCATACATAGGTGTAAAAAAAAACAAAACAAAAAAAAAAACAGATGCACACATACGTTTTAACTGTGCTCTGGTATTCACCATCTGCTTTCTGTCCTCCTTGTTAGTTCAGTTCCTGTTACCAGGACAACCGTAGTTCTCAGCACATGAACTTTGAGACCAAATGAAAAAGAGCCATGGGATGGAAGGATCAATATGTTTTTCTAGCCCATGACTGTCATCTGGAACCCATTGATCTATAGCACATGTGTGAATATGAAGTCAATCAGTATCTTTTCACATGAGTCTAATTGGCTTTTGTGTCTCTCACTGAGGAGGTGCAAGAGTGAACTTCACAGCTCATCTGAATAGAACCTTACCACAAGATCTAATCAACACTTTTTCATATGAACACACTGTTTTTTCCGAATGTTTTTGTATAGGTGATGTTGTTAGGCCGCATAATCCTGTTTCAGATTTTTTTTTCTTCTTAGATTTCCCTGCCCTGTCTTAAATATTAATATATATATATAAATATATATAAAAATTCCACTGTTGGTTTCCAGTAATAAGGCAGGAGGAACTGGCTGTTGTGTAATCCACTTTATTGCTCAATTTAAACACATCATAGAAAAACTTCCACTGGTATCTGCTGTGGTAGACACCAATGGGAGTTTTAATATTCTGTGTTTGTTGACAATTAACCGTACATTTTATTGATCTGATTACAATAAAAATCTACGCTTTTACAGCACAATACTCCCTGTATACACTTATACTTCCTCTCCAAATGCTGACTAAACCCAGTGTTATTTCTCATCCATTTTGTATTGTTATTATCTTGTTTTTTTTTCCAGCTCCACCATCGAGCCATCACCTTAACACAAGATGAGATCCGTACTGCCTTGTCTCACACTGACCTGGAGCAGATGTGGCAGAGGGATCTGAGGCCGCTGCTGGTTACCAGGTACCCAGGCTCTGCCGGGAACCAAGCTGCGCAAGAGGTGAGTACATCATTTGTAGGATGATAAATCATGACCAGGCCACAACCCAAAGGATTATGTGATAATACGCCAAGCTGTTTGACAATAAATGGCAAGATAAATGTAAAAATCTTACTTTTTTAACCCCATGTAAAACATTTTAGTTATATTTAAAGACAAAAAGAAGTGAAGACAAAATACTGTTTCATTTCTAAAGAACAGGGAAGCAGAAGGTCTTTCACAAGTTTTATTGCTACAGATTGGTAAACTTGTGAGAGGGCGATAGCCTTACTAGTCATTACTAACATGTAATATGTAACATGTGTTTGTTCATCAGCATATCAAAACAACCCTCGGTTCCCTCGGAGCAGGCTGGGAAGTGACGGAGGACAAGTTTATGTCACAAACACCCTATGGCCCTCTGCCCTTCACCAACTTAATTGCCACTCTCAACCCATCAGCAAAGCGCCGCCTGGTTCTGGCCTGTCACTATGACTCCAAGTACTACCCACCACAGTGGCACGGGAGGGAGTTCCAAGGCGCCACAGACTCTGCTGTTCCTTGTGCTATGATGCTAGAGCTGGCAAGAGCCCTGGACACTGAACTGAAAGCTCAGAAGGTAGTTGGTTAACAAGTGATGTAAACCTACACTACAATGTGGTAAACATTATTTCTCTGTTTGCCTCTAACCCCATGTGCGCTATAGATGCTTAAATCTCTGCAGTGTGTGTTGAATATGTTTTTCGATGACAGGCCACTTACGGGTGTGAATTGGTTTCTGCGGTTGTGGCGAACACTAACTTGATTTTGTGGCCATGAATCATAGTGAAGTCAGACAACAGCAACAGAAAACTCCAGAATAACAAGGCCAAACATGTGGCAGACAAGACCAGTTCCTGGAACTTGGTGACCATTACTGTGGATTTTCACACAAACAATTATCACTTCAAAACAAGCTAAGTGTTGTAAGGGGGTGAGAGAACAGAGAGTGGTATTTACAATGAAAACAATTAAATTTAAGAGCTAAGGCAGATACTTTTGTCATCAAAATACCACAACGGATAAGGCATTAGTCTACTGATCATTTCTTTACGACCTTTGAAACTGCCCAAAACTGATCACAAACATATAATTATTTTCTTATTGAGGCTAAGTAATTTCTTTTAATACCTGGGCTTTGGTATATGACACATTTATTGGGGACTATTTTCATAGTACTATTTCCTATTTCCTATTATATATTTGGCGCATTGATGTGTGTTAGAGTTTTTGTTTATTTTCTATTTAGAAATCATCAAAGACTAGTATTGAGTAGGAAAATGTATTGATATAATAGTCAAATGTAGACCAAATGTCAGCAGCCTTATCCTGTAATCATTTTGAGTGGGTCAATAAGAAGCAATAGACAAAAAACAAATGTCAACGGCAACAGAATTTCAGATACAAAAATCTATGATAATTGCTATTGTCTCATCAAAGCCAACACAAATTTGATCCGAACTGTGTTTAATTGTTGCATAGACGAGTGACTCATCAGAAAAACACTTAGTATTCATGGAGCCTGCTACTCTGCACTTTCTGCGTTCCACATCTCAGAGCTCCATCTTTTGGGTGGGCAGTGACAGGGCCTGTGACAAGGACATCAGCCAAGGGACATGTTTGTCAGACTCAGCTGTCTGTCACAAAGGTCACTGCTGGAGCTGAAATCACTCTGAATACAAATACAGCTAGAGTGGAGCAGGACCTATAGTCAATATCACAGCTGATAAATATCATAGCAGATAATGTAAACACAGCATTGCGGAAGCAAGGTTTTTGTTGAAGTGTAGCAAATTTCTAGAATTAAAGTAATGGTTTTTTTTTACTAACTAATTAATCATTAGTATTATAATCATTTTGTAACTATTTTTGAAATAATTGGACTGTTGTGTCATGAAATACCCACTAGAGGGCAGCAAATCTTCAGGAATGTAAACTGCAGCTTTATATGACACACATTATTTTCTTTTTATTTCTCACTGCAGAGCTCAAACCCCGACCTGACGCTGCAGCTGATCTTCTTTGACGGAGAGGAGGCTCTTTTCCAGTGGACCCCCATGGATTCTCTGTACGGCTCTCGCCACCTGGCCCAGAAGATGCAGAACACCCCTCACCCCGCAGGAGCCACGAACACCAACCAACTTCACGGCATAGTACGTTTCAGTCCTGCTCATACCATCCCTCTCCTTCTGAATCACTCGAGATTAACATAATCACTTAATCACATTCAAGATCATCCCTTTGTTAGCCCACATCAATTTCAGTGCAAACTGCTTAGCTCTCATCTTTCTCTCTTTCACACACACAGAGAACCCACACAGACACCTCACCAGGGGAGACACGTCTTAAATCGCTCTGTATTTTAAAGAAATCCCAAAAGCTCACCAAGCCACCTATTTTATCATCTAGGAGAGCTTGGATGTCTTAATATCAAACATCATTTATTATACAGTCTATGATAACAAGTCATTAGTTTATGCTTCATTATCCCAGCTCAGCTGAGATAATGCAACTATCAACAAATGGAGACATTCCTGTGTGGACAGACAGCAATAAAGCAGACAGTGTCTAGTGTCTGCATGTATGTGTGTGTGTGTGTGTGTGTGTGTGTGTGTGTGTGTGTGTGTGTGTGTGTGTGCATGTGAACAGACAGATGGGTGTGTGTTGCACAGATAAAGTGATGTGAGAGTGTGTCTCTGTGGAACACATGATGCCATCCCATCGCCGCACCTCAAAGCAGAGGGAACTGCGAGGTGTGATTGTTTTGGGAAGAAGGATGTGGTCAGGGATTTATCTTCAGGATGTGCAGAGAAAGTTTCTCGTGAGAGCTCAACAGTGTTGTTCACTCCACCCCCACCCACTTCTCCTCCTCTCCAGGATCTGTTTGTGTTGTTGGACCTCATTGGAGCTCCCACCCCTTACTTTGGCAACCAGTTCCCCAGCACAGCAACCTGGCTCACCAAACTGCAGAACATCGGTGAATGATCCAGTATTTTTTACTCTTACTGCTGCACCACAGGGGTTGTTTTGATTTTGCTGACAGTGTATAAATGTGTAAAAAGTGTAAGTTGTAAAACAGCCATAATCTAGCTATGAGTCACTGTAATTACCAGTCATTAATATATAATATATTACAGTCAGTCATACTTTTATGAGGGCCAGTGAGCCAATTCTTTTAACAGTCAAATCACAACAGTACACTTTATCTTTCCAATCTGTTATTATTCCTCTGTATATTTTTAGTCACTAATGTTTCTTATGGAAAATTTAAGATCCTGGAAACTTATTTTCTTTATCAGCTTCTTGCTGTTTGCAAATGCCTGCTTCATTAATACACTATTTTCTGCTAAAGCAACAGTCTGAAAGTAGTAACATTTAAATCAAGATTATTAAATGTGATGATAGTTGTGGGGTTGTTGTTAGGCCTCTCAATCCAAACGATCAAAGCACACCAATACAGTCTTGATGGCGGACATTGATTACTGATGTTTTTTTTTTCTTTAAACTAGATAGATGCACTTTTTAAAACTCTTTCTTCTGCCGTGTTTGTCCTCAGAAAAGCGTCTCCACTCCATGAACGAGCTGGTGGATCATCCCAGCAGTGTTCAGTATTTCTGGCCCAATCGACCCGTTGGTCACATACAAGATGATCATGTACCGTTCCTAAATAGAGGTATACACACCAGCAAACACAATTATTGCAAAATTATTACTTATATTGTGTTAGTAGTAGTAGTTGATACCATTCAATTCTGTGCCTTTCTTTCAGGTGTACGTATCCTCCATCTTATCCCTTCTCCCTTCCCATCCGTGTGGCACACGTTTGATGACAATGAACAGAACCTGGATCGACCCACCATTCAGAACCTCAACAAGATCTTCCAGATCTTTGTTCTTGAGTACCTCAACACCAGACCAGTTGTTACTCCGGTCCCTTCAGTCTCATCAGTCCCCTCGGAACCTTCAAACCCACAGAATGCCCCATAAAATTATGAAGAAATTGGTTTATTTATGTCTTGTTGTAGTAAAGGCTTCAAACTTATAAACTGGTATCTACTGTTAATTCATTACCAACACATCTATTGTAGACAGAGAATATGTTCATATATAAACGTTTACATTTCATTTGGAATCTATAAGTATAATAAAATGATTTTGTCCTACATCAGTATGTATGTGAGTATTGTTAATGCATGTTTTAGACTCTTCCCCTTGAGTTCTCAACCTCCATCAAAGAGGTCAGCACACTGGATCTTCTGTGCCTTTTTTTTTTTTTTTTATCACACTGCTCCCTTTATTTCAACCCAAACACTCTCGTTTATCCAGTGAGAGGACATCTTAGCGCCAATGCTTGTATCAAATGGGAGAGGAGGAAGGAAGTTAGAAAAATAGTTAGAAAAGAGGTTAATTGTGACTGGCAGCTGTTAAAATGCTATGATGTTGTCTCTTTTAAGACTTGAAATGGTCAAAGTCACAAACCAATAAAAATCCACAGTTGGTGATATGCTCAATAGGAACAGCCTGAATCTGTTGCAATAAAAAACCGTATGTACAATAGACCGTTTAACTGAATTCTACTAAAACACGTGGCTAACATGCATCACAAGGTGCCTTTTAGCCACAGGGTATGTGACATTTCCTCTCCTGCTTCAAATCTGTTCAGTGGTTAGAGTGTAAAACTGTCAGTGGCAGGAAATAGGTCTATTTGTTATTATTACATTATCACAACATCTTCAGTCTATCACATCCTGTCATCTCAGAAAGTGAAGTGGATGATGTTTCTTATGCCTATCTTTGTATATACAACTTTATTAGACCCCAATCTTAATATAGATTCTAGAATAATATACAATGCCAAAACTGGACTTCCTGTATTTTTTAAGGGTCGAAATAAATGTTGATCCAGAATACAAAGTAGATAGTTTGTTTATCTTTACGAGTCATGATTAACATTGTTAACTAGTCATTGTTAGACATTGAAAGCAAAGCTGATCCTGATCTGATGTGGCAATTACAATAAAGAAATGTGACCTTTCGCACAAGGAGGTCTGAACTGTCTTTCTAATTTTAACCTAATACCCAAGTGAGAAATGCTGTTGCTCTTCTTCCAGTTTTTAAGGACCCACTCCTCAGGTCTCACCCTCCTATCGCTCTTAAAGCTCAGGCCCTGTCTTCTTAAACAGACCAAACAGTCCCTCCATCCCTCCACCTCACCTCAACAACAATCCCATGATTCACTTTAATCCTATCAGGGAGGACCTCCCCTGAATTCCACACCACCTAAATCCCCTTCAATCCAGCCCACTCCCATGAGAACTCAACATGACTCCAACTCCCCCGTTTGCTGCAGTTAGTGATGTTTTGCGATGCCTGGTAACCACGTACACCAACACACTGTACATCTCTATCTCAAAGGAGATTAAATGTATAACTGCTTCAGAGGTCATTAGTCAAATTAGACAGCCACATGTTGTTATCGTCTCCACCCAGACCCCAGAAAGTTGAGAAAATCATATGTTTTCATGCTTTTATAACTTGCGAATAGCAGTGAAATTTTATAGAGGCACCTATTCTTCATTTCTTTAAGCCGCAGTATATTATATACTACTAATCACACACACCCTCACTCTATTTGGTCCTGTTTCTGTAAGTATAGGTATTATTTTGTTATTTTCTCACCTCAACCTATCTGACAGTCATCATTAAAATGACTTGGCTCCAGAGAGAGAGAGAGACATATATGTTTTATCTAATTTTAGTTATTAAAAAAATTAGTTTAATTAACTTTAATCCCAAAAAAGGGACTCTTACTGAAAACGCGTCTTGGTACAGACCTGCCAGTAAGGAAAACTGGCATGTTAGAACAAAGAAAACAAAGAGGCACAGAATAAATGGTCTTCTGCGAAGCAAATTGATGCATTTTCCTAAGGTTAATAACAACCGAGCTTCAATCTGCAGCTGATTACAGTGCAGAGAACACAACAGCTTCCAAGTTTACAGCAGCGGAGAGGGGATGGGAAGGGCCGGGATTCTCCCATGAAAGGTGTGTTTCAGATTGTTGAAAACAAATAGCCAGGAAAGGTTACTTAATGTCAGAGGCTATATCAGTAAAATGACTTGAAAATGTCATCTATAACCTCTTCAAAGGCATGTGTAGCTAAAACCTGCTGGAGACGCAACACCTGAAAGGTTTTAAATAACAGTAACTTTTACCATTTTCAACAACAGAATTGCTTTTTCTATTAATATTTCCTGCATACCCTTTAATACAGATTTATATCTGCTTTTCCAATACAGTATGTCATACATCATCAACGTCTAACTTGTTTCATTGTGTTGCTGTGTATTTTTTCTCCACACTAGCAGTTTAAATACGGGTGTCAGAGTCATTAGAGCCTAAAATTCAGTTTCAGTTTAGATGATTGGATTGGATCTGTAAATTAGTTAATGAGAGTGTTTACAATGTGGAGCATTACTGTGAGCATGTGTGTAACAGTGTATGACAGCCTGCTGCTACATGTGAGGAGCGAGGAAACAAAAAGCACCAACAGGGGGCAGCAGTGAGTCATATTCATTTCAATGGAAGGAAAGGATTAGGGAAAAAACAGTTTTCGCTCCTTTTCCATGATGTTTCATCTTGGTGATCGCAAATATGATCAAACAAACACAGTCAATATTCTATTAATGATTTTATGTCATGACAGAACAACAGCCTTTCTGTGAGTAAAGAATATATGAGACGTTCACTAAACCAAGAATATTTTTGCGTTTTATGTTTAAATAATGTTGGTAGACTAGTATCCCAACCTATATGTTCCTCAGGAATAACAAAACAAAAACTTGGGTGCACACTGTTTAATGATCACGCCTCCACGTTCAAATGAGGGCGGTGAACACACAGAAACCACCTACATCTTAAGATGCATTCATGTACTCTCCGTCATCTCATCCACTCTAGTCACGAAGTGGTAAATAAACACGAAAGAGTGTATTAACTGGTTTAAATAAGCATGAAGATGCAATTTGAAAAATCTTATATATTTTTGAAACAAATATCAAACAAATTTAAAAAGATATAACCTATTAAGTTGTGTTACTTTAGCACGTCCAGTTTTAGTAGCCGATTTTTCCCAGTATTTATAGTGGTATTTGAACTCATCAACGCTTCCCGGCCCGGTCTATGAGGAGCTGAGGGGGATTTCAGTCCAGCCTCCAGACATGCGTCCAGAGGAGTTCAGTGAGTGAACATAAACAGACGGAAAGCACCGATCAGTCTTAAAGAATGGGACAACATTGTTTCGTATCGTATTCGTCATAGAACCTAGTCGTATTTTATTATCATTATTAGTATTTGTGTATAAATATCGCTGATATCGTGTTGAAGAAGTCATGGAGCCGATAACGAAGTGGACACCAAAGCAAGTTGTCGACTGGATGAAAGGTAAGCGCGGAGCTCTTTGTGTCTAACATTCATTTTTTTCCCGACAGAAACTGTTGCTTATTAACAACATTGTCGCTTTTCACACACTCGGTTATCTCCAGCTGGTTTCGTAGAAACTGTCCCTGTGTGACAACATACCTCCACTGAGGCGCGTTACAAAGTCACTGCGCTGTGTTGAGCGGTTTCACTCAGCTGTTTGTCTTCACCTTCACATTGCAGCTTAACTGGTTATTACAACATTTTTAAATCATAAGAATATGTTACTATTATTGCTCTGTGAAGCTGAGCGCCATTGTAAATAAATCTCAAAGAGATCGATTTCCAAACTCATTTACATTGACACCACAGACACTACTAGTATGTGATTTAACCGGGGAGACAATAAACACTCACCCCAGTCTGTCATCACTCAGTCATTTTTCTTTTAATTAAATGAAGTAACACTGATGTTTAATCACTCTCGTTTACCATTGACTTCAGTTTTGAAATCTCTGCCCCACACCCCTCAAATGATGAGTTCCTTGAGTCATTTTTAGTCAGATCTGAGGGTTTTTTTGTAAGGCACCCTTTAAAAAACCACACCTGACAGGAATGCACGCAATGGTAGAAACATCACTACTCTCACTCCAAACAGTGCTCAGCTCAGTCATAGCAAAGGTATGCTCAGTGAGGGACTCTAAATGGTATGAGAAGTATGGATGGAAATAGTTGCAGTGCGGCCATTCCAAACACAGAAGCAATGAAATTCCTTTGTTGGAGGAATGGCTTGTTTATGTGGCCATCTGTGAGAGGAAGCTGTATCCTTCTGCTTTACTGTGAAGGACATTTTGCAAAACAAATCATGGGAGATTTCCCTTTTAATCTCAGGTGTATTTCGGGGAAAGCCCTTTTGTCATCATTTGGAACCATAACAGCATCTGAGCGTCATAACTGCTGATTGAGGCATGCCTCCCGGGCTTCATCTATAGCTGGGAGCTAGAGGGTATTTTGGAGGGGTTAGTTTCAATGTGTGCTGTTAGAAGAGCCCAGCCTGGGCACGTATGGATGGTGGATTAGTTGTCTACACAAGCCCCATTGCTGTCAGTCTCCTGAAAATCTTGACTCAGCACTTGTCTCTGTAGCTCTTAGCCAGCGGATTTGCAGACCCCCTCCAAACACGGCAGGAATGAACTGACTGAAAAGCAGCAGAACATTCATAAAAATGTCACGATCAACCCTTCTACATACAACTGTTAGGGCCAGGTTGCAATATTCGGGTCATAACAAGTGTCACTTTTGTCATATTGTCACTTTGTTTTTATTGTTTTACATTGAAGATAAAAGTACATGACGCAACTTTGTCATCTCTGAAATGTTACTTTCCACTTTGCGGTTGAGGAAACCTGAATAGTCATTTGCTTGGGTTAAAGGCATCATCTATGAGTGTACACTACAATTACTTTGCAAGCAGTTTGATCTGATTTTAAACAACCAGAGCCACAAAACAAATAAAAGTTTCAAACTTAAGACTCAGAATGCATTGGTGTCTGTTGACATTGTTTAAACCATTCCACACACACACACACACACACACACACACACAAAAAACACTGAGTGGTCCTTGGCCTGGGTGTTATCTTAAGTCCTTACTGTCAGCTCTTGCCCCTAAAGCGTATTTTAAATGTCTATTGTGTTCAAGAACAACAAAGTACTGTATGTGGCTAAGAGAGGACCACAAGTCACCAGCAGCATCCATGGAAAAGAAAAGACTTTGTGTTGTCCTCAATGACCACTGTACATTACACAGTCACAGCATGACATGTAACTGCTGATGTAGTTTGACTGAAGAATAATGTGTGTGTGTAATTCTTTCATACCAAAGTGCAGCAATGCCAAGTCCTCATTGAGAGCAGGGGTCACGGCCCCACATTGACCTATTCACACCAATGGAAAACACGGCTGTTTAAAGTTGTCATATGTGCAAAAGAAGTCAAATTAAAGTCCCAGCAAACACTGTATGCAAACATTTTTTCTTATTTGCCTCAGGTTGTTTTCCCCAGTAGAACAGGGGCTTTTTTGTGTATTGAGGCAGTTGTTAATCACTTGTATTGTTCAAGGAGATCAAGCAGTGGTTGGTGGATGTTTATTGCCAGTGAAAGGGCGTTTGGTTCATTCTATTTAAACACTGTTGTTCTTGTTTGGTGACTGGAGATGCCCCGAAGCACATTTCCTTCACCATGAGCTCTGATCTTCCAGCTGGACCTGTGGTGTCGTGTGATTGGTTTGCCATATGTCATGTGTGGAGCTGCTTGTCCTTAGGGGAAATACTCACCTTTCTAATAACAGTATAGATAGCATAACACAATGTGTCCTCTCTAAATTAATTAAATTGTCTGTTACAGAGTAACAGCTGAGGAAGAGCTGCATCAGTGACATCAATACAATGGCTTTTATGCCAAATATTCACAAAGTCAAAAGTTTAAGTCATACGCTGCAAAGTCATTTTCCAAATATAGCCCTGAATGCACTGAGAGCGGCTGGCACTGATCAGGGAATGTTTAGCTCCAACTCAGCTGAATAACTTCCCATTTCCCAAACACACTTTCCTTTTATCCCCTCCACTTGTCCACCTTGTAGTTACTCAGAGTGTAACTGCCAAGTTTTAACAAGGCATCCCAGACATGCAAACCTGCACAACTACTGTCTGACTGAATGGCTTTTATCCAGTTCTTAAACAAGCCCAGGCTTTGCAGTTCAGTACACACTGGATGTCCTCCAACATTTTCTGTACTTAAATACTGGCTAATCAAATTTCAAAGCTCTGTATCTGGAAATGGATTAGGCATGTGAATTTTAGTAATGGAGTTTATTTGGAGCTTGAGGTCATGATTAAAGTCCTGCTGATGTGGAAGGCTACGTCTACCTCATACCTCTTTTAGACCAAACAGCCCTGTTTGGCACACATCTATACAAGGGCTGGCTCTATTAACTTGTCAGATGTTTAAGGTGCTACATCAGACATATCTTGGGTGTGAACATTCCCCATAACTAGAAGTACATGATAATAATGGTAAGATCCAAGTTGAGTATGTATTCATTATCTCACACGTGTTTATTTTATGTCATGTAGTTGGAAAGTTGAGATCGTCAGCAAGGTTGTGTGTGTGTGTCCTGCTTCTCAAGTAGCAGTAGGGTGCCAAGAAGGTAATTAGGTTGTCAGAGGGGTGACAAACATGTGCTGAATATGAGTTTAGCTTTAAGCAAGTGTGTACTCGAAAAAATAACACCATTGTGTCTGAGTCTGCACATCCTGAGTGATTTCACTGATGGGTACCTTCAGCAGTCTTATCTATTGAGGTGATAGCGAGGTGTGGGCAATGATGGTCCGTGATCCTTATCTGGCTGAAACAGAGACTTCCTAAACTGGAGTGTGAACAGACGTTGAGCAGACACTTCACCCTTATTAAGGCATCCGCTGACTCTTTTATAGTGGCAGCTCTGTCGGATAAGTGGAGGTCTATGTTTGGATAGCCTCCACAGGCATCATCAATCCAGTTTAGCAACCCGTATACTGTATAGCTCTATGTGTGTATGCATCAGGGAGGGCAGGTGTTAAATTAATCCAAACATAGGAACAGTGGAAATGGGCTCGCCCCTTTTAGTCGCTAGTTATGTACGTAAGGAAATAAAAAGGCAATATAATTTATTCAAATGGCAGTAATTCTTCTCTCGGTGTTAAAACCCTCGTCATTGTCATTTACCAGTTAGCAGTTATACAGCCATTCAGCCCCTAAAATTGAACTATTGTGCTCCACTGATGGTCAGATAACCATGCTGCTCCTTCATAGAAAATGTCCTTTAGTGTTGAAGGGAAGTGCTGTAAGAGGATTCCCCCTGGGGAGGGATGACTGAAAGGGATTGCCAGGATTTCGTTCATGTTAGTTCCACCGTGGCCTGTTTCTCACACGGCACCACAGTCCCAACCTTATAGCCTCAGGAGCTCCAGCATATGGAGACTTGTAGAGAAATCATCAATAGTTAATATTACTGTGCTAATCCAGTCTCGATGAGACACAGGGAACTCAAAAGTCGGTCACATTTGGGTATGTATTTGTGGCCTAAATAATAGTGAAAAGTTGCCATCTGTTTGAACTACAGGTTGCGATTTAATACCAAGAGTGTGTATTTCCTTGTACGTCCAACAGTTCTTGTCACGGTGCCAGCAGAGGAGACCCAGTGCCACCTCACATCCCTGCCATCCTGGGCACGACCAGTTTGCTTTTCATTCAAATCTAAAATATGCATTGCAAATCTCCCTGATGATCTCAGCTTAGCAGGACCTGCAAGCTATTTGGCCCCGCTCTGCCTTAAGAGCATTGCCCCGTGAAGTGCCATGCTTAAGCTGTAGCAGTAAAAAAGCTCCAACCTGAGGTGGCACAGCGGGTGCAAGTGCAAATACGGGTCACATGCTGACTGAGCTCCTGTACTAGGATGTGAGGTAGACACGCACCTACCCACTCTAACTGGTTTATGTGTTTGCGTGTCATGATTGCGCCTGAGGACTCAGTGATTTTTCAGCGTATTAACGTCTAAAATTGCCACCGTGCCAAATCTGCTGGTGAGCTGGTGAATAGGCCAAAAAAGAGAAGTTGTATGGCCGTGTTGGTTTTGTTGCCAAAGCACTGACAATGTAGCTATGCTCAAATGACCACAGATCACGAGAGGAATGCAGCCGACTGCTGTGTTTTTTTTATTCTATCAAACTGCTCAGTGAGTGAGCAGTCACAACAGGTCACACATGTTCTTTTGTTGCGTCGGGGGCCACAGATTTAAAGTGCTTAGGCCAGTTAAATTCACGGTCCTCCCATCACTGACCAGATACAAACAAAAGCTCTTTCATCCCGCCACCAGTTACACACAGAGTCCAGTGTCATTATAATTTATAAGTGATTTGTAGTTTTATGAACTCGTAGCCATTTTTGGTTTAGTCGTGCATCTGGGTGAACGCCAAATAAGAGCTTGTTCAGAACATGCCTGGACTCGTTCATATTTTCCAGTCCTCCACTGAGACTGAGTGAATTCTTCTCTTGCTGTTTCACATTCTCGCTATTTCGCATTATGTGAACAAACTTTAAACCAGTTTTTTACAGTCCTTTCTATAAATATTTGCATGATATCATGGTGTTGGTATACAGCCTTTTATAATTTGTAGGTCTCCATGAACGTGTTGGTGTTTTCCCCTCACTACAAAATAGCCTTTGAATGTGTCACCTCTATTGTTGACTTACTGCTACATTAGATGGTGCTGATAGACGTGGCAGCTGTAATGTACCACTGTGTTTTCACTCCAGTGATGTAGCACTGATGAGCCCCCAGGACCACTATCAGAACGACTTCATGTCCCTGAGCGTAAAGAGGGGATGAAAGTGTTTTGGTTTAGAAGGAAACGTAAGAACGCCTGGTCAATGAAAGGGAAGCTGCATATTTTATTATTGTTGTTATCACAAATCAGTGACACAGCTGATAGCGTCCAGTTTCTGTTTTCATCCCTTCAAAGTTTAAAATCCCCCAGGGAGTCCTCAGAAAATTACACAAGCCACATTACAGGGAAGTCATACGTGTCATACGTTCTTGTATGGAGGAAATGTTTTACAGTGACAGTTACCCTCATGCGTGGTGTCACACTGGAATTTGTTGTGAAACCTGAAGCTAATTGAACTTAAAATCATCAGCTGCAAGAAATTTAATCTTCACAAATCCACTGTCGTATCTCAACTAATACAAGACCAACGGCTGGAAACGCCAGCAAGTTTCAAACAAAACACTTTTTGTTTCCCTTGATCTCAAGTCAATAGATTGTATAAAGGGACATTGGAGCAAAATGTGGGTTTTGAATTTGTTTAAGCAGGGAGTGGTGGCTTCCTGGACCTGAAGAAACAATTATGGGATACTCTGTTGATTCTCCCTTTTGTCTCCATCAGTGTGGACACCTGGGAGAAGCCTTCCCACCTGCTCTTCCTGTCTGTTTGCATGTGCCACCCTTTTTCCTTTTTAACGGCACCGTTATCATTTATATGGGACATGTCTGTCCCTTTTTTTTAATATGTCACAGCTGAGAGGGAGACCCGGGTGCTGGCTAGAGTACAAACAAACCTCACCTGTAAATGAACACAGTGTGTTGAGATTAACAGTCGTGTGTGTGTGCGCGTGTGTACGTTTATGAGGATTACACGATCAGTTTAGAGCAATAAAACAAAATGTGGGGACACATGTTAGAGTCAGCACAGTAACTACAGCATAATGAACAGATCGTCAGTGTGTGTGTCTGCGTCATCGCTGCCCTGTCTTGGCCTGCGGGTGACACGCCGTCGCTCTCCTCTACCTTTCATTGAAGATGACTCACCCTTCCCCACCCACTGTCCTCGCAGCAGGGAGAACTGGATCAGCTGCCTGTGGCCTGTGTTTGTATGTTGCATAACTTATTCAAATGTTTGTAGGATTCACACTTGTATTGTAATAAGAGAAAGTTAATTACTTTGTTGATTAGTTTCTTTTACATGTATTGTACATGTCGCTGTTTGTCTTTTTGTCTTGTACACAGTGGACAAACTAATGATGCTCTCAATCTTTTTGACCACCGTCTCCTCCCTCACCGACCTGGACACAAGCCAGCTATAAATCACTGGATTGTGGTCGAGCACTCTTCTTCCTCTACCTCACCCCTCATCCAAATTCTACAAACCTCCATGTCCCCCGAACACCACCACCATGACCGCCCCACTTCCCCTGTCACTATAGTAACCCTAATTTTATTTACAGTCCTGGCCGGTTCTTCAGTTCAGCGTTGGCAGCCATTGTGACTGAGAGGCTGACCACCAGTAGCTCTTTGTGCTTCGACAGCGAAGTCTTCCAGCTGGGTTTAGCCGGGAGAGAATTGCAGAAAGCTCAGATTTGTGAGGAAGAATTTGTCAGGAAGAGACCAGCACCGTGCCAATGTCATGGATGGAGCCTGTGTCTGATTCTGATGTGATTCTGATCAAGTAAATCCTCAGCTCGGTGCGATAATACGATCCTTCTTTCTCTTGTTCAGCTTGAAAATGAGCAACATTTGGTTGAGGGGATTTAGCCTCAAGGAGATTTTTGGCAATTAGTAGCTTCTTAATCAAAGATGCTTATGGGGATCCACATTAGGAACAGAGAAAGTACAAGACTCAGCCATTTGAGTCACCAGGGGCAATATGAAAATATTTTTTCATTTAATTAAAGGCTTATGTCTGTGTGTCATGTCTGTCTGATTCATAAAAGCCTGATATAGCATTGTTGTACGACATAATAGTACCATTAATCCAAAGTTTTAAAGTTGGCTGTGCTACAAAATATGCCCACATGCAGTGTTGGTGCATGTTTGCCTACTAGCACACAATTCCCATGGCAAACTAAAGTGAGTGCGGCTCATTTCCACCCCCCAAACCTTGTTCATCTTTATTGTGGTTTCCATAGGCAGCTATTATGGTGCTGGTAAATTGGTCTGTAATCAGCATGCAGGGCCACCCTGATCATACCCCATACATGTGATGGGATGAAACCACTAAACGGAGTTCCCTATTTTTTTTTACGACCTGTTTGTTTCTCAGTGGCTATGTCTTTGAACCCAGGTTTAGGTTTGAGGGGGATGTCACTTCTTAAAAGTGGTCATTTTCCTTGTTGTCTTTCCTTGTCTTTTTCTGTCTCTGCCCTTTGTTCTCTTTCTCCCTCCATCTCTGTCTCTTCACAAAAACTCCTTAATTATAGTTTTGTTTCGGAGAAATGATGCCGAGGTTGAAGCGAAGAGGGTGTTTTAGATGTCCTGTTGACACACAAACAGCACTGTCTGTTATGCAACATCCCCATCTTCAGTGTGAACGCTCAGGCCACACAGAACGACTGTCCCCATTGCACTCTGATTTAGCACCTATTGTGATTAAAAGTGGAAAAGGCAAGTACATTCCCGAATTCCAAAAGTGACAGTCACTGCTGTATTGTAATTTTTCAAGACGCAAAGGCCATGGCTATCTTTGGAAACTCGTCAACAGACGGAACCGCAACAATATGAATATGTTGGAGGGGTCAGGAAAGACGAAAAGATTGTGGTTGGGTGGGGATGCAGGAACAGGACTGAGAAGAGAACAGGGAGGAGGAGGGAGCTTGAGACATTTTTGAGGTCTTTGTTGCTTTCTTTAGTGGGTGTTTATGTTAGTGGTAACGAGCTGCAGTGTGTCCGGGCGGCCGACTCACTGGAGACAACAGTGACTGGCTGTTTATGTTGGCCTGAGAGGTTATTGCTCCAACCCCTGCCCCTGTCCAACACCCAGTGGTCACACTCCACCACCACACTCTATCACTGACAGTGGCTCGTGTCTAAATCAAGAAAAAAATGAAGCTTCTATACAGCTTCAGAAACCTGATCTTGTATCTACATTCCCCAAATGTGTTTGAGAGGATTCTGACATGTCGTGTCTCAGGTGCAAACTCACAGACCCAGAGATCCAGTTTTTCTTTTTTCTTTTTCCACTCCCCCAACTCAAGTAACAACTGTTCTTGTTGTCGCAATTTTGCTAAGACGCTCACTAATGCGCCTGCAGCAGTCTGTTTCATGTCTCTTTTTTTCCTCACTCCATCTTGTTTTTCTCTCCTTTTTCTCATCTGCTTATGGCCAGAAGTCATCATGTATCAAGTCATGCAACAGCCTAAATACCTCTCATAACCTCCTGCGCTCTTCTGCTCTGACCCTCATCCCCTCCAGACATCACCTCCCACCCCACACCAGCTCGATAATATCCAAACCTACAAACTTGGTAGTTTGGGAAACCAATGAAGTTATGAAGCGGTGTCACTGGGGTTGTGTGCTGCCAGAGGTGAAGATTAACTGAGCCTAGAGGCTGCTTCTGTCTCTAGTTGTGATTCAAGCACAACAGTTCAGCTAACTTTGATCCCGCCCCCCTCTCCTCTGCTCTTATCCGTCATCGTCCATCACCCCGTTAAGAGACAGAGGTGCTTTTGTCTCCGCGTGGAAGAGCCTGGACTCAGCTGCTTTTTCTCACTTACGGAGCCCACTCGGGACATGTCACTGCCATTTTGTAGTTGTCTGTGTTTCAGATTAGGGTACATGAAGTAAAACACTCTTTGTTAGCTTGAGGAAGCAATGATAAGATTAAATCGTGGGTCGCACAGGGTCGCGGCTCATTGAGCGGTCACTGGGTAATGAGGCTAGAATGCAGCGTCAGCTGTAGAGGAGACATGTGATCAAAAAATAACCAGAGAAATGAAGAAACTAGAGATAGAAAGCTGTATAATTCTAGACTGACCATAGATGAGAAAACAACATGCTGATTGGAGAGATGTAGAGCACCATTGTGTCCCCAGTTCCCAATGGACAGGCCTATTCAGTGTGTGTGCAGGCCTTGTTGTTGCCCTGTGAAGTCATGCATTAGAGGATAGCTTAGCAGTGGCCGAGAGGAGGTTTTTCTTTCTTTCTAATTACAACATGGCCTGATCTAGCCTGGGACTATTGTGCCAGAGTACTGTGAATTCCCACAATGGAGCTGCTCAGCGGAGAACAATGAGTCAAATTCCTGAGCATTCCCCACAGGTTCAGAGGCCAGGCTGACATAAAGACAGTGGAGTTACAGTGGCTTTGCTATTCTACACCCAGTAGCTTTCCCACTGGCCACCCCAGTGGGGATATTGGTTTGTGTTTGTGTCCCCGTTTGTGTGTGTTACAGGGTGGCTACAGCTGCCACTGGAAGCACAGTGAGGGGCCTGAAAGATGGTGGTGGGGCAGTGGTGTAGAGGAGGGAGCTTGTTTCGCTCTCTCTGTGGGAGGTGAAACTGTTCACTCTTTTTTCAAGTGAAATCAAACCCCTGAGAAAGAAAAAGTTGGCAACTGAACGCTGCATTTAAGGCATTGTTGCTCAAAACTGATCAACTTTTTTTTTTTTTACTGAGGACAGAACACTGAACTTATATAGTCCAAACCTGTGACCTGGTCTGTAAATCACTTTATCATCACAAAGACAAAATTGTTCATGAGCTATTATGTACTTGGCCACATTAAACCCAGTCTGCTGTTTTTATGCTTCATTGCGGATGTGAACATGTTGAGATTATGACAAAAATAGCCCCAGCCATTTGCAAAAGGAGTCTGTTGTTTACATTGCCAGAAATGTGTGCTTACACAGCCTTTACGTAGGCTGCACAGCTCTGAGGCTTCCAGCAGAGTCTAGTTCCACTTGTGGCATCTAGACTTGCAATATCTGGGGCTCTCGCTTTCCCAGCTGTTCAGAAATATGGCCGTGTGTACCATCGCACATACACACGCACCGAAGCTGTCCTGTTGCTAACCTGTTCTACACATAAGAACTGTTTACTGAACGGGAGTTGGTGGGTGGTAAGAAAGACCCCACAGTGAAGAGCAGGTGCAGTACGGAGGCACAACCTGGCATTTGCCATTTGCCAATCAGCTCCTTTTGTTTATTGATCACCAACACTGACAGATTTTTTTCAGTGGCTTCTCAAATCGGAGGGGGGGTTCTTTTTTATTTATTTTTTTTTTTTAACAGGAAAGTCTGTGTTTCCTTGGATTTCTTTAGACTCTAAATGTTTAAATAGTTTACATAAAATTTTGATCCAAAGAGTTTCATTTAGAAATTGAATGCAAATTCCTCACATGATATGAGTATGAAATTAAAGTTTCCATTTATGCTTGAAAATCAGTTAAATCATTATCATATCAGATGGTGACTTACTATGCAGATATAGTTTTTGCAATTTTCTTAAGATACCACAGAATTCCAGCTGTAAATTAACACTTGAGAACTGGTTTGTCATGTAATATAAGTCCAGTCCCTATATCCTTTATATTGAATGTTTTGCCAGCGTATTGGTGACGCGATCACAGTTGACATTGGTGCTTGTGAGCCTGTGAGTCTCTGCTACATGGTTACACCCTCTTGCTCCACTTCGAGGACATTTGCCAAGTGGTTCACAGAGGCTGTAAAAGTCCTTCCAAACGTTTCATCCTGCTCAGGCTGTGTGAAAAGCATTCACACAGTCCTCCCTGTTGCCCCCCCCCTCACCCCCCTCCCTCCTCTCAATTCACAATAATGTGACACTCTATCTCCTTTACTGCGTTCTCTAGCTTTAATGAAAATTGATAGTCTCACAAGCACACAACACACCCAAGCAGCCATTGATCGAGGCCCAATAAATGTTTTATAAGACCTTCTGTAAGGACACCCCTCTTTTATTCACAAGGTGTCGATGGTTGAGTCCAGAGGGAGGACACACTGCTGTGGTATCTTCCTCTGAGGGCCCCTGAATTCAAAGGGAGAGTGATGCATTTGCCCTGTAGGACGCATTCACCCTCACTCTCAGTCACTGCTATTCTTAAAGAAGTAGGTGTCTTTCGCTGACGCATGTAAACACACACACACACACACACACACACACACACATGCGATTGTTCCATCTCAAAGCAAATGCAGATTAGCTTGGACCCTGAACTTTCTCCATTTCTAACCTTTCCTGAACTCGACTTCCAGGATCAGGGATCAGAAATGTGGCGGGAACACACACTTGTGCCAATGGATAAATAAAAGTGAAAACAATGTCTGGAGGAAAGGAAAGACCCTCTATTCATCAATTAGTGGCTGCAGATTCATTCCCCGACCATTTCTTTCCAGACTGTGTTCCCATATCTAGTCTGCGTGGTTTTACAACAACCGAGCTAAGAAAAACACCCAGTATAAGCCTCAGCGTGTTTTATTGTGAGCTGAACCACAAGTTTCCCTTGTGCCTTTTCTTCTCGTGCTTGGTGAGGATGGTGGCACCGTTCCACAGGAAATGCCTTTTTAACACAGCGGGAAGGAGAAACTTTGCCTCTTCTAGATTCAAGTCTTTGTTTTCAACTAATGGCATTAAGTGACTAGCCTAGTGTTTGTGTTTGGCTTGTGTTCCTGTCGTCGAAGGCTCAGGCCGCCGCTCTGTCCCTTTCTTACAATTAGAAGTGGATTTTGCTGCAGCTTGCCAGTCAGGGGTTAAGCTGAAAATTCTCTGAAGTCTTGCCTAAGAATTAGCATGCCAAGGAATGAGAAAAATCTGATGAGCCTAACTGGACTTGACTAATGTGGCGGCTAATGGTTAACAAGTCCTGATGGATTTTCACTTTGACTCAGTGAAAATAACTTGAGCTCTCACATATATTTTCTCAAAGGTTTTAAAAGGCTGTCATAAGTTAACTTTGATGCCATAATGGAATTCTAATGACTTTGAAGACACTCCTGTGTAAGTTAGTTAGAGGATGAAGCATCGTTGTTGTGTGAATTTCTGCTATAAACTCGCCACAAATTGCTGCAATAGCACAATACCAAGGAATCATAAAGCGAACGGCTCAGTTCCTCCTCTTCGGCTTCTGCCTCAGCTTTTATCTAATAACGACTGAGCATTCCAGGACAGACGAAAAACTTCTGCAGCTGCTTTGTAGGAAAAATCTGATGAATAAAGTTTTTACTGTGTAGCTGCTGCACTCATGCACTGTACAGGAAAGAGTTTGAGCTTAACTTAGCAGCTCAAAATGACTTGTTTTGATTTAGAAATATTCATGTTAAATATTTAAAAAAAAAATAACATCTCTGAACTTTCTAATTTGAAGTATCGATTGGTAGAAAGTGGTATGGTTTGGACATTTAAAGTCTCATAACAAATTGGTTGAAATCTACAAGAAGAATCTAAGAATCTAAAACATACTTGTTTAGAGGTTGTAGGCTAACATGCTGAGGCAGTATATACCATGTAGTGTGTACTTTGTATGTGTACATACAGTCCCAGCTTGTTTGGTCAGCACTGACCACCATGATACACACACACACATTAACACAGTATGTCTCTCTTTCCCCTGTGCGTACTCTCCAACAGATGCACAGAGACAAGAACATATGAGGAGCCATTCATAAAAATGGCTCAGTGACTTAAGAACACACCCAGTGTGTGTCCTCACTTCAAATTACATGCTCTGCATTTTATACCAATGCTGTAATACGCTCTTAATGTTAACGCGATTCTTAAAAAAGTCTTACGCGACTTGAGTATCAGACTGAAAACGGATCTGCCAAATCATGAAATATTATTTACGGAGCGTGTGTGTGTGTGCGTCTGTGTATCTGCGGTATGGTCAGAGTGAGCGAGTGTGTCATGCAGCTGACAGGTCTTTCAGAGAAGCAGGGCGCTGGGCCATGGAGCTGCAGCTGCCCCCTCTCTGTGCGCTCTTTGATGGAGAGAAAGATGGTGTTTACTTCTACACCCACAGCTTGATGGACACGCAAACAAACACACACACACACACACACACACACAAAGGCTTGTTCTTTACTCTGTTGTCTCAGCTCCACTCAAAGGGTGCACCGAGAAACACATTGCACATATAGTAGCTTGTCTATTGCAATGTATTGCGCATGAGTCATTCTACAGTATCAAAGGGGTTGCACTAAATACACAGTACATTCGTGGGAGTTACATCCTTGTATGCATCAGAGCAGTTAGTCGTCTAACGGTCCAAATCATTTGTTATTGCAGCTCCAAATAGTAACAAGGCGGACGCCCCTGACTCTGACACGTTCACTGAAAATGGCCACACCCACATACACGCACACACACACAAACATAGCCATCCATTGTTTAACCAACCTAACAGACATGGAGGTCCTAACTGTCTGTTTATGGTGTGTTTATCTTGCTAGCAGTAGAGATAGTAGTCACACCTGTTCTTTATCTGCACTGTGCGCACACACACTCTTCTGTGCAACATTAGAACGCATGCTAATTAGATCAACAGATACATTAGTTAAAGTTAAAGTTAACAGTGTTTCTGGTGATACACTGGATCTGTTACAGTTGAACTGAACCCTTTTGCAGCTGCAGTTGATTTGTATGTTTGATATTTGTTTAATGTGTCTTTGCCTTTTTTTGTATCCAGGTTTGGATGACAGCCTGCAGCAGTATGTGAGCAACTTTGAGCGGGAGAAGATCAGTGGAGAGCAGTTGCTGAAGATCACGCATCAGGACCTGGAGGAGCTCGGCGTGGCCAGGATTGGTCACCAGGAGCTGGTGCTGGAGGCTGTGGATCTGCTCTGTGCTCTGGTCAGTAGATCTCCGCTGCTGATGTAACTGTCAGACATGACTCAAAATGATTTCTTGAGCAGGTTTTGTAACAAAGCGCGGCCACTTGTGGGTCATCATCTCTCCTCCCGTCCCTCTCCTCATCTCTCAGTGTCTTCATTTGTGAAAAAAACCTCAAAGCCTTAGGTTTCTGGTTCGGCAGCTGAAGGAAGCAGTGATGCATAAGGGGCTCATCATTTCCCACACAGCTCAGCGGGGTGTGGAGGCACCATAACATATGAAGCAGCCTGAGGATATTGGAGAACAGCAGTGACACTTAGAGGAGAGGACAGAATAGGTCAAAGGGGCCTTGGGCTCATTTTGGCAGTTTGTAGCTGTGGGAGATTATCGGAGGCAGTTAATGGTGGTTATCATGTAGCGACAAGTGACAGTTTGATCTCTTTGATAGATAGCATCTCTTATTCTTTCTCAACTCTCCCTTACATGTTAAGTTTGTTTCACAAACACATTCATTATAAAGCCATGTTTGTTTTTCATTGTCTCAAGCAAATTGACACCAAATCACAGAGTCCGTTTCATTCTCACTGACGCAGCCTCCCGCTCACCTGAGCCATCTCTCTCGGTTCAATCAAAGGTCCCCTGTTTGGATCCTATTAGTCACTGTGGGAGCGAACCAGCTGACCCGCTGTCCATCACCACAGCTCACAGAAGGACTGCCAACAAAAATGCCTCTGCCTTCAACTAGTGAAAGTAAAAAAAGAGCGATGAAAACCATCCACGCTCCAACTGAGAGAAGCAAGTTTTGAAGCAGATGGGATCGATTTAGAGTTTTATCACTTCCTGTGCCATAAAAGTCCCAGATTGTGGTCCCGGCATTTTGATCAGTGTCAGCATTTCTGTCTTTATGCACTCTTAAAATGCTTTACATTGATCTTTTGGGGCATGGTTATTTTTACCCCCAAAGAAACTTTAAAGTTTAGTCTTTTCTCTCTTACATACAGTTAGGTCTTACAGTGATGCTGTTGGAAACTTGGGTTTGAATAAACTGAAGTGATGTTTCATTTCAACTCTTTCGAGGTTATAAATCAGTTTTCTTGGATCCTGAGTGAAGCAGAGTTGATTTCTTCTATCTCTCCCCTTTGACCCAACATTCACTGCACGACACACGCTCCCGTTCTTCCCATTGTTTTCTCATTTTCCTAAGCCAAGACAAGCAATCTGTCCACTGCCTGGTTGCAGTATCTTCCATACCTGTAACCACTGGAGTAGACACATGGAAGTACTTGAGACATACATGGCTGCCTTTTTTTGTTTTGATAGATTTACTCGTCATAGAATATGTACCATATGCTACATCCTGTGGGCCATAACCTCTTTTACCATCACATTAATCAGGCCCAGATTTTTGTTCACCTCCCTGAACCTTTGCATCAATGCAGTAAAATCTCAAGTAATTTTCTTCTTGAGCTGCTTCATAAATTTGGCTTCCAGAGTGCTTCCTCAGCTTGGCTTTGTTGTTTTAACTAAGGCCAATTTCCTTGCGTATGAACTTTCTTCTTCATGCACAATTTGCTATTACTTCGTAAGACATTGTCTGAGTATATTTGAACTGTATGGTCTTGTGCAACTTACTAAGGAAGTATTTGGCACATTGTAGCATCAACCTCCTCCTCTTTTCCTCAGAACTTGGAGCCAGGAATGCTGGACTCTCAGCAACCTTTCACCTCTGATTGATGCAGCGCAGCTAAATGTTTTTTGTCTGTTCGGAGGTTTCCTTATTAAGAATGAGGCCTCAACCTTCCACAGCCCCCTTGGGGGGAAGTGAGGCCCCCAATTCAATTAGCTTTAACTGTGGCAAGGTCACTGCTACTGACAGAAACACAGGCCACCAGCACCCAAAACCCCCCACACTCTACTCACCACTCGCTCCTCCTACTTTCTCCCCTTTTGTTTATTGTTAGCTCAAACGCTTCCTTGTTGATGGAGTCACATTTAGCCTTTTTCTCTCTAGAATTAGAATGTTTATCCATATGATGCGATTTCACCACCGTAGCACCTTTATGTCATGAAATTTAAAACCCTACTCGTGATGAGTGATGACATACCGCCCACACACTTTGCATTTATGCACATGTTTCTCTTCCGCCTAAAAAACCATTAAGACTAAACTGCCGTCGAGGGACAAAGGAATAACATTTCAATTAATTTTTACTGGAAGGCGGTGATGTCTTCTGCAGAACCGGTGTTGAAACTCAACACGTCTCTATTTGATCTCACACCCCAGCGGCCCAGCGCTCTGAGACGAGCACCTCATGATAGTCACACGCATTAACCGAGTCCAGCAGACACTGAACGCACACAGTATATGACAGATCATCCGGTCACAGAGGAGCTGTAAATGTATTTTACTGTTGCCTAGGGTAGAATTTGACCCAAGGCATAATGTTACATACATCTTAGGCACATTGTTACAGGAGAAAAGCACACAGCACTCTCTGCTTCAAACATTCATATCTCTTATAGTCAAATCAGCTCCGTGTTATGTCTGTAGTGAGGGCAGGAAGTGCAGTGTTGTGATAGCCAGCCGTCATTCCTCCCGAGGGCACATATATCAGTGTATAGTCTCCTCAAAGCGTCCCAAGTAGAGCCTACACACAAAAGCTTCTTCCGTCTTGATTCTAGATTTACTTCAAGTCTATAAAAAGCCACCGAAAGGACGTAAATATGGCTTGAAATGATATTAAAGAATGAAAAATTGTGTTTGATTGGAACCACAGATTTTGCTTAGACGTGGTTTTGAGCTCAGTTGGCAGTGTGGGACCATGGCTCGCTGGACATCTGTGGGCCAGTGAAATCTGCTGTGACTGTGTGATTAGCCTGCTAATGAAAAAGCCAGGGGAGACGTTTGATCTGGAAACTGCTCACACCCCCACCCTCTTTTTTTCTTTTTTTCGCTAAAGTTCCACTTGCGGACTGTGGCTGAATGAGGAACCAAACCATCAAATGACTTCTTTCAGTCCTCTCCAAATATTCTCTTGATCATGTTTGCTTGCTTTTTATGATGTTTTGACAATCCACTTCATGTCAAGTGTGGCATGAGTTAAATTGCCTGCAGCTACTGTTTGACTAGTCCAGTTATTTCACTCATTCCTGTGGGACTGAAATGAGTGAAATGATTTGTATATATATATATATATATATATATATATATATATATTTTTTTTTTTTTTTCGAGTGCGTGTTGGCGAGAGGCAGTGGAATAAATGTAGAGACTAACCACTTGCAGATCTCCGTCATTGTCTGCCAAACACGTGCTCTTTTACTCCTCGCAAAGCACATTTAGCTACTGGCACGTCACAAGTACAGCAGGATCGCTGGCAGCGATGCAACACCATGTAAGCTGATATTTACCAGGCTACCCTTCCTCTGTTTACGTCTAACCCACACATCAACTACAAATCCCTTTATCCAATCAAACACTGAAAAATCTTTAAAACAAGCTCTTTTTGGCCTTTTGACAAGCGACCGTGCACAGGCTCGGACATGCAAAAAGGGAAAGAAAAAAAGTGCATCCTGTTGCAGCTCAGTGCACTGCAGTAGTCAAGGTCCCAGCTGGTGCGTACTGTACTTAGTGACCCTTAAAGACACACATCTCCGCTGGTCTGTGCTTGTAAATAATCTACAATGTCTAGGAATGCAAAAGCAGGAAACAACCCAGGCTTAAGAATGCAAACTTTGCGGCAGCTTGATAAGAATCAAGTGATGGCACGTGTATGCCGCAGAACAAATCTGGAGACTTAGGGGAATTTTTATGCCTGTGTTGTCCTCACAAGGAAGCACATTTTAACCAGTGACAGTCAAATAAATGATTACAGTCATTCATTGCATGAATTCCTGGTAGATAAAAAGTCAGACATGTCTCAGACTGGCCTGTGAAAGAAAGGCTGATTGTTTCAATTTTAAGTTTGAATGAGGTGAAAGTTCCTTTTTTTCCTCGACGTTTTGTAAAGTTGTGTATTCATTTGCTGTTTCAGAACTACGGAGTAGAGACAGACAATTTGAAGAATCTGGTCGTGAGGATGAGAGCCGCCACCAACAGTCTACACATGGCCACGTGCGATCGCAGGAAAAGCCCGGCGTATGACGGCAGCACGTCTCGCAAGCCTCCCAACGACTTCCTTACCTCTGTGGTGGAGCTGATCGGTGCCGCAAAGAGCCTCCTGGCCTGGCTCGATAGGTAACAACGCTTTACTGTCACCACCTACATTTATGCTGTGAATCAGATCGGATATCAGAAGAAGAACCACTGCTTACTTAAACTGGCCGCTTGCAAAAGTGGACGTAAAAAGCATAATTTAGCTAAGTGTAAGGCTTGAGGCACGTGAAATAAATCATTCTTTAGCTGGTTGGGCGGAGCAGATGCTTCAGAATGTTAATATTCCCTCCGCTCTCCCAATGACCTGCTCCAAAACACATTACACAGTGAAAGCAGAGCATACTAAGCAGGTTGCCAGGATTAAGCATTCACTGGCAGAAATTAAGCTTCTCTTTGTGTGGCAGGCTAAAGCGGGTATAGTGACAACATCGTATAAATGCTGAGCTACATCTGTGAATTGGCGTATGCTGATGTAATAGAATGTTCAGGTTTTTAGATATTTTTTTCTTTCATGTTGTTTATTGACTTCCCGTCTTATTTTAGGACTTATCAATGTCAAGATCCCACATTCAGTCTTAACATTTTGGTAGATGGTTAAGAAAGATCAGCATATTAATAAATACGTGTACAGTTTTTGTGTTAACGTCTACTAATAACCAAGAAAACAAAAAAAAAATATGGTTCTTAATTTTTTTGATGCTTTACCAGCTTTTCTTCTTTTCTTCTGAAACAAACACATTCACACAGTGACACATTACACTGACTACATGGAGGTTTGGAGCCCTGTGCTTGAGGAGCTATTTTGGAGTTCATATGTTGTTAGATGGAGTTAGGGGAGAAAAAGACAGAGGCAAAATGGCACCAGAACAGTGACATTTTTGAGTTCCAACCAAGTCTGTCTGTGGCCGGTCAACCAAACACCATAATCACAGCAAGGTTCACTGCAGTGCTGTGCGCTGAGTGTTATAGATCCCATAGTCATAGTATATATGCAGTGTGTTTCTGTTCACAGCATTTTTCTGACTCTGTGTTAAATGTTTAAAACTGCAGTTTGACAGTCCATCGCTGGTTCCTAATGTTCTCACTTTCTTCCTTTTGTTTGCTCACAGGACGCCTCTTACAGGGATCAGTGACTTCACAGCCACCAAGAACAAGATCATTCAGCTGTGCCTGGAGCTCACCACCACAGTTCAACAGGTCTGCACGCTAGTTAGTTCTACCACTCACATACAGCCAGCCCCAGGGAGACATACTCACCCAGGCACACACACGCACACATATAATAGCTTTTTCCACTGAGCACACACATACCAGCTGAGGGGCACAAACATGCAGGATAAAGTGAAAGGAGAAGAGAGTTATGGGAAATGTGGTCTGGCAGCCTTGACATAAACCTGAGGCCAGCAGTCTAAGCACATTATTGCGAATGCTCATGTTTTTCTTGGGATCTTTTCCTCCTCAAGCTGGCTAATAAGGAGACCCCCTTAGTGTGATGGCGGCGGGAGGAGGGTGGTGCGTTTAATGGTAAACGTCGCTTTTGTGTTTCCAGTTACATAAAAAAGCTGCTGGCGCTCTTTTAAAAGGTGGCTGCCAACATTCCCCCGGCTGCCGTACTCCTTCAGCCATGTGGTTCCTGTTTTTGCTTCTCCAAGACGCTCGCAGTGGGAGACCAAACTGTCTGAAAGCGCTTCCTGCGTGTAGGTTTTAATGCAGGGATGAGGAGGTGGGCCATCCGACTGCCAGATAGAACGATAACGATTAAAACAGAGTATCAGCAAACATCCACATCCAGTATATTTCAGAACTTTCTGCAGAGAGTTGCTCTTACGTTGCATCATTGCACATTTGGTGTCTGCTTCCGGCAATTCCACACAACCATTAGTAGTTGGTTATATGTTTTGAACAGAGGCAGGAGGCTGGTGCGTAGCTTTACCTTTAGTATCAAATCAGTTCATTTGTTAGTATAATTTCTTCACCCCCCCAACATCTTTGTCTTAAAGTTTACACCGCCAGTGAAAGTAGCTGCTGAGACTACAGGTGTCATTTTTTGAAGGGTTATTGCATCAAAATAAATTCCTTTCCCAGAGTGCCTATTTCCCCGCCAGAGTCTGGGATTTCAGCACCTCTGATGATTTACTGTGGGTGTCTCGGTCATGGTCATCCAGAAGAGTGGGGGTATACATTTCCCACAACTGCCATGTGAAGTGGTAGAGAGGTTATGGTGTAGAATAAACTTCTGATAGGTGCTGAAAGAGCCTTGTAAGACCGGAGCGATTAGTTTCCTCCAACAACTGGAAAGAGATGCAGTTTCATTCCCTGTTAGTTTTAAATCAAACCCATAGAATTATATAGAGCTGCAGAAATTGAAAGATGATGCAAGGCTTATTTCCAACTCATTCCATCATCTGAGTTTCTAAATTTTCACACAAAGTTGCAACATTCACGACTGTGTTTCTCATTTCTTTTGACCATTTGGGCTCCCTTTGTTTTCTTATAACACGCAGGCGAGCATGTGAGCCACTGGTTAATAAAGTGGGTTGCACAGGAGACTGCCACAGTGATTAGTTTTATGGAAGGGGGAGGACAGCGTGAGGTGTGCCCAGCTCGTTCATGAACTTCAGCCAAGAATTAGAGCTTTTCAGATCACACGGTTTATGTGTTCTGCTTGAATGAAGCCTGTGTGCGCACACACACAAAGAGACGTGGCCATAAAACTGTGAACGCATCACCCATCTTGGCTGACCTGTCTGCGAGGAGGTCAGTTCTCTCAAAGAACGCTCTTTTCATCAATCCCTCATGTCTTTTGTTCGAGCTTCCCACTCCTGAATTTTTGGATGAGACATGTTTATTTCCCATTATTTTTAGGAGAAAGACAGAGATTCCATTATGTAGGCCAGACACTGAGCTTTAACAAACATATCAATCAATCATATATTCATACCATATGAATAATAATAGGAACAATAGGAAGCTTAAGCATTGCAAACCACATCTTTTATTTCACTTTGGTGTCGCGGCAGCTACTCTCCAGGTTCCTTCCCTGTGCCAGCTCTCCTCTCTCTCGACCACTTCATTGCTCGACCATGCAAATCCACTGTGGTGGCAGATCAAAGGCCCAGAAAGCAGCACAGAGAGTCATCTGATCCACACCGGCTGTGGGATCAAGTCCATAACATGCAGGATCAGTACACCCAGGGAATTGTCTCTCAGCCTCTCTCACTGCTTAGTTATGATCTGGATCCTATGCGCTAGAAGAGCTGCTGGTTTTGACAAAGATATGGGATTATTTTAGTTATCACCCAAAGATCTCAGAGGGATTATCTCTGATACTGTTTCCACATGGTTTGAGAGAGCTATGAAACAAGAGAAATGTTTTGTAAATGTTAAAGCTCGATTGGAGCCGAGCCATGTCTGCAGAATATAATAAAACTGTTTTGTTTCACGACCTCTAAACATCGAAATATGTATTTTTAGCTCATCCCTCTTGGCTCAGTCAACAGTGTAGTCATCCAAACATGGGCTAGTCTCTAAAAAAAAAATATTCAGTTGCATGTTTACGTAACTATAGCCAAATTCTTTCTCAAACCACTATATGTTCTTTGCCAACTTTATAAAATATATTAGATAGTCACATAACTTTGGGACCAATATATGTCAAATGAAACATATTATGATTGTTTTTTTAGTCCTTTGGATGTTTATATGAGGTTTTCATTTCCTAAGGGAATCTGTGTTGTTCAAGCAGGCAACACAGATCTAAAATGTTATATGGGATCATATAGTGTCATTGCACATGACCACACAGTCATTCAAAGTCTGTCAATGCAAACAAACCAGCTGCATGAGAATAAAAGTGTGTTTGAAAACAGACGCTCCGGTTTAGCCCAGTGGAATGTGCAAGCTATGGAAATATGGAAAAACTTGCTCGACCCCCCATTGGCTATCTGCACAATAGATTAACAAAGAGCAACAGAGCAGTCTTTGTACGTGGCACATGCCTGTGCATGTCTCTAATACTGCGAGAGCCACAACACCATTTTCCCTTCTATTTTATTTTACATCGACAAAAGGATTGTGGCAAGGGAGGGCTCTCAAGAAATAAGAGTGTATTTTCAGCGCTCCCTGGTTTTGACACAAGCATTTCACCTGTGTTTTGATGGATGGTTTCCCTTGGGGCATTCCCAGCATAGACACATAGAGCCCCCTCACCCTCCCCACCCTACTCACCCTAACCAGGGGCCCTTTCACCACCAACAACACAGTTGTCAGGGGAGGCTGTTGCCTCAGCTGTGTCCAGTCCAGCTGCAGTCTATGAGTCCTGTGTTGGGGATACTGGTCAGTCTCCCAGCTGACTTTGCACATTTTTTTTATCAGCCATTCTTTCTCCCAAACAAACTAAGATCACAGCTACTGTGTCTCTCTTCAAGCATGGGGACTTTCTAAATAAGATTGTACTTTTTTTACCAACACATCATCTGCACATTCTTACTATATGAGTGTTCATATGGTATTTAAGCACCGATGCAGTTTACCAAACCACAAAGGGTATTATACAATTACAGCATCCCAACAACTCAAGCAAAGAGATAATTTGAAACTAAAAGCTGTTTATTTGTGGCTCTTCTCCATTTTTCTCAGTTCTATATCTGGAATGTTGATTATATCGTATTTAGCCAACCCCTATACTTTTTCTCTCTTTAGCCATTGAATAACCTCTTCCTCTTCTGCTGTTGTTTACCGCTCACAAGCTTTAATCTGTCATCACTGTCTTCTGTGCAACAGGACTGCAGTGTTTACGAGATGGAAGAGAAGATCCTAGAAGTTGTAAGTACACTCCATCACTTCTTTTACTTTCCCAAAATGTAAACATGGTGGGGGTTCCTATATACGAGGGGAAAGGTCTTTTTTATTGTTTGGGTAAATCTCTTTTTACATAGAGGCTGTGTGACATGTTCTCAGCAGCAAGGTCAGTTTGTGAGTGAATAGAGCAGACGGGTCTATGGGATCGCCAGTGGAGGAGGCGGCTCTAATACGCCCCGGCCATCAATCAGGGTTTCCTGTTGCTGACACTCTCCAGACTCTTTAGGCTAACACTGAGCTTCCTCTAGTACTTTGTCTCTCTCTCTCTCTCCAGACAACCCAAGTTTAGTGAACAGTAAAGCTGAAGCTCTCATGTTCATATCTTTTGTTTTCATCCCATTCTTTCATTCTTCAACTTTTTTCAATTCCTCCATTTCCATTTGTGTTCAAAACAGAACACATGTGCCTCAGGACAAAAACAAAAAAGCTCTCTTATGTTGACAAATTACAGCTTTGGCTAAAACAAGTCAAGGACAAGCCAGGGAAAATGGGTGTGTGCACAGGACTGTGTATGCACACCGTGTTGTACGTGTGTGTCTGTGCATATGTGTGTCAAGTTAATAGCACACTAATGGTCCCTTAAGTAGTAATAGTCCATTAAGGTTCGCATCGAACATGTACATACACATGCTCAGGCATTAAAACACAGAGTAAGATAACAAACTGATAAAGGATAAGATCTTTGCGTCACGAGAGGTGTGAATGTAGCCTGACTAAAAAACGCAACACCTCCACTGGTCATTAAAGGCACAATACGTTATTATGGGATTTAACACACCACTTGTAATCAAAGTGAGAAGTTTCAGAGTCTTGTGATTCTTATTTTAGTCATGGATGATTTTTGTTTTTCATCTCCTGCAGTCTAAGATTTTGAACAGCATCTGTGATCAGACCGTGAGAACAACGTCTGACCCCCTGATGAGCCAGTCGGCCTGTTTGGAAGAAGTTCAGATGACCAACATCAAACCGGGCGAGGGTTTGGTAAGGAGTGCAGGGAAAAAAAAAAAAAAGTGTTTTTGTTGCTGTCAGTTTCTCAGCTGTGAGAGACAGGAATGCCTGCAATGCGTGTCAAATCGTGACCCTCACATTTCTGTCATATATTTGCCTCCCATTGGGAACACTGTGTTTATACTGAAACTGTGAGTAAGGTTGTCTTGCGTTTTTCTTTTTGCTTAGGGGATGTACATCAAGTCTACTTATGATGGGTTACATGTCATCACAGGAACAACAGAACATGTAAGTATGAAAATACACTCACCCCACACACAATAAACACATACAGCTCCTATCCATGCCTAAATATAGTAAACTTTTGCAAATACATAGACTGATTGGTCACAGAATTAAACCATTACTAACCATCAACTCTCAAAAAAAAAAATAAAAAACTTTTCATCATCCTCCTCTTCCTGGGAACACACTGCATTACTGTATCTGAAGGAGTTATGAATGACTCATCTGTACAGGGAATTGTTTTTTTCCTTCCTGCCACAAACCACTAAATATCACAAACAGCATCCACAATAAGCAGTCCTACCTTTGTCCCCACACACACTGAGACAACCAGTCAGTGACTAATGCATCACCATCACCGCCACAGTTGGATCTTCACGCCTCCGGTCCTTAATCATGAATCAGGGCCTGAATCATCACAGAAATGACTAGTAAATCTCATTTGACATCTGTGTGACGTGAAAAACAATCAAACTGATATTTATCAAAAGGGAGTATTTACATTTTCCCAAGATTTTCAACCTGAAATGTGTCCTTATCAGTTGTTTTTTCACATTTGCTATTGTGACAGCAAAGACAGAAAAAAAAGAAAATGGCAGTGAAGTAGTTTCTTATTTAAGCGAGGCTTTGTCGGCAGCGGTTTCAGTGTTGTGTAAACGTTGTCTATCAGGTTTTGATCTTATAATTGCACGTTTGTTCTCCAGTCGCCTGCAGACCTGACCAGGAAGATCCATGCAGGTGATGAGGTGATCCAGGTGAATCAACAGACAGTGGTGAGAACCTCCAATTTTTTTTAGTAACAGTATCCACGGTACATATTGGACAAAACAGAGACTTAAATTGAGTTCCCATAATAAATTATTTTGAGTGTATAAACGTCTATGCATGTTCACATCCTGTGAACCAGGTGGGCTGGCAGCTGAAAAACCTGGTTGTCAAACTGAGAGAGGATCCCAAAGGTGTGGTCTTGCTCCTTAAGAAGAGGCCCACGGGCACAACGGGTTTCACCCCCGCCCCACTCAAGAACATGCGCTGGAAGCCCCCAGTACCTCAGGTATATATAAAGACACACACACACTCACGTATGCAAGTAAACACACTTGCTCCTTTCATCCCTGAAAATTAAGCCTGTGAGATTGTCAACCAATTGAGTTGGTTCCAAAACAACAGGTTCAGACAGATGTTGCAGAGCCACTTTTTAAAGTGTTGCCAGCCAAGTTGAATGCAACATTGAGTTTTCTCTCGTACGCGCTTTCACAGACAAACAAAATCGCATGATGTCATTCTGTCTCTGAGATAAAGCTGCCAGCTTATTATTAGATTGTATCTGGCTTATTAGGAACAAATGGCTTAACTCTTCTTCTTCTTCAAAGAGGGTTCTGATATAGTCTTTGTTGTTTAGGTTTACATGTGCTATTTTCAACAGAAACAAACCTAAATATCTTTTGTTCAAACAAAGGATCAGATCAAGGAGAAGGTGATATATGTTGTGCTAATAAGGTTACATGACTGTGATCCAATTTGCTGTTTTCCCTCATGTGAACACATTAGGCTCGGCTTAGCTTTTAACCATGTTCCTGCACCTGAGTCCCTTTTAACAGACAATAATAAGCCCTGTTAGTAAGCTTAGGCTACCTAAGAATTCAGGCTCTGGTATTGTCTTGTCATTCATTGTCTGGGAAGGCAAGATGAGAGGATATCAGATAAAAACAACAAAGAGCCTCTCAACACAAAGGTGGCCAACATCAACATGTCCAGCAGCATCTTGTTTTAACAAGTAGTCAGACGTATCAGAGTCAACCATCTCAGTTTATCTGTGATAACACGACTCCAGGAGGCAAAACAGAGACAAATCACACACAGTGATTCAGGAATGAATGACACTGGCTTTGTAATACTATATAATTTGTATACATGAGAGCTATCAGGAAAAGGCAGGGAGGTGAGGGGGTGATTCATGATTCAAGAGATTCCACATCAGATGTTTAGTTTATTATGCATTTGTCACATCTACTACACATCCGCTGTGTTATCAAATGTATCATTTAGGTCTAACAAAAATGTCAGAGAACAGTGGTACTTTGACTCAAGGGCACAGTGTCGTTAAGTGTTTGGAAACATAACTGTGGTAAATGAGTACAGTTTTAAGTACATGTCTCACAAGCTATTTTGGACCTCGCTTACAATCTTTCCATACCTCAAACAAGAAGGTTTATACTCAGGGACGCACACAAGGACTTAAATGTCTCACCACTTCTGGTGAGCTCCTCCCTTTTGCCAGAAAGTCATATTTAGTCTTAATTTTGGATATTTAAAATACAACAAACCATAGGAACCAGTAAGAAATGACTTAATTTGTATTTGCCTTTTTCCCCAACAGTAAACACATAAAAGAGAAAACAGAAAATCTTCTATCACTGATTCATTCTTGTATATCTGTATGTTATAAGAAAGTTTTGACTAATTAATTATCTTGTATTTTCCAGAACAATTCCTCACTGGTCAGAGCTCAGTCTCCCTGTGGTTCAGCTAATGGATCAACCAAAAAAGAAAAACCAGCTATCCTGGACTTGTACATCCCCCCTCCCCCTGCAGTGCCGTACACCCCACGGTGAGCTGTCTCATTCCATCCACTGACCTTATTTTTTAAAGAATACAGCTCCATCAAACAAGTTTGGTTTTAAAAGTTAAAAGTGTCAAACAAAATCTTAAAGAAGTAACAGCAAGAAGAATGGAGGCCAACTGCAATCCAGTAAAACCCCTCAGTCAACCTTTGCCACACTTCCTCACCCAGGCTTTTGAGGCTGGTGGATAATGAGTGTGTCCAGAGCCCGTGATCGACTTACTTCTTCTCCCCACTGCTGCACATTCTGTTCTGCTTGTCTGCCCACTCTGCTCCCACCACTTCCCCCATAATCCTTATGCAACGGCCTCCGTCATCTTCCACCTCCGAGAAGATGACACAGCATGGCCACTTCACTTAAAATGCCACAGGGCATAGACTTTTTTTTCTTTTTCTTTTCTTTTTTTAAAGTAACAAAAGTTTTGGCACATTAATTTGATCAGAATTACAGAGATGTTCATAACACAACATTGCCCGCTTTCAAATCGTCCTAATCGTGGTATTCTGTTTCATGTGTTACCCTGTGGATTGTCGTGTTGCGCTGCGATAAATAAATGAGCGTTTGTTTTCCTCCTGCAGAGAAATGAGAACAGACTCGTTCTCCAGCGTTAGCAAAAGACCAAAGGGCTCTGAGTCACCCAACTCTTTTCTGGACCACGAAAGCAGAAGACGCTGCACCATCGCAGATTACGACAAGCTAAACGTTGGCTGTCCCATCGAGGCCAACGTGATTCAGCCCAGAATGAGAGAGCACAAGCCTTCACGTGGTTAGTGCTGTCTCATCATGAATAAATTGAATAAATGCATCCTTAAGATGCATGTAGCTCATAAATATGCATTACTGTCACCTCTAGGAAAACCTCGGCCCCTGTCCATGCCAGTAGACACTTGTGTTGGAGTGGTAGATCCATACGCCAAGCCCTGGGCACAGGGAAGGAAAGGTATGTAAACGTTTGCTTTCTCTTCAATTACAACTCTGTGTATCCGAGTTGTACTCAGATGTTTCTTCATTAGTCCTGTTGCTTAACTAACCTGTCGCTGTATCTGTATTTTAGGTGAAGACCTCCTGTACAGATACCTGAGCAACGAGAGGATCCCCACCATCGCAGAAGAAGTCCCCTCGGTGTCTCCTCCCTACAGGCCGGCTGGGGAACGACACCTCGTCAAAGTGGACCACATCCGGGGCAGCCGCTACTACTCCAACTCAGACCTCCATAACAGTGCCACCATCCCCTACCAGGAGGACATCAAGAAGGCCCCCGTAACCCCCGCCTCCAAGCGCACAACAGCAGAACGCTCACTACTGGTCAGTTGGATCACGCGGCTTAAGCTATTGACTCACTGACGATGCGCTTCCTATGCGGGGCTTCCTGTTCCTGTCTTGTGTCCTTCCTCAGTGCCTTTGATTTTTTAACGTCCAGCTGTTTTTTTGGCAGCTTCGGGCTTTCTCATACTCCTCTCTACCCAACCTCCATACTTCCCTGGTGTTACTACTACTACCAACTACTACTCCTCAACCAAACTTGCTTTTGTAGAGTTTACTACATCGCGTCATCACCCCTTTAACACTGCCCACAAACCTTCCTAGCCTCTGACTTCAAGTCTCATCTCTGCCTCAAGAGGATACAGTTTGTTCAGGTTTAGGACACTTTTGCCTTGTGTGCTGTCTCTTCTCTGGACTTATCTGTACATAATAATTTATGTCATGTTTTAATTAAAATGCTTTCTGGTACCATTACTAAATACTTAAGAAAAAAAACGTATCTGATTTCACAGCTATTTGCTTATTTTTGGTTTTATTTGCATAAATAAGTTTTAAAAAAAAAAAAAAAAAGAAAATCTAAGTGAAACAAACAGCATATTTTGTTAGTGAAACTGTGCTTTTACTAAACATGTTTTTTTTTCTTTCTTCTATTTCAAATGACACTTTTGTGATCAGTTAGTTACATTACCCTCTGCCAATGGTTGCCTCTTGTAAGCTATGCATATATTACAGAAAGTCACTTTAGGTGGCAATGCTGCTTTTTTGGTTGGTAAAAGGTTCTAGCAAGTATCTGTGCTAGTTTTAAAGCTATGCACTCAGTAAACTCTGCAATTACCCACCTAAACGGGCCTCTATATACAGCTGGTTGACAGTAATAACTGGTCTTTTAAAGCCAGTGTTTTTGAACCAATCTTTTAGGATACACAGGTCAAATGGTTGTCTATTAGCTCACGCTATGGAGAGACCACACATCACAAGAAACAGAATGACAGTATTATTTAAGAAAATACAGGGAAGAAGTGTCTGTTGTTGCTTTATCTGCCTTTTGTAAGATTTGAATAGCGTTTATTAAAAATTGTAGTTATTTCAGTGATCTTTTGTATTGTCTTTATTTTTACCTTTGGGTGTGGCGTTAACGTTCAAAATGCAATTATAATGTAACATGTGCGGTAATGGATTTATTTCTTCTGTTCTCTAGTTTTAATTAATGGGCAGCTTCGGTTATTAACTTTCACTCTCAGTGCTGAATACAGGAGTCGGCAGCCTTTCTAACCTGCTCTGACCGAGGTGAACCCTGCTTCTGTTTATTCAGCATGCGACGAAACAGGATAGCTAATGTCAAGTTCCCTGTTCAGTGTGTCTCAGACGGTGACGGTTGCGTAACTACTTCCCTCTTTGATGAACTTTAAAATTCCAGCTGGAGGAACATATGGTCAAAGCAGGTTCTCCATCAGGGAACCTTACTCCTACACATATGTTGCCTTTTAAACATCATTTAAACATGAGGTTAGGGTTACTTTGCCTGACAGCTTTTGCCCATTTTCATTGATTTTATTTTATTTTTTTTTTTTTTGAAGAAGGCTTTGCCTGGGAGGGATCAGCGTCTTTCATCGTTGATCTGAAAACCTGACTGCTGTTGAGTCCGACCCATTTCTCTCTCCTCTTTTCCTCTTTGCCTGTGCTTCTTCACACATGATTCTACTGATTGAGACGGGCTTCTATCCTTATCTTTCTTCCACTTCTTCTTCTTCCCTGTGTCTTGCTCTGCCCATGCTTGCCAAGCTATAGTCGCCTGCGGTCCTCACTAATTTGCACTTACTTAAAGCCTTGTGGTCTGCTAAAGTACTACCTGCACCCTGTTTAACCCACTGCTAAGTTTGCTAACCACTAACATGTTATGCCTGCACATCACAAATGGTTACACTGGAATGATGCACTGAATTATTGGTTGACTTTGCATGTGAGCTCATTTTTTTAAGTTAATTTATCACAAATCACAAACAGAAATATTGAATGCAATATTTTGTTTTCAGTCCCTTTTCCCACTTATTTTGCCTCAAAAGAGAAATAGCCAAAATTGGACAGAATGAAATTTACATACACACACACACACACACACACACACACTGTTAAATGTGTCTAAACATTTGTTCCCCACAAGAGAAAATGCTGCCTTTTTTGCAGTTAACATCCAATTATTCTACCATAAAGTCACATGTTGGATGTCAACTATGAATTTAAAAAAACAAACAAGAGCAGCAGAAAGACTCCCATCTCCTGCATGCCTTAACACATAGATCTTTATGTATCACAGGCACCTGACTGGTACTCTAGCAGTGACTTCCTCAATCGGTGAGTTCCTCTCCCTCTCCCACCCCCACACATAAACACACACACACACACACACTGTTAAGAGATCTATAGGTCATATGAGAAACATAAGAGCAGGGTGGGTCTAATTTTCTCAGAGGGAGTGACAGCAGGCTGTGGAATCTCTTTAAAACAAGTCACAGGGTGCAGAGGCAGAGGATGGGCTGCTTTTATGATCAGGGAAAAATATGCAATAGATAACTAGGCAGAGATTCATACACGGTATAAAGAATGAGAGAAACAGATGGTGACAACTGTAAGGTACAGGTGTGAAAGTATCAGTAGAAGAAATCAGCAAAAAGTTATGGAAAGAAAGACATCTCAACTTTATAAAGCCCCCTCTTGCAAATAAACACTCAAACGATTTACCTTATCTATCTTATTGTCAAATGCGTAGATACATTTCTTTAGCCATCATTATATCTCCTGTGTGTCCACCCTTTGCCATCCACCCCCAAGACACCTGCATATCCTGGAGAATCTTTAGAAACGTCACTGTTATGACAAATCCTGATTCTTCCACCCTTCCAACTATAAATAACTCCACTTCCCACTGCAGAATATGACGATATTTGAGGACTGCCGTAGCATCCGTTGAGCAGATGTATTTCTCTGGTCTGTGGATGTATGGCCTGAGGAGGTGTGACTCCCCACATTAACACCCTGATCAATGACTAAACGCCTTGTGTAATACCACCACCACCACCTTCCACCTTCACCGGCAAGTTCTATTCTAAGAGCTGCGTGCATCACATCCGTTTTTTTTTTTAATCTTTTTGCACGCTCAATCAAAACATATTACTCGTATTCATGATATATAAAAAGATCCTGGCGAACATATTGCTGATAAGCAGTTGACTCATCGTTGGTAGTGGTGGTGGTGGTGGTGGTGGGGGCATCTTTAGCATGTGAATTTGATTGACGGTGGATTTAATTAAGCGTCATATTAATTTTGCCTTGGTAATCTTTCGAAAACAAACCAGTCTTAGTCATGATAAAGCATTAATTTCAATGGTTGCATCAAAACAGGCTGCGAAATAAATACCTGCAAATAAAATCCCCACTAGCTCTTTTAGCAAACCAGTAATTTAACAAGACAAAGATGTGAAAATTTATGGATGGCAGGAGGAGGAGAACATAAAAGTGTTAGCAATGGAAAGGCAGGGAAAATAAGATGGAGACAATTTCATACACTGAAATTGCAGGGTGAGGCTCGAATGAGGTAAATCAAGTATTTTGAGCATTGGGAACAAGCATCTTGTCTGCCCAGGCGATCGGGGCTGGTTGCCAAATATATTATCAGAACCAGTGGCACACCGACTAAATGCCAACACATAAACAGTCGCCATGGGATCTGTTTTGTTCAGGCTAAATCAAAGTGAGCGGGATTGGAACACAGATAAAGATAATGAATGGTTACGAATGAGGTTGGAAGCAGTAACTATGTGTTGGAAATTTTAAAGAGACACTTTTGCCTGATCTACAGAAGTATACAACACAACTTTACTGTAAAGTACTACTCGACATGAGCTTAAGTGCATTGTTTGAAATCATTAATGTCTTGACTTGTACCTTCTTTACCCTGTTGTTACAGGTATAATCAGCCACATATACGATCCTGGTCCTTCTCTCAAGCAGTAAGTAACTGTCAGTGTCTTTCAGTCTGTGACAGCATCTGGTTTTCATCTGTATGAGTTTTGATACATAGGCTGTGTAATGTGAAGAATGCCACTGGCAGCTCTGTCTTGGCAGGAAGGGGTGAATTCAAAAGCCTCGGTTACAGGACCATCACATTTCACAGTCAGATATCAACATCATCACAATTCATCTCTCACACATCCACACAGACAGTCTGACTCGTCTTTTTTAGCCTCGCTGGCAGCATAATTGTAGGGATGGCATTGTTTGTCTGTCAGTCAGTCCACCACACTGGATTGCCATGAAATTTTGTGCAGACTTTGATTGTGCCCAGAGGAAAAAAAACTGAAGACTTTGGTGATCCTATGACTTCTCATTTAGTGTCACTATGAATTTGACATTTGAGGTTTTAAATAAAATTCCTTAATAACTATTGGATGGATTGTAATAATTATAATATCTTTGATCAGTCCTGCTTGATTACTCATTTTGCACCATCAGGTTTTTTCATAATTTATTTTTGACCCAGTAGCTATATAACCAACCTACCATCAGGCCTAGCTTTACTTAAATTCTAATTAGCAAATGCTAGCTTGCTAACATAATGCATTCAAATTGAGAACAGGGTAAGCTGAAAAAAACAAAACAAAACAAATGAAACATCAGCATGTTAGCATTGTCACTGTTAGCATTTAACTCTGTCACTGCCTTACAGCTGCTAGCACGGTTTTGGACTCTTGTTGCAGCAGCACCTTTTAGCTGTAGTAGATGTGGAAATAGACTGACCACAGGAATAAACTAAGATACGCTTATCTGTCACTGAACACACGCATTAAGACAATATACCACAGTACCATCAGTTAATGTCAATCCCTCAGTGGCACAGACCACTCAACCCCCCCCCACATGGGGTCAGATGAGGCACAGTCAATAATGGCAAGTGAACAAATCACATTTGTGCAGATTTATGGTCCAATGGTGACTTGTTGCAACAAACAAGAAAACCTTGACCTTGCTGTCAGTATTTATATGACATAGGAGGGGGAATGCATGGGCGACTGGAGTTATTTATTGCTTTTGTGCTTTGACACTGGCTTCTCTTGGGAATATTTATGTGTATACCTGCATGGATCTGCTACGCAAGAAAGAAAACATATGTTATTTCAAGCCAGATCGTTATTTACTGCCATTCAACACTGCGTTTACAGCTATAAAGACCCCTTGAGCACATGTAGCAGGATCTAAACTGAGGTGGTGATCGGCAGCGGGGCAACTGGGCAGTTACTACCAACAGCACACCAACATGCAGCTCTGTCAAACCAAGTGAGCTAGAATCTGATATCATTACCAGCCCTGCCCCCTTCCCCATTTTACACTGTGTGAGATTCCCCTGCTAAATAATAGCCACTCTGTTTGCCCCCTCTCTCGTTCCTCTTACTTGCTGACACACACACATACACAGTTTCTGGGTGGGAGGGGGGAGGACATTAGCTAAGTGCCATGACAATTCTCAGCATGGATCTTGATGGGAGATTGAGCGCTACAATGGTGTGACCAATCTACATTCCCATGAATCCTTCAGGCCTCTGACATGAGTCGCAGGCAAGATTACCTCACTTCCACCAAAACTTTGCTTTAGTAATGCCATTTTAAACCCCCCTGAAGTGGCATGCTGAGGCATTTTCCCTCATCACAGAAATAAGAAGAGTGTGAATTGTGTTGAAATGTTTCACTTAATTCAACACGTTTAATTGAAATGTCAAAGGTTGAGGCTTTCGGGGGGTTTAGGGATAACACAAGGAAGTTATTTGATATGGATGAGAGAGATAGGGAGACAAATGGAAGGGGAGGGAAAGAAGCAGCTATAGTGTGAGAATGTGACAGATATAAAGAGGGAGGGGGGTCTTCTTGTGGTCACTTCAGACCTCTCTTTGCAGCACAATAGTAAGTGGAAAGAGAGAAGAGGCCCCTGTCTATTTAAGCAGAAATGAAATGGAGACTATAATAACGCAGGACTCAGGAATGTGTCTGCTGGTTTACCGACATCCCAGCACAGACAGACACAGACCAGAACATCCAAGCAACATCCCTTGCACAGTTAAAGCTCGAAGAGTGATGTTATGGCTACAAAGCCACCTCCCCGCCGAGACGGCACAGGGTGTTGATGGCCAGGCCGCAGCTTCCCTCAGCTATGTGTGGACTCTGTAACATGAAACACTTATTTTCGCTGTCTCTCTGAGAGGAAACCATGTTTATTTTGTCTTTTTTTTTTTTCCAAAGAGATAATAGAAAAATGCATAGCCTCCGTCTAGCTGGATCCTTCCTGACCTTGGCTTCACTTCTATGTTGATGAACAGGGATGGATCACTCATAGTTTATTACATTTTGGTCATATATGTTTTAACTCAAAATGGTTAAAAGCAACACAATACAGTCCTTTCTGTAGTCCAAACTTTATACCCACAAAACTATTTAACAGCACGGTGGTATCAACCATGTGTACATTACTCAAATAAATAAACTTTTCCCTACTCTTATTTCATAGAGCAACACAAAACTATTAATTTAACTACATTTTAAACGCCTCTGTCCACTGAGTCATATCACAATATCAGGGACGTGGCGACACCTAGAGGTCATACATGGTAGCTGCAACTACTTCCATAAAACTATTATTCCCGTATGATATTAATATTAGCATCAATATGTATAAATATAATAGAATTCAAAACGACACTAGTAAATTATACTATAAATATTTTAAACTATTACTACTATAATTTTTTGTTATTTTTTTTATTTTTTATTTTTTTAAATCTGTTGATTAATTTTCATGGTTTCCATGCTGTCAAACACATACATTTCCCCTTGCGAGACAAATAAAATATATTTTATTCTATTCCAAAAACAAAATGACGCCTTCGCAGCCTTTATTTCTAATTTAGTTTCAGTGTGGGTGCTGTAGAGTAGGAGGGGGAAAACCCGCTGAAGTCCAGGGAGCTCACCTGAAACCAGGCGACCTGAATTTCCACTTCGTTTTTAACCGACATGCTCGCTAAGGTTTGGTCAGACTTTGAGCAGAGTTTTCGGGCCAAACTTCTGTTGGTGAGACTATGGTGGCAGGTACAGTGACGTTAATTATGTTGATACATCTTCAATTAATTTGGTTATTTTTTTTCCGCAGGTAACGTTGTGAGTCTAACTAGTTACGCTAACCTGACGTTACGCAGCAGAATACATGACATTTTACTTTTAGTAAAAATATTTAGTACCAGTGATAAATTGTATATATTGTATATAAATGTATGTTTGATTTAAAGTAAAGTTTGAGAGACTCACTTACAGACCATCCTGTATTTTAGATCATTTATATTATTCAGATTTGTGTTAGGATTTCTGGGTTTCCGTTGGAAATACACTCCAGAAAATTAAATTTTTAAGCTTTTTTTTTTTTTTTTTTTTTTAAATTTAGAAAACACCTTTTAATTGTGAGTTTAACTTTAGGGTTAGAAATTGAATTTGCTCATTTTCTCTGTTCCTAGAGCTGGAAAAATACCAAAAATAATCAGTTCAAGACAGATTTCAGAACCACAATTGCATTTTCATGTTAAAGTTTGTTAAAAAAAAAAAAAAAAGAAGAAGTTAGTAACTTGAGACAGAAACTGTCTTTCTCTCACGTTTTATGTGGTTTATGTGGTGATGAACATGTAGCTCCCCCTGGCAACCAGTTCATTCAACATCCGGAGAATAAGATATGATGCACTGGTTTTGCGCAAGAGAAAACACACACACACACACACACACACACACACACACACACACACAAACATACAAACACACAAACCGATACTCAGAGGTTCAGCTTAGATAATAGCCAAACAAAGCGTTTCCTTTATGGGAGCTTTCACAGTCGTAGAGTCCATGTGTTAAAGGCTAGAGGTAAACTTGTTGGTGAATCTGTGAAGTTTTGAAGAACCAGGTACAAGTCTTTCTCTCTTCATTTCCTGTTCACATTGTGGACATGAGTAGCTTGACTTTGTGGTGAGTGATTGAAAGCGAACAACTGCACCAGGACCTCATTTCAGGACCCTGTGACCTGACCACCACCTGTGCTCATACATTTCCTGCCTCTTTTTTTTCTTCATCATTCAGGCAGACGAGGCATAATGTCAAGTTTATATGAAGTCCACGTGTCCTCAAGTCTAGCAGATGACTGAGGCTGCTTCTCTGTGTGACCCAGATTTTTTTGCTTTATTTTATCATGATAATCTTATTAACTGTGATAAGTTACTGAATATTCTGTATAGCATGTGTGTTTCTTTCAGGCAGCTTTACAAATAAGGAACTTGTATGCAGAGGAAGTTAGTCAATAATGGCAACTTAAATTTCTCAATCTTTTGTGTCACAGTTCGTTTCGGGTGTTACAATGCAAACTATCAAATTTCAGTCTTATTTTTATCGCCTGTGCTGCTCCGAAAGCATTTTCATGTGACTGACCAGCAAAAAAAGTCATCAACCTCATGTAGATATTTATATAGAAATTTTTCTTTGCTATATGCATCAGTGGGTAGATTAAAGTGCTGACAATCCCCTTTGTGCCTCTGAAGCTGTGAGTCATTAGTGCTCATCAACACTTAAACTTTTTTTAGGTTTTGACTTTGACATGTGACACAACTTCCAGTTTGAGGACAAATTCTGCTTTTTCTGTGTGTTTGCGTGTGCGTGTGTATGTCTGTGTGCGTGTGTATGTCGTGTGCGTGTGTATGTCTGTGTGCGTGTGTATGTCTGTGTGCGTGTGTATGTCTGTGTGTGCGTGTGCGTATGTGTATGTATCTCTCTCTCTGTGTTTCACTAGAAAAAAAAAATCCATATTGAGAAACACTCTTTGCTGTGTGCCCGTGACGTTGCTTCCTCTTGTCATGCTGGAGCAACAAATTGCTCATTTACTGCTCATTTATCTGTGGGGAGTAATGTTGTCAGCCCACACACCTGTGAATAAGCTGTATCTTCGTGTTTCTTTCTACAGGCTGCCTTCCCCATATCTGTGTCCCCATCTATGGCTGCTGACGATTACAACCCTGTAAGTATTTCTTCTCTGTGACTTGATCTGGCTTCTAATGAAATGGAAAGCCCTATCTATTTTTTTAATCTGTGAAGTTCTGCTATCGGTTACTTCTGCTATTTTTACAATGAGATACATACTCTTACATCACCAGCTGGATAACATGCCATTGGTTTAGGTTGATTTCTCTGTGTTTCTCTTCAGAAGAGAATTAAAAAAAAAAAAAAAAATCAAGAGCAAAAGAGCAAAGATATCAAAGAGCAACAACTGATAAATCTCAAGACAGAAAGTTAAGAGAGGAGAGTTATGTGTGTGTTAATGTGTGTATCACTATAAAGAGAGAGAGTGAGAGACCGAGAACAGAAAAGTGAGCTTTCATGTGACACCCGGAGAGAGAAACAGGATGTTCCAGACAGCCTCTTTTATTCAGCTGTGGGGGTTTGAGATGTGTTCAGTTGCCAATGTGTTCTTCTGCTCTGTTCCTTGACTCTCTGACCTCACGTTGCTATCCTCTGTCCTCCTCCTAAAGGTCTCCCTCCGACACAAATCCAAGAAGAAGAGCAGAGGAGGTAAGTTGTCACCCGAGAGCTTTCATCACTTTGTCTCTTGTCCGTGGCTGCAACTGTAATTTTGCTCCTTTGTGGGCGTGTGTGAAGTGGCAGTGCAATTAGAGTGTGCAGGGGGCTTTTAGACAATGCTTAGTTAGTTTCACTTCAGTTCTCATCTATTTTAGCTCTGTGTGGCAGTGGCTCGGATGCTTCTGGTGAGCAAAGTGAATTTTTTCATGCTGAAAAATGGCTGAACGCAACACTCTCTCTTTTGAATTGACTGTTCCTGGATGTTGTGTGACTTTGTCCAGAGTTATTTTTAGAACGTGTTTGATTATTGACCGACGGCGACAGTGGCCTGTTCGGTCTCGAATGGAATTATTTTTGTTTGTATGTGTTAGGATTTCAGGCTTCTTGCTTCCTCTAATGCTAACTTTGCTGTTGCTGTGCTTCTCTGTGAACAAAGGGAAGGAGACTTCTATGCATTTATGTGTTTTGTTTTGTTGTTGTTTTGTGTAGACAATGGTACAATGAGCAGAAGACGAGTCTCGGTCAAAGACCTGGGTCAGCCAGACCACCAGGGCTGGCTGTACAGGAAAAAAGAGGGTAAAGGCTTCCTGGGTATGAAATGGAAAAAGTACTGGTTTGTGCTGAAGAGGACAGCTCTCTACTGGTACAGCAACCAGATGGTGAGTATCCTTTCTGAAACCACAATGCTAAGTTTTTCTTTCTGTTGCTCCCCAACCCATATCCACAGCGACCTTTTATTTACATGTCTGTCCTGCTGCAACAACTCATTTTCTTTTAACGTTGTTACATCACAAATGTAACACAGATGCAACATAAGGCACCAGAGGCTGCACATGAGTCATACTTGTTTTTACCACAGCCCAGTCTCCAGTCTGCTCTGTCTTTGCAACAGCCACCATGCCATGTCACCGTGTTTCCTGAATATGATGGTGTCACTAATGGCCTGTCATGGGCATACGTAACTGACATGTGTGATTTACTGGAATGATGACTTCAGTCAGATCTACTTTATGTCACCATCACATGGTGTGGGAACATAGAAAACAGAAGCAGTAGCTTTCTGCACTGTAACAGCAGGTGTCATTGTCAGGAAGTGGTTTGAAATCATCATTTTTGCTTTTATGCTCATTGTTCAATCTGTTTGTCGCAGGCGGAAAAAGCCGAGGGCTACATTGACCTCACTAACTTCATGATTGACAGAGCCATAGAGTGCAAGAAGAAACAGTAAGCTCATCATAGTTGTTCTCTCTTCTCTTTCTGATGTGTCAAAACAGATTCTATACCTCCCACTACTCGTGGGTTGAATAAAATAGGAACCAAATCATTATCTATTGTTTGAAATGAATGATGGAAACTTTTTCATATGTTGTGATAGGAAGTCTGTTGTTCTGAACAAACTCAAAATAAAAATAAAGATAGAGCTTTCCTTAATTCCAGCATCAGTGTATTTTCTCTATGACACACTGGCCCTTTTGCACAGATCCTGTGTTACTTACTTTCCATTGACTTTTCTTCCTACAGTGCATTCAAAGCCTGCCACCCCCATGTCATGATGTTTTATTTTGCTGCTGAAAGCTTCGAGGAGATGAACTTGTAAGTCACATAAAAGAACAACAGTGTATGTATTTGAGTATCTGTGGTAAAACAAGTTATTAAGTTGACTTTTTTTTCAGATGGTTGAATAAACTCGGACTCGCCTCCATTCATTATGAGCCGACAGAACGAAACGCTGCGACCGGTACGAGGGGTTTTCTTTTTGTTACTTGTTCCTGTTAAATCAAAATCCTGTATGCTTTATTTTTAACTTGACATAAATGCTTTTATGATGTAATTCACTTGATTGTGAAGTCAGTTTTCATATAGCTCAGAGTTTTCAGGAAGTGGCTTTCTCAGAACCCTAAGTGAATAAATGCGTCAAACAGTAGTAATCTTTTCTTATGATTCTATTTGTGTATGTCGGGTTATGGTTCCTAAAGTTGTGTGTGTTTCCCACCATCCACACATGTGGGTGATTAGAGTGTTATAGTGAAGCCAGTGACCATGAAGAGGCTGAAAGCACAGAGATCCCCCCACCACCCTACTCTGAACAGACCATGCGGCGCACACTGGATGCATCTGCAGCACCTGCAAGCACACATCAGGTCAGTCATGTCTCTGGCTACAACAATCAACACAGGAATCTGCCCATCACCAAGTTACTGGATTCATTTGAAACAGCATGTTTATTGTGATCAGTGGTGTAATTTTGTGTTTATGTGCATGTGATTTCTTTCTTTCCAACTTAACAAAATGCTGTTTAATTAATGCCAGATCGTCTGATGTGTATTTCAGGGTACCCTCCCTCCCCCTTATTCCTCCACAGCCCCCAGCGAAGCCAATGGTTCGCTCTCATCGCCCGTCAGCACGATGACATCGCAAAGCTCCGCCTCCTCTCTCTCCAAGCATCGGCAGTCCTGGTTGGACTTGGTCTCACAAGCGACTCCTCCCGCTGGGGAAACAGCAGTGGTGTGCTCAGTTCAAGTACACTCACATCAACCTCCAGAAGAGAAGACAGAGCAGGAGGAAGTTCACCACGACTCTTCAGAGTCTAATGATGAGAGCGCAGCTGCAGAGGGGGAAACGCAGAGGGACGTTGTAGATGCTCCAGTTGAAGGTGAGATTTATAAACGGACCTGTCTGTCTCATTGTTAAACTTTTGGATGATTTGAATTCATTGATTTGTTTACTCTCTGTTGTGTCAAGAAGAAAACATAGTAGCAAATTTCATTTCCTGTTTTTCATAAGTTTCCATCTGAGGAAGCTATGTGACGTTTTGATCGTTTCATTTTTAATGTTCCGTATCTGCCCAGTCTGTGACATTTCTGTACCTGTGTTTTAGAAGTACCACTGAGAAACTGCTATTTGTGTTGTTTTATTGTTTTTGTGACTTTTTTGTGATATCTTGTTTCAGTGGATCATGGCAACAGCTCAGATGAGATGGAGAAGCTGTATATTCATCTAAAAGAGGCCAGCCTGTCACCAATAGGAGATCGCAAACCGTCAACAAAAAGGGAATTCAGGGCGTCTTTTGTAAAACGCTGTAAAAACCGTACTATTAATGACAAACTGCACCTTATCAGGACACTTAACAGCACATTAAAGGTACACAGTCTGTTTCAGTCTAATTTTTCTACTTCATCTCTGCAGCTTTTCCAAAAAATAAATAAATAAAAAAAAAAAAATCTAAATTGTGAAATTAACTGTTGTTTTCCATATTGCCTCCGTGTTCTAATTTTCTTTCCCAGGCAAAAGAAGCAGACCTACAGGCAATAGAGCAGGTGCTCTCGGACCAGGAGCTTACCTCACTCAAGTTCAGACAATGGAAGGATGCACATGGGCCTTTGGTGCAGGAGATTTGTGTCAAACCGGACCAGCAGGTGGAGTCAGAGGCCACAAAAGCCGCAGCATCACTCAGTGCTGCTCCAGTGGTGGAGACCAGTTTGTAAAAACCCCTCGTGACTGATTTTTGCTGCGTCTGGACTCAGAGGACTTCACACTCACATACTGTGGATACACACTGCTGTTGTCTTTTGAGGCTACTGTTCAAAAACCATGGATTCTTCTAAGTGCTTTTCAACAAGTAACTGGATCAATGAAGACAATTTTTTTTAGTTCCTAAATGGAGATGATGCAGACATTATGAGTAGCAGATCACAGTAAAATGTGAAATGTCTTTTAGTATTACTTTAACTATTTGATTTGTAATATTAGCTAATTTTGTTTTTTATAGTGGCATTCTGTGAAACTATGCATTACTTGTTTTAATATTTGGAATGATGGAATACGTTGAAATAATGGATCCATTGTTATCTGCATGGAAAACACTTGTTTCTAGTCAATTTTATGTGTTTTGATTTTATCAGTAGTGAACATTTTTTTTAATCTGTTTTCTTATTGGTGCCATGCACCGCCACTGCCTGTTGCAGTTTTGTTTTACAGAAACTGTTGTGAATGACTGGTGTGTGTTCACCCTGAACTTTACATCATCATACTTCCCATAAAGTCTTTCTGTACTGAACATCTCACTTTCAGTAGAAAATGCTATGTGGTTTTGTATTAAACTACTAAAACTTCCAACAGTTATAAAACACAACAACCATTGACTGTAACTCACATCATTTACATTTTATTGTAAATGCGATGAAGACTGGATTACTAACAAATGTCAATGGTATACACAGTGTTTTCCTAGAGGCAGAATTTAATAAATACAGAATAGATGGTGGAAAATTCTCAGGAAAAAAACTGAAATTGTTACATAAGGCAGATACTTTGGGCCAAAAAACCCAAATACTGTACTAGCTACAGGTAAGCAGATGATTAGGAGGTCATACAGTTGCATACATTAGATATTATGTGACTGCCCAACCACAGTTCCAGAGAGCAACAGGTTTAGGAAACTGAGCAAGAGCCTCTGACAAACTCAGTGTTAGAAGGCCAATTAACCCTCAGGCACAAACTTTCATCTCTTGGTCATGTTTGATATTAACTATGTGTAAATAGCTGTAAAGGGATGTGTGATGTTTTTGTGTGATCTCTATTCTGGTATGAATGTCAGCATGATTGTTTGTGTACAGGGAAATAAAGTATTGTTACAAGAGTAACGGTATCTTCTATGACTTTATTTTAATTCACATAGTGTTGTAGATGATTATCTGTGTATATGTAGCAACCATCATAAATTAAGAGAACGATCATCATATTCAGACAGCTCAATTTTTCACATTTTGGCTTTATTTTACAGTGAATTTGTTTCCCTGAACTCAAGACCCTATAATGAAGTAATACAAACTGAAAAAAATATATGAACATTTGCAAACTTATTAAAGAAGAAAAACTGAAATGTCAAATAAACACAAATATTCAAGCCCTCCTAAGTCCTCTGATCCTTGAAGTTTAGCTCAGGTGCTTTCCATTTCTCTTGATGATGTGAAGTCCACCTGCGGTAAATTGAAGTGATTGAATTTGATTTGGAAAGACACACCCCTGTCTTTATGAGGTCTCACAGTTCACAGTAGAGCTCAGACACATGATTGTGTTTGAGGCAGCTATGGGGGAACTACAAACATTTTTGATGAAATGAAAATTTCCAAAAGTGCAATGGACTCCAGAACTCAGTGGAAAGTAGTTTGGAACAACTACTGCTGTTGAGTTATCTGTTTTGGAAAGGGAGCGGATTTTAGCTGAGCTCCAGGAAATGTGTGTGGAGGCGAAGGAATCTCCAGAAAGGCAATAGAGTGGCCAGACAGGAGAAATCTCAGGAGACATAAAAATGGCTGTCAGTATCCAACTTCAGACCTTGAGGATTGGCAGAGAACAATGGCAGAAAAGACTTAAATATAATTGTGCAAAACTTTTGAAACTATCATACTCAATAGTTTATTGTTGTCAAGGGTTCTTCAATTACCATAAGTGCAGAGCAAATGGCTTGCTAGAACATAAAGTGGGAAGCGACTGGGTCTGACTCCTTTTTCTGAATACTAAGTATACTTTCATACCAAAAAGAGGCGTTTGTTTGTTTCAACCTGCAGTGCCACAGACCTGACGCTAGGGGTCGCCGGTTTCTCTGCAGATTTCCCATTGAGGTTATGCGCCATATTGGCAGTCTCCTCCATCTCACCAAACGTTGAGCATGCATGTCTCAAACCGGTTACTGAGGAGATATCTGTAAATATTTACAGCCACCTGTGAGCCGAAAACCAACACTATGGAGGCCGTCAAAGCGTTTAACAATGAGGTTTGTGTTGAACCCTTGCAAAATATCGAGCTCAGTGATGGTACAAAATGTTGTCTAATTCACTATTACGGTAGCGAGTTAGCTAGCGTTAGCATCCAGTAGCAGAAAAGGAGAGGGGGCAGTCTCGGGACAAGGCCGCTGCCCGTGCACAACAATACAGCGATAGCGTTTACTTGTTTACTGTGTAATTCATGTGAGTCGTCCAGACCACTGCTGTGAGGATAACCTTATCACACACCGTGCTAGGTTGCCAGTCCATGAGTAAATATTTTCCTTAGCCCGGTGCTAAGCTAACAGCAACTAGCACGCAAGCTACAAGTTAGCAAAACCGCCTCAGTTTGCGTGATAACTTGGTGGGGTAGCTAACTAACATGGACGTGGGGAAAATATCCATCTCATTGCAACTTTACCAGATAATGACTGGCTGTGTGTAAGTCCAGTCTTTTTGTATTTGCTTCACCTTATTCTAGTACAGGTTCACCAGACGCCAAATATGAGATTCAGGTTCATCGCTAGCTATCACAGCTAGCAGCGCAACCATCATTTGTCTGCAGTGACACTAAAGTCTGTGTGTCCTCTGGCGTTATTAGTATCAGTGATGAACTCAACATTCACTCCCAATTAAAGGCCAACAATAATTAGATTCTCTATTGGACTGCAATTATAAATTATTTTTGATTTAACCATATTGTTTCAATAAATTTGTGACTTCCTGACCACAAAGGTTTTGTAAATAGGGCACACGCCTTGCAGATGAGGGATGATGCTCTGGACTGTTGCTTGTCACTTGACTCATGTCTGTGTTTTTAATGTGACTATCATTTACATTTTAAGACAAAAGATGACCTCTTGTTTCATTTCATCTTTCAGCTGTACTCATTAAATGAGTACAAGCCGCCCATCTCCAAGGCCAAGATGACTCAGATCACCAAGTCTGGAATCAAAGCTATAAAAGTAAGTATGTAGCATTGAAGGATCAGGCAGGTAATGGGAAATAAAGAAGTGGTCCTGAAAGGGAATCTCTCTCCAGTTTTTATGTTAAGACAAACACTAAATCAGGGGTGGGCAAACTATCCCACAAAGAGCTGTTTGGCAGGCTTTTATTCCAACCAAGTAGCAGCACACCAGACTTGATTAACTGATCAAACTGTGATCCTCACTGGTTGGAACAAAAACATGCAGCCACATGGCCCTTTGTTGAATCGTTTGCCCACCTCTGCGCTAAAGCCATTTTTATATGTATATAAATGAATTGTGTGGTGAAAAAGGTAACCAGAATGTGGTAAAGATGTTGACTTTATTTCCCAATGACTAAAAACTAAATAGGTCAATATATAATAATATTTTGAACATCTAAGTATGGAAGTTATGTTTGTATGGCTAAACTGTGAGGAAAGACTAAAATCAATCTAAAATGGAATGAGGGTAAATACTCAGAAGTAGACTCTGGCTGTATGCCCTAATTGTCCTTTCAAACTGGTGATCATCTCCTTATGCTGGTGAGTGGATCCATCACTGAGCAACATTAGCTCGGATAAACTCGTCTGTGCAACATGTCTGATGTAGTATACCATTCTGAAACACAATTTCCTCCCTCAGTGAATTATATGTAGGAATAAATTACTGTTTTTACAGTTAAATTATGCCGTCTTGTACAAGACTGAACGGCCTGTACAAGACATTTAAACTTCTGGTTACTGTATCTTTTCAGCTACCCGGGAAACTTTTGCCACTTAAATATAGTGTTAAGGCATCTGTCGCTCCCTCATGTATCACTTTGTTTTCTGTAAAGCCTCGAGGCTGAAAACGGTGTCACGCCAGCAAGTAGTCAAAAGGTTCATAATTAAAGCAAACTGCAAGAAAGCTTTGCTGGGTTAGAAGAGGAAGTTTAGAGATTAGCAAGCTAAAACATGCTGTTATAATGAGCACATTTACTCTATTTGTAGTCATTCAGATTTTCTGCAGGGCATACCTATGCACCGTCATACTGTGAACCAATAAATAAATATTAACAAATAACCACACTTAATAGGTCAGTTTATTGAAAAAAAACAAAAACACATTGCGTGGTGTCTACGTAGTTACTAACATGTTAGCAGCAACCTCAAAGCAGAAAGACCGTAACCTGTTATAATTAAGTATTTCTTTATTGCAACTCGTATTGTCATCACAATATTAAGTATGATGGTATTTTGTACGTTTTCCTAATATGATGCAGCCCTGCTGCTTACCTTGGGTGATATGTATTTGGGGCATGAAGTAGGAGGCTGCAGCAAGACTGAAATATATTGGGACTGTTTTGCAACCTGCGTGGCAAAAAGTTCAGTAAACTTTAATCGTTATTTATTTTTTTTTACTTTTTTTGATGCAAAGTATACACTAAGACTGAACTGCATGATGCTGCAGTATGAAAAATCTGCTGGTCTGTCATAGTGGATAATTTTAACTCAAGAGTATTCTGCAGCTTGAAAATTATGCTTGAAAGCATTGTGGTTGACCTATTGGCAGTGAGCAAAATTGCACAATTCCAAAAAAAGGGAAATTTGAATTAGATTACGTGTGAAATAGTGTGAAATTGAACTTGGACACAAAAACTTTGATTCGCACAAAATTAAATTAAACTTTTTGCGCCATCACTAGAATTTTAATTTGCATCACATCAGTTTACATGTTTGTAATAACACGAACAGTGGCTTTGCTCTATTCAAGTGACCATAACAGTGTGTGAGTAGGTCAACAAAAACAATACCAGATCCCCTGAAACAAAGCAGCTTTATGGATTTTCAGCCATCATTCATTTCATTAATTACCCTCCTGTTTTTATTCCATCGTGATGTCTCAGTGCTTATTTCTAAGATTTTAGTAAAGTTTTTAATCCCTCTTAAATAGACTTTGATGGCTCACTTGATTAGCTACTTCTGTGATTGAAAGGCACACTACAAAAGAGCAATAGTGGAACAGCATGTGCACATAAGAGCAATAGAAAATCTTTTGATGCAGTTACAATGTGACTAGATATAATTAATTTACTGTAAGTGTTTTATTGCTGTGTCTACACAGCAGCTGTAGTCCTCTGCCACTGTCTACACTAGAAGTGCTTAGCCTTAGTAATCCTGTATAGACAACCATGTTTTGTAGCACTTAGCGCTGAATACATAATCATTGAAGTTAGACGCCGGGGGGTCGTAGTTATGCATGTGAGTGAAATTTGAGGCGTTAAGCAGCCAGCACAGACAGCTATATTGATTAAAATAGAAGCATATCTGCCCTGGATAGACCTGAGACCTTAGACTGGAAAAAAAAAACACGTCTGGAAAAATATTGTGTGTACCATTAACGCTAAAAAACAGAAAACACCCATTCGTCATTTTTCAATTGGATTGATTGCATTTTTTTTAAGATTTTAAAAATCCTATAATGTAAAATGTAATTGAAAGTCCTTGACCTATTTTGCTGATTATTTTTTTTTTTGTAAACATTCTGAGCTGTGAATCTAGTTAAAAGCTTAGATTTTAAATTTTCAAAGTAGTTGGTCAACCACCTAAACGCATCATGATGTTTGAGTATTAATCTGACTTGTAGGCATGTAGAAATGTTTATATGTGCAACATGGAAGAAGAAACACCCTCAAGAGTTTCTCTAAGCAGTGACATAACTAGGGTGTGTGAAAATAAAAAGTCCAACTCGATTTGGTTCAGGTCCTCAGAAAATGTGTTGTGTTTTTCTATGATTGTCCTGAGCCACCTGAAAAACTATCTTAGGTTAGTGGTGCTTCCTTTATTTTACCATGTGGGAGATAAAGCATAGGTAAAACTTTCCTTTTAATTAGAATGTGTCTTTTTTTCTCAAACACCATCTGTAATTTGTCTCCTAGATTTACAAGGCATTACACTAATAGTGAATTCCCTTCATTATACATATGGTTGTAGTCCCCTTGAAGCACAAATCTACTCTGTTCTTTTAATGGCATAGGCCAAGAGTGAAATAGTCTTAAACATATACATTGTTTTAAAATTGAACGACCTGGCCACACAAAATCGAGGATACCAGCTCATGACGAAACATCTTCTGTGTATTGTCCTATTTGCACTGTTTCTGAAGGAACTGCTGTACTTGTGGTGTTGCTGTGCCTTGTGCTGCCTGTGAATAACACCTGTTTCCCCTTCCCTCAGCAGCTCTCCCAGCTCCCCCAAAGCACTGAAAGTGAAGCAGGAGGATGGGGTGGAGAGAGTTACAGAGAGATAAGAGAATCCCTAACCAGCTTAGGTAGGAGTATGGGTTGTTTCACAAGGAAGATGGAAGAAGATTACAATCATTTTAAAGTTAATTTGCTCCCACACACCCAGAGAAGCACAGCTCTTTCTGTTGCTGCTGTGGGGCATCTTCTCTGGTTGTCATGCGTTAGTCGATGGTGGTTTTGAGGTTTAACTGTGTTTTTGAAAGTTTTGAAGGATCAGTCTTGTTCATTTTCTTCTTGAATGATTTACTGATGGTATTTTTTGCTTCAGTTTAGTTTATAGCGACTTTCTTGATCAGTCAAGTGGGAACAACTCTTGTTGTTTCATACTGTTTTGATGGAGTTTGAGCAGTATTTCACTGATGTGGAGTTAAAATTCAGGGGTTTTGAGGAATTGGCAGGTTTTTATTGATTTTTATAAAATATTGACCATTTGATTTATGTACATCCATATTTTTGTGTTGCTTTATTTTTAGTAATTCAGTAATACTGAGTAGGCCTATTACTGAATTACAGTATTACATACTTTGTAACTGATACAAAAACATTCATACGCATGCACACACAAACAAACACAAACACACACACACAGATGACAGACTCGTTAGAGTGAAGTGGTCTAAGACGGATATTGTTGTAGGCTGTTGATGAAACACACCTTGTTCGGAATCTTATTATGACATGGCTTCATTAAAGTGGTAATTTCATTCAACCCTTTGGGGTTAGTGGTTTCACAGAGCATAAACACCGAACGTTTGTTCTGGCAGAGCATCAGTGATTCATGTCTCCTGCGCACACAGTGTGGCTATTTTTTTTCCCCTTGTGATGGAATATTCAGTAACGGTGTGAAGGGTAGCTTCAGCCTCTCCTGCTGATTCCAGTTTGGTATTTAAGATGCAATTTCAAATGCCAATCTTAAGTTAAGGCTGCCGCTTGTGAAAAGAATTGAGCTCAAATGAACTAACTGGCATTTCAAGGCACCAAATCCCATTACCCTGGTCTGTTTTTTTTTTTTTTTACCTTTTTTGTGCTATGGAGTCCAAAGTTCTCACGTCTCAGATGGTTTAGTATCATAATTATCCACATTACTCATCTTACTAATTTCCTTTATTTTAGATAAGCTGAGGGAACAACAGTTGAGTAGGTAACTGATGGAGATAGATTGGACATTAGAGGGATGGGGCTTTTCGTCGACATCCCCCTCAACTGAGATACAGCACCTCCTCTTGCATTTATATGCAGTCAGCTTTACGTTTAGTTTGACAGAATATACATTCCCCACCTGTTGAAATCCAACACCCCTCACAAATCTCACTGGACAGTTGAGTTTAGAGTTATTTAAGTTACAGCACAGAACTGCTCTCTACAATCTCTTTAGCTATGAGACACAGTTTGACTTGACCTCACACCAGAGTTCTTCCTATTGTTACAAATCTGACAGACTCTCATTTTGGCCTAAAAGGTCCATGATAAACGATGCTGTTTATTATGCATCACAGTTAGAACACATTAGGTGCACAATCTGTGCTGACATTAGCCACAACCGCTGAGAAACCTCCCAGTATTACTGGCATTACGCCTCATTCTGTGTCTGTTAGAGCGACTGAAAGAGCGACAGCAGGTTTGGAACCAGTTGGTTCCACCTGCAGTCACATTTTTACAATCATAGTTTGTGTTCACTCATCATTTGCTCATTTTGCCAGTGCAAGTAGACCTGATAGCACGTTTCTGCAAATGTTTCTGGTCATCGTGTCTTGTCTTTTATAAGTTGTGTCTCTTATAAGTGTCTCCCTTTACCTCCTAACCCCATCAGAAAGACTACTGCTATTACCACAACAGACTTGTTAATTGTCCTCTTGAAGTTACATTTTGTGCTGCAGAAAAAAGAATGAGTTTATCAATGTTGACCCAAGATGAGTCAAGAACAGGAAACCTGCAACCTCCAACAACCTCTGTATCCTGCGTTTAAGATACTAAAGTGTTCTGCAATTTCATTTTAATCATATAGCAGCTTTTGATTTAATTCTCAATATTAGAACCACAAAAGTCCCTTTAGTGAATTATTTGCATTGTTTGCATCAGTTTTTATCAGCAATGGTTTGTCACTGTCGCAATTATTTTGCCTCCTAATTTACAAGGTAAATTCACATGTCAGACGTGTCCTTCACTGAGTAGACTACATTTGAATGTTGCAAACAACAAAGAATTCAGTGATCCTCTTAATGGTGCATCATGTAAAAAAAAATCTGTTGAAATTTAGTCATCAGTCTGATGTTCTTGACAGTTAGATAATCATTGCTCACCGTGATCAGCATTTATCAAGTGTCAGAGTGTGGGAGCAAATCTGGGAGCAGTTTTGTTTTTTTTACATAATTCTGTTGTAAGTGGTTGAAGAGACTTTGTCAGTGATTTAATCAGCAAGCACAAATGCAGCATAATATGTCCACCAGATTCTATAGACTGACCATTTGTTACCATCATTTCTTAAATAATGGTCAGAGCTTTTATTGAGCTCAGTGGGGGGAAAAAGGAGCAAGAATTGTATTAGGCCTTTACTTTATTAGATTAGAGGACAAAGCCTCCCAATATCTACTTGCACTGTAGAATAACTGTTGTATTTTCTATATACATAACAGGCACGAGTTGATAGTAAAGTTTGACTTCCAGATATAGCATTTCAGAGAGTCATTCCTGGTTATTGACAGAGTACAAGTCGTTCCCTATGAGATAATGTATTAAACTCTCTTATGATGTGCTGATGATCCTGTGCATTCAGATGTAGTTGTTTCATGGTCCAAGAAGATGAACAACAGCTGCTCACCACAGATGCATAATTCCAGTTACTTAAAATGATCAAGAACCTTTTCCCACACAGACCTTTTAACTATTTCAACTGGTTAAACTTTGTGTCGAGTCCATGTGAGCATGTGACTATTAGATTTTCGTCTTAAAGACTCTGCTGTTGCTGAAGCAAGAAACATTCACTTTTTCATTACAGACTTTGACTTGTCATTGCAGGAAAAGCACAGTTGAAATTAATTTTATTAATGGCAGCCCAGCGCTCACAGATGTCCCATTAGGCCATGTTAGTGATTCAGCCTGTACCCTGGAACTGACTCACCTAAATGGATTGCAGTCATTAGTAATGTAATCAATAACTTACTGTCATGCTGCTATACTTCTCCTGCTATGACAAACCAAAACATCTGTTGTGAAACAAGTTTGTCTTCCATTCTACACAGATTCAGGAAATGTTGTTTGCTTATGTTGTTGTATCTATGGATGCACAGTGAAATAATACATAAGAGAAGCAGACATGCTGCTTTGATAGATTTACTAGAAACTATTTAACAAGAAGCTCCACAGTTAACTGATAGCAGCTTGCTGCTGTTAGCCTGCGGGCCTGACCGTATCCTCCACATTATGCTAACGATCCTACCCATGCTGTGTCATGGCATGCTTCTTTGTCACACCACGCCAGGTGAAATTCAGTCTCACTGCACCTTCAAGTCAGAAAGATTGTATCTTTGTTACTCTCTTATGTACTTGATATCCGCGGACATCAAGTCATTTCAGCACAGTTTCACCTACGTTCAGCCAGAGGTCTAATCGACAATGAATGGGTGTGCTCGGACAAAAATAATTGAGTAAAGCACAGTTTCCTGGCCTAATCCTCAAAGGCTAAATGATGGCTGTAAAAGCTCAGTTATTCACAAACTAAATGAGTAAATATTTTTTAGCAGGAATCTATGTAACCTTCAATAAACCTCCCTCTGACCGTAGCATCTTTAATATTTTTTTTGCTGGCATTTTCCTCCTTTTATCCCTTATACATGTATATATGGCTAGGTCAGAATTTCCTCTTGGGCTCTTTCAGTTCTGTAACTGCTTTCCTGCCTGTCGTGCTTTAACATCGCATGTCACGTCATTATTTAAAGCAGTTTGTTCTACATAGTTACAAATTTAGTTTTTACTTTGTGATCATATTCAAAATGGTAACCTACGCCAGTGTCCAATTACATACATTAGCAATTATTTTCTCTACTTTCTGTAACCATTTAAGTTTTTTTTTTTCTCCATATACATATTGCAGTCCAGTCCTGTTCTAATTCGAGTTCAACCTGAAACTTTAAAAGATGATCACCAGTGTAGCTTTAAAATATGTTTGTCTTTGTGCTCGTCTCAGTTTGATTTTTGTTTTGAATGTGTTATTACCAAAACATTACCCAAATAACTAGATAAACAAAAGGACCTTTGCTAACCTTTTTTAAATGCTGTGTTTATTTCTGTGATGTTTGTTAAAACTAAAAGTAGTGGTTTTGGCATCACAGCATAATCTCCATATTAGGAAGAATCCCACTTGTGTGGCAGTAGGTCACTCTCTGACCTACTGTTGTCTTTTTTTACTGTATATATTTTCTTTTTTTCTCACATGCAGTTGGTACCTACTGCACTTAAAACACAAATTCATCTAAGTTGGCAGTGAGTCTGTGGATGTGTAGGGGTAGAAACATTGCTGAACATTGCTATTTTTCATGATGATTTATCAAAAAAAAAAATATAGATTTAAAAAAAAAAAAAAAAAAAGTAAAATGCTGAGAAGTTGTTCTTATCTTTGGCACACTTAATCAGGCTCTGCAGTATGCTGGGTCAGTTGCCTAGAGACAGGTCCACACTGCGGCAACTAGTGTTTGAGCATGTGTTTTTTTTTTTTCCCCCAACGTGTGACTGCTGAGCTGACCTTGTTGTATGTGTAATAGCAAGGACTCTCACAAATGGATTTAATTTAATTTCAGATGTTACGGCTCTGATCAGAATAATCCTAAATGCATTTTGATTTCCACTCGTCCTCCTGCGGTATAACCACGTGTGACCCTAGTATTGTTATTATTTAAAGATTTAAACAACACATATTGATGAGGTTCAGTGTTTCAGTGAGAGATTGTTCAGTGGCTTTTCTTAAAAATATTGTAGATGTTTTACCAAATAATGTCAGTGCGGTCGTTCTATAGAGCTTAAAAAGTCTCTTATTTCATAATGACATGATGCTCTATTCAAAAGTCATCGTGTTTGTTTGGCAGTGGTGTTGTTAACAGTTGCAGCCTCCTCACCTGTCAGCCCACCTGTTATATTTATCTAGACAACTGCATATTGCACCTCCGTAGCTGCTTAATTATCCAAGTTGAGATGTGAACTCATAATAATAGTGTTACATCTGTCATCACAGTTATTGATCTGGGTGTCAAGAGCTGTTGTTGGGGAGCGGCAGGCAAATTCAGTCGTTCATCTCCTCAGTGTTTTTTTTTTTTTATCTGAGTCGCTCCATTGAAAGGTAGAAAAGTCCATAAACAGAGAGATTTACTCTTGGAACCACTCTGGTCCCTGTTACCAACAGGTTAACAGCTTAATAACACTGTTAAGTGCCTGTACCCTATCCTCATATTAGCTTGGATTAGATTGTCAAATCATTTTTAGCTACAGTATACTGATTGCGTGATTAGCTCAATATAATTAGCGTATGTGTCATAACATTTAAAACCCCAGTTTCCACTGTCAATCTGTCTTTTTTTTTTTTTTTTTTTTTACTTCAAATATCAACCAGTTTTACATGTCACATGGAAACAGCTCTGCGGTTTCATGTGCTTGCATCTGTTCAGTGTTAAAATGGCTTTTACTTTCTACTTAATGAAGGCTCATGTAGCTGAAGTTGTCACTAAACTGAGCTCTTTAAATGAGGCATCTGTCATCTCTTTGAGTTACTGGTCGGAAAACATTTCAGGCTTGTCAGCTTCCACTCGGAAGCAAGTTGACTGGTGCTGCTCACATTTTTATTCCCAGTAATAATATCTGGCTAATAGTATCATGACACAAATACATTTCACTCTGTTAATTTTCAGTCAGTGGAAACACTCAGAAGACTGAGTCAGGTGGCACTTTATAAAGTATAACATTTATGCATGTAAAATACATTTCTAAAAGAATATATACAGAAAAAAATACTGATGCATGACTGGTTTAGAATGCTTGATGCTTGATGCTTGGTTCTGTGGTGTAATTGTGACCGTCTGGTTTCCTTGGCTGCAGATAGTGGAAAGCTCATTGTTTTTATACGCTATAAATAGCTGCGCAAAGTGTTGCGACGTGTTATGACATTTACATAAAGTGTATTGATTTGGGGTTTTGTTTGTTTTTTACTAACACCAGCACTATTACATTGTAACTTTACCTATGTTTATGTATATCTATCCGCCTTTACTAAATGCTTTAGTAAAATACATTTGCAACAAAATCATACAGCATTATCTTTTATCCCCAAAGTGCTGTTTACACCAGTGTTCACTTGAACATTTTAACATGAATGTTGTTGAAATGACCATATTCCTCTATGTACTCTGGGAAAACAAAAACAAACTCTGACCAGTTTGTGCTCCTGTACTTTGACGCCATCTACTGGATAAATAACAGAACTGAAGCTTTTAGTTGGACTTGTACAACAGTTGGATAAACATAGCGCAGTTTAAGTTCTTTACCAAAGACACGTGTATAATTCTTTTGGCTGAGTCGGTGCAACTATACTCAAGCAAATTCATCTGTCATCCAACATTGAGGCATGATATTCTGCATTTCTACAAATCCCCATGCTTTGTTATGAACTTCCTCTTTACATCTTTAACCTCAGCACGTATTAGTCTAACTTGATCAGCTGAGTAAGTGACTTCCTTTTCATAAAGATCAAATATTAACAGCAGGGCCTCATGTAAGTGTAGCCATTGGTTGCAGTTAATGTGATGCTCTCTTGTTATATGGCTCAGCATCATCATCTCTCTCTCTCCATAAACAAAATTGTCTCAGTCTGATACAAAGTGGATGTGCTGTTGAGCATGTGTAGATAACCAACTCAATAGGACTAGCTGTGATTGTTATGTGTTCGCTGTGCATAGTGTGAACACCCTCCATCTCCTCACTCCAGCTCCAGGCAATAGAGAAACATAATTTGGCAGAAAGCTCAATAATAATTTCTGTTTTTATCGAAGTTAACTTGGAGCTGATGAAGCTGCTTCTGATTCTCCCTCTCACTTCTTGTCACAGCAATAACATGTCAATTTATAAATAGGTTGTCGATATCTTATCACACCATCGTGGTTGGTCTGCAACGGATGAGTGAATCAAACTGTCAGAATGAATAATTAAAGCTTTAAACATGCACTGCCAGTCTCTCACCAGCAGCACTTAGTGCCAGTAGCATCAGTTGACATGAAGAGTTCATGAGGTGACAGCTGTCATGTAATCGCTGTCTGCTCAGTCTAGGCTGACAGGTTACATTTTAGCCCACTGGTCCTGTTCAGTCAAATACCACATAGATTGAATTTAGGACTAGACTGAAGACCACATGGAGAGTGATCTGTTGTGTTAGATCTTTTCTGGTCTTATGTTAGCATCACATTTATTTTATTCTGCAAAACTTTCATGTTTTGCAGTGAAGTCTGCAACACAATGGTCTAAATCTATTTGTGTGAATGCATGAACTCATTTATATACTAGAAATGACACATTAAAGAAGATAATCTGTACCTGGATTGATGATTGTTTGCATTTTTCCATCACAATATCCAAAACTGGCAGTTTACCTCCACATTTTACAGCTGTTTTAACATTTCTTATGTATACAAATGCTGTTTTCATCGTGACCCCCTGTGGCTTAACTGTGGGTGTGTTATGGTGGTTAGAGGGTTATAATGTGTGCACAGGTGGGGTAACTGGACAAATGGTCCAACAAAAAGAGCACTCGCTATAAAACCCAATCACGTACTTTGTGTCTTTTTCTCACAGACTTCAAAGAAGCCGGAGCTGTCGTCTTTTAAAATTTGATCTGCAATGTGGCCGTTAATTTAGCTCTGCTCTGCTGATCAATGACTAAAAAATGTTGCGCTTTCCATTTTCTTCTCTTCCAGTTCTACAAGCATGTCGTCCAGAGTGTAGAAAAGTTCATACAAAAGGTGAGTTGTTATTTTTTTTATTTGGGGCCAAACTAACGAGCTGAGTGCAGTTAAATCATTTAGTGTGAAGATGAGGAACATTCAATTAAGTTTATATTCCCCTTTTAAACGCTATCATTTGAAGGACAGGAGGGACTTAAAGATAAAGGCAGGGAGATGATCTTTAAAGTTTTATCTATATTCATTGTAAATGCAGTGGTCATACTCTGGCTAGTGTCACAAACTGTTTCCCAAACTACTAAAAGTGTTTGTATAGATGCATAAATAAATCCATTCAACACTGAAGTGATACATAAAAGGTCCCACTGTTCACTGTTATCATATTATCCTAACACCAGCTGTGTGATGTATGTGTATTACAGTGCAAACCAGAATACAAGGTTCCAGGCCTGTATGTCATCGACTCAATTGTCAGACAGTCACGACATCAGTTTGGCACAGAGAAGGATGTCTTTGCCCCACGCTTCAGCAAGAATATCATCTCTACGTTCCAGCACCTCTATCGCTGCCCTTCAGATGATAAGGTCAGGCGGTTTTTAATGGGTTTTGTGTGCTTCTCTGTGGCTTTTCATTTTTGTGGCTTGTCATGGTTTAATGAGAGTTGATATTAGACATTTGATATATGCCTCGGTTTTTACGAGAATAGGTGAAGTGATAAATTGGTCAGGGATCAGCAAAGATTTCATTTCATGGCATTTTTCCTACTGAAATTGTATAATTGCTGCAGTTTATCCGTTTTAAGCTAATGTGTATGTCTTCGGCATTGTTTTGTTTTTATGTGAAAGAAGCATTGTTGTAGTATATTTATAGGAACTTTCTAAACGACTGTGAAATGTTTTATTGCTTACCAAGGACTGAGGGGAAAAAAAGAGATTAGACTAGATTCATATCATAAGCTTTGTATTTTTTTTATTTTTCTAAACGGTAATTCTAATACTGTAATGTAACTCTTGCCTTTGTCATCTGTGTTGGTGTTTCCAGAGTAAGATCGTGCGAGTCCTCAACCTGTGGCAGAAGAACGCAGTCTTCAAGAGTGACATCATCCAGCCTCTGTTGGACATGGCAGCAGGGATTCCCCCTCCCAGTGTCACCCCTGTCATGCCCAGCAGTGCTGCTCCAGTCAACAATACCACACCAGGTCAGTCAGCGCACACATGGGACAAGTACAGTAAGAGATGCATAGATAACGTGATGATTTGTATTACAACATCGGTGTATCTGTGTTTCCAGGGACACCAGCCACCCCCGCCACCCCGGCTAACTTAGTGCAGGGTCTTCCTGACTGGGCATCTCAGATCACCAACACAGACACTGTGGCTGCTGTGGCACAAATCCTACAGAGTCCTCAGGGACAACAGGTTAGCATGCATGCCCACTTAATATCTGAGATCCTAGATTATTACTTTATACTTGCTTAATAAGCACAGTTGGATCTCTGTGCCTAGTTTTTGTTTTGGTGGTAAATGCTTGAAATAACGCTGTATTATCACTTGTTGCAGCTGCAGCAGTTGGTACAGAGCCTGCAGATGCAGCAGCAGAAGCCCCAGCCATCCCTGCTGCAGGCCCTGGATGCTGGCCTAGTGGTGCAGTTGCAAGCTCTGACGGCACAGCTCACTGCGGCTGCTACTGCCAACAGCCTCAACCCCTTGGAACAGAGGGTCTCATCTTTTAATAAGGTAAGGCTGCAGTCAGCAGCTGTTCGTTTCTCACTTCATCATTGAAAGCCATCTAATGTAATCATGTTGTGCTTTCGCTGCAGAAACTTTTGGGTCAGTTTGATTTTGGGAATGATTCTGAACGAGGCGAAGAATCTAAAAAGGACACTTCATCATCTCAACTGTAAGTATTTAATCTACTGTTTTTCTTTCTTTTGAACCAGTGGTAATGTTTAAAGAGGTCATCGATAGAGTTTATGTCTCTTCTCCATGTCAACAACATTGTATCTAATTGAGCTGCTGACCTCTTCCAGGCCCATGGTGTCTGAACCCATCAACAGCTCCCTCTTCCATCAGTTAGCTGAACAGCTACAACAGCAGAACCTGGAGCAGTTTCAAAAGCAACTGCTAGAGCACCAGCAGCACCAGCAGAAGGTACACACACTCACACACAGCACTGCTCATATTAGGACAATTTTCTGAATTTATGAAAAAAATTAAATAAGTTCACCATTTTGAGTAATGGGTCTGGGTGTGATAAAGGAAAACTATGTGAGACATGTATTAAATACCTTTTAAAGAGGGAGGAAAATGCATTCCACATGGTGTTAAAATCTTAAGGACACACTTAATGTGTTATGGTGACTCAAAAAGGCAGAAAAGAGCAAATGCTACTAGAATTTGAAATAACATCACTACAGGGCATGTTTGTTAGCAGGGTGCTACTGCTTGTAGTTTGGGAGCACACGCTTTGGTTGTCTGTATAATGTGATGGGAACATGACTTTTTTTTAATGATGATGGTTTGGTGTATTTCCCATCTTTGTCGGCACAAATCGCCTGCAGCGGATATCATTCTGCGATCCAGATTTAGAAATCCAGACTCTTTTTAAATCACAGATGTTGTGTGACCGGTCTTTGCCTTAATTTCTTTGCTCAGTGAAAATATTTGATTCCTCTGCATACGTGTGTGTATGTCTACCATTTTCATTGTTTTGGCAATTGGCGCTACACATAACAGATACATAACCTGCTGTACACGAATAGTCATTGTTAGAATGACTATGGTTTTCCTAGTAACTATAGAGATTAGTTTATCATCCAGCCTTAACCTGCTTCTGTTGGAAATAAAACTCTGTAAATAATGTTATCACATAGATTTCACTCCTAACGCCTATATATTCTACAAAAAAATGTTAAGTTAAGGAAATAGAAACACTTGGTTTCTCCTTATCACAAAACAAAGTTATCAGCTGTGTCTAGACTTTAGATGCTTGAAAGAAACACCTTTATTACTGAAATCTAAAGAAATATACTGCTTATTCTTTCAGGCCATGAACATAGAAGGGCAAGACTCAATCTTCGGGCAAGAGAACTCTGTTGCTACAGCTCAGAGCAGCAGTCAGCCACAGCTTCCTGAGTCAGAGAACAAGTTGGACGACTCCATCGACAACCAGCAGCAGGTACGTCACCTAGCCATTAAAAATCCTATTAAATTATACATTGATAGTGTTTGTTTACTGATCTGACTTATCTGACTTGTTTCAACTGAACAAAGCACTGATGATTTAGCTGTAGGCCTAGTTCTGATGATAATTACCACAGTCTTACATTACTGTGCATCACTGTGTAGACAGGTGTTGAAACGATAATGTCTTTTTTAGGATATGGACCTGGACGAGGGCCCAGATGGAATGGAGGAGGAGATATTTGAGGCAGAGGAGAAGAAAACTGTTAGCACACGCTCCAGAACTCGCTCAAGGTCACGCTCAAGGTGAGTCAGCCCTAACTACTTCTGAAATCCATCTACATCTATGAAATGTGCCTGGAATATAACCGAATTGTGAATTGTTAAAGTGAAAGAGGCTGTGATCCTTCACTTTTGATGGAACAGCACCAGCTGTGTTTCCCTGAAGGTCGAATGAATCTGTTTGATCGCAAGATAAGACGACAAACGGTTTCCTTCACAGATGCATTAAATAAATACCTTAAGAGATCAGAGACTGAGCAGTTTTATTCATCATGGTTTTTATCAGGAAGAGATACTGCTACCAGCTCTGGATTGTGTGCACTCCAGTCAAATTGTGATAATACTGACAGTCTATACACATTTGTAATATTAAGCAACTTTATTTAGTTTATGCGCAGTACTTTAATTTTTAACATTAGTCAGAAGGTCTTAGCAGGACATTTTTCAAACTGGACAAATGTTCTGCACAATTATGAGCTGTGAAAACCTGTATCAATGTGGCACATTACAGAGATTATAAAACACTGGTCTGACGATGTATTCTGAAACATTCTTACTGTAGGTCTCCCAAGAGGAGGAGGTCCAGGTCTCGGTCTGGCTCACGGAAGCGTAAGCACCGCAAAAGGTCACGCTCACGCTCCAGAGATCGCAAGAGGAAGTCATCCCGGTCTTACTCAAGTGAAAGACGTGCCCGAGAGCGAGAGAAGGAGCGGCAGAAGAAAGGGCTGCCTCCAATACGTTCCAAGACTCTAAGTGGTAAGTGGAGGATCTAGTTTAATATTTTAGGTTATGTTTTCCCTGGCAGTACTTCGATGAGCAACTTTTCCCCCTTCCTCTCACATAGTGTGCAGCACAACTCTGTGGGTGGGCCAGGTGGACAAAAAGGCCACCCAGCAAGACCTCACTAATCTGTTTGAAGAGTTTGGCCAGATTGAGTCAATCAATGTAAGTGGATCGCTCTCCCCCTACTGACGCTCTGAATTTAGTTACAGCAATGGCTGTCAATTCTTTCATCTTCATTCTCTGTCTGTCATCATAATAGTGTGAACTTAAACTGCTGTTAATAGTCTGCCACTTTTCTAACACCCATACCTTTCATTTCTTTGTTGTTCCTTTATTGTACATACACTTTGACTCCTTTTCTCATTTACACATTTCTTATTAATCACACAGCTCTGCAGCGATCTTCTATTGTATGGTCATGTCTTGTTTAACCTTCCTTTGTCCTATGTAATGTAATCTGTGTGCGTCTCTGCAGATGATCCCTCCCAGAGGCTGTGCATACATCTGTATGGTCCACAGACAGGATGCGTACCGCGCTCGCCAGAAGCTCAGCACCGGCTCCTATAAGATAGGTTCCAAGATCATCAAGGTGCACATTACCTTCTATAATTTGATTTTTTTGTATTCTCATTTTCCTTGTTGATTCATTTAATGTAATTTTCTGTTCATCTTCTGTGGTGTAACCTCAGTGACCGATTAGCTTTCCAGCTATATGACTCCCTGAAATTATTTCTATTTCCTTACCTGTGTGTGCATCTGATCCAGATTGCGTGGGCTCTCAACAAGGGGGTAAAGCAGGAGTACAAACAGTTTTGGGATGTGGACCTGGGTGTCACCTACATACCCTGGGAGAAGGTGAAGTTGGACGATCTCGATGGCTTTGCCGAAGGAGGAATTATCGACCAGGAAACCGTTAATGATGGTGAAAAGAATCTCTTTTTATTCACTTCTTCTTCACTGAATATCTTTTTACTCTGTAGCAGTTATTGTTGAAATATAGGGCAGGCAAGTTTGAACACACATGATGAAAGCATAAGGCACAGACGCTTCTTGGCATTTGATCACATAACTGGATTTGTTGTCTACCTCATTCCCTCAGTATGTTTTGTTATGCTAATTCCCCAAATCCTCTAAGAAATCCCATTGGAAAAACCCCCCACCCTGATGGGAAAATGAAGGCAGAGATTGATTTTGGGGAAAGCGCATCTTTAACACTGTAATCCGAAAGAAGAGTTGGGCAAGAGTTTTGAAGTTTGTTTTGACTGGTTTGTTGTGTTTCTGCAGAGTGGGAAGCAGCCAAGAACGCTGAGCCAGCGAAAGAAGTTACAAATCAGCCAGTGAGCACAGATACTACAGCAGCATCTAACACCCAGACTGAGGCCTACAACCAGCAGGTTACCATGATGCCTGTACAGGTACAAGAGGGTTTGTCAATTATGTGGACAGAATGTATACAGTAGTACAGAGGTCACAGGGTTATTCAGATCTAATTAAACCTGTCTTTTATCAAAATTTTATACCATTATATATTTCTAAGTTCTTTGATAGATTTAAATGTATTTTTTTGCATTAAATGAAGTTAAACAAAAACTTAGGCAGCCACTGAGACCTGTTTAGTTACTCCTGTACTATGTATGTTAACAATAACACCACTATACCCTTCACATCTCCCCCTAATCCAGTTACCAGTCGCCCAGGCTGTTCCCAGTGCAGTAGGTTTGGTGCCCCCCACCTTCCCGGTCACTATGGGTATACCCCCTCCAGGTTATGGGCCACCGCCTCCCTTCATAAGAGCTGGTTTCAATGCCTCACAGCCTCCACCAGGTAAATGATGCAGACATCACATCATGTAAAGAAACACATCCAGAGAAACTTACAAGCTGATTCAATATATATTTCTTATCTACAGGGTTTATGCAGGCAGCCCAGACAGCAGGCATGGCCTCAGCAGCTACTTGTAAGTATTGATTTTATGCTATCCCTATAACTGATACACTCATAGTTTTAAAAATAAGCAGTGACCTTTTGTGTCACTGAGGTGTGATGTTTTATTTTAGATTAAATTTGCTGTTTCTCTTTTTCTCATCTGTGACTGCAGTGCAACCTTCAGTGGCCACCAGCCAAGACGCTGTCAAGGATTCACCATTCGGCGCTATGATTCCCCCTACCAGCACCATCCCAGGCAGCTTCATGCCCTCAGCTATTCCCGGAGCCGGTATGTTCAACCCAGCGGGAGTTCAAACTCAACAAGGCACCTCTGAGAAAACGGCTCAGTCTGCAGAGGGGCTGGATGCCGCAGAGCTCACACTGCAAGGTGAAGCACCGCTAATGTGTTTTTAAGTAAAAGAGGCTAATAGACTCCTTCTTAAAACAGACACTTAGATTACATCTTGTAGCACATTTTCTTTTTTTTCCAAGTAGAGCAAGAAGAATTTAATGTTTATTTTTCATTGTTTTTTTTGTCCCCAGGCATGCAAAACACAGTTCGCAGTGGAATGGGTCTCCTTGGCATGCACCCTACCGCTTCCCTTACACACCCGCTGCATCAGTCTGGTCTGGCTGGGCAGAGGATGCCCGGCCTGTTGCCTCTAGATGTGCGACCTAACCTCCTTCAGGCTGGGGCTGCAGCCCGCTTCCCTCTCCTCATGCAGCAGGGTCATGCGCAGCAGGCCGCTGGCCTCCTCGACGGTTCTCTCCAGGCTCGTGCCAGGGCTCCCTTCTCTCAAATGGACCCCTTCAACAGAGCCTCAAACCTTGCAAATGAAGCTTTATCCAAGACAGAAGATGAAACCTCTGGTGCTGATGAAGGCAAAGACCAGGACTATCGCTTCCCACCAATGGAAAAGCAGAGCACGGGCCTGTTAAGGACCCCTCCACCAGAGCATAGAGAGCTTGGTGCAGGAGGAGGAAACAGGCCTCCTTTGCTCCAGACACCGGGGACCCAGCCAGCCAGAACCAGTTTAGTGGGACGTCTGCAGGCTCTTGCAGGCTTCACCCCTGATAACCGCTGGAACCAAGCCAGAGGGGACTTTGACGAACGAGATGGCATGCGAGGAGGCCCACAGGCTCCTGGCGGTCCAAAAGGTTTCCAGGAGGAGCGTCCCACACCGGGGCAGAACTTCCCCAACCGCTTTGACAGCCGTCCTGGAACCGCCGGAGGAGGAGGAGCTGGGGTTTCTGGGAATGCTGGAGCTGCAGGGGGGACGCAGGCATGGAACCGAAGCGGTGGTGCCGCTGCACCTTTTGATAGCGAATTACATCAAGACCTAGATGACCGAAGACGGCCGTGGGACAGACAAAGAGACAGAGACGAAAGAGATTTTGACTTCAGGAGGGAGATGAACGGCAACCGCCACAGCCGTGAACGGGAGAGGGAGCGCGAGCGTGAGAGGGAGCGGGAGAGAGACAGGGAGCGAGGCCGAGATCGCAACAGAGAGCTCGAACGCGACAGAGACCGCGAAAGAGAGAAAGACCGCGAGAGGGAGCATGAACGTGGCGGTTGGACGCCTCTCCTTCCCCTTCCTACACCTCTGCTTCCAACTCCGCCCCTTAATCCCAACCTGACCCTGAACCAAGGCAAACTGCTCGCTCCACTCAAACTGAACCCCCAGATGCAGTCACGATTCCAGTCTCCACTCCTGCCTCAAGCTCAGGCCAAACCCTCCCTCACTGGTCTTAACCAACCGTTGCCTCAGGTTCAGATCAAGTCTCCGCCTCCATCACAGAGCCAAACAGCTACTCCAGAGCCCCAGTCTGAAACTCCAGGTTCGTCTGAGACTCCTCAGGCGCAGTCACCATCCCCCACCCAATCGCCTGACGACAAGGCCCAGAGCCCAGTGACTGAGGCTCCCACCCAAACCGAGTCATCGCCACAATCTGAGACGCCTCCACAAGCAGAATCCCTGTCCACATCCCAGTCCCCAACCCAGTCCCCCTTCAAGCCCGCCGCCTCTCCAGACATGGAGACACCAGTCCCAGCCTCACCTTCGGTTGAGGCGTCATCCCAGGAATCACCTGTGGCCTTCACACCTGCTGCCAGCCCCCCTGAAGAGACAGCCCAGTCTCCAGAGGAGCAGGAAAGTCCACAGAAGGATGATGATGAGGATGATGAGGATGATGAGGAGGAGGAGGAGGAGCAGGAGGAGGAAGAGGATGATGATGATGATGATGAGGAGGAGGAGGAGTCAGTAGAGAGAGCCTCCTCACCCCAGCTCCAGTGGCTCAACGGACCTGGGATGGACAATAGCAGTGTGGCTGAACCCACGCCTGAGGGCTCTCCTGAGCCCACCCCAGACCCTTCCTCTGATTCTCTGCTCCCTGAAAGTGAAGCGGAGCAGCAGCAGGAGCAGCTTGACTCTCCTCAGGACGTAGACAATGAACAGAGTGAGCCCATGGAGGAAGCTGCGAGTCAGCCAGTGGTAGACACTGTCACAGACACTGAGGGGACATAATCATCACTCAGTAGGTAAAAGATCATTTTGTAAAGTTGTCTCTTCTTCTCTGTACTCATGTCAGCAAACCACCACCACCACACGGGACATGACGAATACTGACTCACATCAGTTCTTGTCTGATAACCAATAACAAATGATTTTATCTCTCACAAATACCAGTGTACTTAAATAGAAGACTCCTTAGCTGATTTATTGATAGAAATTTTGTTTGTATTTTATTTCCTTTTTCCTTTTTTAAGTTGTAATGCCACCTCACCCATTTTAATTAATTTTATCAAATTTTAATGACTTTTATCAAATTGCCTGCCAAAATGTTTGAATTGTATATGGGGAAAATAAGCTTTGACCTTCCTATGGAAGAGAGTAAGAAATCCTGGCTGTTCAACAATGGATTGAATACAGTTTTAACACGTTACTTGAAAACGGCAGTTGCTGGGCCCCGTCTCTGTCTCCTCTTTTAAAGTGCCGCTGCAAAGTTTTCAACGAATGCTTTTGTGGTGTCCTACAGCGCTCTCTGTTGCGAAGCAGAACAAATAGCCTGCATACGGTGAGACCAGTACAGCTGCTTATAATTGGGAAAAAAATATATGAACATTTTTTAAAATGAAAACATGAAAAATGTTGTATCCCCAGAATAAATGTCTGTAATTTGTTTCCAATTATTCAGTGAACAAACAGAAAAATGACACGCCAGGGGGAAGAAAACCAATATGAACAGAGGGATGTTCACATGTCAGGTGCATATTGTTTTAGTTTGAAATAAACATGCTTTGTCTGTTTTAAAACACATGCTTTAGGACTGTTTTCTGACCCAGGACCAGTGGAAACTAAGACTGCTTTACAGACTCGTACACATTGTGTGCTGACACTTCAGTCGATTTGATGTTCTCGTAACTCAAGTTGCTGCTATACCATCCATCCACAGAGCACTTTGCTGGATGCAACCGTGGGACTTGTAGTTTTTTAGTTTCTGATGACGTCAGCCTGTATGTTTCCCCCTAAGCTTTTGCTGGGTGACTGTTGAGGATGGGATTGTGCCTTTTTTTTGAATGGATTTGTCGTTCATGATGCTCCCCCAACACTACTGTGCGATATATACCAGACTGTGCGTGCAACTCGGGTGTCAGACAGCTTCTATGAACAGAATGCTACCTGCACAGAATTGACTGGCCTACCGTTTGAATGGTAGCTGGGCAGTTTGTACAGCACTCACCTAGAGGAGAACAATATATACTCCCATCGTTCTGTGCATGCAGGCCTGTAGCCATGTTTTAACCTTCTTGTCTGTCTTGTTCATTTCATACTTGTAGTGCTTTTTTTGTTGAGACATACTACTTAGAAACCCATAGTCTGCTGTTCTCTCAGACCAAATGTCTACTACAGGAGTTGTGATGTTGAATAAAAGTTGAAGGTGCATTAGATTTTTTTTTTTTTTTTACACCGTTCGTATTTGTCATGAATCCCAATTGAGGCCCATCAGAGGATCTTTATACACAGGAACACATCAACACCGCAACTTCAAGCTTGAGCAGAATAACAACTGAGATGACTAATATCTAAACCGTTTGTAGTCTAAACCAAATAAAACTGTAAATAGATTGAAGCATGTTGTCTTCTGAAACTCATAAAACAACAATAAAATCATTTAGATTGTAGACTGGCTTTTTAGGTAGTTCTTTAAATTTGTAGTTGGCCTATGTAGAAACAAGCAACAGGAATAAAAACGACAACCTGTCCTGTGTCCTGGAAAAAAGCCACCAGAGACCTGAGATGCCAAATAAGGGTCAATTCCACCCTGTCAAAACATGTAATATATGGTATTTCACACCTAGCAATAAAGGTGTAGATTACAAACAAATGCCTTCTTCATAAAACAGTCAGATTATTCGCTGACTCCAAGGGAAAGTGCACATTTCTCACAGGGGACAGATCCTATTCTTATAAAGAAAACAACATAAAAAGCCGCCATCTGGCGCGTAGCTCAACAAGAACAAAAGGGTAAGGGAGTTTAAAGATGAGGGAGATGTGGAGGAGGCAGGAGAAGATGCTGGATACTTTAACTCCCCACTCCCCCCAACACACACGCACACTACCCCACCCTCCTCCACCCTGCACTGTCAGGGACCTGGCTGCTACAGCTGGAGGAAGTGCACATTCAGCACACACAAGCACCTCTATACTCATTTATGGTGCGGCCGGTGTTAGAAAACACAAGCTAGGGGATTTATTTGAACAATCGGCCGCATCACGGTGTCTATTGATGCCGTTTCAGCGCCTTTTATTTTTATAGAGAAAAAGACCGGAAGAAGAGCAGCACTGCATGTGCCGCAGGACATCTCCACCTCCAGTTACACCTGGGTTTAGTCTGCTAATCCAAAACATAAACATATGTTGTAGTTTGGCCCTGGATTTAAGCGTCTAGAGACTGTAATTCAGGGTTAAAAAACCTAGCTGAAAATATCCATTTTTTTTGTCTCCTGCTATTACTCGCTTCATAAATTTCTCACTTCCACCTGGCTCCCCAGAGGTCCAGGCAGTCGGCCAAGTCCGGCCTACCGTTGACCCCACAAAAAAAAAAAAAATTCATAGACCAAGACTTTGAATCGAGCACTATCTGCCCTGAAACAGACAAACATGTACACAGCAGTTGGCTCGGGCTCCTTGGGACAGCAATAAAAATAAATCTGCTGTCTGCAGAGGTCCAAAGATCCTTCAGTTATTTATGTGCAGCAAAATAAAGGGCATGTTCACTAATGTAACTTCTAATTAGGAAATGTGAGCAAATGAAATATCTACATTTAGATCTGGCTTTCTAATAGAGCTCAGGGATGGATTAAAGTTTGATTTTTTTCTTTCTTCTTGAAGAGCCAGTGTTGCTACACCAAACAGTCTAACAGTTCCCCTGTGTCAAACTACTCACACATCTTTGTCAGTTTATACTCAGTATAAACCTCTAGTCATGCCCATGGGAACAGAACCAAAGTTGGCTTGACCTTTTAGGTGAGGATCAACTCAGCATGAGCAAGTAATGAGAGCGCCTAAACAGTAATGGCATGGAATAATGATACACTGCTAGTTCATGCCCAGGTGGTAGTGCTAATGTGTGGTTTTGACTGTAGGTCAGATACATAGAAGCTCTCCTGCTGAGAGGAAGTCAATTAGACTGAAGGCGCTGAAGGTTAACTTGTAAAAGATTTTATTGTGACAGGAGGAAATCATAAAACCCCCTAGAGTCTGCTATGACCGAGAGATGTCTAACGTGAAGATCCGATTAGCTCAGTGAGGATCGGTTTTATTATATTGAAGACCAGTGGCTCATTTGCACAACAGATGCATTGCTGCTTTTTCCTCTCATAAAAAGGACTTTAAACCGTGTGACAGTAATGTAATGTCAGTACCGCTTGCGACCATTTGAGGTCAGTGTGGTACTGTAGCGTTCGTCATTAAAGGCAGACAGAGGCGTGCGCTCTGAGCAGACTAGTTTTTCCTGGAGTGCAACAGCTCAAAAAATCTGCAGTGCTCACCTCTCTTACCTTCTGCGCTTTCACTCTCACTGAGACAAATTAAAGCCCAGCAGCTCCAACACGGAGGTATACCCACATATGAAATCTGCTGCTTTGAAAATGACAACGGGCTCCGTGTAAAAGCAAAGGGCATGGGAAATTGCTGCCATGCAGGATGGTCACGCTGCCACCGAGCTGAAATGAATTTCTCAGATACCTCTTTCCATACCTGTTTTTCGGGATCGATACAGGACCGGTGTGATAAATGGAACAAGGTTCCTGTATAGTGTGAGATTTGGCCCGAATCTGCCGCATCTTGGTTGCTGCATTCTTAATTGATTAAAGATATTGATTAGTCCTCCCAAAGCCTCCAGACTAAAATCAGCCTCTATCTTGCCAGAGCCAGATACCCAGATATCATATTCTCACACGCTGGAGTCTGTGCCAAGTAGAAAGAGACAGAGTGTCTGCTTTAGTGCGGTTGCTCCCACAAATTCATGAACAGAACCGAAATCGAGAGAGAAAAAAAAAAAAACAGGCCCATCTATCTTTCATCCACCTAGTTATGCAGGAGAGGAATCCCCTATCTCTGCACACACTCGGCAGCCACAGTAATTACTCATCACTGTGGGTTTGAGTGTAAAGTTTTTCACAGGCTTCCAGAAGCCACTTCCTGCCCGGCACCTCATTATCATGGCCAGCAGACTCTCAGCGGCTCGGCCGAGGTGCCCAAAAGTTCCCCCTTCGCCCGGGATCTTAGCCCAGTCAGGAGTTCAGCTGAGCTGTGGGCCGCACCCTGCTGCAAATTGGATGAGAGACGCAGGGAGGTCACAGAGTTGCACCATCACTCGGATTGCAGGATGTTAGAGCAGTAGTTCATGAAGATGATGCTTAAGGGACTTAGTTCTTCCATACTAATATCACTGCACGAGCACAAACATTTAAAGGAGAAATTCAGAATTACAGACATTCTAGGGCTATTATCAGATGATAAGGAGTTGATACTTTGCGTTGGTAGCCAAATCACGTCAATCGGATGAATTTTGAGAAAGTTTGTGTTTTACAATTTCAACTGAAAGAACCACAACGGCAGTGCGAGGGGCATAGAGTTGCATCAACCACTGTAAGGTTCAAAATAACATTGCACTTCAAAGATAGTGAGGAGAGGATTCCTACGGAAAAATCAAAGTCGTTAACTTTACAAATGCACAGACAGATTCTGTAGAAGATTCGTTACAAAGTCAGTTCATTACCTGAAATACTTTTCATGTCTATGCCATCGATTGCCGAAAGCAGATTGCACCAAACGCCGTCAGTGGACGCCAGTGCAGGAGAGTATTTCTGTGAAAATGCTTGATTTCTTAGCAGTTTGTAGCAACATAAGCTAGTACTGAAGCTGAAATTTAAAGGGAGCTGCATGTAACAGCATAGTCTAACTCTGCATTCAGCAATCAAATTTTATGGACTTTCAAGATGGCGTCGACAGAAAAACAACTTCAGGTAACGTACTGACTTCGTAAACAATCTTTCATAGAATCCGTCCCTACAATTGCAAAGTTGACAGAAGTTATTTTGCTACCAACACAAAGTATGAACTCAATATCATCTGAAAATAGCCCTAGATTGTCCATAACTCTACAAGTCATTAAGATTCATCCTCTGGGGATCATGAAAGTCATTCATCCAATCGTTTTTGGATCGTTAGTTGTTCACAAATATCTGTTAACACTTTCACACCCACAGCATTAAAAGCCTCTGGCAAACTTTTATTACTTACCTCACCACAAAAACAAACTTTGGACCACAACTTTTATCTGCTGCTTTAGTCTCGCAGAGACTGTGACAAAGATAAACTTGCTTTGTTGACAGTTTTGTTCTTATCTCGCTTCTTTCTCCTTCAACTTTCATGTGGACATTTCATTTCATCCCCTCCCGGTGTGAATAAAAATTAGGTGGCAAGTGTTTTGTTTGTGTTTTTTTTTTTTTACACTGTACCAGGAACAGCCGGGAGAAAGAAAGAAAGAAAGAAAGAGAGAAAGAAAGAAAGACAGAAAGAAAGAAAGAAAGAGGTCATATTTGCCAAGTCACTGTGTATTTGCATACAGGGGAGCTGTGTGTGTTTGTGTGTGTGGTGTCTGTTATCAGTGGTCTACATGCCCGTCACTGAATACCTATTTCTACTCACATACAGTAACTAACTGTGTGTACACTGGCAGTGTGTCAGCGTCGCCACAATGCGAGCAGAATTAAACCCATTAGTGCAAACAGGGTTTACAGAGGCAGAGACAGAACATTTACGTTTCAGGATTGATGTCGACAACTGTCGCCTCTGTTAACATTGTTAGCTCCTAATCTCTCTCATTAGCGGCCAGATATCGGTAAACATACATCGTCTATTTACACGTTACTATCTGCCCTCCTGGAAAAAAAACAAAAAACAAAACAAAACAGAAAAAAAAAAAAAACAACAAACCCTATTTGCTCTGAACTGCTAGATGAGTCTTGTCAGTGTTTCTGCTTCATGTCACGTTGTCTACACCACACTCATATCTGGGAGAACATGAGGTCATCACAGGGTGTAGGAGGTTAAATGTCACCACTGTTGGAGACCCAGGGAGGTGTGTGGGAAAATGAAGGAGTAGTCAAGGAGACAACCATGAGCAAAAAAACACCTTTGCCTGATTCACGGCAGGCGGAGTGTTATGAGAAATATGTGTGACAGGGGATCTTATTAAATCTGCAAACACGAATGAGGATTATTTGTGTGTGTGTTTGTGAGGGAGAGAAAGAAGGTGGGAGGTGGAGGTAAGAGAGGAGATAGGCAGAAAGGGAGGGAAGGAGAGAGGGAGGGAGGTGTGCGGAGATGCTGAGCAAGCGCAGCACATTGTGCTTGGAAATATGGAAACATGAAATGTATTAGTAAAGACAGTCAGGTACCTCCCGCCATCAGGCCTTTCATCAAGCGGCTGCTCTCATGAGAGTGAGTCCATGTGCATATTGGAGTCACACACACACACACACACACACACACACATATACATACTCATTTAACCAGCTCCCACAGCTTGCACAGCAATTTTCTGATCATCTGAGCCTCCTCATTCTTATACTCCTCTGCAGTGGTAGAAGATGTGTGATAAAAAAAAAAAACACCACACACACACACACACACACAAGTTAACGTAGCCATAGCACACTGCAGACATTATTTTATATCCCAGCTTTGTTCTTCTGCAGTCTGCGTCTCCACCATTCACATGTCTGTCAACATTTTCTTTAAATAAAAAGGTGCCTATTAAAGGCTGACTCAGCTTATTCCGGCAGATGTGACACCTGGTTCATCAACTGCCAAAACAAGCCTCATTGTTTCCATTAAAGACCAAAGTGAATGTGTGTGTGTGTGTGTGTGTGTGTGTGTCTACCTGTCCACACATGTGACTCTATTTGTTCTCTCCCATTTGCTTTTACCCCCCTTGTGCTGTTTGTTAGCCACAGCAGCTAGCTGGCAATTAGCCCTGAAGGCCTTCTTGGTTTGTCTGTGTGTGTGTGTGTGTGTGTGTGTGTGTGTGTGTGTGTGTGTGTGTGTGTGTGTTTACGAAGAAGATTTTCCCTCCAGAGAGTCGGGAGGCATCGCTCAGAAGTGTGTTCAAGAGACGGAGCAGACGGTGTCAAATTAAAAAAAAGAGCCCTGACTCACCAGAATCGCAGCATCCATAACAAACACAGAGATATATCAGAGGAAAGATGACAGATTTGTACGGATCAAGGCGCCGTGATCAAACCTCGTGCTGTCATCAACTGATGTTTTTCAACCGTTTTTGTCACTTAACAACGGAACTGAGTCAAATCAGATGTTTGAAATAGATTTGAAGCTGATGTGGAGATGTGCTAAAACACTTTAGGTCAATATTAAACAGATGTTATGATACATTTTCTCAGGTTTTAGACAGTTTTCTGATCTATTGCTTTGAAGATATATAGAAGCGATAAATTACTGCTGCTACTTCAGATAGTGCACAGAGCCGGGACTATTTCTTCTCTAGAAAGTTGTTCAATTGAGCGAACGAACTGAACATGAACTTTCAATTACGAAGACTTGTTGGCAAATAAACTCAAAATATCCTCGACACAATTCGGCACAAACAGCACTGAGGTCGTCATGTGCAACAAATCTCAAAGAAAATACTATTTCAGTCACATTACAGGGACTTTTTTTTGTCTTGTTCCCAAATTCTAAAAATGTTTTTTGCTCTTTCAAATTAGATCTTCCTGCTATAATTTCACCCTTGTCTAAAAACCTTGATCCCGTTGACTGACTGATTTACTTTAGAATCAAAAATAGAATTTCTCAAAGAGTAAATCTCCCACCCTGCCAGGACATACATGTCCACTGTGTCTATGACCAATTTATTAATGAATCCAAGAAATCAGATTTTCCCGTAAGAATGTGAAAAAGTTTTGCTGAAGGGTTGAAATGGCTTCTGTTGCACCTTTTTCCTAATGTTTCTTCAACCAAGTGTCTTTTTCTTGAGTCGTATACGTGGAGATCTACTTTATTCCGTTTGAATCCAACGTCGTTTCGACATTTTTAGAAAATATATTTTGGAAAATGTTCCCATGATATAAGAGAAAACTTGAAAAAACAACTGATTCATAATAAGTACGTATGGGAGACAAGAGATGTACCGTCAGAATTCCACTATGTCACTGTGACGTTTGCTCTTATTTCCAAAAGAAATTTTCCAAGAACAAGAGGCGCAGTCTCTCATAACCTCATGGCCTCATAACCAGCCCTTTACACTGAGATAGATGTGAATGTTTGCACATAAAACAGGTTGTAAAGAAATGTCTTGTCCTCCAGGACACAGTTAACGCAGTAACGAGAGCCAGTGTCCTGCTCGCGAGTAGTTAACCCCGTGATGGGCGTTTTAAACCTCCCTCCTGCCGCTCGGCCAATCTGTCGAGTGTGAGTGTGTGTGTGTGACTTTGTCAATATTACCCACGAGGGTTCCCCTGCCACCCCGTGGATGGGGATTAAACATTCATGATCATGTTTATTAATGACCAGCAGGCTTCAGGGGTTTCCAGGCTTTGACACACACACACACACACGTACACACACACAAAAGCAAATTCACACTATTTTTCACTCTCTACACCACACAAATGCTCATATGCATTTGTATTTCTTCTCATACGCCTTCTTCTCCTTCACACATACACACACAAAAAGGCACACACACTCTCTCATCTAACTTAATGATGTGTAGTTTGGAACCAAAGATTATAGTGGGTGTGGGTGTGTGTGTGTGTGTGGAAAACTATGGATCGACCGGCTTGTTAAATAGAAAAAGAACAGATTTCCTGTCTCCGTGTCTCTGTGGACTGCTGGTCTCAACTCTCCCGAGGGGGTGGAGGGATGGAGGGATGGACTGAGGACTTCGCTGTGAACATCTGTGACGGCCGGCCCCAGCAGAGACTGCAGTGTGACAGGGCCTATCCACAGCAGATGTCACAACAGTGTGTGAGAGGGTTAGAGAGAGAGAATGTGTGTGTGTCTGTGTATGGTTGTGCTCAAGTGTCTGTAATCAGGCTTGAGAAGTCCATGACCTAGAGTCGATACAGAGGAAAAATCTCTCACACTCTCTTCCTTCCTGTCCTGCTTTTCATTACCTCATACCTTTCCTGTTCGTTCTTGGAGATGTAGCGGTCATTAACAGAGAAACATGACAATCAGTAGCTGATCATATAATTATTATTCTATATTAATTATTAAATAAAATCTGTTATTTCACCAGAAAAGGTTTGACTTTTATTTGCATGTCTACATTCTGAAACCTTTTGTTTTTCTCTTTAACTCAGCAACTATTTGTCCTCCTCTGATGTGATATAAAAACTAAACATCCTTTGCCCCGCGGCCTGAAATGAAATGACAATGAGTGATGAGTGGAGGAGTGCTGATGCTGCACTCTTCACATCCTCACATCTGATACCACATCCAGTCTTTGCAGTTAGACATTCCCTCATCTTTCCTTTCCCATATTTTTCCTTCCCCCCTCTGTGCTGTACCCTCATTATTCTTCCGCTCTGCTTCTTCCTTATCCCTTCTTATTCCTCTGACCATTTACGTCTCACCTCTCTACCTGCCTGTCTCTTGTTCTCTGTTCTCCATCCTCTCTCTCCATGTTAGCTGCTTTTTTTCCCTCCCCAATGAAGCGTGTCGCAGTCTGGTCAGATTCTCTGGTAACTGAGCCTCTCAGTGGGATCATAAAACCTAAACTAAAAATACAGTTTGAAACTGTACTCAAAGGTTATTTTTAGCTTTAATTTCCATCATGTCCAAAGAAGCTAGAGAGCAATAAATTACACCCTGAACTACAGGAATTCACCTTAAATGAAGTCACTTCAGCAGGGGAAATCACCCTTTATTAGTTGGTCCTCTAACCTGCTCGGATCAGAACATAGATCTGAAATCGACTTTTACCGTTTGTCTCATGAAATTTCTGTTGTTTTTTTTTTTTACAAAGGTCATACAGTGAGAAACACTTGTGTTGTATTAGCTTTAATTAAATATCTATGTGTGGGAAAACCTGCAAAATTTGGTTTAAAATTAGCTTTAAACTGTCTGGGATGACTGTGGTTACATCTGAGAAAACCTGCTTACCTTAACACACGCACATAATTACATTTTAATGATATTTAATGCAATCTGTATTAAAAAATAAAGCAGAATATAGCCCTTGGCTGCTAAAATGTCAGTCTTCTTACTTTAGATAAAGCTGCTCTCTGTTTGATCTCTCAGCAGTGTGTGTGTGTTTAAGAGAAACAGAACACCGCCAAGTAATTATATACCAACTTCAAACAATATAGTCAATTCAGCACAACACCCCTGCAATAACTGCTACATTTATGGAGCTCTTTAGATCAGAGAGGTAATGCAACTTTGAAATTAGAGTACTATAAACTTGCAAATTAAATCGAGGTGAAGAGTTAGAAAAGTTTTGTCACTTGAAATAAAAGCTAAATCCAGATCAGGGCCCTGTAACGACCTTGATGGTGAGTGAGAGGAGGCGGGTCAGGGACCAGTGCGGAGGCTTTGACAAGGTGAAGGAGGGAGGTGTAACTAATGAGTAAGCAGACAGTCTGCTCCTCTGCCAACCCGTTTGGCCTCCACCCTTTTCTCTCCTTCTCTGTCCTTTCTTCCTCCCCCACCTTATTACTTGAGTGTCACATGGGACACCAGGGAGAAAATGAGAAACATGAATCTGGCACTCACCTCGATTGTAAGAGTTGGAGAAGATGAGTGTGGGCTGGGTCACACCAGGCCATGTTGGCCAGAGGTGGGGAGGGGTTTGAGGGGGTTGGTGGAGACTGAGAGGGTAAAGGACTCTTTTGTCTGTCTGGCAATCTTCCAGAGACTGGAGAGAGGAAAGGGTTGATCAGGTGAATTGGCTTTTAAATTCACCAATTACAGATTTTCCACTTTCCACTAATACAACTTTTTATTATTATGGTGCCGTCACTGGTGTACCATAACTAATCAGACAGCAGAGAGTGTACATGTGCATTAAGACTGGACAAAATAACAGAAAGATTTCATATAAAAATCTTTCATCGTCATAATTACAAGGTCAGCTACACAGGCAAAGTAACCAGTGCACCAGTTAGTGGTGTGTGTCAGCTGTAAAAGAGGTCTGACAATCACTTTTTAATAAGTGCGTTGTGGGTTTTAATACACGGGCTGTGGATTCATACATTTTTAAATTTTTATACGAGCCTAATATAGCTGATGTAGCCACCATTTATATTTGGAGCCGCTTTAGTCCGGTGACTACATCCTCATCTGCTGTTCGGTTTAACCTCAATGAAAACAGGACGAAGATCGCTTTAATATAAAAAATTTTATTTCCATTTAGTATTAGAGCTGCGCACGTTCAAGTGTGAACATGGAGCACTAGAAACATATAACATGAATAGTAATGTAACCTTGGGCTGAACTGCCAAAAGTCAGAGTGAGACCAGCTGCATTGCAAACAAAGATCTACTAACACAAGGCCAACTTCATCAACATGAATTAAGGACATGATGAAAAACTGTGAGCTTTGCCAGAGGTTATTAGTTCAAAATAAAAGCAGGCCAAAGTTTGGCCATGGCAATAAATAAAGTTGATGTAGTGAAAGAATAATGCATATAACGGCCGTGGGGCTCAGGGACCCTGTCAACACCCAAGTCTCTGTGCAGTGTGTCCAGTTTTGTGGCCTCAGGTTTGTAGTGAGGTTATTTAATGAAACACATCATGAATAAGCAAAATCCTTCTAAACCAAAAGAGTAAAAGTCTAGTTAATGCACAGTAAACCCAGAGCTTTCAAGGCTACTGTATTTATTGAGTCACTTAGCCTGTCACTTTGCCCTTTGCTAGTAATCCAACCTTGGTAACATATGAGCTGTTTTCCTAAAATGATAACGTGCTCATACGCACAGCTAAACAAATTTTAAAAAGAACTGAACACCAGTTTGAACTCAAATGCTTCCCATGACCTCTCAAATCACTAGACCTAAACATCATTAAACCTGTCTGGGGATGCTCTGTGTATCCCTCTTAGACCTAGAGCTTTTTCCTTTTTATAGAAAGCTCCAATATCCTGTTACACACAGTTCAGGATTTGCACAGCAGCAGCAACACAGTGAGACAGTGAAGTTGTCTCAAAGGGGAATATTTAATTTGATAAACTCTTTCACTTGTTTTGTCCACTACCTGTGCATACAAACTGCACTCATCGTAACATATAGACGCACTTTGTTGTCAGATTATCCATGCAACACACACACACTCACGCGCAACTGCACATACATCACAGCTCACAGGAGAGCTAATCCAATTTCACAGCCCAAATTAAAAGAGTCTCACATGCACATATCCATTAGCTATTATTAGCAAAATAAGCTAATAGGTAAACACACACTCATACAAGCACAAAGGGCTGACGTGGAGAAGTCAAATACCAAGGGAGACCTGCTGCTACAAAATGGAAATGTGTTGAGTGGTTTTCTTTTGTTCACAGCCATCCCACAAGAATACACACCATAGTCCAGGGTGCACGCCTTTTGAAATGAATCCAATGAACAAAACAGTAATCTGAATTTAACTTCATGTCCATAAAAGCAGTAAATATAAAACGTGCCCAAGTGGAACATTTCTGGTCTTAAATTGCAGTGGTTAAGTCACAAACATAGGTTCTCACAGGTTTACAGTTGCTGTCAATGTGAAAATGACTGTTCACTGAACACCATGCTACAGCTGCCATTTTCTCAGTTCTCACAGCTTTTAATGCTCAGATATTTTGGAATCGAAGTGTCCTTATTTTATGATAGTTGTAAATAAAAACAGATTTATTTTTTGCTAGACAGCGGTTGTTAATTCTATTGGCTAAAATCACACATTTTATCAGCTGCAACCAGCTCGCTAATTGAGCTAATGTCAGCTCCTGGACTGAACAGGTTGTAAACATTTGGCTGACGGTTTCCACCTGACCTGTTATTTATTTTTTTTTTTTTTATTAAAATACGCCATAAAAGAGTATTAAATGTGTATCTCATATCTCTATTAAAGATTGAAGCAAAAGCGACATGTTACCAAAACGTTAGTTAATGATTCACGTAGAACACACTGAAAAAGAGACATAGTTTTATTTTTCATATTACAAAAGAATCAGCCCTTAGAAAGAGAACTGTGTTTGGTGTAAACATAATATTATCTTAGCTAATGGTTGATCATTCTGTTTAATCAAGATGTTAGATGTTTGATTTAAATTTTTTTTTGTAAAGACTACAAGGTAAAAGGTTTTTGAAGACAGACTTGTCCAAACTCGTTCTTTTATTGTAGAACAAGGAAACTTGTTGAGAAATGATCAATAAATAAACTCATGTAGCCATGTAAATTCAGCACAGTGAATTGTATTCTTGCTGCAGGTACTAGATATTTTGTTGGGAATAAGTGAGGTTTATCCCCAAGGAGACGTAAAAAAAAAAAAAAAAAAAAAAAAATGTAATCAGCCTTCATTGTTGCCATGCACGCCTACATGGGCTCTGTAACCAAACCAGTCCAGACACTTATGGGGGAAAGTATCAGCTTTCCATTAACGGCTCTAGGTTATTCATTTCCTACTTTGTTTAAAATTCATGTTGCCAGACAAGCAACCGCCTCGCTTGGGTTTGGTGCTTTGTTTTACCCTGTATTGTACGGGTAGGTGATGATTTTGTGGGCGAGACTGAATGTAGTGTGAATGTTTCCAATTAAGAAAGTGAAATGAGTAGATTTTAACAAGGCAATTTTAACAGCCCTATGGTCTACTCCCTTCACATGGGTGTGAAAATGTTTCCCAGCAGGGAGTGAGGAGGTAACGGGTGTGGGAACATTACCTTTAGCATTCAGACTGAGGGACAATCATGGTCCTAATGGAGCAATAACAACCTATTTGTATCTAACACCTTCAATGTTGTCCGAGACGGCTGGTAAACCACAATTATAGTTAAATTAATTGGAAAAAAACCAGTGACATTGAATGTTGTTGCAATTAAAGCATGTCATTTCAGTGTTATTAACACATCTGTATTTCCCAGCCTTCAACTTGCTGCTGAGAGTTGTTTGTGTCTGAATTGTTGGACTTGTTTTCACTTTGTCTGTTGCTTTTATTAAATTACAGTGAGCAGAATTTAGCCCAAGAACAGACCAATGCAAACTACATTACACCTCAGAGTGAATGATTACATTTGGCTCATTGGAATCAGCCTTTACCATTTTTTTTTACTGAATAGAGCTTTTGAATCGCAATTGTAGGTTTGTTGGCTTGTAATATGTTATTCTCATTTGACTCAATTTAAGCTTATGATAATTCAATGAAATGTCCCTGTGTTTGCTCTGGATTCCCCTTCACTGGCCTCTGGCTGCAGGGGCTGTGGTTGCAGTTATTAAACCAACAGTGAAAGATATTTGAAGGCGCTTAAACTGTCACGCCAGCCCAGAGCTACAGGCTGCTTTCTTATTCTCTTTCAGTGAGTCTATAAAAAAACAAGGCTTGTCCAGTCCTGATCTTTCTTTCATGAAGTAATCTCCTCACAGTCTCTCAATCATTTATATCCCTTCCCCCCTCATGTAGGTTATATTTGGCTCTTTACATACTGTCAACTTTGTCATTGTCAAATCTTCCCTAAGTTCTGTTAACGAAAAGGCAAAAATAGCTGTGTGTTTTCTTTTTGATGCATTTTTAGACCAAGGTCTCATGCCATGATGACCATATGATGAGCTGTTCACCACCAGTCCATCAGTCATTTTTTCTCTCTCCGTGTTTAGACATGGTCCGGTGCCACCACGTGCCAGACTCGACACCGCCTGATGGGAAGACAAACATGACTCTTTAGGAAAAGTCATTTTCTTGTCAGTCACTGCAGACTCACTCTTTCTTCCACAGTTTCAAACGCTCTGTTGAGCTCATGTAGGTGGGAAATCTTCCCTGAGAGGAAAGCCGGTAAAAGGTAATCCAGCGCAGATAAAGCATGCAAGCTAAAAGGGATGAAGAGAGGAAAAAAAAAACTGTTGCTCACAGACTGTAGTTTGTGTAACTGGGATTTGATAAAACTATAGAACAGATTTCACAGAACAGATGTTCATTTGTATCCGCAAAGCTTATCTGAATGAGTCAAGCAGTGAGTTGTACCATAAACTGAACACACTGTATAGTGAGTATTGATATGGTGAATGAGTATATCAATAATAAGAAAGTCAAGATCCCTGATTCAATACAGTTCATCTGAACAATCATGGCTGATTGTGATGGATTATTTGGTATTGGACGTACTGTATAACTGCATTGTGTTTGTGTCTTATTTTCTAATGGAGACTGGAGGATTGTTGCTGCATTAAAGCACAACCTGGCTTATGCATTGCATGAAAAATATTATTTTTGGGGGGCGGAGACAGAGATAATTGTATGCAAACACACATTTATCCAGGAGTGGCAGAATGAATGCACTTGAGGGAATTTGAAAAAGAAGAAAAACAAAAAAAAGACAAACAGTAAATTATGACACGCACAATAGCCTGCAGGCATTTAGGCTCGGGTAAGGAACTGCTGTTGTACAGATTTACTCCAGTGTTGGTTTCAACAATGACTAACCCTCAAAGTAACAACATCCTGCTGCTTAGCATGGTTTATATTTGTTGTCTACATGTTGTATTAACTGATGTTACACAACTGAGAAACCACTTTGGAATTTTTTTCCCCTCTCTCCTCCTGCCTGGCTTTTATCAACATCATGTTCGTGTCTCTTTAAGCGACCTGGAACAATCAGGCATCGTCTATACTGAAATTGTTTCCTGTCTTTCACCAGAAGTGATCGTGATGATTGACTGATAAATGATTCTGTCTTAATCGCTGCTTGATTGGTCTAAGAGGTGCAGGTATCGTGTTACAAACCCTGTGAAAGATTTATTTGACTTGTAATGATGATGGCAAGTAGATGCAAATAGACAATCAGTCGAAGAGAAAGAATGAAGGTGCTTTCCCATAAAAGAAATATGGTCATGTGTGATCTTGCACTAGAACCCGTTAAGACAATTTTAGCAAACATCAGCTAGAATCAGCAGTCATCTACTGTAACATTTGATGGGTTACAGAAAAGTCATCTTTTTTTTTTTGTCAGACAAAGGGGACGTCAGTGTGCTGATGTGATGCTGCCACAGGTGCTGCCAATATTTTAACCCTATCTTTGTCCCTTTCCATGTCCATTGTCCCATTGTCATCAAATGGCCGTTACAGTGTTTTCCACACACACAAAAACCTACCTCAGTTCCTTTCTCTCTCACACCCTTGTGACAGTTTTTTCACCTAGAACTCAAGTAATCAACAGCTCAGGGGCATCCATCCCCCGTCTCTGCTCCGTGCCGCTCTCCCTCACTGCTCAGTAATGACATATCCATGTGGCAGACAGGCAGTCAGACACACAGATGATGCAATGTGTGTGTGTGTTTATGTTATGTGGTGGGCAGATCCATCATACATGCTGTTTCCCACACCAATATATCCATGCGGGTTTATATATCCTCTGATAGCAGAGGCAGGATACTCTATAAAACATTTACCCTGCTCATTTATCAGCCATCACTTTCAATTCCTGTTGCTCAGTTTATCTCAGTACAAAATGATACTGCAGGTGATGTGTCATTTGAGTCATTTTTGACAGTCACAATAAAAAGGCTGCATTTTTTATTCTTAATGCTAGTGGAACTGCATTAATAGAAAGACAGGTTTGGGACTTTAAGTGCTCTGTACATCTTAAAAGGACAGGAATGATAGTTGCGTGCAAGGCTGGCCGTGACACGCAGTTCACTCGTTGTCGTCATTGATTTCTCATTAGTTGGGCCCTCCAGAGTCTGCGAGCTATCACTCAGATCAGACCTGTCGTGTTCAATTAAAAAGCCTTTCCTAAAATGGGCTGGCTTTTCTCATACCTTATCTTCACCCATGCCCTTCTGCTGCCTTTCCTGTGTAAAGATTTCCTTTGTCTATTGTGTGAACTGCCGCAGTCGCCTCTTTGTGGTCGTGGATGCTTTAATGTCGGCTGCGGTGTTTAGAAACAAGTAAGGAGTTGTTTCAGGGTGTGGCGTGAGAATGTCTGATTATATCCCTCCTTCTGTCTCTCTCTCTTTCACACACACACACACACCTTATGATAACTCCATCCTTGTGTTTTCTGGATGCTGCTGCCACGTACAAACCGCCACCGTCCTCCCACAGACGTCCACAGAGCACCTTCCACACCAGCCTGCCAACCTTTGAAATGACTGTATAAGACAATTTTCTCTCAGCCACAGTGACCTGTTAAAGGCTACATGACAAATGAGTGGGGTAATTACGTGCAGACACAGAACAGGCCGGCCTTTGCTACTCAGCACCTCATACAGTGGTAATAATGGTCAGATCACACTCTACAATGGGCAGCAGTGAGATGGTGAGAAAATCACTTAGCAAAGGGATCTGTTGTGCCCCTCCCCTTCTTTCATATACAGTAATACACACTCACATACACATACAGCTGCTACCACAACCCCATTAGTGTGGCCCTAATGGTCACACAAAGCGGTGACAGTAAGGGTGGCATAGACCTTAGGGTGTTGAGAAGGCTCATTTAACCGAAGTACTAGGTGCTGACGTGTCGATAAGTGCGGTGCATTGTGTGTGAGCCTATACCTGCCTGCCTATCTGCGGAATATTTGTTTTGCGTCAGCATAAAAAAAAAAAAAAAAAAGTCAATGTTAGCTGAGCTCACTGTTTTTCTGCTTCCGATCACTCCCCTATGTGTTTTAAAGCAGTAATAATATTTCAGCCCATCCCTGGTTCAGGACCAGTTCTTTGTCAGTTCTTGTGAAATGGCTCATTCAGGGTTGTCGTTTTGCATTTCACCAATGGACAAGCAGAGGGGGGTGATGGGTGGCAGGATGTCCATCACAGTCAATTACATTTAATGAGATGCAGGATGACCAGAGTTCCCGATTGCTGCCAGACGACAGAGAACCTTCATGTGAATAGTTTATTCTCACTGTGATGCACTGAACAACATGACCACATACAGGGTGGGGATCTGTAGCTCGTCACTGGTGAGACTGACGACATTTCACCCAGTGGATAATTGCAATAATATTTATATAACTTTATGACTCCTCTGCATGATTTACAACCTTATCTGAATGAATGGTCCCTTGATATCTCTAAAGATGCATAATAAGATTTTAGATCTTATTGATTTCAAAACAATATGCATGGTAAACTGGAGCTGAATACCCTGTGGCTGAATCTTTCCGAGGAGGGAACGAAAGGGGAAGGGCTGCTTGTTGTGTTGACAGACCTTCATGGTTTTGTGATGAAAGGAACAGATAGCAACAATATCTGCTACAATGGGCAGCAGACAGATAAGCATCTCCCAGCTCACTGCAGCAGCTATAAAGAGACTGATATGCAGATCAGATTGGGTTTGGTCGAGTCTGGCATGCCTGGCCGAAGAGCCATGTTACGAAATACGAGGTTTACAAGCATCACAAAGGAAATTGCAGGAAGGAGGATCTCCTCATCACATCTGTGTTATCAGGGAGTGGAGACATTTGAATGAGGATGACTGAATGTTAAAGAGAAATTAAAAGAGATGAGCGCATGCTTAAAAACCTGGTCAGAGAATGACAATGATTGTTGTCGTTGTTCACATTGCTGTCCGATTGTGTGAGGAGGCCAAACCTGTTTCCTATCACTTTGCTTATCAGTTCATTAGTCCACGTGACAGACAGGTCTGATGGTGTTATGCAAAATATGCTTAACTCATTAACCCTTTCAAGAAAAACAGATGAATGAAAACCAAAGGGAAGGAAACTCTTAATCCGCATCCAGTCCACATATAAGTTTGATAAAAGAAAACCATGTTAATCCTGACATATATATGCATAAAGTGAGGTTTTAGATATGTAAAAATCACAGATTTTCTGTCAGTCTATATCACTGTTGACAACAAGACTATCACATGCTGCACGAGACTTATGAATAAAGCCTGATTTCTAGTTTCCACATGTGTATGTCTGCATGATTGTGCTTCGGATCCTGTGATGTAAAATTTATCTGCCCATATCTGGACCAAAAAGCTGTGAACGTATGTCCCAATGTTTTGTTTTAATTCAAATATGTGTGCATAACAACCACTATCTGCCTCAGTTTTTGTTCTTAATCTTTATCTTTAACATTTTAAATGGGAGCTCAGACCATTTAGCATTGTTTCTCCACAAGACTTTTATTTATTTAGCTTGAAAGTGAAGCAGCAATAAATCAAGAAATCAAGAAATACTAATTTTTCGTCCTTAGTCTGGCTCAAAGTCTGGTGCAAAACACAAAACAAAAAACACAGCAGTGCCTGCATTTCCCACACTGCATTTCATTAAAAGTCTTTCCAGCCTCATGGATTCAAATTAACTGCTCACTAATTCTGCTGCAATTACTTTTAATTGTGCGCAGTAACTATAAAACAAAAACAAACAAATAAACAATGAGACAAAAATCAAATCAGATAAATACATTTAAAAAAAAGTTCCAGTTCCAGTTGTTCCAACACAAACCTTTGGGTCATAAAACAGTTTCTTAAGCCTCGTGCCCAAATCTAAGTAATCCTGATGACATCATCAAGGTTTTTTTTAAAATCTTATTTCAAACTTTGTAAATCTGTTTCCACAACCACAGACAACATTATAGAGTTGCACTCAAAGGCTGGTTACGCCTTATGCTGACTGAATAAAATGAATATTGTTAGAGGTGTAATTCAGGTCAAACTGTCATGTAATTAAAGTTTATTTGATTCCTCTGATGATAGTGACATGTCCCTGAGAGACCTCGATCCACCTGATTTACCACATGTTTGATCATTCATTCACATTAACTTGTCATGAATCCCCCCACCTCATCGGTGTTGCTGTAGTGTTGTAGTGAAACAAGCGGCCATCCCCCCCTCTCTCTCTTGCTCAGTGTCCGTGGGAAGGAGGAGTTTAACCCCACATTGTCTGGGAGGAGTCCGCAGTCTCTTGGCGCTCCGTCCCAGGAACATTTGGTGTGGAAACGGAGGAATCGTGGAAGTACGCTCCAAGAAAAATCCCGTTTTATTTTTTAATGCTTCTATTAAACGCAACAGCGTTTTATTTAGCGGTTACGATTGAAGGGGAAACACGTGAACACCGAGCGAAGTATGTTTTATCTGATGAAACATTAGCCGGTAAGTCACAAGCGAACTTACTTTTCTTTTTTTTTTTTTTAAAGGGACTCGCGCGTATGTGTGTGTGGGCGCGTTTGTGCGCTTTGTCCAGTTTGGCACCTGAACGCTTCAGTGCGTCCACTTGACGTGCGCGTTGAACTTAAAGTTTCAAGACATTTTCGTTACGAATAATGTCACCGGTACTTTGTCAGTGGTCGCTATATGTGACAAGTAAGTGTAAGTAAATCTAGCTGCAGCAACTGCAGGAGAAATGATTTCCCTGCGCAAACACGTGATTATCGTCGGTGATTACGACCATTATCACAGTGAAATGAGTTTCAGCACTGTATATAAAGTGCACTAGGCTTATTCATCAGTGTGCTTTGTCCCAGAGAGACCATAGGCTAATCTCTTTCTTTTATATTTGTAATAATGTGAAATTAAATCTGTCACTGTGACTGCTTATTTTCACTTTCCTAATAACAATTGAATACTTGTTATGAAATCTTTTGTGGTGTGTTGCAAATGATTTGGTATCTGGTATGATAAATAAACCAGATTGTGTCCTGTCATTATGTCCAGCCTTGAAAAATTAATTAAAACTGAATATTGAAGGCATCTTGATGTCATTTTATTGTCACAATAGATCAACGCAGGGTGGAGATGCTCAACATGTAGTCAGTGTAAGTCAGAGAGGTTGATGATTGCTTCTCTTTCTTCTTTCTGATTTATGAACTGAGAGATTGGGAGCATTGGTTGTTCCACTAAATTCTAGGTTATGTTCTGGCTATTTCGTTTCAGGGGTGGTGGTAATTTATCCATTGCATTGTATTGTTGTTTGGTCGTGTGTTGGGGTGGAAGGGCTCTTAAAGCCACATACAGGAACGACAAAAGGGGCCTGGAGACCCCTGGAGTGAAGGGCCAACCCAGAGCAAACAGAGCCATGGAGCAGGAGGAAGGGCCGGGCATGCCTTTTGGCGTGATGGGCCGTCTGCCATGGAAACCCCACACAAGAAAGTGTCAGCAGGGTTGTCCTGCTACCTTTGCACGCCGCCGAGGAGGGTTGTAATAATAAAAACACAAGCTAATGTTTGACTTAAAGAGACTGGACTGCACATTGATCCATCTGACGGCTGGAGTCTGTCCAATATTCACTTTAGCTGGATCCTGGTGCAGATGTCATCATGGTAATGGTAATTAATGTGATTAATTATTATTGAATGATAGCTGCTGATTGAGGAAGCGGATGCATTGTAAATGTTTACAAGCATTTATTTGGACCAGGAACTACACTTGGGCCTAAAATTAAGCGGAAGAGAAAAAATACTAAAGAATGTGTTGTGTTTATTTTTCTGGAAGGGGAACATGCTGTGTGATTGGTTTATATTTCGTCAGGCATTTTCAGACCCCTGCCTGTTTAATGGACTATACACGGAGAGTTATTTACTTACATAATTGCTGTTGTTCTCATGTGTGCACCGTGTATTTTTTTTCCATTTGGAGACGAGTAATAAAATGGCCGGGTCAGAAGCTGTGGCACTATATGAATATCTTGGCCTTTTTTCGCGGCTCACATTTTTGTGGCGAAGAAATTTTGAACCACAGGGAACATTATGTTTTTACTATTCTGTTTTTCCCCGTGTTGTGACGGGGTCTTGAACCGGAGTGATGCTGATTGAGTGTGGCCCGTAATTTCCTTTTAGTGGAAAACATGTGATCGCTTTGCTTGTTCACTCTTTCCTTTTGTGCCACGAGTTGCGCATTATGCCTTTGAGCTGGCACGACTGCTGCTTGTCAAAGTTGTTTACCAGTGACAAAAGAGAGATGTAATGCTACCCCCCACCCCCATAACCCCCCTCCCACTTTGGGTGGCACAGACTTACTGCACAGGCAGCCTCAGCTCACCGCTCGTCTAATTTAAGTTGAGGGCTTCAGTAACATAATAAAACGGTGACATAATCACCGCAGGAACGTCTCCCATGTAACTATCTGTTTTGAAGTCAGTTCATTTCCTGTGCGCAACTTGAGTTGTGCAAAGAAGAACAGTTCTACTGTTGTAGAAAACTTACTGTTCTTGTGTTTGATGCTGAGCATGAACACAGATCTTTGTCGAGTGAGAGCAGGAATTGTTCTCCTCTCTGCAGGCCGTGTGTATGTGTTTCTGTGTGTGTGTGTGTGTGTGTGTGTGTGTGTGCGCCTGTCGTCGTTCATTCTGAAGTGCGAGAACCCTGGCTGAGAAACACCAATGTTTCATGTCTTCTCCCCGGCACATTTTTATCCATATAAGGTGGCGTGCATGTGACTTATCAGGCACGGGTAACATCTGTGCTTATTGTCACACGGGGATGGTCTTTTACTGTCTCTAGGTAGAGAGGCACCTCAGGAGGGAAACCATGGGCTCCACATGACTACTGTCTCCTGAGGACAGAAAGGATTTGTAATGGATCAAACTGAAATCAGAGAAAACTTTTTTTTCCATTTCAGTGCTTTTTCTCTCCGACTCTCTGACAATGACATGGCCTTTCAAGGCTTTTATTCCAGTTTAAACAGCCCAGTCAGGCAAGCATAATAGTGGCTTGTATGTTTCTATTTCTTACTCTGTGGTTCAGATTAAATTTGGCTTTCAAAGTGTTTGCTGGTAGTGTGCGGCCAGCAGCGTCTGGAGTGGCTGCTATAAAAAGCAGGTGAACTAAAAGCTGGTGTTGACAGCGTCTTGGCCAAGACTTTTCATTTGCGACCACACTCGGCAAGAGACACATGGCTGCCTTTGACCTCTCTCTGGTGCACACAATTACAGGTCAGAGAGCTATCACTAACACAGCACTGACATTCCCTGTCCTCTCTTGTAGTGAAAAATTAGACACAAATAAAAACTGAATCCCATGGAAAAAGGTGCTATGAACCTTGTGTGCTCCATAATTCAGTGATTCTAACTTTTAATAAATTTGCTATGGCTGTTGGGTCCTGTACACACACACACACACACACACTCACACACACAGCCACTTTAAGGCACTGGTTCAGTCAGCTGCACTTTGTGAATCTGCTTCAACACCAGTGCTCAACACCAGTGCTCTGCTGTACAAACAGGAACCTTCTGTCCAGCTCAGCAGAGCGACGTGGTGCCATCCAGCTGAACTAACGCGCCCATTCATGCTTAGTAGCAGCCACAACTCCCCCCTGCCTTTGAGGAGATTAATGCTTAGGTGTAAATTGCATTACTTTCCTTCTGGGTCACCTACTGGAGAAAAGGTTAGTGATAAAAAATGAAGCTGTTGCAGTTACAGGAGTTTTTACAATGTGTCAAATGAGGTATCACATTAAGATTAAGAGTTACCTTTGTTGATGATCGGGTGCTTTTGAACAAGGTAGTGAAGCGGGTAGTACTAGACGACTTCCACTGTAATTCAGACTTTCATTAACCCCAAAGAAATAACTGGAGGATTTGCAATTACCATCATGTCACTGATGGTCATATAAATCAGATAGTGATTGGTGTACATGAGGGAAAAAGCCCCAATGGTAGCAGTTGAGTAGCAGTGCATGTAATTCCTGTAAGAAAAGCAGACGACATACTATATCTCAGTCTGGGAAAGCTGCTGCTTCAGCACTTTGAGCCCGACCGAGTGATTTACAATGCGGGGGGATGCACAAGAAGTAGTTTGATTATCAAAATGTATGAACAATGAGATGAAGGGGACAGGGAGCACTGGGCATAGAAGCCATTTGCTGGTGGACTGATCCACGTTGGGGATTTGATATCTCGACAGTCTGCCTGTTGTGGAGAACCCAGTCAGAATGTGTGTGATTTTATATTCTCAAAGCATATTCCTGATTCTGTGTGTACAATCCTTCTTAGGCCTTTGATTACGAATTCAAACTGGAAACCGTCAAGTTGCATCGTGTATGTTTTGAATAAAACCTGATATTTTGTTTCAAAGACACGTCTTGCCACGTCCTTGGGGCAATCAACGGTCCTGTTTGTATGGAAATTCATACCCACCCCCCCTCCAAACCTTAGTTGCCTCTGAGACTCCTTACCGGTCAATCCTTATAACAATAGAAATTGTGATTGATTTGCTCTACTTTGGTCCAGTAGCCATAAGGTCTCACTCACTATCCTTAACCTATTGGAAAGGCAAACACAGCTGGTGCCACAGGCTAAAGTGCTCGGTGCTGGGATGTATAGTTGGCGCCATGTGTCTTGTATTGTCCTCCATGATGGATGGAGCAAATAGTGGGTACACATTTACTCTATCACATCCCACCTGCTCATAAGTGGGTGGAGATTGACTTTCTTTTTGTTTTTTAAGGAGAGCAAAAGAACCAACCCTCTTCTTCAGCACATCAAGCTCAGTGACATGTTTGGAGTCATATGTTAGATAATCAAAGCAGAGTGTTCATCTCTTCGATCTGCATGGAAAGATGGATTTGCTTTTTATAGTTGGGATACAAATTTCCCTGGCACCGTCGTCACATCCCATCACAATATGTTCTTTTGAATAAATAATAAATCTTTGTACAGCAAAGTAATAAAGAGCAGATGGGAAAGAATGTTGTGATGTGTGCAAATCCATCACTGGCCACACATAGATCCAACTGTATCTATTAGTTCATCCATCATATTGTCTTATCTTCTGCAGCCATATATCATCCATCAGAACACAAAGTTGTGGTAACTCTTCAGTCTCACAAGATATTGATGTTGTTTCCCATCTTTTGCTTGCTCAGTAGTTCGCTCCAATGAGCTGCGTGGGACATGATGTGACCTTATCTGCACAGCTTCCTGGGCTTTGTGACAGACGTGAAGTGCTTTGCAGGGTCTTTGGCAGCCCTTGTGTTCGTGTTATGTTGAGGAACATTTTCAGGCTCATTAGCACTCCTCTCCCTGTCCAGCCCCCTCCCTGCTTTAGCAGTCGGTGGTTTGATCTCTGAGCAAGATAAGCTCATTTCTCCACTTCTCAGTCTCCAGGCTTTTGTCATGTTGGTTCAGTCATTTGGCGTCCGGCCAGCGTAAACAGAGACAGGGGCCTGATTGCTTTAGGTCAACGGCAATCCTGGCATCCACTCGGTGAACATGCTCAATTAAAGCTTTCTTGAAAATCCTTTTCTCCAAAGAGGTAAACGTATCCAAATAACCTGTTTCCTGGGGCGATATCATCGTCAAGGCTTATTTGGCTGACAGGCCTCAGCTGTCACAAGGAAAAGGTTTGTGAGTGGGTGAACTTACCGAAAAACACATCAAGATAAAGTGATTGTAGGAACATTTTATCAGTTGCCTTTGCCGTAAGGGGGAAATTATACAAAGGCATGAGGTCCTCAATGTAAGTTGGGAGTCATGTAGTGTGCTGGTCAGACAATATGTGTGTGTGGGCTCATTTTTACGTTACCCCCAGATGCACAAACACAACCTACCTTTTCTCCAGTTGAGAGAATATGTTCTACTTGTGTTTCCCTGTTCTTTCAGAAACTGAACTTCCAGTTCTAGTTTTCTCTGCTCTGCTTGGCTGTTAGACAAAAGCCATTTAACCCAGAGTTCACCCTCTCCAGGCTGGGGGGACCGACTTTCTCACAACGGCTGGCTCACTCTCGTTGCCACCTTGGCCGCTCAGTCTACAGCTCGGGTGGTTTTCACAGTTAACGGGCACAGGTGCAAAGTCAGGTGCGAACAGCTAGGTGTTGACTTTTCCACCTAGTTGTTTAGACAAGAAACACTCAGAGATAAGCAGAAGAAAATGTCTCGACTCGCGTACCTCTGGGTGATATTGCATGGCCGCGGGGGTTGCTTTCCAGTTGCAGCATATTTTTGCTACCATACATACTAAAACAAATCACTCTCACCGAGTAAGCTCCCTGTCAACATACACAACACGTACTGCATTTACACAAAGTCAACAAGGTCAGTATTACCGCTCGCAGGTTCCTCCATGGGTTGATGCCAAGTCAAGCAGATTATACAGAGTGCAGGTCACTGCTCTGCTTGTTGCAAACCTGAAACAGTCCTGCAATATTAATACCAATCCATCCCAAAACGGGTGTCACAGCAGATGCCACCATACTCTCATAAATGCTGCTTTTTAAAAGTTTTAGCAGTTCAGCTGGTGTGGGGTCAAAGCCATGTCAGCAGATTATTAAAACTTGCCGCTCAGTGCGGTGTGACTGAATCTTTGAACACTATTGTATGACCCAAGAGAAAGATGAAGGGCAAAACCCTCACCACGCTGCAGTGAACACACCAGACACACGTGTGTGCTGTGTGTACAAGGGGTATCTGATGCTATTATTGGTATTTGACATTCAACTGTCATTGGAGACGCTGACTTGTAAATTGTCTGCAGCTCGATCCTAATGTTATTAAAGGTGCTGGAGCCAAGAAAGTAAACTTCTTGGTTTATAGACTCCATCTGATCTAGTCCGGAGTTTGAAGGAATAGTTTGATATTTTAGGAAATGCACTTGTTTGCTTTCTTTATGTTAAACTAAGCTTACAATTTCCTGCTTTGTGTTTATACACATGGAAATGAGAAGGATGTTGATATCTTCCATCTAACATGTGGCTAAGAGTGAAAGTTTATTTCACATAATGTTGACCTAATCTTTCATAACCACAAATTCCTGGTGTTAACTTTAAAAGACAATTAGTGCTTTGTTGCACATAAAATAGGAACATTATTCAAAAGCTGTTTTTAAATGCTACTAAATTTACAGATGGTCATGCATTGGTGATTCTCCCTCTGTCCCAGTCACCAGCCTTTATTCCATGGCAAGGACGGTAGCTAATATGAGGCAACTCACTCAACGCCTCAAACCTCTCTTGTGGTTTGACCCACTCAAATGAGCTATTGTTGGGTGTTAGCAGATGGTTCTCTCCAGATGTTTACAACACAGTTGTCTACAGTTTAGACTGTCTGTCTGTGGTAAAATGGGAAGCACTGACTCACAACTACAAGCGACGTGCATATCCCGTGTATGTCTGTGTGCATTAGAAAATCACAGCTGAAGTATGTGGGGGCCACTGTGCCGCACATGTTGTATTGCAGCTCTCCCGCTTGCATTCTTTCTAGCTGAATAATACGGAGTCTGTGTTACAGACACTCTCTCGCAGCCTTCATCATCCATGCTGATGGAGTATCTGTGTGCGAGCTGGCTGTTGGCTTTCACGTAGCGAAAATTTTTGATCTCAAGCTCTTCTGCTTTCATGGTAGGAATCCTTCCACCAGCATATCAAAGAATCATCTTTTCAGAGATGTCTCATATATATATATATATATATATATATATATATATATATACCTTTTAAATACTCCTTGATATGCACCTTGCATGTGACAAAATCGGGCGGTAAGTGAATACGTGCAGTGAAGTCATTCATTATAAATCATTTCCCTTCTGGAGGGTGAAATCATTTATTCACAGTCTCATGAGGTTAGTGATCCAAAGAGCACGCCCTGACTGGTGACTAATAGGCCTCTGATGTTGTGTCACTCAACCCACAGACATATACTGAATACTCTACAGTGTACATGTTATTAAAACACACATCCACTACAGTACAAACAATTACTAGAAAGCTTAATTTTGCCTCTCTTTTTTTGCCTGAAGTGTCTGTGTTCAGGCTTGGATACAACATGACAGTTTTCACTGGCAACTGCCAATTCTTTTCAGTCCACATGTCTGTTCCTCCCTGGCAGAGACTCTTAACTGTAAAAGAATGACTTTAATAACTGTGATACTTTTCTTGAAGCTATTTTGAAAACCATTCTTGTCTCTTTAGGCGCTCGTCCTGCTCCTCGGTAGTAATTTTGTGTGCGCGCGAGTGAGCGGTTTAGTCTCCAGCGGCAAGCCCTGTGGTCTGCTCGCGTGGAGAAAACGGGCCTCGCTGGAAATTTGCGGCTGCCCTTTTTTTTTTTTTAAATACTAATAATGATATTATACAGTGCATAGGTTCATACTGGCGTGCCCTGGTTTAAACTAATAATAACAATGTTGAGAAATGCCAGGAACCAGGGGTTTCCTGACAGTTAAGACGGTTGTGACGATCCAAGCTGCACTTACACAATCAGACTGTATTATTAAGCTCATGTATCATGTTCGCTCTCTATTTTTTCCTTTCACTCGCTGATTTATGTGTACATGTGTATTGTAGCTGATGAAATTTTGTATTTAAGGAAAAAAGGAGATTAACACATTTTAACCTCTTATTTTTCATGGGCATGCACAACATTTAATGAGACCTTGCGGCCCTGGAGAAATGATACCATTATTCAGTGAAACAATTACGATGATGTGTGTGTGTGTTTGGTCCCAGACATGCCTGCTGCTTTTGCTAATCATGCTATCATACAGTGCCATGGGCTTTTTTTTTTTCTTTCTCTAACCCAACAAGTATTTTAACAAGCTGGAAGACTGCACTCATTCTTTCCGATCTTTTACCAGGGTCCATATCATCGCTCTTAATGTCTGGGGCTTTTTTTTTTTGGCAAACTGTCCTTTTACGCTCTGGCTAGCTGCAGGAGTCCAAGGCCAAAATACATTCATTCATACATACACGGCATGACAAATGTTGAGAGTGAGAGAAAAGAATTCGCAGTCATCGGCTATATGCTGCTGCAGGGGAACATCAGAGCCACTTTGATGTCGTTTTTAGACAAAACAGCCTCACTGACTCTGCAGACAAGTCAGATCAGGTTAGACCATTTTAACCAAAATATGCCTCTGTGGTCATTATTGCTGTTTAAAGTGTGTTTCAGTGCACAGTCTTGGCATTGTGTATTATTCTTTTCTGTTATTATCCAGCATGGGTGGCAGGACTTTCCACATTCAGAAGAGGCATAATCTGTGAATTTCTGTCTTGTCTTTCTTTTTCTTTTTCTAATACCTTCCTCTCAGTGGGTGTTGGCAGAACAGTTGCTGTATCTCCACCAATAATGAGAGAAACAGTGAATGGTTTGTATTGAGCCGTTTGCCTCAAGGGTTAAGTATCCATCTCCATTCCTTCTAAACCCACCCCTGCTTAGGAGGAGAGGGCTGTGAATAAATACCACCCTTGTCCTCTCATAATGGAAGAGCTTGACCTTTTGTGACCTCTGCCGGTTGGAGCATCTGCCTGTCGATTTCTTCAGCCCGTCCTATGGGACTTCACCGGGCTGTCACATCTGCCTGTGAGCACTAATTCAATTGGTTGAAGAATTTATTTTGCCGGATAAAAATTAAGCACCGGCCTGTAATTTTTTTTCAGTCACAAAAGAAACCTTGTTGGCTGGAAAACAGCAAAGTGTTGATTTACTGTCTGTGATTGTGCGAAAGTGCTCATTTCTTTCTGAGGCAAAGTGCATGACGACTGCATAATGAGCCTGGTACTCATTGACATTCTTGAGCCTCCCCGTATGGATGGGATAATAATTACTATGGCAGGGGCCTTAATTTAATCATGTTGGAAAAAGCTGTGCACATGTGGCACAGCTGCTAGCGTTTAGCCGGGTGGTGCCGTGCCCTTTAGAAGAGGTGCCATGGTGTGCCCGCGCTGGCTTGTTTCTGTGTTATCTGTCTTCTTGAAAACCACATTCCTTATTGTAAAAGGCTTTTCAGAGCAGGACAAAGGAGTTTGTTTAGCGAAGATTTGTCTGTGGCTTCTCGGCAGCAATCGAATTAACTGAGCTCACGTGCTGCTCTGCTTCCGCGTGACTAGAGAAACTGGTTTAGGTGTTTTCCTGCAGCTCGCACAGGTCAGTCTTTGTTGGTTGCGTTTATTTAACTTTCCCAGTTAAAGCACAACGTCGCTTTGAGTGCTTTTGTCAAACACCTGTTCTGGATTACAGGTCGATAACGGCTCCCGGCTAATTTCGTGTGATAATTCAGCTGTGAAATCTTATCTGGCTGCTGCAATTTTGGTCTGAGTCAAATTATGTTTCCACTTGAGATGAAAATGAGTCAAGATGCAAATGTACAAACTTCAAATGTGCACACTCAAACGTGCACGCTTACGACGCTAATTGTCCTTAAACAGGTTTGACACAACATTCTATGTATTTCAATGAATCACACGTTAACCTATGACACAGTTTAGGGCCAGAAACTAGGTTATGCATGCACACTGACTAAGTGTCTGCTGGGAAAGATTCTGCAGAGTTGTATCCAGATGCACAAGAAACACACACACACACACACACACACACTCACCACAGGTGTGAAACCTGTTTGTTAGTGTTGAGCTCTTTTCTGTGAACTCATACTTTTAGAAAAAGCCCACACGTCACTGCAAGCCACAGCTCGACCCTAATGCCAGTGTCGTATCTTTGTGAGTATACTCCAGGTCACATTTGTCTGCTCGGGTCAGTGAGGGTGTACGTGAGGCTTTGCGCAGATATTTGAATTTGTTCTGTGCGTGAACTTGTCCAGTCCAGAGAAATCTGACCCCAGGTGGACAAGAAACAAATATAATGACATGACAACAGCCACCATGTGTGTGTCTGCAGCTTGGTGTGTACGCATCCACATGGGAATCTAAATGAGGCTTAATTGTAATTTATTCACTCAAGTGTGGCTGTGTCGATCTGTATCAGTATTCAATCTGTGTTGTGATGTTTAAAGACAGTATATACATACACTCTATACAACTACAGTTAAAAATATGGCTTTCTCCATGTGAATAATTCATTGTGTGCATCAAGCCCTCAAATTTACAGATACTTGCTGGATGCCTGCGCAGACTAACCCCAGACACCCTACACTGGTGGCTCTAGCGCGCCTGGCTCCTCACCAGCTGTCTCAGCCATCATCAGTGTCTTCATGATGCTGAGCAGACAGCCTGGCTCAGATTTCTCTTCTCTCCTATTATCTGCTACAGGCAGTACATGGTTTCAGATAGCGTATATATCATGTCCGGCTGGACTCGAAGCTGCAATAAAACAAATTGTTTTGCTTAATGATAACAGGGGGCAATAATGTCGCTGCTTTCCTGTAAAGATGAGATTGCCATAAGCTGATTTTATTTCATAACCTGTTTATTACTTTGGGAATTTATTCACCTTTGATCAGCATCCAGCTCAGCAGAGAATGTTAGTTGGTTCCTGTCATCTGTCGAGAGTCGGTAGCTTTGAGAAGCTTCATGTCAGAGGTTGGTTACTTAAAGTGAAGGTTCACATGAGCTCTCTCTGCCCGTAAGCTCAGACCTGTGTTTACTGAAGCTGTACTGTAAGTCAAATACTTCCTTATTAGAGGCTACAAGTCTTAAAGGACATTTATAGGCTGTATGTCCTTAAACATGCACATGTTTAGGCTCCAGATGCAACAGGACGTATCCAAACAGTGTTGATTTCACCTGATGGATGGTTTGTTTAGCCATCTAGACTGTCGCCCTGTGTTTACAGGACACTGATGTAGGTCTACGACCTGATGCCGACAACTCCACTGCTTTATCCTACCATCTACAGCCGCCCGGCCGACTCCACTCAGCTCAGCTAGATTCGATGATGTATGCTCATCTCTCACAGACTCAGTGCTGTGATGAGAATACTAAAGCTCCTCTGGTGAATCATCTTGCTAATTTTCATTTTAAAACAGAAAGAAATTGCACTCCCACGTCATCTAATGCATTTATGATGTGGTCCGGATATGCAGCTGCAGGAGAAAAAGAAAAAGGTCAGGCCTAATAAGCGATGCAGCCCTGAAATTTGTTTTAAACAAGCTAATCCTTCGTTCTGGCAGAGAGGGATTATCCTGCTTGTTTGTAGTTCACATTCACTTGTTTCAGGCATTTCTTTAAGCGTCAGGGATTTTGGGAACAAGGAAGATTAAAACAAATGAGTACTGGCGAATTAAGAGACGTTTGCCACGTGAAGGGGGGAAAAGTTGATCGGCGCTTACTTATCTTGTGCTAAAAGCGACATTCCTGCTCCATATTGACTAAGCTGACATGTTGGATGTCACCAGGTAACATCCATCGCGAGCACTTAACAGAACCAATCTTTTAGTCTTTCTTATGTGGACAGTAACTGCCTCAGGTAATGACCTCTAATGGTTGGCTGAGCACCAGTTCCTTTTGTTATCCATCTTAACCTTGACCACTGTGAACAAACCGACCAGACAGGTCCAGACTAGTCTAACCTCCTTTAATAGACCTAAATCATCATATTGGCTTGGACCTGTCAGTTTGTCACAGTGTGCAGCTTTACCAGACATGACTGATGTATAAATGTAAGCAAAAGTGCTGAGCTCGCTCCAACAATTACCCTGACCCAGTCGATGCCTAATTTTGTATTTTTTACCTACTTATCATTTTCATTGGTTTGTTTTCTGGGTCACTTCCTTGAGTTATCAGTCAGATGCTCCTGTAACCCGCACCGTCAAGAACATAATGTTTATAAATTCGATCAGAACGAGGCAACTGATTCATGTTCTCTCTGGTCTGGCTGTGATTCTACTCTTTGGTCCTTAATAGCCCATAAAAAGAGAGGCATTGCCAGTTGGAGCATTAGTTTGCCATGGACATATGCTTCCCTTGGCACAAGGAGACAACATTTGAATTACCATATCCATTAGTGTCAACCTGTCCTCTGGCTTTCCAAAAACTAAAATCACATGTTACCGATTGGTCGGCTCACACAGATTTCTGAATAAAGTTTTGTTCTTGCTGAGGAAAGAAATGCCTCTGAGGCCATAAGTTGTGTTCTACGCCCAGGGTGGGGGAGGCCACAAGGGCAACCTCCCTCTGGCGTCAGAACTCCTCAAGCATGCAGAGAAGGGATTAATGCATGTCTGTGGCAGTGATGGATGGGACTAAGAGCCACACACACACGCACACACAAAACACATATATACCCACCAAGCATCTGGATACAGAGTGTTTGGCCCTCCCCCCGTAGCGGTATATGCCAGCTTAGCAGGTGTGTGTTTGGTTTGTGTGTATGCATCTGCTGGGACAAAGCCAGACTTGGTTTGTCTCTGTCCTACTACCCTAGATAGAGCTGTATTCATCAACTGGATGTCATTTTGTTTCAAAAGGTGCTGCTTTTATCACACTAGTTCACCACTGGGGCACTTTGAAAGATTCACCTTGTCCTCTTCTAATTGCAGATGAATCGATTTCTGCTCTCAATAGTTTATTCCCTCCTGTCTAGACCGGTGATTGATGTCGCACGTGTGTGTTTGTGGTTTTCAGGTGTGTATGTGCCACTTCGATTACTGTACATGCGCTTGTCTACCTGATCCCAAATCCCTAATACCTCATTGTTTCCACCCTGAAACCTCTGGTGGTTCTGTGTGACCTCTAGCAGCTGGCTCTGTATGACTGATATCGTACTTCAATGGTCAATGATCTCTGATGGATCACCTCAGGGAGTCTGGAGTGTGTCTCACACGACCGCCGCAGTACACTACGGTGGCTAGTGCTATGGTAATAAGTGAGTGAGTAGCGGGCTGATTGTATTAATCACTAAAGCTCACACCATGTAGCGTATGACAAATTATCCTGCAGCGCACAAAGGACAGCCACAGTCAGTTCCACTGAAGATAAAACACTTTCTGAATGTGTTTAAAGCAGCAGTGTTATGCAGACGTTTGAGCTCACATGCACAAAATATACAGAACCACTGTGAAATTTGGAGATGATGCCTGAAGGTTTACAGCTAATATTGTTCTCTCCTCTCCTCCACCTCAAAGACACTTTTCTTTCCTTATCTGTTATCGGCAGAGAGATAATTGGGTATCTCTCCTTCCCCTTTGTACAAGGTAGCTGTCGTGCTTTGCCCCATCTTCCTGTCCTGGGCAGAGCTGGTGTGGTCTCTTATCTGACCCTGTGGCTTCTAAACACTCTAGCTCCGCATGTTTTGTTTGCAGAGTTTGTCACTCTTTCACCAGCAGGTATTTTCTTTCTAACTCCTCAGCTTAAAGAGCTAAGGGCTCGTAAATCTTCCTTTTGTGTTGGCTCCTATTAGATTGTAATAATCAAAGTGAAGCTGACCAAATGGCCAGCATGAGCCATTCCTGCACAGATGTTGAGTTGCGCTGAGGTGAATGTTGATTGCAACTGGAAAATCAATTTAGCTAAATTGTGGGAATATCAGTTGGCATCGCTCTGAAAGCAAGATACTGCAGCTTTTTGCAGCAAGGTCAAGCACACACCGCTACTGTGTACGCATTTGCACATGTAGGCGCCTTTGTCTTTCACAGATTTTAACCCTCAACACGACCTTCCTCTGTCCATTAAGCAGCTTAATTAGAAGAATGGAAAGCTGATTTTCACCTGCAGTCTTGCAGCTGTTTGCCAGGTCTCACATGCTGCTTTTTACGAGAGCTGTCTAGTGTCACTCAAAAAAAAAAAAAAAAACATGCACATGTCAAAAAGCGCAAACAGCAGGCAGCATCGCGTGGATAGCGACACCCCCTCGAGGATGTTCTGAGTCGGTGTCGCCACTAAACAAAAGAACCAGAAGATGTTTACAGCACCTTTCTCATTTCAGATTTCTACACTGCTACTGTCAGCAGAGAGCAAACCCTCTGGCGTCGTCCTCATCATACAAACACAGACACACACACACACACTGGCACACTCTCTTTTGTTAGTGGAGAGCCTGCATGCGCTGACACATCCTGGTTAATTTAAAGTCAGTGTGTTGGACTCTCTGTTGTGGCCTGTCTCGTCTGACAGCAGCTCTGGTCTGTAGAAAATGAACAGAGCTGACAGCAGGGGAGGCTGGCAGAAAAACCCAGATTTCACTGGGACAGAGAAAGAGAGGGATGATGAGACGGAAGAGAAGGAACAGAGGATAGATAGAGGGAGGCGTAACCTCTGAATGACTTGAATGTCACACAACATTAGAGACACGTTTTTTTTTTTTTTTTTTTTTTTAAATGTCTGTGTTTCTTTCTTCCATTTAGTTTAAAAGGCGTTTTCTTTTTCTTTTAATGCAGTGATGTTCTGTTTAAGTTGGACAGTTGAAGAGGTGGAATGAGATTGAGGGTTGAAGCCAAACCCCAAACAAAAGACTCGACCTTTCACCTCAACTTAAAGCTTTGCCGCTTAAGTAAATTCCATCAGTCTACACGGTGAATTCCTGTGACCCTCTTTTAAGTTGTAATTTCTGCTGTATTTCCAGACCCTAGATATTTGAAACCATGGCTTCGGTCGTACTAATTTCTGCTAAAATGAGCAATTAAGAGCAATTTATTTCCTCCCAGCGGAAGATTTTGTTCACAAATCGGCGCAGACAGCAGTCCCCAGCGAGCAGGATAATCAATGGCATCAAACCATAAACAGCCCCCAGCCATGAGAGTGGCTCCATCATGTTGTTTAGGAGGGAGTAGAGAAATATTAGCATGCTGAGTGAAAACTCATATTTCTCCCTCTGACTTTCTTTCCTGACTATCTTCCCCCAGCCCGTTTGTCAGCGCGGTCCCATGAGCGTTGCTCGACCAGGGTGGGTTATTCCATCTGAGGTGGATTATTGTGAGTAATCCGTCTGAGATTTGTATATTTTGGATGAAAAATTCTGCTTGATATAGAAAGTTAAGGTGCTTTCGTCTAGTTTTTTAAAACGTAAATGGAACTCATTTATCTGAGATGCTTGAGGAGGTTATAATCAGCAATTTCACTGTTTTTTGACAGTTTTAAAAGATGTGATTAATATATATATATATATATATATATTAATCACATCTTTTAAAACTGTCAAAAAACAGAAAAACAGTGAAATTGCTGATTATAACCTCCTGGACCTCAGCATGACATTTTCAGATGTCAACATAAATATTGCTGTTAAAAAACACTGCTGCTAGCGTGGCTAAAAGTGGACACTTTTACAACAATTACTAATTACACAATTACCACTGTGTCACATTAGGACAAGTGGGAGTTAGGGAAGTGCAGAGAGACAAAGGAAGTGCTTTAGGCTTTCCAAACCCTGAGGCTGGACTTCTGCTTTTACTTAAACTCATTATAGCCTTTATGGCTGTTGTTGTTTTATTTATATTGTTGGTTTAACTGTCTGCAAATTGTAGGACTTAGGATTTTATAAAGGGACGTGGATCCTGCCATCATTCAGCAAAGTGACAGAAAAAGGCCACCAGGGGTCATTTTGACTTCAGTATTTATGAGGATTCATGGTGTTTGAGAGCATTATCCCATAGCAAAGCTGCGCTTATAAACTCTTGTCGCCACACACACACAGTCCCAATTCCCTCCATGAGAAATCCTGTTAAATTTGCCTTTTCCTTGTATTTCCTATGCTTCACTTTGTGTGAGTAAGGCCCACACAAGCAGATTATAAGAATATAACAAGTGTATTTTGCCAAATGAGGTCATAATCATGAGGCAATGAAATGTGATCCTCAGCCTTCACGACCAGGTTTGACTTCAGTTTAGCATTTGAAGACGTGACTCAAATTTACACTGAGATATGTGCAAGAGTGAGCTGTGCAGGTTTGGTGTATAGAGGGATTTAAAATGGCTATGGAGAGCTTGTTGAGCCTTAATTGATCTTAATCAGGGGTCAGACCATTTGGCTGTGTGAAATGAGACCCAGCACCTGCTCTATATGAATATGCATCGCAGCAGCCTGCTCTCTTCTCCTCTTTCTTTCTGAACGCGTTACTTTTTTTCATGCCTCTCAGTCTTTCTGAGCATGTTGTCGACCAACCTTTTAGCTGCCTCCTTCTATATCCGGACAAAGGGCTTTGAGAGGAGCAGAGACTCGGCTATGGGGACCATTGTGTGGCTAACAATGTTGTTTAGGCTCAGTAAACGGGGCTGATATTGTGTCCAGGAGCTGATGTCTCTGTGTCAAGCAGCAGGCCAATGAAAGACTATTCCCCAGCTGCTCATACAGCGTGGCGTGGACATGACTTTGAATGCCTATTCAGAACCCGATTGAGCATTTCTGGTAACGTAGGCTCTCATGTTTTCCATTTGTAGGAGTGCTGCATCTCCAAGCTCTCTAATAATGTTCACTCAGTTACTCTGAAATAAACAACTGGCTCACAAGAGAGTTGGGAGCAGCTTTTGGAACAGCCTGTCGTGCTGCGTCCATTTCTGATGCCGTGTTGTGTTCTGGTGTGGCTTTCTGAACGGGTCCAGTTTAACTGTGCGACCACAGTTATGTGAACCATAGACAAATGGAGGCATGCTTGTGTTTTTTAGACCGACGGCGGTCTCTGGTTCGTCTCTGCTGGGATAAAGCTTAGTCACAAAACACATTGAGTGCATTTCAAAAATTCAAAGTCCTGGAAGGTTTTGAGTCATTTTCTTGTTTTAATTAGTTTCTCCTCTAAATGAGATGCAAATTTCAGCCCTCTGGCCCCAAGAAACTTTCAAACAGCTCAGACATGTAGCTAACTCTGTTTCATCCTGTGTAATTTCCTCTTTGGCCCTGTTCTTTTTCGCACCAAGCTTCTGTCTTCACTCACTCGACTTTTTTCCTTATTCACTAACTCTAACTCACTCATGAATACACACATATACACATACATACTCCTTCTTTCTGTCTCCCCAGTAGCTGGCTGCCTCCGTGGCCTCCTCCTGGGGTCATTGTGGTATTTAGGGTCAGACAAGAGCTCCAGTCATTGCGCCCTCCCCAGTACCTCCCAGGCAGCACTGCAGCCATTATACGCCAGCTTGTCTCGCCCAATCGCCTCAAACAGCTATGGAAAACCGCCTTGGCTGTAACAAGCCCTGCATCCTCCTCTTAGTCAACGGAAAAGCAGGATATAGGAAAAACAACACTGTAGAGTAGTGGAGTGTTTTTTTTGCAGCAGAGACTAAACTGGACTGGATGAGCTCTATAAAACATCCATGCTTCTCTTTCTGAGCAAGCTCTTATGTTGAGAACTTTTCACTTTTTCCTCCCGCTCTCTGGCTTTTCCTCTTGGCGCTCCGTTACCCAGGGTTACCCCTGGGAGGATTGTGATTTGCTGCTGCTACGAAACCGGGAAGGAGTTTCCACGTGTCCTCCAGTGTGTCTGGGCGTGTGAGTCAGTGCAGTGTGAGTGTGTTGCTTTAAGATTCAACGAGCCTTCACAGTGAGAATCCACTTTGAGATCAGAGAGCACCAGCTAGATTTCTTCTTTGCAAGCTCTTCAAAGAGCTTTTAGATTAAAGCCTGGGCTACAGAGGTAAGGGATGTTATGTGAACTGTTTTTTTTTTTTTTTATCTTTCTCTTCCTTTGTTTTTCCAATTCACTGCAACTAGAGGAGGCCGGGGTGAGGAGGTTGCATTGTATTACCTATTGTTGAAATGCACAGGTGTGGGTTACACTGTATGTTTGCATGGATGCGTACTGTTTACTTTCTCCCCACATCTGTCAGATAGCAGGTTGTGCCTCAGATTTTATCTCCTGTTTATAGTTTGTCAGGCTTTATGAGCAATCCACATGTAGCCTTGTAAACGAAGATGGACCCTCGACAATTTGAGATCTTATCACTTCTGTTGCTCTGTGTTTCATGGCCGTTCACTCCCTAGCAATAACTGAGTTTGATGAACTCTAGCAACTTATCTGAACTTCTGTATCTCCTAATGCTTTCTCTGTGGGAACACATACACATTTTAAAGAGCACATTTTATTTGCTTGGCATCATTTTCAAATGGCAGTGGCATATGTGTATAAATCTTTCAGAAAGCTGCCATGTCAGTTTTGGTCAGGAGCCAGGCGCAAAGCTTCGAAGCGTATTATGAAAAAATCTTAAAGACACTTAACAAGCATTTTGATGGATGTTTGGTGGCTTTGGCTGAATCCACCACACTGTAATATGGGCTTTCAGTGAGTGATTCATAGATAGACATTTCTCTTCATAAGCAAACAACCGCAGGATACTTTAAATTTGGTTCATATGACAAAAACTCAGTAGGAGACGTCCTGGTCTTTGGCTCCAATAACATGTCTTTGCTTCCTGTTGTTGTTTTTATGCTCAACGATCTTGTTGGCTGCTTTGCATGAGTTTTGACTTGAAGCAGTGAAAGCTGAGGAAATGGAGAGTGAGGCTTTGAGCTTACTGCTCCTTTAAGAGCTCAGTTGTCACAGTGCCAGAGGAAAGTGATAAGCGACAAGTCCCACGGGCTGTGATTTGACAGGAGGAAGGCAGTGCGATTGTGTTAACAGTCACTACCAATAACAAATGACCTCATAATTTCTAGTTCACAGGCTAATAATTCAAAAATCATGAAACCTTTTGGTGCTTTACTTAAAGTGAGATTATGATGGCCACTTTATTTGTCATTTGCATTGTTGATTTATCATTTCTTCCATCAAAACCAGATGTAAACTATACGTTTTGCCATATTGTTAGTTCATATTTAAAGAATTATTGTTTATTGAATGTACTCTTTTTGGAAAATTGTGAAACAGTCCAGCAAGGTCTCTGTATGTCTGAGGTTTTATGGTAGAGTAGGTTATAAAAACTGCACTAACAGCATCATGCTATTACTGTGTGGGTTAGTTCTCCAGGGGAATCAGCGTGTGTTTCACACTCCTGTGTCAATAGTTTTTTCCCTCCAGCTTTGTTTAGCAAATTTAGATTCAAGGACACAAAGGTCAGATTTGTGAGCGTTGTGCTCCAGACTGGACATGTTTATAAGGGAGAGGTTGCAGGTCCTGTTCCACAGATGTAAGGTGGTCTCCATGAAGGGAAAAGACGACTACTTCCTTAACGCTTGGTATACCTACTGTGTTTATACCATGTCGAGGTGTGGTTCATTCCTCGCCGTTATCCCAAGCTCCAGACCCAAGACGCAACTGGTGCCAGACTAAACACGGAGCTTACGTGGAAGTCACCCAGGGGCAGCCTGAGAAGAATGCCAGGTCATGGGGTGTGTCGAGGAGTGATGGGGTGGCAGTGGTCCCTTGGCCCCTGAGCAGATGGCCTGTAGGAAACCTATTGACGAGAACAGAGAATTGAAGGGGAAGAGGGAGGGGAGAGGAGGGTTCAGACTGGGCGCAGAAGTTTGCTGCTAAAAAGAAGACTTGTCTTGTTGTTCTCCCAAAACAGCCGCACAATACTCCAGTTCAACTCACAGCAGAAGGCAAACGTGTGTGTCTTTAGGTTTGTGTGTTGGCACGCCTTTGAGCCTTTCATAGTCGCAGCCCCGCTCTGCGTGAATAAACTTTGCAAGAAAAGCGTCAGTAGCGGTGTAAAAAGAAAGCAGTCATTGTGACAAGTTCGACAACCAGCTTTATGCTGACTCCTGGTGTTGATGGCAGCTGCTGCCTCGATCTTCTTCTACAAGAGTGTTGTTTAGTTACTTTCCATGCACATGTACTTTGAATCACTTTAGCTTCACTCTTGCTTGCTAGGCTCGTTACAAAATGTTGAAGCTAATAGAAGTCGAAGGTCAGGTGGTGAATGCATGGTGAGGGTTTAGTTGGAAGTAAGAGTGACATGAGTGAGATGCCAGTTTTCCCACGGGATTTTAAGTTAATGAAGGGGGCTTAAATGTTCAGACTTGGACCAGTTGAGCGCTACTGGTTTGGATTTGTGCAGAGTCCATGTGAACCATAGTCCCAGCTCAACTGGCATGACAAATCTGGAAATTATTAGTGTGTTACTGGCTGCTTGATTAGATGGGTTCGGTTGTATTCAGTGTCTTCTCCCTTTGATTCATTCTCTGATTTGTGACGAATGAAGCAAGAGTTTAGTTAATCCTCTGATCAGCTCAGACTGATTGTTTGAGTTCATTACAGGCCTGCGTGTCTCCAGCCAAATTTCCACTGCACTTTCAAGTGCCACTTTTTCACACTCATTCTAAACCGTTTAAATCAAGAGAGTATAATTTCCCTGTGTGGCTCCTTGTCGTGTTTGATTTTTTTGTAACATTATCCTGGATCTTTGTCCCGTCCTTGAACTTCAAGATCTCCTACCACATGTGCTCCACACACCTAAAGTCCTGTGGAATTTCCTTCTTGGCTTCATCTATTTAAACTCTCTTTTCAAATAGTCCATTTACTCAGTAAGCCAACACTGTTTAATCTCACCTCACAGTCAAGGTGCATCCAAGCAGGAGCAGGTGAACTCTTAATTCTGCAGATCACTTAATCCCGAAGGTTATGGCTTTTGGCAGTCAGCTGTTTTCACTGTAACCTCACACATGTTGTACGTGTGCTGTGAGGCTTAGAGGAGTTAGAGCTCTTTGAAAGAATTCCCACAGTGTGAGGACCAACATTACATACGTGTAAGTGTGTTACACACACGAGACGAGAGGTGCACTGCTACTCAGAAGATGCTTGGAGCCTCTGCAAAGAGTGCTCTTCAGCCGTTTCTGGTTTTGGATCCTGCCCCTGGACAAATTTGGCGGTGACAAGTTTTTAAAAAAGGGAGCAAGTACGGAATCCAAAGTTTAAAAATAAACAGACGGGCAAACTGTAGCCGGCTTTCAAAAACTTTCCCAACCCTGATCAAAGACGACGTCATTTACTTGTGGGGAGGTGGAAAAATGTGACTAATGTTTGGTTTGGATGCCTTGTTGAGGAGACTTGAATTTTGGGGGTGGAGTGAATTTTTAAACTAGTCATGCTGAAGCGCCAGGGTGGCACAACTCTACTGTGCTGTCTCATACAGCACAAAGCTGCTCATAAGGCTGCATAGTTTTATAGTTTTTGAGAGGAAATATTTTCATCTCTGGGATATTGGCTGTACTTTTTCTTTTTTTCCCCTTTTTTTCGTAACCCGGCAAATAAAAACAATGTTTTTTTCCAGACGCAGAAAATCTCAAACTACTGAAAGTAAGAATCTCAGAAAGTGGAGGAACCTTATTTGTGATTCAGCACTGCATTGGCTTTGTTTATCGCAGTAAGAAATGGGTGGTGCTGCCTACCAAACACTGGTCTTCTCCCAAATACCATGGATTAGGATCTGCTCTTTAACTGGCACACCTGTTATCAAACATGGAGCTCATTACGCAAGGTAAATTACAGCGCTGCAGTGGAAACAGACCGGGCACTAAGTCAGCTTCTCGACGTGTGTTTCAGATGATCCAGATGACGGAGGAATGAGTTTATTCTGAGAAATGAGGCGGAGAGAACCATCCACAGAAGCTCCGATCTGACACTGCAACTTCAGACAGGTGAGTCTGACTACTGCGGCCTCCATACTTGGTTTGTTGTTTATGTTTAAATTAATGATTTATGTTTAATTTACGATTATGTATGAAATCTCAATAGAATACAAATACAGACACGTCATACTTTGTCTTCAAATGTATTGATCTTTTAAAAAATAAATAGTCATGTGTTTTTTATTTTATGTAGCTAAACTGTTTTAACTCTTTGCATCTCTTAAGCATGTTAAAGAGGAGTTTGTTTTAGTTCCTAATCTACTCGGTGTGCTAACTCAAAGACGTAAAGACTTAACCTGGACTAATTATGTAATCCCATCACAGACAGCCACAGATACAGTGCTGTCTTTAACTGGCAGCAGTGACCAAGCAGTTTATGTGTTATAGCATCGACTCTGTAATGAAACGTCCCTGTGGTCATGCTTCTCCCGTCACTAATGTAAGGGTGTTATGGACAGTCTGGAAGTGATTGTTTTTCATTGTCCTGAGGTATGTCACACATAACAACCATGGCGGCTCAAAGCCTGTTCATCTGCCTTGACTTCTGGAGAGAAAGAATGGAAGAATGTAGTAAAATAAGACGGGGGGTAGACCAAACAGGTTAATGACCAGATGTGACAGAATTACTTAGAACTACCCTCTTTGAAAGACATAAGGAAGATATTAGACCTGCTGCTGTTTTATACTGGAGACACCCACTGCAAATTACATGATTATGTGTGTGTATGGTATAGTTTTATGGGGATGAAGCTGTTATTGTTTATGGGTGATATATTAATTTTATGTATCTGATGATCTGGAATTACATCACATATATTATATTACCCCAGTGAGCCACCATGAATTTTCCAGCATAATGCTGATGACATTACAATGTTGTTTCCTTTGTTAATTTTTTTCAGGTAGAGATGGGTAATTCAGAGAGCCAGTACAGCATCCAGGGCCCTAAAGGCACCAGCTTTGTCTTCCATAAACCGTATTCACTGAAGCTCCGTTCAGCCAAAGATGATGCTTTGTCACCTCATACGTGGTGGAAAAGTGTTCCAGGAGGCTCAGGGTACAAGGCCAGGTGTGTCGGCCGAGGCTGTTTGTCACCTCCCAAAAGCCGCCAGCCTTATTCTGCTCGTCACTATGACTACATCTCCAAGGGGGCGAGGGGCAGCCCAAGTGAGCATCGCTGGCATCGGTCCCCTGGATGTGGCATACGAAGGCGTCACATGTCTGACGAGTATGAAGATAATCCTTATGGGGCCGAGCTCAACGGGCACCCCGTTAATGGACACAGTGAGGAGCAAGAGATTTTAGAGGAACAGAGCAGCCCGCGGGTGGTAATAAAGAAAGATGGCAGTCTCAGAGTGGAGTTCACCAATACCTCTGGAAATCCCATCCTCCTGGATGAGGCCTCTGGCCCCGTGCAACTTCTCAAGTTCTCTCCCAACCTCGAATCTGCCTCCACTCCTAGTCTGCCTGGTTCCAGTGGTAGCAGGCAGGATGGCCACCGTAGTGGCCCCCCGCCGGCCTCTACCTCCTCTACTGCCAGGACTAGCAAAGGGAGCTCGCTGAGCTCTGATGGTTCATGGTATGACTCCCCCTGGGGACCTAGCACAGAGCTCTGTGAGCAAGAACAACCATGCTCTGCCAGCAGGACTCTAGTTCACTCCCCCATCCACCAGCTTGACTCATTCACTGAACAGTCTCCCCCCGTGTCTATCGCAGACCTCTACAGGGACTCCACATTGGCTGCTACATTTCCCACAGCCAGGGATCTGTCCTCACACTTACAGGAGGCTCCACCGGGCCCGAGGCCACATCGAGCCTCCTTTGCATCTGTCCTGGATGTGCCCTTAGAGGAAGAGTGCCCCGAGGTCAGGCAGTATTCGTCATACACCCTGCCCTGTCGCATGTCCAAAGCCCACACCATGAGTGAAGGCCTGAACCAGTACTCTGGACAGGAACAGCAGCAGGAGCAGGGAGTACCAGATTTCAACTTCCACAAAAAAGACTCCATCAAAAATCGCATCAGACGCTTCAGTGACTGGACAGGAAGCCTCAGTCGCAAAAAAAGGAAGTCTCAGGTGAGTTTGATCAACATGTCAACACTTTTGAGGATTATATTGATTTTCAAATAGAGCTCATTACTTTCTAAAATACTTTACTTTGTCACTCACAGGGTTCATACAGAGATCTAATCTGCTTGGTATGTAAAACATTAGATGACATAGTTGTGGGTTTTGTAGTACTTACCATAACTTATAGTTTTCATATTTCACATTTTAGGCACTCCGTAGGTAAATACGCTTTTCTGTTGTGGTCATCTGTAGTTCCTTTATCACTAACTTTAGAATAGGAGCTTATTAGACAAGAGAGAGCATCAGTTACAGCCAAGCACAGACAGTTTCCTGTCTGGCAAGGTTTATTTGATCGTGAGTCTCGGCGGTTGTCCTGGCATGGCCAGTGACCAACAAACGTCCTGTGGTCCTTAGCACCACAACACCAGCTGTCTGAGGACAGGGCACAGTGGGGCAGCACAAAATGAATTTTGTGAGGCAACCGGCACTGGGTGTTGTTGTTTTCCTGAGCAGGGAACAAAGATGAGAGGTAGCACCTATTACAATGTAAGACATGGATGATGCTCCGAGGATGAGAAGTCGGGAGCTGACGTGCAGATGTCATAATGGCTGTATCTGGGTTGGTATTATTGTATTATTATTATTATTGTAGTATTATGGTATTATTTTATACTGGCTGTGATTAGGTGTTGAATGTGCTGTGTTGACCCGATAGAAAGATGTTCAGTTTGATTTTAGCTTCACTGATTGTTAACTTAAAATTTACATTTTATTTGACAAGAGTTGGAAGGTTTCAGTTTCACTAGTGTCTGATGGACATGTAGAAATTTGGGAATGGAACAGACTCTGCAGTGAAACACGGAGCAGGCAGCTGATATGTATATATGTGTGTACGTTTTCCAAGTAGTAAAATGATCCAAGCATGGGTCATAGGAGAGGTGAGATTGGAAATAACCGCAGCTTGTCTGCATGTTGCTTGCACATGTTTTTAAGAAGCATGTGATTTTGTCCTACAACTACTCCACTCCTTATAGCTTTAATTTGACATAAAACATTTCTCTAAACTGGGCCTGAACTCGTGTACTCTACTGTCTTTCTGGGTTGAAAGCAGTTGTTTCTGCTTTAATTCGTTTAGCTTTGGCTTTGTAAAAGTTTTAAGAAGACTGTTTGGGTGCTGCCAAGAGAATAGCCTTAAGCCTCTGAGAGGCTCTGTTAGAGAGAAACTAAATCCAAGCTGAAGATTTAATCCAACTCCTCCTCTAATGTTAATGAATGACTTATGGTTGTTCAGACTGTTGTGTGGTGCAGATTTTCTGGGCTCCTCTCATGGTCTATAGGGAGTAAATCTGCTAATAGGGATTGGTGGTCAGTCATTTGGGTGTGACAAACAAACTGAAGAACAGAGGAGTCATTGTATTCAAATACCATTTTCTTCTCAGAATGTGTGAGCTTTTCCTTTTACTTAAGTAGAGGATAATGCTGTATGAATGCTCATAATGAAATAATTTGCCTTGATGCTATCACCTGACTCTTTAATGGCAAATACTAGAGACAAGCAGTATTCATTTTGAGAGTTATACAGCTTTCACTTAAAATGAACAATGCCTGCCTTCAGATCTCCTGCTTGCCATAATACCATGTTAATCTATGGTTGTATGTAGGTGCTTAATTAGTTTTGGGGGCACATGAAGAGCCACAGGTTTACCTTAGTTTTTGTGTCCTCATACAGGCGGAGAGCCGATAGAGGGCTGTCTACAGAAATCCTCAGAAAACTTTAAATGAGTTGTTGTTACTCAAAGAAAATAGCTCCAGGTGTGGATGACAACTTCTAACAAGCTGAGCTCTGTTTTTAGAAACAGATACCAAGAAGACTGGATTTTCATTAAAGCTTGAGGGCATTTTATGCAAATTTAAATAATAATAATAAAAAAAAAATCTGAATCTGGCACCTGGGATTCTCTTTTGCAGTGACTGACAAGGCTCACAACAACTTCACTTTAAAGTGATGTGCTTAACCTTGTCTTTACACTGAATTTCCTCAGTCCTTCGGGGGCCATTTTGTTGACTGCAAGATCTCATCATATATGTCTCCAAGGGCTGGTCACAGTGTCTCCTGTCAGCAGGTCAACCAAAATCAGGAGCTCCTCCAGCTCTAGTTCCCCTCCACCTGGGCTCCAGGGCTTTCTTGTGAGTTTAAAGGTCAGACCATGACCCTGATGCCAAAGACCCAAGAACCTGCTTGTAATCAAAGGCAGCTGGAAGAGGGTTAGGGAAAGGGCTAAATCGCGCTGTGCCTGCTGAAGAAAAGTAGGAAAAGCTGATGAAAATCCATCCTGTGCATGGTGCGCATTTTCCTACTTTGCTCAACTGTATGGTAGTTAAACAAAGACTGTTCTTAAGTGAACACTCTGGGTTCACAGGGTTCATTCTTGCCCTGTAGCGTAACAATATCTCTGTGCTCTCTGAGTACAGTACAACATGTGGGAGGAAAAGAAACTTAATTGTTTACTAACTATCGTGAAGGGACAACTGACATGGCATGAAAGGAAAGGAAAGGAGGATAAACGGACAAAGCTGAGTGAGACGTGAACAAACAAATTTGGAAAATGAGCTCCATCATGACAGCACATAGTGTGTGTGTGTGTGTGTGTGTCTGCATGATGAGAGCACTCCACTCTGTTGCCAGAGGCAGAATCGATGCTGCAATCTAGTCAAGTGTAGGTAGGCTGTCATTAGGCATGAAAGAGTGCAATTCCTTCAAGTGTTCATTTGGGGGATTGGGAAGCCACAGCAGACCTCAAATGACGTGAAATCGTCTAAGCCTTGAGGGTTCCAACCTCCCAGGTGCCATCACAGGAAATTTGTCCCACTTTCTGAGGCCTTGAGAAAGATTCAGCGACTGTAGTAGACTGTAGACTTTGAAGTAGGTTTGAGTGGTTCGACTTTCCTTTCTCAAAAGTTTCCCCCTGCAAAATTTGCAGTACCTCAGGGCTAATTGAAAGTTGAGTTAATTGACAGTTTGATCTTTTGTCCCAGTGTAAGCTCACAGTGTTTGCTGTATATACAGGGGTGTGAATGTCCATGGGAAAATGTGGTGTCTTTTGCCAGGAACAATTATTTAAGAGGCTTATCTCATGTACACATCTTCTAACGTTTCTCCAATCAGTTCTCCCCACACATCTCATCGTGCCTTTCCTCCACCTTTTGTGTCCCATCAGGAAACCAGGTACAAAGACCTGACTGATGCCTTTGACAGTGGAGTTGATGGCCTGACTGCAGACACCAGCTCCCCCTCCCAGGTCTCCAGCCTCCTCTGGTTCCCAGGAGCGTCCAGAGCCCAATCTTCAGGAGCCATTCACCAAAGTACCAGCGATGCTCTGCGCCAGAACATTTACGAGAACTTCATGAGGGAGTTGGAGACTGGAGCTGGACCGGGAGGAGGGATAGGAGGCGAGAGGAGAGACCCATCCACCGGCACTGAAGAGGGGGACAGCAGCAGCGAGTCAGCGGAGGGTTCTCTGGAGCAGCTGGACATGCTATTTGAAAAGGAGCAGGGTGTGGTCAGACGGGCTGGATGGCTTTCTTTTAAACCTCTTATCACTCTGCACAAAGACAGGAAGCTGGAGTTGGTGACGCGCCGCAAGTGGAAGCAGTACTGGGTGACTCTGAAAGGTAGATTATCTTAATTCAAAGATGTTGTCACTACACAGTCAACATTAGCATCAACAGCTCTTTGTTTTAGCCAAGAGAAGAGGGTAAAATAAGCCAATTAGCATGCTAATTTCAGTAGAAGAAAAGAAAAGAAGAGATATAATTAGAATTAAAACAAGAACTAACAAGAGGATTGCTTTCCACCACTGGAGATGACTTTAAACATTCATTTGAACTCATAAAATAAAAAAGCACCTTTTAAAATCAGGTTTGACTGTGTAGTTTCCCTTGTGGTCTTTTGAGTTTTTCTTTTTATCAGCAGTTCTTTGTTGTTGACCATGAGATCGCACACAACACTGACTGTCCTACTTACTAAAAAGCATACATATTCTTGCCAAATTGATAAAATTCAGACCCCAAATCTGTGTACGTCCACAGATAGCTTTTATGTATTTACTGATGATTACTTCTTGGAAATAACAAAAAAGAACAGGAAAAGCAAGTACAGTCTAATCTTATTTAAGATTCAAAGAGAGCCTTTCAGAGTAAACCGTACTTTTATGTTTCAGTGTTACTGTGAATATCCCAGTGATGCTGAACTTTATTTCTTAGATATTTCTTACAAGGGCATTTGTCTGTAAAACATTTAGTAACAGCTGTAAAAGCCTTAAATACTAACATCTAGAGAAACTTGGCTTAATGATGTATGCTTTCTTTCTGCATCATTTAATTGTGACATTTATGCCTATCTCTTTGTGTCTTTATCTCTATTCTCTCTTTTTATAGGATGTACTCTGCTGTTCTATGAGACTTATGGTAAAGGATCTCCAGAGCAGGAGCTGTCGCCCCGCTACGCTCTCTTGGCTGAGGACAGCATCGTCCAGGCCGTTCCTGAGCATCCCAAAAAGGAGAATGTTTTCTGCCTTAGCAACTTGTATGGAGATGTCTACCTCTTTCAGGTAAAATATAGTGGCTGACAGTTCTACAGTTCAGTCATTTTGTTTCTTTAACTCAGCCCTAGCATCAGCCAACCTAGTTTTGTGATCATCCTCCACCCAGCTTAGATTTAAGGTTGCATTAATGAAATAGATGGACATTATTTCATATTGTAACATCAGTAACTGTTTATGTGCATTTAAGTACGCAATAAAATAACTTGAGACATAACATGACACAAAAAATGGAACAAACAGTCATACAGTAGCATGTTTCTACAGTGTACAGTTACAGTCATGTGGTTCTGGTTAAATTATACCAGAGACACACATTTTAGCTCCCCTTCCCTTGAGTGAAGCATATGAAATGACCAATTTTGACCTGACTTTCAAGCAAAGTGCCCAAACTTCTCAGCTAAGGGGTCTGAGAGAACATCCTATTTGCCCGTTGTGCTTGCTGACCTAAATATCAACACCAGAATCATGCAGAGTCCCAGCTACTTCCATGTAGCTTCTTCCACTCAAGATTACAACCCCCCTGCTTGCAATGTATCCCAGCATCCAGACCTACATATTACAAAATAGTTCTGTGTGGCTTTACATAGCCCCCAAGGCAAGCACAATCTAAATCACCTCTGTAATGTAAAAATAAAGCCTGGGTTTCATCCTTTTTGTCTCCGCTCACACGGCTTGTTGAGCATGAGTCATTCTCATTTGAAAGGGCCCTCACAAATAACGTTCTGCCTCCGAATGAATCACCTTATAAAGACAAAAGGATAATCATTAAATGGCTTATTAACAGGGAAAATGTATGTTTGATTTCAGCGGCAGCTCATAACCTGTGCTTTCTCATGAAGGCACTGTTAATCAAGTTTTCTTTTATTGACCCAGCAAATCTCAACGTGCCACCCATATTGTGATATATGATAGAATAACACAATAGCAGTGTGGTGGCAATCCATAGGAGATTTATACAGTGTCACGTCTCTGAATCCAGCTTATAACAGGAATATTGACCTTAGTAATTCATCATATCTAACTGCCCGTCCTTTTCCGCACCACCAGGCCAGCAACCAGACCGACCTGGAGAACTGGGTGACAGCAATTCATTCTGCCAGTGCCTCGCTGCTGGCCAAGCGCCAGGGGAAGGAGGATACGGTGCGGCTGCTGAGGAGCCAGGTCCGAGGCCTGCTACAGAAGATTGACATGGACGGGAAAATGAAAAAGATGGCTGAGCTGCAGCTGACTGTGGTCAATGACCCAAAGAACCGCAAAGCTATTGAGAACCAGGTTAGTGACGTTGAGAATTAAACTGAAGGCATCAGTTGAATTTGGTACATTTAATAGCCTTGAGATGAATCTCAGAGAAAATCTCCTAGATTGTTTTATAGAATTGATACATTAGTTTTTTCATACATCTACTTCTTTTAAAGTAAGTTCTCTGTGTCAGCCTCATGATGTGTCCTACTTTACTTTACTGATTTTGACTCTCCGGTGACAAGCGGGGGCTGTATTTTTGTCTGGGTGGGTGAGGTGGCCTAAATGCATCAGTCCCTGAACGCATCGTGAGGGGCCCATGGGAGTCACTCACTTCTCCGAGCATCAGATTGGGATTCCAGATGTTTCCTGGTAATGGGCTCTCAACATGCATTATCCTCTTCCTCCTCCTCACAGCCTGGGGGAGTATCACAGGCACCCAGCACTGTTCTGTAGCCTACATCCAACAGATAACAGATGCGTATAAAAAGCCCATAACCTATAGCTTAGAAAGAACACAAATACTTTTACAAGAAAGTAGTGGTTGTTTTGGAATGTGGGAAAATCCAGTTGCTGTTTTATACCTGCAACTCACATGGTCAGAGGCTTAAAGTGCCTCAAGGGAACGTATACTTTATACATCACAAGGTTGACCTGACTTCTTATGTGCTAAAGAAGCAAAATAGGCTCTGTGTCCATTTGAAAGGGCTGTTATTTGTTCTTAATTTGGAACTCCCTGAGAGAAAATATAAGTATGTAATTATGAGGAGCAAGCAGGATATAAAACGGACAGCTCATTGCAGTAATGACCAATGGAGATGTCACTGCCTGGCTACGAGACTTACTGGGTGCTTGGATCTGTTTTCAATTACCCAGTATGCCACCTCAGTGTAGACAAAGAGACAGACGGGGTTGGAGTCAATGATAGGGTCAGAGGGGTATGGGACAGGACTCTGATCGAGGCGCCCAGAGGCTGATGATAGATTTAAGGTTTTGCTGGGGTTGTCTAGCACCAAGAGGGCACTACTTTGATGTCCCCACCCACCCCCACCCCACGTCTACCGAAATCAGTGCCAGTAGACCTCTTTTGAAGTCTGTCTTTACCCCCTTCCTCACACACACACAAACTCACGTACACACACTGCGATCAAGTTGCATTGAAAGACTTATTATGCATTAGGGCTTTAAACAGAGAGCAGGGAGCAGATGTTAAAGAGGGTAAATAAGAAAAGATGAGAATCTGTTAAAAGAGAGGTTTACTTCTGCTGGGCTTAATGGCTCTGAAATGGATGTGAATAAGTGGTGCACACAGGCCAGATGGGTCCAAACATGCCTTGTTTTTCACTGATGTTGCTTGATTGTCTCACCGCACTGATTCAAACCTGTGAGACATATGAAGCAATATGCTGCAATAGGCTTCACATTTTATCACAAAACAAAAACCCTTTTCATCAGCAACACGCCTTGGTTTGAATCATCAAATCGAATTTTCTGCACCAAACTATTTTTGTACATCCCCGAATGAAAATAGGGATATTCGAGTGTTGACAAACACATCCAGATGGTGTGGAGATCAGTAGCGCGCTACGACCTTGTGTGATAGTTATACATAGCCAGTTTGTTTTTTTTCCAAAGTAGCAACTCAACCGAGATTTGTCTTTGCGTTTGAGGAAGGAGCTTATCTGATTTACTCCGTAATTCCGTCCTGCCCACCTAAAGTCATCTTCAAACTACTTACTATAATTAAATCCTCGTTCAGAATAATAAGATATATTATATATAATCATCCAAGAATAGCGAGATAAAAAATGTGATTTGTGCACTCACATCAGAGGATTTCCATACAAGGTCTTTGAGTTCAGGTTCAGCAGACACCAAGATTTACAGCTGACAGGAAGTGAGATTGTCAATTTTCCCATTATGGAATGAGATCACAGACAGTAAAGTCATTTGACTGCAGTTAAAAATATATGCTTTTTGTTTTTCATGCTAACTGTGCTAATGGCATACGTGATGACCATTATCCACTTTCATTTTCATTTCAGCTTTTCATATGAGGCTAATTACCTATAATCTTCCTATAGTCTGTTGCAATGACAAGCATTTATTGTACATAGCGAAATGAGACTGTGCAACTTTTGATTATCTGTGGTAACTATGGCCACAAGTGACAATTATAGGATAATGCTAAATGCTAAAACATGGTGTTGGAAAACATGAGTAGGGAGTCATCAAATTATAAAACTGTCACAGTAATTCACAGTTCATTTTGCTAGAGTTACCTGTTATACCAGGCTGGGTGAGCTCGTAGTAGTAAACTCCTGAATGTATAGAATTGAGAATAGTTGTGTTTTACGGATAAAGAATTTAAGTTTTCTTTTGTAGGATGTGAAATCATTAGGAGGTGTAGGAGGTGTAATTTATTCTTGTAAAAACTAATCTTGCTTTAAGTATCAACATTGGAAACATGGGAAAATGTTCTACCGAAGGACAGAAATCTCAAAGTCTTTTGTGTCCTTGTAGTAATCAAAGTATCTCAGGCTGTAACTGTGCTGATTTCTGAGAGAAAAAAGTTATATAGATGCCTTTAATGCCTAACTCTAATGTGTGATCATTTTCTCAATTATTTAAATGACTGGCATGCCAAAAATGCAAGGCCATTTTTTAACCAAAGCAGCTGCTCTCATGGTCTGGAATGGGAGTAATGGTTGAATGTCACTGACTCAAGACTTGTTAACCAAGGCCACCTGCACGGCTACATGTATAGGCTTTTTCATAGGTTCAGCATGTGGAATAGCTCAGCATGGTCTCTTGGCGATTTTTGTACAAGTTCTTTTGTTTAAAGGTGTTTGGGATTTGTTTAAGTCAGAAGTTCGTAAAATACCATCATCCCGTTCCCTCCTCGGTTTGTTCCTAATCCTAAAGAATGCCATTAATGTGAATGAGACCTAATGGGACAATGCCATAGGGTGTGTTATTGTAAATGGACTCACAGTGCAGACAAGACCTATTAAAGTCAGTTGTTATAGGGGGTTGTTTAACCTGAGTGTTCTCATTAAAACGAGTCTCCAGCCAACAAAATAACCACTTTCTCATAGCTTACATAGTGCAAACAGGAATAGGGGGAAGGTAACCGTAAATCCTCTGTATGCACTACATATGTACACGGAGTGGAGGTTTTAATGGGTGGTCTGTGCAACATCACCATCTTCTCTAGACGTACATAAAAAATGGTCATTTGGATTTACTGCACACGCACCCTGGTAGATGTGCAGTCACCCCTCACTATCAAGCCTCCACCAATTTATGCCCTCACCCTCCTCAACATCTGCAAGCAATTGCAGCTTGATGGAAAGTACTCAACTGACCCTAGATCTCTCTCCCTCTTTGACTTGCTCTTTTCCATCCCAACCCCCCATCTTCTCCTAACTCGCTCCATTACCTCCCCTCAACTCTTTTCTCAGCTGCCACCCAAAAACTGTTCATCAAACTCTCATTGTGAACCTCTGCCAAACTTACCAAAAATATTATATATGTATTCCTCCTTTTTCCTTCAGATCCAGCAGTGGGAGCAGAATCTGGAGAGGTTTAATATGGATCTCTTCAGGATGCGCTGTTACCTGGCCAGTCTACAGGGCGGAGAGCTGCCCAACCCTAAAAGTCTACTTGCTATTGCAAGCCGCCCGACAAAATCCACCCTGGGACGACTGGGAATCTTTTCTGTCTCTTCCTTCCATGCACTGGTGAGGAACCGGACACTGGAAAAATAATAAACCAGAGAACAAGATATTTTGATGCTCTGCAGCCTTTATGTATGCGATGCTTCAGTTTTAATTCACTTGATGTCGAACAGTAACCTTGAAAATCTTTTAATCATTCAAAGCTAAAAAGCATCCTGCTAACACGCCCTTTGTGCATTACTCAAGTAAAGTAAACCTAATTAAGATGGTCTGATTAGATGATTTCTTTTGTTTTGTTGTTGCGCTAAATGATTACAGTCCTGATATTGTGTAATCTGTTCAGATCTGTTCCAGAGATGAGACCACACTGCGGAGGCGCTCGTTGTCCTTGAGTCACAGACAGCGCAAGAGAGGTCTTTTCTCTTCGCTCAAAGGCCTCGACAACCTCACAAAAAGGGGCCGCGAGAAACGGCCGTCTGCATCACAGGTATGAATGAGGACACAGTGATGGACAGGGATTATCTTTCTTACAGCAACAGTGTAAAGTTTGTGGCAGTAGTGTTTAGAACTTCTAACTTGCAACGGATAAATTATTCACTGCCTTCAGACTTGAAGTTTTCCTGGAACAAGTATTCAAAATCCTCTATGAATTTATTTAAAGTACTCCAGTAAAAATGCATTGCTCTTGGTGTTTTTCTTTATAGTTAAACACAGACCTGTTCTCTTGCCTCAGGATAAAATGGCACACTACATAGTACTTTTAATTTTAAGGTGTTGGTGTTCTTTGCAGGTATTTTCTGTTGTCACTTTTTGTGCCCAAAGAAAAAAAAAACAAAAAAACGAAAGATAGATTGTTTTTTAATATGCGACTTGTCGCGAGCCTGTGAGCAATCATGTCAGACCAAAATAGAACAAAACATTAATAATAAGATAAAAAAAACATGTCAAAATGAATTCTGAAGTGTTTTTTATGATCATTAAAAGTCTGACAGTACTTAGAAGTTGAAGTAACACAAACTCATCTCACCTGAATCCTGAAAGAGTAATAAAACCCTTCAGGTGGTCTAGATTAGTAGATACTTAATTAATGCAGGCTCACCCACCTCATTCAGCTGGAAGGAGAAACTACACACACACACACACACACACACACACACACACACACACAGAAACACCTAACATGATTGTGCAGAACTCATAAACCAACATCGAGGTACTAAACCGTACATGTGAGAATGAGAACACATGCAGTCTTTTGGGACGTGCTGCTGTGAAAATCCTTGTCTTGATACACGCACCGCTCTGCTTCTCGTTGTGAATATTTGCTAGTCAAACAATCTGAAAACATCTCATCTTATTGCTGACTTGCATGTACAATGCGTGTGCTGACATGAAAGAAAAGCGAGAGATTGTTACATTCACGCTGCTCTTTCAGCAAGTTTTTCTTTTTTCTTTTTTCCCCCCAAAGGAGATTTTATTAATTAGAAGCATATAAGCTCACGTCCCTCTATGCTTCCCGGTAAGTTCCAGTGCAAACCTCCCATCAACATAAACACGGGGGAACATTCCTTACCCAGGTGCAGAAGGGATGGGAGTGGGGGCTAAATCCTCTCAGGTTTGTAATTAGACTCATGCAGACATGTTATTTATTGATACAGAAATCCACCACTCTGTACCCTTAAGGTACGGCCCTAGAGAATACTTTCTACTCTTGGTGGTCTATTTTAAGCATTCCCACAGGAAACGCTCATTTGCGCAAGTCTTTTATGGACCTCTGTTCATTAGTTGAGACTGTAGGAAGAGAGAGGAGTGTGGTTTTCATTAACAATAGTCTAGCTTCAATTTTTTTGTTTATGCTGTCTCTTATTGTTGCACAACTAAGAGCTTCAGCTGATGAGCTCAAACCCACAAAATGTTCCCCCGTCCTGTTTCACTTGGCTTTATCCAGCTGATCCATCCCCACCACCTGCTCTGTGATATTTATGTTTGTGCATTTGTGCACGTCTGTCAGCGACCAGATACGCTTGCGTGTATTATTATTTTTCTGGGGAACTCCAGCCGGCCGGCCTAATGAGGCCCAGTTACATTTTAGTTTAGAAAGCCGAGGTGACGCTGCATCACACACATACATGAATTATTAAAAGCCATATGTGGTAGATGGCATTCTCCACTCTTTCCTCAGCCCCGCAGACATCAGCAGATGGTTGGTGTAAAGACACTAAATATTAAACAGCCTCACTCTATTTTTTCCCCAGGTCCTTTACTTTTCTTTTCTTCTGTTACAAGCCCTTTTTAGTGTTTTTTTCTTTACATCGAGGCTAATAAGGAACAGTTATCGTCTGTTAATGCTCTGAGGAATTTTCTGAGTGCTGGGGTTTCCTGGACATCTGCTGTTGATGTGTTGTTTGTCTTTTTTTTTCTCAAGGGTGAGAGATCATTGTAGTGTTAGCTTTGGTTTTCTGTTATTCCCTATGGGGACTTTAGCCACGTCCATTTTAAATGACATCATCAGCTCCTTGGCCGAGACACGTTTCCTTGGGAAGGATTTGGACAGTGGCAGCATCTCAGGAGCCAAACTCATGTCCACGCACTTAATCTGTTGTTACCTTCTCAGGTTCTCAGACGCTGCTTTTCTCAGATTTTCAACATGTCTTCTCGCATCTTCTCCCTTTTACTCTCCATTTGTCCCTCTTAGATCATCTCAAACCTGCTGTCTTTCTTTGCTTCTTCTTTCCTGCTTCTTTAATCTCCTAAACCTAAAATGTCATCTCACTCCCTTCTCTCGATTTCCCTCACTATTTGTCCTTCCTTTTTTTTTTCCCCCCTTCGGCTTCGTCTTCTCTCTCAAACCCCATGATTCTCAGAGCATAAACATCAGAGCGTTACCCGGCGGTCTTTCTCCCACAGTTTCCACACTGACTCATCTGTGTTGACTAAGCCCAAATCTCATTTACCACTGCAATGCTGCGCTTGACAACCCTGCTCCAAAGTTATGCCCCCACATCTCCTTCATTCTCGCTTTCCCATCTCCCATCCGTCTTAGCTATGTATACAGTGAGGAGCTGGCCGGCAGTCGGCTGTGGGAAGAGGGCCAGAAAGGTCTGAAGGATTTGTGGGAGAGTTGGTAAAGCTTTCTAAAATTAGTCGGTTTACAGTGAAGCAGTACTGTTGACAGCCACTTTATATATGTGCTTGTGTTGGGAAAGGAGAGTAACAATAGTTGGCTGAACCGAGGTCAGATGAGGCTTCTTACTACCATCTCAGGGGCTGGAGGTTTTCTGATGGTAAAGGAATTTTCTTGGGATTTTCTTCTTGCAAACTGTAATCCTGTTCATAAAAAAGAAGGGGGGGACCGGGTAGATCCGGTCTTCTCCGCGCACTAGTTCAAGTGTAGCATGCATTCAGAAAAAGATGTCAGAAAATGTCAGAAAAAATTTGCAGGACATCCAACTGCAGCTCAGTTAATTTGCAGGCAAAATACAAACACCTGTGGAATTGTGTCAGATCCATTTTATAGAGCAAAAAAAAAATGCCCCATTTCTGTCACCAGCAGTGCCACCTATCATGTCTTTTTTATCTATCTTTTTTTTTTTTGCCAAGTGACAAAGTATCTCAGTAAAACCTGATAACTACCACTGGTTTTGAGTGAGGATTGGAGTTACACCCTCACAAAACGGATGGCTCTGTCACTGTGTCTATTATGAAGTTGTTAGAGCCCTTTTGAGGTCGAAGAGTCACCTCCACCTCTCAGGCTCAGTCGGACACAACACGCCCCACAATCCCAAGCAATGGAGAAAGAGCTAGAGAAGTAAGATGGAACAGATCAGAAAGTGAAGGATTTCAACATTGAGGGGAGATTGCAGAGATGGAGGGGAAGAACTTGTCTACTTTTCATCTATAACTAGACTGTTTCGCCCACCTTTCATCATATTGCAACATAGAAACATCTTGATGTCCATACACACTCCCTCTGCTCGCTCACACACCACCATATTTCCACTACTGCACCTTCAAAGGCTACAGACCCTGTCTGGAAGCAGTATCAAAGCGCTGCCCTCGCCGCGCGTAGTTTTTAATTAACTACATAATAGCACCGTGTGTGTCTAATATTGTGTTGCTGGAGTGGCTGGGCGTTTAATCGCTTATGAGTCAAATCAGCGTGGTGCCCCTCTGTCTGTCTGTAGCTCTGACTGTCTTGTGTCTTGATTTCAGATCTTTGAGAGCGACGCTGGAGGTCAAACTTACACCCTCCCTCCCAGGAGCACTGAGGTGAGTCACACTGTTCATTAACTTTGTCTGTCCATTATGGTTTGAAGATCTTTTAATATATCTTTTAAAAACAATTCCACTGCCATCTGTCATATCCATCCTGTGGTACCGTTTTATGTGCCACATTATCCATTTCAGCATGAAGCAACCGTGGTAACAACAGGGTCTGCTGATGCTTTGACCTCTGCTGTCTTTCATGGCTTTGATAGTGAGCTGCGTAAAGATATTTTTAACACATGGGATGTTTGTGTGAGTAGATCAGAGTGTGTGTGTGTGTGTGTGTGTGTGTGTTACTTGTCCAGGTTCAAAGCAGAGATTTCTTTCATGTAGATCTGCAGGTTTATGCGAGATAAACAAACATCATATCTGACAAGAGTTTTTTTTCCCAGCCAGTAGAACCATGTTACACTCTGCTGTTGACAGGGATCCAATGCTCGTCATAATTGAGTTAATGGAGGATGTTAGGTAGAAGTGCTGGTGACAAGAAAGTGTGAGTGTTCGGGGTATATTGGAAAAGTGTTGAATGATTGATGAGTGTGAATTCTGGCCCTCTGAGCAGCCAGACACTGGAACCGCAGCATTCACAGGTTATGGGGTCGTTTTGATGTCTTTGATGTAGATGTGCAGTGAAGTGTGAAATATTGCTGTAAACTTTAGCTTCAAGCCCCGTTGTCCTCAGGCTTCCACATCTTCCTGTCCTCTTTTTTTCCCATTTTTGACTTGAGCAGCTGGACACTAGGGTCATGTTTGCGAGTAATATTTCTACTTTAATAGGAGTGTAATATTGCTATGACATTTTGGAAAATCGTCAACAATGTTGCAAGTCACAAATCATGAAAAGTGTGCAGTTAAACCATCGGCAATAATGTTGAGGGAAGAACAAGGAAAAAGAACAGAACAGAAAAGTTGGTTTTGGGAAACTGGATGTAAAGTCTTGCAACAAATATTAGATTATAAGATCCATATGGGTTGCAGGATATTTTATTTATTATTTCACTGAAGAAACGGTAACAAGAAGTGACACATATCTTGTTAAAATACAATTAGTATCCACTAAAAAAGCTATTACAAGGAACATGGTGGGAGTAGAAACAACAATAAAGGTGCAATTGAAGAAATTTTCTCAGTGTAAAAAGTGACACATATATTGAGACTAAAAAAAGCACAAGTTGATGAAAAATGTCAACACACTAAATGATAGAAATAAGAATGTAGCGACTGTTTCTCTCAGCTGAGAACTGTTTGCTCTCGGTTAATGACACTGGGTGCTGCTGTTGATTTTAATAATTGAGTGGAGATTTTAATGGAGCCAAAAAAAAAAAAAAAAACGTGAATGATCAGATTTTCATACAAGTTTCAACCAAGTCATTGCTTCCTGCCTCTCAGCTATCTTTCTGAAGATAATGTTATTGCTGATTTGAAAGATGCACAGAATTACGTAAACGTGCAACCAAGACAACGTAGACCAAGTTTGTGACCAGTTAGCCTAGCTTAGCATAAAAACTGCAATTAAGTGACATTATTCACCTACAAGTTCAACTAAAACTCACTGGTGCACTATGCTTGGTGCTGCACCATGTTTGGTTAAGATGAAATATGAATACAAACTTAGTCAAAAACATAGATTTCTGATTTTAAAGGGGATGTGTTGGGGATGTGTGTATATTTCTTGACATTACACACTGAAGATAAGGTTTAATGAAGTACTGCAACCACGGTCCAGTAGCCCAGTAAACAGCCCCTCCTAAAAGTGCAAACTTACCCTGTTTCCTGTCTTTATGATAAGCAAAGCCAAAGGGCCCCTGTGTGTAGCTTCATATATAACCAGCAGATATAAACGTGGTATTGATCTTTTTGCTTCATCCTCAGCAAGAAGTCATATAAGAACACTTTGTGAAGTATTGGACTCTCACTTAAATAGAGAATGATTTTGTGACAAACTTCCATATTACTGTTGTGTCTTTTGAGAAAGTAATTAAATCTCTACTAACTTCAAACAGAGCTGCTTTCCAGCTGAGCTGTGTTCTGTTTTTAGTGCGAAAAGGAAGCTTGAAAATATATGTATATTTCTTCGCAAATATCTTCTCATCAAAGCCTTCATGGTGGAATAAATGGAGCGTGGTGCTGACAGATGAGCATAATGGACACTTTTAGACAGAGCAGGATGAGCGCTATGAAGACCAGTGTTCCACAGGATGTAATGATTCATAGTGTGAGCTTGTGGTGAATGTGGCGAGTGTTGAAACTGCCCTCATTAAGTGTTTAGAAATGGACTCGGTACAGGAAGTGGTGTGGGGAAACAATAATGACCTTCATTGGGTCGCAGTTTTAATTTTGCTTTAAATGTAGTGGCTTCGTCAGCCAAGTGTTTGGATCTCTTCTAGGTTTCAATGTGGAAAACAGCTCAACACAAGAATCCGCTTTGATTTAATGAGGATTAAAACTCTTCGGGGTGGGAAATAGGAAAAAGAGGGAAAAGGGTTTGCACGGCTGTATTGATTTTTGTCGACACATCCTGTTCTTCATTTCTGTCGTGCTGACTTTCTGCCCGCTGTACTACTTGGGTCTCAAATCCCTTGAATTACTCTAATAAGCAATCGTCTTCCACTAATCCTCTGAAGTGAAGTCAAGTGAAGGGTACGCTTGTGAAAGTGCGCCCAAGCTGCGTTGCGGCAGTGCGGCTCATGTGCTCTCATATATTATGTGACTGTCCACGTGTTAACTGTTTCTCCAAGCTGAGGATATGTGTAGCTGTAGGTCGTGAGTGTCGCATAAAGCAGAGAGAAATAAACAACTATATATGAGATGTCAGTATATAGCAGCTGCTTTGGCCTCCATGGAGGTTAAAACACAGGTCACGCAGAATGGATTGGTTTTGCTCATTGAATCCGTCATCCACCAACTCCTGTCAGCAGTCGAGAGAGTGAATATGTCCTGACCATATGTTACTTGAGCAGTGATTTTTCTAACTTAATGTCTGCCTCTGTTGAGTAAATTCCAGAGGAGTTATGAAAATATTTCATGGGCTTGTGATCCCCACCCCACCGCTCTCATGTATGACACACTGATTCCTCTCTCTGTCACCACACTCCACTACAAATGAATAATCACTCCTCCTCTGACTTTGATTTCATCGCAGAGGAAGAGGCGCTCATACTATCCAGTCTTTTTCTGCCATTATTGTCACCTTGTGTGGAAAAGTGTGTCACGGTGGTGGAAAGAAGGACCTTGGGTGGAGGAAATTAACAGTAATATACTATTAATAGATGTAATAGAAGGACTAAAATCGTTCTCCTGCTTCCTCTCTATGGTCACCGTATCTATTCGAGGCGACACTGTAATATTTGTGTTACCCAGTTGCTAAGTGGAACAGAAAGGGTGTATTTGTGCAGCGGCCACCAAACCGTCCGTAACTCCACGTTCCATCTTTAGAAGTTCCAGGGTGGAGGTCGAGGCCTGTTTGGAAATAATTTCCACACTTTAGAGGAAAAACTGAAGTATTGGTTTGAATTATTTGGCTGAATGCAAACATAAATAGAGTACAAACTTGCCACACAGAGCACTTGTTGAAGTCCAGCGCGTGCCTTGACTGTACTCTTGGCGGCGGTTCATGGAACGTTGACCAGGCAACCGTCGGCCCGTCACAACCCTCTCTGACCATGAATGAGTGTACAGTGTTAGTCGGCCTCTGCTCAGGTCAGCGCAGGCAACCAAATCTTAGTTTTCCGGTCAGGCCATATTGCTGGGACACAAACAAGGCAGTTATGCAACAGAGTTGCCATGATGCCTTGTGTTTTTTCATCCTCCGTTTGTAAGCATGAGTTCACATCTGTGAGAAGGTGGGTGTTGAAGCGGCACCTTGTGTTCCTCCATCACCAACAGGTTTTGGTCAGAACATTGGTAGCCTTTATTTCCTGAAGTAGACCAATTAGGGAAACATTCAGATGGAAAATGAAACAAATGTTTGTCCATGTTTCCGTGTTTTGTTTTTTTCTTCTCTGGGCTACACTGCAACTTGTGTTTATTTGTGTTTTGTGTGTATGGAGCTAAATGATGCTGTGAATCAGAGACTTTTGCTTGTTTCTTTAATGTTTTTGTCTGGTAGAGAAGGTCTTTTTCCTCTTGAGGTGATTCATCAAGAGCAATAATCCAATGTCTAAAAGAGACAGAAAGCCTCAGACAGACAAACACACTCACCAGTCTCCCATAATGCATTTAAAACTCTATATTCCCAGAACCGTTCACAATGGGTAATCATTCCTCTCGGTCTCGTGTCTCATTTCAAGTGAGACTTCATATCTTTGTCTTCAGCCCATAAGTTTTTAGAACATTTTATGTGATTGAGTCTTTCCTCAAGACTGAGGGTCTTGATAATTGTGGTCTTCGGCTGCACTGTGGCGTCTCCCGCAGCCCACAATGCAGCAGTGGCGCTTTTCCCTCCAGAGACACAGAGTCTCAACCAAAAACCCCCAAATGGCTGCCTGGGAGGCTGAGTGGTGGGCTAACCCCTCTAGCCCTTAATACCCGCTTTAAACCTCACTGTTAATGCCACCAACAAAAAATAATTACAGTCTGAAGGTTTGAATGACTTTTGTCCCTATACATTACTTAAATCAAATTGCGCTTGTGGCTTTTTAAACCAAATAAGCCAGAGAAAAAGTGCGTAGATATCATCAGGACGTCTAGACCTTTGCCGGTGTTCATGTGTACATGGTCATTATGATGACTATTATGTTGAGCAACTGCCGTCTATGTTGTCAGATGAATTTCTGAAAGGCTAATTGTATGACATCTTTGCTCCGCTGTTTGATCCGCATCCAGGCATTTAGACTAATGGAACTCTATTGATTTTTCTCTCGCTCTCTCTCATCCTCTTTCACCTTCTGTTTACTTGTTTCGCCTCCCTTTTTCTATCTTCTCTCTACTCCATTTATTGCTGCTCATCCCCTGTCTTTTATCCTCTTTTACCCTCTCTTACCCTTTTTTTTTGCCTCTTCCCACAGAGACTGGACGTGCTGACCAGTATCTACTCCATGTCGCCCCCCGAGGGCGGTACGTGGGACAGCATCAGTTGTGCCACAGATGTGCTGACGTGTGTCCACATGCCAGACGGCCTCACGGTCCAAGTTCCCGTCAGGAGAGACCAGACAGCCGCCGACCTTCTCTCTGCAGCCTGCAAGGTTGGTTCGACGGCCAGTTACAGAGAGAGAAGTGATGAGAAGTCATCAGAATGAGAAAAAAATGTTTCTGAGAGTTGCAGCAAAAATGCTCAACAACAGCACTGATAGTCTAGGAGAGTTTTATATTTTTACATAATCATGCTGTTCATACTTAACTATGCAAGTGCATATTTTCATGTATATAATGTGAGGTTTGGTCATGCAAATACAAAGTTAATGTTCTAGAAAAAACATCTGTAGCAGCAGATCTGATTGTGTTACACTCTGAAGGGGTTTGAAATAACACACCAAAATAATATAGTGTCTTACTTTATTTGACTTTGGAGTGACACACACCCATCCCATACATGTAGTCTCTTAGGCAAAACTTTTTTTTTCTTTTTTTTCAAATTTCTCATCACCGAGTGTAAAATTGATGAATAATTCATACGTGCTTCGGCCATGCAGCAGCTGTCCGACCAAGCGGTGGCGCGTGAAATGTGATGATTTTGTGCATGCAGCCCACTGAACATTGAGGGCTCTTGTGTAAACAGGTGAAACAGCTGGACCCCAGTCTTTACGGCCTCCGACTGCACAGACGAACGGGCCTGGATGTTGAGGTTCGATACGTCGCACCAGGGGAGCTCCTCCGTGACGTGGTGAGGAGGGTCAAACGTGCATATTCACACATGGATACACAGCGCTGCTCTTCATTATCTAAACAGTATTTAATTGTTATTGATTTGTTTGATATCGTCCTGTAGATCAATGATCAGCTGGAGGTTTTCCCAGTTAATGTGTTTACATTGCACATGAGCAGACCGAGCGGCACTGGAGACTTCGGTGAGTCGGCCTCAGACTTGGATTGATTTTTGAACTAGCTGCATCTGTAAATTTTTTACACACCTCATGATCTCTTATATAATCCTGCTGTCAGTCTAACTTTCCTGCTCTGTTTGTCTCCTGTATGTCTGCGCCTTTGTTTCTCTCCATCTATGATAGGTTTTGCAGTAACAGGACACATAGACGGCCAAAAGAACAGCAGGATCTTTGTCAGTGAAGTGCTTCCTGACGGACTGGCCTTTAATCAAGGTGCCTTCTTACATAAAAAATGACAAAGATAAAGCCTGAAATCATCTGTGATGTTATTACATCATGTGGGTTTTTAACAATCTCTACTGAAATTGTGTTGCCAGGTTTGCGTCCAGGCGACGAAATCCTGATTCTGAACGGTCGATGCGTGTCGGGTCTGGACCTGACGCTGATTCAGACTTTGTTTGCTGAACAAACCCTGCAACTGAGCCTGAGGCGGGATGGTCCCCTGCCACCAACTGTCGCCTCCAACCACCCGGCCCCTCCTTTCAAACTCAACCAAGAGGTTCACAGCAAACACCACCGCGCCAAGTCATCTTCAGGTGACTAAATGACATAAAAACACACACCACACATACACAAACACATGCACACACATAACTTCTATATATAAACTGTCATTACTGGCAATGTTTTTGGCACCAAAGTTCTATAAAGTTTTACTTGATAGAAGGAAAAACAGCAATTTTGAATTGAAAGTGAAATTGATATCGATACCCTGTAATTTTGGTTAGTTTTCTTCCCTTGTATATGACGGGAAGGAGAGAGAGGAGATGTACAAAGAGAGAAATTGTCACTACTGTGAAATGCTGCTTGGCACATCCTTTAAGAGAAGTGCTGCCTTAGTTCTGTGAACATGAGGTGTGAATTTGATAGTTTTCTTTGTAAGCAACGTCATTCTACGCATTAACGGCTGTCTTTTAACTTACAGAGTTTTGGTTTTCCTTTTTTTATTTCTGTGCATATTGCAGTAATTCGTTATGTAATTTCATTGCACATTTTGCACTTGCTTCAGCAATGCTTTGTTCGGAAGTGCAGCCTTTATTTGGTAAAAGTTACTGAAAGGTTAGACTCATATTAGCAGTGAATGCCCTGAGAGAGTAGCTTATTTTGTTGTATGAACCACAAAACAACCACACTTCCGTTCCAGTGAAGATGTCAACTTCCTCAAAATAGACACATAAATAACAGGTTTCAGACGCAACTTCAGAGCTCTGTGCACCCTCAGGGAGAGTGAAGAACAGGAGGGGCTTTTGACCGCGTGGTGCTCGTTATCATCGTGAATGTATAGAATTCTGTCGGCTCGGTTCAGTTTCACCCTGGACGCGATGTGTCAGAACTGAATGGTAAGGTCATCCAGCTCATTGGACTAGCACAGCTGATACCCAGCTGGTGGCTGATGGATTTGTGTTTTTGTTCAAGTCTGGCTGTAAGGGATAGGAGAATTCATTCAAAGAATGTTTTTTTTGTGTGTGTATGTCATCAAGATTAAGATTTAAGATACGTTTTTTTATGATATGCTGCTAGAATACAGTCTGATCAAAATCCAGATTTTGAAGCGTTGTCATTGTTTTGGATTTGACTCGGTGTTATCAGTCTTGTTATCAAGTGCAGCGTGTTCGGTAGAACCGAGCGCCCCCCAACAGTTTATTACTAAAGAAAACACAGACCAGTCGGTCAGGGATGGTCGACTAAGTGAAGTGTAAAAAAAAAAAAAAAAAAAGAGCAGACAGCAGCAGTTTTCACTTTTTCTGAGGTTATTTTTATGGACTTTTTCAGAAAGTCACATTGAACAGTATAGTGTTGATTGAGTAGTAAAGCAGAGCATGACTTGCAGATTTAAAAAAGAGGATGTTGACAACTCATTTGAGTGGATCAGACAGTTATCAGTCAGTAAACTGAATGCAATTTTACCAAACTTGACCAAAACACTGCAGTTTTTAATTGCCTTCAGAAAAGATTTTCTTCATTGTTTTATGTAAAAAAAAAAAAAAAAAAAAAAGCCAAAAACAAAGAATCAGCTTTGAGGCACAGTCATCTTAATGATAGTAATTCAGTAGTGTTTTCCTCCATTACAGCCATAATTGAACACAAAGGGATTAATGACTTGAAGGCCTCATTACAGTAAGTGGTGTGATCAAAGTTAGTGCAGTTTTCTTCTCCGTCTCTAGAGGGCGCATGATCCCTGGCAGGCTGATAAGGAGTCAGGGAGGCAAATGCCGACAGTGGGGAATTAACACTTGTCTGACACAAATTACAACAATGATTTCATGGTGTTGTTTCTAGAAGGAATATGCCTGTCATGTGTATTTATTCATCCAAATCCGGGTTCACAAGACAAGAATAGAATGAAACTCAGATGACTAGATATCTTTAGTAACTCTGCTCCAGCAAACAGACATTTGGTTGAGGATGATTGCAATCTTAAAAAAAAGAAGTTCCACGGCTCCACAGGAGGTCCAGAAGTTTTCTTTTGTTTCCCCGCTGTCGCCTTGGCCTCCCTCCCAGGCTACAATCAGGAATAAAGTCTTTTCTAGTGCCAGCTGCCGGAGAGTATGTCCTTGGGAGAACCTTGAATGTAATAGATGTAAAAAAAAAAAAAAAAAGAAAAAGGAGGCAAAATCAGGAAAACATGTAAAAACGTCCAGTTAACCTGATGATAGCATGATGCTAGGATGGGTCATATGTTATATGTTATATATATATTTTAATAAGAGGGATATTCATTCAAAAAAAAAAAAAAAAAAACAGCAGTGAAATGTATCTTTAAAACAGTTTTAGGGTTCTTGTCTTTGCTGAAAGTCCTTCAAGAAAATAGATAACAGAGTCTTTAATTAGAATTGCCGAGCTGGTTGTTTTTTCTTTCGTGGGATAACTGAATGCCATTTCCATTTTTAGTTTGGAGACGCATTTAAGTTCTGTGCGACTGGCAGGCGCTCCTGATGGTTTTAGACTTGACAGCATTGTTCAACTTTTGTGGTCAGAAGAGGGATGTGCTCTGAGCAAAAACCACTATAGAGCAGATGCAGCGGTGGGTCGTACGAGTGCAATGCATACACACACACACACACACACACACACACGCACACACACACAAGTGACACTAAACCCAAAATTCTGCAACTGTTGCAACTGCTGCCTCTTCTCTTTCCAGATGTGTGCACTGCAGTTGATGGTGTCGTAGGACTGGAGAATGGTCACTCCCTTTGCGCACACAGGCCTGTTCAGCACAGCAAGGTAAGATGCAGATGTCTGTCTGTGTGTGTGTTAGAACAAAAGTACTCGTATTGTCTTATAAACATCCACATATTACCTCTCACCCATTCCAGGTTTGTTTTTGTGAATAAAAAGCGTGCGCGTTGTCAAGCGTGCACTCGTGCCCACTCGTGCTGTGGCAGATCTGGTGGTTGTCACAAACCAAATTGGCACCACTCCTTAGCATTACCATAATTAGGATATTCCATCATAGCCACCGGTATAAACACAGCTTATTACTGTCATGCAGATGGGATCCAGATTGAAAGAAGAGGCTGTGTAACATCTCCACTGCCTCCAACACACACACACACACACACACACACACACACACACACACATACATACACATGCTTGCAGGCAAACCCAAATCTCTCACTTGAAAATGGTGTCTAATGTGTTTCTGTGATCTTCATCTTGACTCAAACATACATATCTAATATCTAACAGTAAAAGCAACATCAGTCTTTGCAGTGAATATATTGTAAACAAGGTAGACAACTCACCAGTGACATTTGTGTTTGTATTTGTCTTTCTTATAGATCACCTCCTCTGTTTCAAATCAGTTTAGAGGAAATATTTCCTCTATAAATATGCCATATAGTTGTCTCTCATGAATTATGGCCGATTGCACGGCTATTTCTGTGCTGTCAGTTTTTTAAATACTCAGTCAGGTTTTTGATGTGCGAACCAACTTTACTGAAATCATTAAAACTGAGCGGAAACTCATCTGTCCCATCGGGAATTACACCTCACAACGGTAGAAACGTAATACAGAAAAATCTGTGCGCTGTATGTTTATCCAGAGTGGTAACGAGTGTGTGCATGTGGTCACCATGAAAATCCACGTGTTAATGATGTAAACATAGGTGGAATGCCGAGAGCAGAAGTGTGTATGTTCATGCATATTCACCTTTCGTTTGCATCATTTTAGACAATATTTCACGTCCTTTAAAGCCAAGTGGGCGTTATCAGCAGTGTTAGTGCATGTTTGGCACAATTTTTACAAAGCTGCTCATTATATAATATGAGCTAAATGAAAAAAAGGGAGAATAGGCAGCAGTGTTGTGCTCATTTCAGCTGTGATTCATTGATAGTAAATCCAGGCCAAAATATCCAGAAATCATCGCTAATTGCCACGGCTTTATTTTAATTGCCCGTGTCAGAAGATGGCGTGTGGTATTTGACCTGAGGTCAGCAAGGAGGTGGATTAAGGAGGACAAGTAGCCCTCATCACCTCTCTTTGGTTCTGGCTCTGATCGTGTCTCTCTTTGTTTGCCCGGCGACATGAGTCAGTCCCACTGCACTGAGATCTGCACTGCACCACTGCTGCTGCTGCTGCTGCTGCCGAGCTCCCTACCGTTTGTCTTTTACTGAAGAATGAAAGAAAGAATAGAACATAGGTGTGTGTGTGTGTGTGTGTGTGAGTGAGTGAGTGTGTGCGTATGCGTGTGTGTGTGTGTGTGTGTGTGTGTGTCAGGGAGTTTTATGGATGCGTGTGTGGACATTGCTGCATACGAGTGTATTTGAGGCATAAAAGTAGTAAAAATCTCTCCTTCCATCAGGGAGAGTCAGTCACTGTGAAGGTGTTATAAAAAAATACACAGGGTGAGATATTGGTGCTGCTAAATCAGATTTCTGCTGTCATGAAGAGCGGAATTTAATCACCACATGGCCATCAGTTTGTTCACTGGGGCAGGGAGAAAGAAATCGAGTCAACGGGTAGAAATTCAGCCATGTATCAGCATGTAGGAGCACACATACATGCACAAGACGCTGAGGAAGTCAATAGAGATGGATGGGTGGGAAGGACTAATTTCAAGCCTCTTGTCACACCTTGTAATCGGCCGTCTCACTAGACTGACCATCTTTGATTAATTGCTCCAATGAGCTCCAATTTTCCCTTATTACACAAGAAAGATACGTGTGTGTGCGTGTGCATGTGTGTATGTTTGAAGTGCTTATGAGGCAGAGTTGACATTATTGTTTACCATCAGAATACTGATTGTGACGCTACGCCTGCGAGTTACTTAATAATGCATTTGGCTATAGAGTGCCACAGAAATTGGTTTAACACAATGTTGTGGTGCCATTATGAGCTTAACCAATCGATTTCAGTCAACTCAATTGGTCCCATATAACTCCCATGAGGCCCCGCTTTTTTTTTTCTTTAAATTGAATTGATTTGACATGCTTTTATTTGTTTTCGTAAGTAATGGATGTGTTTCTTCAAATTCCAAACAGCAGCAGCCATTTTGTTTGGTTGACGCCTCAACTAATCTCCACTAGTTTAGGGACTGAAAGGCCTGAGTAAGGCTGGATGGGGATTTGTTGCCTGGCGGGTCATCAGCACATTCTCACACTCCACATGAACACACACATCTATAATATACCAGGAGATCCCAGTAGACAGATGGAAGGACTGAGGGAGTCATCTGGCATGGTCTGGTTTCACCACATGGCATCAGTCCACTGTTAAGGGACGTTTGGGTTGTCTTAACACATAAACATACCAGGATGTATCTGGTATCACCAAAAATTAAACAAAAATCATTTAATTGTAAGGAATTCAGTGGTTCCAGCTTTTTGGTTTTCTTGTCCCCGGAAAGAAAAGTGATGTTCGTTTTGGCCTGAATATTTACAGACAGACAGACAGACAGACAGACAGACAGACAGACAGACAGACAGACAGACAGACAGACAGACAGACAGACAGACAGACAGACAGACAGACAGACAGACAGACAGACAGACAGACAGACAGACAGAGACAGACAGACAGACAGACAGACAGACAGACAGACAGACAGACAGACAGACAGACAGACAGACAGACAGACACGTAGTAGGTAGATTTGACCCCCAAAATAGATGAGACAGTTTTGTGTTGGAAATATCAACTTGTCATGTCTTGTATTAAACCAAAGGTGAGACAGTGGAACCAGTGGACAGACATATTAAGCCTCTTTATCCTGACCAGACATCTTAGTAAGAGCATTTAAATGCTCTTATGAAGAAACAGCCCTGTCTGGAGACAAACCTCTCTCTACTGGCTTTGAATACAGAGAAGTGAATCAAGTAATGGTACTTCTCTATATTAGTAGAAAGCACTTACATCAGAAGACCGCACCACTTGTGCTAGTTTAATTTCCTCATCCTTCTTTTTTTCTGGTTTTTGACCTTCCTTTTTTCATATGTCTCAGGCTGAGATCCCCTTTTACAAAAATGTGTGACTAAGAGAAAGTTTAATTTTTCTCAGTTTCAATTCTCCTCTCACATTATGGATCCTAGACTTCAAAAAGATGTGGTTGATGCCTACGGATATTAGGCTGTATCATCATCTTCAAACATGATCCTGTCTTCCTCCGAGCTATAACCATCCCCTCCCTTAACTTTAGAGAATCTCCTCAACCGACTGGTGTGCGTCTGTTGGTGGGATGGGAGTTGGGGGGTAATATGGGATGGTGTGTGTGTCATGACTAAGCCCATCAGCCACCATCTGGCCGTGAGCAGGCTAATAATCTGAGCTTACTGCTGTCAGTGCAGTTAATGCTGGGCTGCTCTTGTCAGTCCACTCTGCTTTAAACAAGTTAGAAAAGCAAGAAAAAAAATCTAAAACGAAGCAGCGATGGAGGGAGCAACATGATCCAGATCTGGCTAGAATGACCACAAATGGGGCGCCTGGTGCAACCGTGGTGGTGGCCATACCTAGTGCAGCGCGCAATGAAGCTCCTCGACCTTGCCTTTACCTCACCACCTTCGTGGAGCTCTTCATGTGGGACCAGTCACCGGGTCAGGCTCTGTGCTCCCTCCTGGCCATGTGCTGGTTCTGGCCGACCGGCTGCGAGGCCGAAGAGAAGGACTTGTTTCTGGGTTCTGCGTTGCTTAGTTTGGGACGTCTGGTCAAAGACAAGTTGGCCTGTCTGGCGCAGGACATGGCTGCCTGCTTGTCCTGCCAGAGAGATGGCAAAGGAGACAAACCCCCGGTAAATATGGACTGAGTGAGCTTTTAGCTGAGATAGCTGATACTATTAGTTTTCACGCTTGAGCTGCAAAGTTTCACACGCCTCCTACAACCTTCTGTGTGTATTTGATAAAAATATCTCCAGATATGTCTTGACTAGTTTTACAGCCAGAAATTTTATTTGCCTCCTATTTGTATTTTATTGTCACTGTAGCTATAATACAAAGCACAAACATAGGATATCATTAGTTTTTTAGCCACACTTAGTACTACGACAGTCTGTCAGACTGTCTATGAATTTACATGTAGGGCTGTTGTTCTGGAGAGTTTTAGTTTTTTAGTACTCTGGTTTTTATCCAAATACTTAAATTAATGAAATTGCCACCAGCCACAACTTTCTATGCAGTGCTAATTAACAAATGTTAGTATGCTAATTAGTGCACTAAACAAAGACTGTGAGCATGGTAAACATTACCTGCTAAACATTGGCTTGTTGTCATTATGAGCATGTTAGCATTTTGGCATTCAGTCTTTCATGGAGCCGTCTGTGTGAATGTTTTCCTTTTCTCCACACAGCTCGGTCCTGCTTATCTTTAATTCAACTGGTCGCTTCTAAGATTTATTAGCCAGGCAGATGGGAGCAGGTCGAGAGAGATTGTAGTGTTACTTTTTTTTTGCTGTGTCTCTCCTGCATTTACTGTTATCTGTGATGTTATCTCAGCTGTACAGGACCTATTACAATTAATTGCATTGGCGTGACCAGCAGTTTCCATCTTTATGGGCATATGTTCGATCACAAATGGTCACCTTGTGTGCACACCAGCCTCGTTATCTGTTATAATCGTGTCATGTTTGGCAGCTGTATGACGTGGATAGTGCTGTGTGTCCTTTTTTTCTTTTTTTTTTTGTTCATGCTAGTCTTACAGATTGAGTGTTTTCCAGGTCAGGAAAGGGGAATGGGAGCAGCATAGTGTTTGCCATTAGTTATTCCAGAGACTTGTTTATCATCAGGCTATGTTAAAAATAGGCAACAAGCATTTTCACTTAACCTTTCAGTCACCTTTAGGCATCTTGGCAGAGCAAGAATAGCGTATAGTATCAGCATTACTTTGCCTTTGTACTGGCAGTCATGCAATAGAGGGGGTCTGAATAGCCTTGGGGACTCAGCAGAATGGGTGCTTTAATCTGAAGCTGGCTTCATTATTAAAACACACTCTTCTCCCAAAGTCCTCAGAGACTTTGTGGAATAATATTTGTTTAGGTATAGGATGAATAATAAAAGGCGTAAATGGGTTTGAGCGCGCGACGGGACCCGGCCCTCCCTCTCGTCTCCCACTCTCCTCCCCTCTACTCTGTGTGATTTATGAGTGTGTGTCGTCTTTTATTGGGCTTTGAAAAGAAGATGGCATCGTGACACTATAGCCCACTAACATGGCAAATGAATCACTGGGCTGCCCAACGGCCACCGGGCCTGCTTGCTCTCTCTCTCGCTCTCTTCCTCCCTTATAGTGTCATGCCATGGCTGTTTCCTGTGAAGGATGTGTAAAACCAGCTCCAGGGACACGCCTGTATTTCATCCCCTCTTCTTTATCCTCTCCCTTCCCATGTTTGTTTGTTTATTTCTGCTAAGACGTGGCCCCTCCGCTGGTAGAGCGCAAGACTTCCTCTTTGATTTCTGCAGCGTTTCATCTGCAAAGCAGACTGAGCTCGGAACATAATGACTCCATTGGAGCGTTAAACAGAGATGGAGACAGTGTTTAGTGTTTATCTTGCAACCTCCAAATCTGACAGAGCCGAGCTGCGTGTTTGTTTGTTGTTTTCGTTCTTTTCCCCCCTCTTGTTTATGCCGTATACTTGGAAAAAAAAAACAAGCAGCATGATTTAAATGAGACTGGATAATATTTGGTGACATGCAAGTCCACAACTAATTGCTTATGTACCTTAAAAAAAGGTATAAAACCCTGATGCAGGGTTTTAACATGAATCAAACAGAGCATCTGTAACATAGTATCCCAAATTCCCTTTCTTATGGTGGACAATTTGAAAATAACACCCAATGAATGTAGCATCTGACCAGATATTTTGATGTATAGCATTTGTTTGGGGTAAAACTTGATGGCCAGGGGTTAAGGTGCTGCCATGGCTCATATCTTGCCCTTGATTCTCATCCTATCTCTTCTGTGCCTCTCTGGGGCACAGAAAAAAACGAATAAAATGCCCAAATATATTTTCGGTGAGCATACTGTCAAGTGGATGAGCAACACACACCTTGACACAACAGTGTCTTCTTAAAGAATACAAGATGAGAAAGTGAAACTGGAGCTGACTGGTTTATAATAAAGCAAGTTTGGAAAACAAATTCGGTTTCCATAGACAGAGCCCTTGTGTGTTTTGTTTATTCCAGGTGAACGCACCCTGTGTGATGTGCGATACATGTCACGTTTTCAGTTTTATTCTTGTGTGAGGCCATAGTTAACATTCCTGCCCTGCCTGCCCCCCCACCACTGCCACCACCACCACACCAACTCAGAGCCTCCTATTTTCTAGTCAGCCATTCCTCTCTGTGTGGAGGTAACAAGCCAGAACAGTCCACATTGTGCTGCTGCTATTGAGGGACTGGACAGTGATACAGCCACCAGCCTGTGAATTAGCCCTCTGGAAATCACATCATAGAGGTCACATGGAGCTGAAAAGGAGAGGACGAACCACAGGAAGGAGGAAGGAAGACACCTGGAGGCAAATGGGCAGAGGGAAGTAGGATGGTGATGTAGGATGAGCCGCTTGGATGTAAAGAGTCGAATAATAAGCAACAATGTGCTGAGAGGAATCGCTCCTTTATTTGCACAAACCAAGTGGCCAGACCGTTCACCACTGATTGATATGTTAAAGAAGACGGCAGCAAGCAGTTTCCTTCTGCCTACGTCCACAGAACAGGTGGACACAGGATCAATGTCTCGATCCGCATCAAAGCTCACTCCATCCCAGACGCCGAGGCCAACTGAAGACTGAGGATTCTGACCCTGGGGCCTAAAGGAGAGCTGGAAATTAAGACACGGACACAGACAGCAGGGAAGGAGGAGGAAGAGAGAAAATCTGAAGAAAAGATCGACCATCCGACCAATTATAGAAGTAAACGAAGCAAGAAGATCTCCGAGACGGTTGAGAGCCACCTTTTCAAGTTCTGTCACGGATTACTGGTCAAGTTGTCGAACCTCACATCCTCTCTGGAGCCGCCATGCCGGCGTCCAGGGGAGGTAGGCTTAGGAGGAAGGGCTGCTCACTGGCACGGAGGACCAAGCGTCAGGCCACAGCAGCATGGAGGCTGCTCTACAGACTGCTCTTCATGGTGAGCCGAGGACAGAGTGAACAACAAAATATTTAGACAGAGATCCTGCTGTTTGTGATGTGATATTTGACGCAGTTTGCGAAGAGGCCTGCATTAAGAGGAGATGATAGAAAGTCAAGTATCATTGCGAATGATAAGTGAGCAGGTTTAGTAAGAGCTTGTCTGGATTGAGTAGATGTTGTTTAATCTCAGAGGGATGTGATGGCTGGTGAAAAGGTTTAGCTTCATCTGTGTCAGAGATACTTCTGTGGTTAGTGAAATGAAAACTTGAGTTGGCATAGTTCATAAAATCTATTTATATAAATCTATATAATGATCTTCAGTTGAGATGTCGAATTTAGCATTTTGGAATGAAACCTTTCACTTCATTTTAAATGAATGTCATGGTGTTAGACACCGTCAGAAAGAAACCACAGAGGAGACAGAGACAGAATGAGTCAACAGCCTCTCAGTTCATTTTTTTTAGCCTGCTAGGGTTGACTAAGAGTTCTTTTCTAAATTGACTAAAGGGCATGAACAGCAAGAGGAGGTAGACCCACGATGCAGAGCTGACAGCTGTCAGCAAGAAAACCTGAATAGGAATCCACGGCAACGCTGTCGAATCCACTTTCCTTTCCCGACGCTCCCAGGCTTTTCTCCTGCCTCCGCTGCTGGCCCCCGTCCTCGCTTCTTAATTGGTTATTTGGGCTAGCTGTCAGGCTTGTTGTGAGGCAGTTGCAATTCCTGAGTCATGACAGTGTGTAAGCCCCCACCACCTTCCTCCTCTCCTTCTCTCCGTCTTTCTGCCTACCTCTTCTTGTCACGCTTCAAGTGCAGGTATCTACCAGTCAGTGGTGATGAAAATATTATTTACTTAGGAGGCTGAGTGAAAGGTGAACATGTTTTCCACCATGCACCGTGTTCTCGAGCATCTAATCAAACATACAAGGATGTATTACTTTTTTCCCTGCAGCTCCTCCGTCATCTCGTATGTTTGTATGCAATGTGAAAATGAGCCCGTATCCTTCTAGTGTGTGGCCGTGATGAGAATTAACTCAGCACTTGAGCAGCCGTTTGTGCTACCAGGCTTGCACACATTTTTAAAGACCCGGACGGGCCTCCCCTTTTTCTGGGCGCCTGTAGCTGAAATAAACAACAGATAGGGCCATTATCTGTCTCCACATGGCTGCTCTCCTGTGTCTGGAGCTACCAGTGGCCTATTTGATGATTATGTTTCTCTGATATCCTTCAACCTCTGTGTTTCCTTCAGGCAATCTCTCCCCCCCTGTCTGTCTGCCTGTCTGGCACAATGAAGACTTTTCCTAAAGCGTGTATCAGTGAATGAAGGCTGACTGTTACTGTGTGTGGCACCACTGTCACTGTGTGAATCAGATTTTCAATCTTTAATGGGACAATGTGTATCGTTGTAGTTACATGAGCAATTTTCCAAGTTAAAAAAAAAAATACACATTACAATAATGTTTTCATGCAAAGAATCAGAACAACAAAGCCAGCAACTAAAAAATAGCAGTAAGTGTTAGCATGTTAACACCTCACACCAAGATGTTTAACATGGAAACACTTGTTTCCATGATTTTCAGTGTGAGCGATATTAGCATTTAGCTTGAAGTGGTGCTGCTTCACAGAGCTGCTAACATGGCTGTTGACTCCTAATCTTGTTTTGACTAATGTTGGCAGAACATAAGGTTTATTGTCAAAGCAGCATGTGCTTACATATGCAAGCCAAGTGTCTGACCGTGTCTTGCTCTCCATTTCCCCTCCAGTTCTTCCACCAGTGCACAGGGGAGACATTAAAGTTCCCCTCATAATTATCAGCCCACATTCAAGGAGATGTGGAGTGGAGCGCTGCGGTGGGTGGTGGATCACTCGAAAGAGGCTTAGCTCAGACATACATAGAGGACATTGAGAGGAATTTCCCCCCCTTATGTTGTTTTTTTTTCCTTATTTTCAGTGTCTTACAGTCTGTCACTCTCACACAGAAGGCCTGTCTCTGGAGTGGCCATGCTGTAATGAGCTAGCTGCGAAGTCACAGGCTTAATAACTGGAGCCTTGATTGTCTGTGGGCTCCTTGGGATTGGATTGAGACAGGGGGAGGAAGGGAGAAGGGAGAGGGGGGTTTGTGGGTGGCAGCTCACACCAGTATCAGAGCTGAGCTGTCGCACACTCGGCTCAGGAAGTGAGCATGTGTGTGCTCTGATGCCTGCAGTGTCAGAATTAAGGGCGTATTGATCCGAGGAGTGTTACTCCACAGTCTTTCAGTAGTGAGTTGCACTTGAACGCTTGCTCATGCAATATTTTCAATACGAGCACGCCCCTTGCCACACACTCTCACTCACACACACACACACACACACACACACACCCGTGAATATGGAGAGTGCTGAGCAGCTGTTTTGCCTGGCATCGTGACCATCCCACTGTGCTGTGTTGCTGTGCGGGTTGGAACCACCTATTACTGGCACTTATCAGCCTCTGCTGATTCTAGCGACTGGCCACAGATTATAATGCTACATCATGTCATTTACTGAGGGCTGGTCATTTTTAGGCTATTTTTAGTGCAGGAATCACAGCTGATGGCTTGGGCACTATAGTGTAGCAAAGCTGGATGCAGTTGATGAAGTGATGTGCTTGAGTCAGGTAAGAAATTAGGGTTAGATTTGATTGTGTACAGACACATTGGCTATAGTACTTGAAAAACATATACTGTAGCGTAGCAACAATAATACACTGTAGAGAGAGGGGAGAGGTTTTTCCTCCCTCTTTCTTTTTTACTCAAGGAAGGAAAAGAGCAGAGAGGCTGATAATGACTCATTTTCTGCCACAGTTGCTCACAGACGATAGAGTCTCAGCTGCTTCAGGCGAGACCTCTCAGTGTGGTGCCTACAGCTGATGTTAATTTTCCAACCCCAGGCAATACAGTCCAATATAAACTGATGCGCTTTATCTTCTTCTATTGTGCACATCAGTAAATTGTACAATGCTGAGTTTCTCGTAGGGTTCCAGCTATCAAAGGAGCACAAAGCGAGCTGGAGGAAGTTATACACTGTTGCAAAAGAGCGAAGGTATTAGCAGCTAAATGTAGGGAGTGATATGCTGCTAAACTCCTCCTCCATTTCCTCTAATACAAACTATTACAAACTAATACATGACCTCTTGGGATCTCTTGGCATGTCAAATCTTCTGGAAGTAATGTGACACAAAGCTCCATAACTGTCCGTTGTGGATTTAGGACGTGCATGTAATGTGCTATAATAGTATCTGCTGGGATATCCAGTCAGTCTTTCATATGCTCTGTAAAGTCTTTGATGAAAATCCAATTAGCATAGATTGCATAACTAAATCTCCATAACACCTTTAGTATTCCCAGAGGAATGACTGGCCATGTACAGAGTACAATTATATACATCATTATTTCATACAACTGTGGAGCTGGAATCATTAGTGCTGAATAATTAAATGAGGGAAGTAAAAGACTTTTTCATCTCAATGTATCCAAGAATGTGTTTGCTGGCTCACGTATGACTGTGTTTGCATGCATGCAAAGTGGTTTCTTATCACAAGTCTTATCCTCGTTTTATCCAGCAGGCATGTATAGTTGCATAATCCTTGAACAGCCCAACCTATAGACAACCCCTCCTTCTATTTTTTTTTTTACAGAGTGTGGACACAGTGTGCACTCTCTACCAGTCCTGTCAGGAAGGGGCGGGCTCACGTGCCAGCGGTCTGATGGAGGACGCCAAGGAACCACGGGTGAGGCAGGAAGGAGAGCTGGGGTCAGGTCCCACAGGAGAAGCCGCCCTTCTCAGACCTTGCCCCAAGCACATGAGCGCCACTGAGAGGTTACGAAAGGTCATCCAGGAGCTGGTGGACACAGAAAAGTCTTATGTGAAGGTGAGACTGTCATGTTTTGACTGCTGTCATACTAGAATTTCTTTTCCACATGCTTTCTAAAAACTAAGGAAGTGGTTCCATTGTGCTATTTTTTCACTCCTCAGTCACAAAATTATAATTTCTAACAAAACAAGACCATAAATATGTAACTGAGCCAATAGAAAGGTAGCATGAAGCCTGGGAATAGGAGGAAAAACAGTGTTACCGAGGCTTACTGCTTGACACACGATATTTGGTTGTTCAGACATGTGACAATAACAACTTAAATAGGTTTTATTGCGGTTATGTGCCTGACTACTTCTTGGACAGGAGGGGGTAACTTCTGTAGTCTGAACTATTTCCTGTTCTGTCCGTAAAATAGCAAATTGACAATTTGGTTTTTGTATAGCTGAAACAAATGAGATATTATTCTTGTATTCTCTGCTGGCTCCAGCCACATATTCACCAAACAGACATGACAGTGGTATAAATATTCTAATTCAGCTCTTGGCAAGAAAGCAAACAAGTGTATTTCATAAATGTCTCATTATTCCTCCTAATAGATATTGTGTTAAATAGTGATGTGGGACATAAAGAACAAGAGAGATGCCAGAGATGCTGGTTCCTGTATCACTATTAGAGCTCCTCCTCCTCCTCCTCTTGTCCATTATTTATCTTCATGCTGTCTGGTCATTTTGCTGCCCTCATGTTTTCCAATATGACCTTTTCCTCGCTGACGTCCATTAGAGGTGCATTCATGATCTTCTCGAGTCGGCAGCGCTTGAGATAGCTGGCGTTTTTTTTTTTTTTTTCTTCCCCCTCACTTCTTCATCCCCTCATTTTTCATTAAGTCCCTTTCCCCATGTACACCTCTTCTTCAACCTCCTGTTGATTTGTAATTGAGGGAGGAGATTGTCTTCCTAGTGAGCCTGGCTGGCCATGTCCGTGCACCACTAGTGCCTTGGGTAGCTCAGCGAGAGAATGAGGCAGAGGAGGAAGCTCATAAATCAACCTAATGAGAATATCCCCACTGATACCGAGACAAGCTACAGCCACATTTAAGGGGGGAGGGGCAGGAGGATATACGTTGTAAAAGGAGAAATAAGTGGTGAACTGATGATGAAAAGGCTGTTAAAGCACAGGCGGGTTAAAGAACAGTGTTTACTCTTGGTGTCTGATTCCTTGTCTTTAACCTTCTTTGTGGATGTAGGACCTGGACTGTTTGTTCGAGATCTACCTGAAACCCCTGCAGAATGAAACCTTCCTCACACTGGACGAGGTAGGTGGCGAGTGTGTGCGAATGTATGGATGAAGAATGGAATGTGTGAAGAGTGAAGTGCCCAGAGGTGTGTTCTGGGAGGTGCTGAAACTGTACAAGATGTCAAATTCATTGAGTGTTTATTACCCAGAGGTGGTGGTGGTGGTGATGATGAACTCTTGTAGGCCGCATTTCCCTCATTACTAGTGTGGCGGGCTGAAGGACAAATTAGCATTCCCCTACACTGACCTCGCAGCATCCCAGAGGGACACACCAATAAAAGCTAGCTTAAGAGGATCTTCACCCCCTTTAAGCATTCACCTCAGTTTCACCTGCCACTGTATACTGATTTCAGTGCATCTTTTTCATTAATAGAATGGGATTTTTCTCCATTTAAAAAAACAACAAAAAAAAAAACACTTTAAGCTGTGTGTGTTCCTGTGACAACATATATAAGAGCTGCAGCATGCTAATGCTCCATGTGCAGCACTGAGCCAAACGTGACCTCAAACGCACACAGGACGTTTCTCCCAAGACAGATTTGTCGATAGGCCACTGAGCAGTGGGGCAAATTAAAAGGCCATTACGGGACAGAGGGACGTGTCCAGACACAAAATGGACAAGGGCATGTTAGCCCTCAAACACCTTTTAATGAAGGGAAGTGTTGACCCTGAGTGTGTGTACGTGCATGTGTGTGAGACGGTAGAAGTTTGTCCGTGTGTGTGCTGTATTTCTCGCTGGGCAATAGCCTGTCCCTAAGTGCCTTTGTCAGAGATGGAGCCATCAGAGTGGAGATTTTATAACAGTCCAGGGTGGCTGACTGACTGACTATTATGAATTACAAGCTATCTTGGCCTCATATTCTCCCCTCTCCTCCCTCCTCCCCCTTCTCTATATTCCTCTCATACATCCTTATCAATCACCTTCCTGCAATTCCAACCTCTCCATACCTCTCCCTTTTCTCCTTTTCTTTCCATCTATAATCCTACTACCCCTCCACCCCATTCTTCTCCCCAGATGGAAAGTCTATTTGGCAGCCTGCCAGAGATGTTAGACTTCCAGAGGGTCTTCCTACAGACTCTGGAGGAGAGGATTGCCTCCTCACCTGACTTCAGCACCCTGGAGACTCCCTCACAGTTTAAGGTGAGATACACACACAGCAACATATCATGGTATTGATTAAATGTCCAAAGATTCCATGAATATGAGTGCACGAAACCACATTTTCACAAAAAGGTGATTTTTAGCCACAAAGACACAAGAAAAGCTTGATATTTGAGATGTTGATGTGTATGAATAATTGAGGTGAAGTGACAGGAGCATCGCCGGCTGATTTGTAGGCTTGACATGACAAGGTGTTGGGGGGGCTATTGATCGAGGAGGTGGTTATATGGTCAGATTGTGAGCTGCAGAAAGCTAGTGTACTGTAAAGGTTAGGCAAGGGGGAGTTGGTGGAGAACAGTGTCCCAAGAGGATGAGGACAAAGGTCCAGTCATGACTTCACATGTTCACACTCTTTCATCTCTCTCTCTGTGGGTTTGTGCAGCATCTGTGTGCAACACTCACTCCCCGTCTTTGTTTTTCCCCTCTCACACGTTCATAGAAGCTGCTGTTTTCTCTCGGGGGTTCATTTCTCTACTACGCTGACCACTTCAAGCTCTACAGTGGCTTCTGCGCAAACCACATCAAGGTCCAGAAGGTCCTGGAGAGAGGTACTGCACATCTAAACACAACACAACACAACACAATGGCCTAAATACACTCCTACTACACAAAGTGAGAGCAAGATGTGGTATAAAATAAATACATTTGCAGACACATTAATTCAAAGTGAGTCTCACCTCTGCTAAATTCAGCCTCCTTGCACATACGTTGCATCAGCAATGCCTTGCAGGTTTTGGCACTCTCCTCTGGGAAAAAAATCAATTATGTACGAAAGCAAATGTCCCAGAGTGAGACGGTGGTTAAAAGTGAGGTGAGTGATGCCTCCCCAATTTACTGCAAGCCCCGTTCCATTGCTCATATCATTCACTGATACACAGGAAATATACTCGAGCTAGAAAAATGAAGATTCCTCACCTTTCATTTTGCCATCTATCATTGCTAAACATTCAAAATTATTACCTGTTTTACAGGGAGATGAGTTTTTATCTATTAAATCTATATGTGTGTTTATTTAGATGTGTTTGGATAACCTTGTCCACTAATGGCAGATATGTGACTGTGACAAGGCTAATAATTCCTTGCGTCTCCCTCAGCATGTGACACAGTGGTAATTTTAAAGTTGATTTATGCCTGCTGAGACGCTGGCTTTTCTGCCACTATTTGGGAACGATGCCCAGTACAGAGAGATATGTAAGAAGATTGGCTTCTTTGCTGACATGAGAGGGATGGAGAGGGTAAGTTGCCCCACCTCTTTTTTCCCCCGTGCTGCTTCAATCTGCCCAGAATCGCATGAGGTGTTCCTCAAAGTAAACAGGCGGGTGGACGTTTAATAGGATTAGATCAAAAAGAAAAACCTCACACCCATCTCTGATGGTTGAAAATGATCTCCATCTATAAATGAAAGGATTTTCTGTACGAGTGAATATTTTGAGAAATGATTTAAAAAAAAAAAAAAAAATATGATTGATATATTATCTCACTGTGGCTATAAAAAGATCCTTTGCTACTGATACTTAGAGGTAATTATCTGTGTTCCAAATGAAGAACAAAGGTAATGCAGCTACTAAAAATGAAAGATCTCAAATAGTTTTTTAAAATAATAATAATGATGTACAAACTGAAGACGTTAGATATGTTTTAGCGTAATGATTATTCTTAAGTGCTTCGGTCTGTGGGCAGTGCCAACTTGGCACAAAATGGCTCCAAATGTTTGAGTGAAGGGAAAAAGGCGCCCGATTGAAAGCACCAATTTTCACAGGGTTTATACACCCTGTTCTTTAACCAAAGCTTTAAATGTTACACTTGGTGCCACGCTCTAATATTAGAACAACATGACGCACAATAATTGCATAGCACGGACGAGATCAGCCCTGTATAACAAGGAGATAGTTGCATAGTATAAAAAAGTGGCTGACCATGATGCAGAACACCCGGCGCAGCCTGGTCACAACCGTTTGACTCAAAGACACAGAAGAAAATCAGTGGATGTTTGTCAAACCTTTTAGTAATTTCATGCCCGTCTCTGCCATCTTCATCACTCCCCTCCCTTTTCTCATCATGCCGAGGGCTGCGCGTTGCCTTATTTTCTCTGTTTATTTGTCGACTCGTTAATTGCCTGCCAATTACTCAGGGAGGTGTCGATGCGGCTGCCTGTCTGTGGCTGGGAGTGCTATAATTAATACTTTAATGGCCCCCCTCAGTAAGCGTTGTGGAAGCATACTGTTCAGGGAAATGTCATCACCTTTACAGAAGGCTTATTTTGTATTACACCTGCCATTTCACATTTCATTAGGCTTTAGCCTAATCTCAGCAGCCTCATCCCGACTTGATCATCTTCACCGGGTTGTAAATAAAACCACTTTAAGTGTTATTTAAGTGTTTAAGTAGTTCATCACAGATCTGCTCGATTTATTCTATTTTTCTCACTTTATCTATGAGTTAACAGATCTTAACATCTGTAACAGATGTTTACATTGAACTACTGCAGTCGTCATGGTAAGTTGAGTAGAAGCCTACACTACCCTCTGCTGGAGACATGTTTTTGCACCATGTTTCTGCACTGGTCAACATTTTTCTGAATTCGGTTCCTAGTATGACCACACCTCTCTCTGACTATATTTGCCTAAGACCATCGGGAAACAAAAAAAAAACCACCAACAGCAGTGAAATTAACATTGATATTGATACAGAATAATTGTTATTTCAGCCAAGACGGATCAAACCTTCAAGGAATTCCTGGATGCGAGGAACCCCACCAAGCAGCATTCATCCACCCTGGAGTCCTACCTGATTAAACCAGTGCAGAGGGTGCTCAAGTATCCCCTGCTGCTCAGGGAGCTGGTCTCTCTCACTGACGGTGACAGTGAGGAGCACTACCACCTCACCGGTAAGTGGAAAAATACATATACATATACAGGTAAATGTGCATTTACAGACATATATGAGCAGGGTAAGATACGCTAAAAATAGATATATTCTCACACTTGTCATTCCTTGTCACACATCTCAGCGCATGAGAACTGTCATTTTTCTCCTACACAATGTGCAAAACCATGAGTAAATAAAAACTGTTACTGTACTGCAAAGCATCCACGTATAGAACGAAGAGCTGATCCCTCTTCTAACACTTATGTTCTGTTCTTTGTCCCTGCAGAGGCCCTGAAAGCCATGGAGAAGGTGGCCAGCCACATCAACGAGATGCAGAAGATCTACGAGGATTACGGCTCGGTGTTTGATCAGCTCGTTGCTGAGCAGACCGGCCACGATAAAGAGGTAGATGCTCATTTCAGATGGGATTTATAATCAGAAACAGAAACAGCTTATAGTTGCCTCAATACGCAAAACAGGACACCAGCTATATGGGCTTCTTGTTAGAAATACTTAATCCTCACTACAGGAAGTTTGAAATACTTCAATGCAGCAAACTATCAGTACATCAGAGTGGACTTGTTTAGCTTCTTATGATGTTTACGCCATCTTCTGCATATTCCTGCCTCAAGGGACTGAATATATTTACAAATTGATGGAATATTTAGTTGGTGAGCACTGCAATATAAATATTCAAGTGAATGCTAAATAATGTTGTCGAGCGTAGTTAATGTTTTCTTTGTGTTTGAACAGCTCTTAGATTAAGACCTGATAGATACAGACTTTCTTGCAAATCACTGCACAAACACTAGTTTTTAGAGTCTGTTGTTCCATTGTCAAAGCCAAAAGTCTTTCGTTTGTTATTCTTCTGCTTTCACTCTCGTCTAAAATCTTGTGTGCTTCTCTCTCTCAGGTCACTGAAATCTCCATGGGAGAGTTTCTCATGCATTCCTCTGTATTCTGGCTCAATCCTCATCCGTCATTGGGGCGCATGAGGAAAGACCCTGAAATGACCGTGTTTGGTGAGTCTGCGCAAGCTGCTCATGTCACTGTCACTGTCACATTCTGAGAAACATACATTTCCCTTCCCAGCCTTCCCAGAAACACACATTTTTTGTGGCACCAAACATCTTGACTCAAATTTCCACTGCGGTTTTGTGTCGTAACAAATGACCAAACGCAGACATTTTTATGAACTAAGTGCGCTGTGTTTGCTGCAGAGCCTCACTGAATTGTCTGCAGTAGCGCTCAAATAGATCTCAATGAATTTCAATATCTGTAACGCTGATGTATGCTTTAATGCTTCAAGCTGGCATATGAAATGCCTCTCTGGGTTGCACTCCTTCAGTTGGATTTCCCCAGGAGGCATTCGCAGTTAGAACTAAGACGCTGATGTGTTCTCTCACCAGTGTTCAAGAAAGCCGTGATATTGGTCTACAAGGAAAACAAGCTGAAAAAGAAGATGGTAAGAATTGCTGAATTGCCTGTTGTCCTCATTTACTCTCACATGGCATAAATTCTATCTGTGGTGTGAAACATAGCACTTTTCTCTTTTTCCCCCCCGTGTGGAATTTTCTCTGCGACGACCAGGCCAACCCACGTTCAGCTCTTTCTCACGGAGATTCGGATCCCTTTAAGTTTCGATGGCTCATCCCGCTCAGTGCGCTGCAGGTCAGACTGGGAAATACTGCAGGTAAGAGGCAGACGTGCTGCCACATTACCCCACTCACTAAATCACTCACAAAGTACATCCACTAAATCTTTTGTTCTTTCTCTCCCTTCATAACTCTCTCACTTACATACACACACACATACACGTACACACATCTCCTCTGGCATTTCCACTCTGCTCCCCTCCCTTCTTATCTCCTTCTGAAACCATAAACCATATTTGGACTGTCTGATTAAAAGCCTCTCTTTATTTCCTCGCTCTCACAGGAACAGGCACGGAAAGCAGCTGCATCTGGGAGCTGATTCACTCCAGGTCTGAAGTGAAAGGTAGACCAGAGACTGTCTTCCAGCTGTGCAGCAGGTCAGAGACTAAATGTTCAGGTGGAATCGCTGATGATTGTCTGTTATGAATTCATGAGCTCCAATTATCCATTTTTTTCATCCATTTTAAATCCAGAATGAGGTTATTTTTTAAAGAATAATTGAGGTTTATTACAACTTTGGTCTCATTTTTTTTTTCTCGTTTTTGTCATGATTTCTATCAGTTAAAATAAGATTGTACCTCCCAAAGTAATTGCAGAGCTCTGGAGACATGGTGACAATGTTAAAACTAAGTCCCACAGGGCAAGTAACCCAAGTCAACACACTCATAATGACAGTAATAAACCTCTCACCACACAGGAAAACCTACACACATCTGTGGCATAACAGTAACAGGAACAGGGGTTGAATCAGGAATTTGGTCTGTAAACTGTTGAGAGATGTTGACATCAGATTTTACTGTTCACTTTCATTTTCTCTGGACAACCCTTTACTTTTTCCAACAAGCACATTCTGTTTTCTTTTTAGTCTTTAATCATTCCCCCCATGATCCTAAATATTCATGTTGTTGCTGCTCTTGGAAAGAATGACAGTGGCTAAAAAAAACATAAAAGCACCCAGTTGTGGTAAACTTGAATTATCTTATTTGATTAAGGCAAAACAAGGTGTTAAAATGAGTGGTGAGCTGAGCTATTTTATCAAAAAAAATATTCATTTTCTTGTGGAATAACTAAAGGAAAAATAAATGCCCTAAAAATAGCACCACATTTTGGAAAATATACTTTCCCTCATGAATAAATAATCAAGCTACAGACAACAAGCAGATAGCTTAGCTCACATCATAAATAGTGGAAACAGTGGAACAGCTTGTCTGGCTGTGTTCAGAGGTAACTAAATCCACTGACTGGTGCCTCTAAAGCTCCCAATTAGCACATTATTTCTTTGTTTTTGTTGAGGTTAAACACATGAGATGTATTGGTGACTTATGTGCCTGTGGATGGAGCCGGTTTCCCTGTTTCCAGCCTTAAAGCTAAGCTGATTAACAGTAGCTACGTAGTCAGCACATACATATGTGAAAGTGGTATCAGTGTCAAGGTGAAGGGGAGGGGCTCTATTTCCTGAAATGTTCCTTTAATGATGACTCAAAATATTTGTTAAAACAAAAATAATAAGAAATATATAATAATAAAAGTCATCATCATCATCACTAGCAATTATTCACTAGCATTTTTTAATTTGTAGACCAATAAATGAATTCAGCACAACTGTTTTCACCCATGGATGCAATGTCATTGTTTTAACATTTAATGGTGCAGTCTGTCTACATGTGGGTAGAGGTGAGAGTGAATCCTGTGACCAAATTGGTAATTCTCATTACATACTGTGAAATTGGGATCAGTCCTAATGAATTAAATCATCCGTGACACCAGGGACACAACAGAGCTCTCTCTCACCAATCCTCTTTATCTAAATATAGCCTCTGAAATCAAGTTCTCCATACTCTGTGCTCATGTTACTATGGTGCCTGTACTTGTGTCCTCCTCAGTTTGCCAGAGAGCAAGGTCAACATCATCAAGGTGATCCGCTCCATCCTCAGGGAGAACGTGAGAAGGAACATGAAGAGTGAAGGAACAGTGGACAGGAACTGTAGGGAGCACCTGACTCCCCTGCGCAGCACCCTGCCCTCCTCCGCTCGTCTAGGTGAGCGTGTTTGACGAGATTTTGTTTTTCATAGATATTTGGAAAGACTTGACGAGTACCAGGCACTGCTTCCTGTTAAAGAAATAAAAACAAACCCATATAGGGGGTGGGAGGGATTGCTTGCTGAGTGGCATTTAACCTTTAAGGTCAAGTAGCTTTAAAAATCATTAAGTATGTTACACTGTGTATGCATGTACTTTACAGATGATCATATCTGATTTTTTTTTTTCAGCCAAAAATGATTGGGGGGCTTGTGGTGTGAGTGTTTTGCTTAGATAAGAATGGCATTTCTAACCTGTCTCCACCTTTGTTACCAGGTTCCTCCAGGGCTTCCTGGTTGTGTAAGCAGCCTCTTGGAGATCTCTCCGCCCAGGCTGGGAGTCTGAAGCCAGGGCCTGACTCAGATGAGGGAAGCCTGAGCAGTGGAACCTACAGTTTATCTGGAGTTCCTCCACCGTGCGCCTCCACTGACTCACATATCCTCCCCGCTGTGCAGCAGAACTGGTCTCACACGCCCGGGTCTAATTCACAACCTCGCTCGGCCTGTGTCAAAGAGTCAGACATATTAAGTGATGAGGATGACGACGGCTTTAGCGAGGGTGGAACGAGAGAGACAGTGGAGACAGAAGCTCTCCGGCTAGCGCCATTGAAGCTCAGTTCCATCAGCTTAAACTTTCGGAGGACGCTGTGGCTAAATGTGCACCGGCACCTTGTGTTCTACCTGAAGGAGTCGGAGACACTCCAGAGACTCAACCTAAGCTGATGCGAGGACACTTTGGTGCCGTTAAAAGGAAACCCAACAGTTTCAGGAGAAGTAAGGCTGCACTGTTGACTATGAAGGAGCACAGCAGGTCATTGGACAGTCAGACGGATGCTGCATTATCATCCGGAGGTGTGGACCTCAACACATTATTGGACAGAGAGTTTAGCGTTCAGAGTCTGACGTCTGTCGTCAACGAAGACTGTTTCTATGACCCCGCTGAGCGGCGTGCCACTGACTCTGAAAATGCCGCAACCTCCTAGTGAGTCGGGATCAATGAGACTGTACTGTATCCAGGCCACAACAAAGCGGTCAGGTCAGAGGGGTCGCCTCAAGTCCATTCGTCACAACTGGGGAAGCCTCTGTCACCAGGGTGTCTATGAAGCTGTGCCTCAATATGGAAGTCAGTTTTATTAAGCCACACACCAGCCTGCTTTATATATTCTATATATGAGGTATATGAGGCAAAAGGGAGGTGATGACGACTGCAATGAATCTGCCAACTAAGCACTGATGTGTACCTGCGATCTTCTCAGCTCTCTGGGCTTTTGCCTCCTTCCCACAAATCATTTTCCCCTGTAAAACTGCTCATGCTGATGAGCAGTTTTTATTCAATTTTTAACCCTTTCTACAAGGAAGTGTGTGCGTGTGTGTGTGTGCGTGTGCGTGTGTGTATAGGCAGGGGGGTGTCCTTGGGCTCTCAGGTTAGTCTGTTAATCTCACAAGTAAAATGAGGAGGGACAAGTCCCCAGCAAATATATACATCCATTTTAATATCAAATAAGTCTTTCAGGCTGCCTCACTGGACACTTCAGACAGTTTTCATATGGGTTCAGAGTTTGTGAAGTATTCATTTATATTTGTTTTTTTTTCCCAAAAACAACACAAAATTAAAGGACACACTGAGCAAAAAGCTACCACAGACATATATAACTCCCAGATAAAAGAGGATGTTGAATGAACAGGAACTAGACTGAATTTCGCCTTTCTTTGCGGTATCTTGTGCACTAAAGTACACTGTTTGCCTATATATTTGAAATATTTTTTATTTGTACAGGTTTTAATGTTATTAACGCTGTTTTATTTATTTAATAGATTTGATAATGTGCATCTTAGCTTTTTTCTTAACCTTTTGGGGGGAGGGGGGTGGTGGGGGGGTGAAGGCTTGAACAGTTGGCTAAAGATTTAAAAGATCTACTCTTACAAAACAAAACAAAACAAAACAAAAAAAAAAAACTACATAACAGTTTGACATTTAGTTACTTCATTTTAAATGTAGCCTACTGGATTTTGGACTCTCTTGCTGAAGATTGTAATTTCCAGAGTATGCATTTGAATGTAAATGTTTTTTTTCTTTTAAATACGGCTGCTTAATTGAATGATTTCAACTGCAATAATATTTTAAACCTTTTTTTTCTATGTTTATATGTGTCTTGTGTACATATATATATATATTATAATCTTTTCTATCTTGTGTATTGTCTCATACATACTTGACACTGTACAGATGAGAAACAAGGCAGGAAATATGCAATAAATGCAGCTGATATTTTTGTAAAACATTGTTTGCCCGAGCATAGCGTACACGATTACGTACGGAAAAAAAAAAAAAAGGCAACCCACTACTACATTCTTTACCCTCTCAGCTCATTTTTACCATGCCTTTAATGCTAGGATACCAATGAATGTGAATGCCCCCCCCTCCTCCCAACCCCATTATTCCATTCTGATGGAATTGTTTTATAAATAAAAGTTTTATCTGTGAATGACGTCTGGAGAGCAGTTTCTTCAAGTCGCCCTTTCAGTGTCTGTCGCTTCAGTTTTTCACATCCTTTATGTTCTATTGACAGGTAAAGCATTGCTGAGAACTAAGTGTCTTATCTCAGGCTCAGTCCCAGGGCCAGAGTTTTCCACTGGTCCCTGATTAACTGTCACATGAAACACTCGCTTCTGTATCTCGGTTTTATTGGAAGGAAAGGTATATCCTCAATAGAATACATAATTATCTGACAGAAGTAGGCCACAGTTACACAAAGAAAGATTTAGAAAAAAATCTTGACTGCAAATGCTTGGATTTCATACACTGATTTGTGTAGTTAATCATATCTATATGTTGGCAGTTTTTCTTTGCTTGACTGAGCATATTTAACAACTGGACGAGGACAATTTGTTCTGTCTATTCTTAATTCTACTTAACATTTAATACTTAAAACATTAAATTGGGACACTTAAACCACCCATGTGATGTTTGATGTTGAACAGCCACCGTGGGCATATGTGACGATTATGTTCTGATGTTTCATGCTAAAAACTTAACAGCTGGTATCAGAAGTACAGCTGAGTCATAATCATAATCAGACTCACTAATAAACTGCTTAACAGTAATAGTTTACGTTTGCCAACATTAGTCCATTGTATAGCTACAAAAGCCATAGCAACACATCCTGTGTATTAACTTGGTGGATTTTATTATGAACGTGATGCTGCTTTCTATGCAGAATCAAGGACTAAGTTAATTTTTTTTTCTGTTTTTTTTTTTTTTCTTTTACTACAAATGATATACACATACGCAGCTGTGGAGCTGTACCACGCAGCCAAGAATCACAGTGATGCATCCAAACAATGTGTATAGAGAAAAAAAAAAAAAAAGAAGCATCTAGTGCCCCCCCCCTTTTTTTATGACTTTATAGTCATTGCGATTCACAATCTGTGACAAATCTCTGCTCAGTGCGTTATGATGGTGACTGGGTCGCTGCTACACTCAGTGCTGTCAAATAGATAAAATGATTCAGTTGTGTTTGATTTAGGTCACGACTTTCAGTGCGATTTATAAAGATGGCCACGGTCTGAAAGACAGCTGTGGCAGCGTAATGGTGTGAAAAGCAAAGTGGACGGTATCCAGGTTAATTATGATGGCTTCTGGGCTCTGAGTCAATATTTTTGATTTGAGCTACTTTTGCCAAAACAGTTCACACTATTTTTTTTGTTATTTTTTGCCTGGGAATGACTGTTCAGATAATAGTCTAATCATCTCTAACTTTCATGTGTCTGGACACTTTTTAATCCAGCACAACAATGGTTTTGGAACATCTGATGCACATAAAGTGCACTTTACAATACACTGTGGTCCAGCATTGGTTTAAAGCACTGATCCCAATTTATATTTAACTACATCTCAGAGGAACTTTTTTTCCTGTCTTTTTCACCACTTTGCGCTTTACATACTTTAAACTTCTACTCTCCACTACTTTCAGAGGCAAATATAAATTGAACCCCACTACATTTATTTAACAGCAATACGTTACTTTACATATAAAGATTTAACTATTCCAAAGTGCATGGGGCATTTAAAATAGCTAAAACAGCAATGACAATAAATTACTGTTAACATATGAGTACATCATCAATAATTACTTTTTACTTTTGATGCTTTTGAGTGTCTCACTGACAAAACAGAAACCATTAACATGCCATTCAGCACATATTGTACACTCTAAATAATATTATCCGAGTATGGCGTAAATGAATGTCTATTGTGAAAGTGATTAAATCCTTCCTCCCCTATCTGCGTGTGTCTACCAATCTACCAAAATAAAAGCTGCTTATCTTAACACAAAACCACATCATATTTCTTTAGGGTCACTAAGCTGCTAACATGGCTGCCAATACAACAGTCGTTCGTACCTATCTGCCACGCCGATCTGATGAAATCCTGATCGTGGTCGGATATTATCATCCACCATCATCAAAAGTGAGTGAATTCTCCCTCTGGCAAGTCAACCCTAGCATACCATCTGCCACGCTGGCAGGAAACAGCTCTGACATGCTGGTGATTATCTGTTCTAGTGATCAAATATCACACATGTAACAACACTCTTATTGGTATAAAATCTTAAATAATTTTCAAACTTTATTCAAGAGATACAATTTGTTTCGTACAGGAAATGTAACAAATGTGTATGACATCAATACCTCCAATAATACATCAACATTTTAGGCTGGAAAAACAAAAAGACTGAAAGATGGATATAATTTGTTATTACGTCTCATCTGCCAAAGGTTACATAATCTTACTCAAACATTAACGTAAAAAAAAAAAAACACAATGTTCTGTTCTCAATATATATATATATATATATATATATATATATATATATATATATATATATATATTTTCAGTAGGAGCCCTCTCCCTTTAATAGAACGGGGGGGAGTTTCTCTTGAGCTAGCACATTCTCAGCACTTTCCTCCTCCTTTTTAAGCTCTGTCTCCCAAGTGACAAAGCAATGCAGTAGGTGGCGAAAGGAAAAAATGTCCTGGATATGGCGCTGCCATGTTGTTCTCCTCTAAATTACTCTGAAAACACTCTCTGACATTTCTGTCAGATCCTGCAGGACAAGCTGTTATGTGAGTGGGATCTGAAGTAGGAAGTGAGACATGAGGAGATATTCCCTCTTAAAACATTATTGCAGGTGACTAGTCTGTTTTCTTTATGCTGCTGCAAACACAAAACTCTGTTGTGAATTGTCCCGATCTGGAACAATGTATTTGAGCTGCTGCAACCCACCCACCACCATCTCCATTTGGTTCATGTCTCTGTCCCGGGATTTCATGTATGCCAATAGGTAGCTATTGCTCCCAGGGTACAGGGAAAAACGTTTTAAAAATGCATGCTTACGCCAGGTGGAAATGTCAAGGCTAAGAGCAGACTGTTGTCTCCCTGTGCTAACAGAAGCTATTACTGTGCTTCTCTCGGTGTGTTTTTTTTTCTCCCCCCATCAGGGTTACGGAGGACTTGGTGATGTGCTTGCTGGCGTGTCCATAAATGTGTCCATCGGTGTGTTTGTTTTCCTGGCGAGGTGCTTCGCTCTCAGCTCCTCTCTGAACTCGTAGCTGAGGAGACGGGGTTCGCGGTTACAGAGATGAGCGTAGGCATCCACTAAAGCCCTGAAGTGGGCTATGGTGAGTTGTGTGGGGCGCAGTGTGGGGTCCACATCTGCTTTCTGCATCATCTCCCGCGTCAGCTCGAGACGACACGCCTCCGGGAACAACATTCTGCCGAGAGAGAAGAGAATTCTTACAATCAGGTCGCTTTGATATCTTAAAGATCATGCAAGTTTAATGGCATTATAAAGTTCAAACAGACAGAAGTGATCCCTCAGCAATTATTTCAAATCTGTGAAGTTAATTGAAATCACACAAAGAGCCAGAACTGCTCATGAATTGTTAATCTACTCCACTACCATGCAACATCAAGGGATGTTCCGACGTTGACACAAACTTCTCGAACATAACGACGGCAGCTATAATTTAAATTTCTAATTCTCAATTATTTTGCTGGCTCACACCCTCAAAACCTCTCCAGAAATCTCAGTGCAGAGATGTTTATTCATTTATTTTTAAAGACATCTTCCCACCTATGATTGTCTATATTCTCTCGCTCTCTCTGCAGGTTGGTGAGCAGTAGCCAATTCCACACTCCCTGCAGTACAGATGCTTTTTAGGCGCTTCGTTGCTGGTGTCTCCTCTCCAATTTGGTGCTGCTACCGCCAACACACTGCAGTTACATAAAATATGCTGCCTCGTCTTCCTATGCCACCTCAATGACTCATAATTGCTGCTCTCTTTTCACACAGCCAGTGTTCTTTTGTTATCCGGGCCCACATACACTTTTCCTAAACAGGCACGGGGGCGATGGCCGGCGTGCACAAGCGTGTGGGTTTGTTGCCAGTGCTGTTCAGCAGAGCTCTAAAAGAGTGTTCTGCCCGTTCAGTATTTGGTTACAGGAAGCCTCAAAAGTTGTGTCTTCATTTGTCAGCATGGCGTGTGCGGGAGAAGCGAATCAAAAAGCGTTCTAATTAATGACGAGGTGGAGACGGTGCTTGTCAGAAAAACAGAGGATGAAAAATGTGGAGAAGAGAATGATAGATGAGGATGAGACGAGAGAGACAGAGGGAAAAGAGAGGAAAGATGCTTTACAAGCTACAATGAGGCGTATAGTCATGCTTACTCTACTCCTTTATGGCAGTGCTTCCTGCGGAACTGGAATACGTTTCTGACGACTTTCTCCACCAGATTGAAGGGCTGCTGGATCTGGGGCTGAACCAATGGTGTGAAGTGAACTACTCCTACGTCCACCTACACACAACACACCAACACAAACAAACACACACAAAAAAAAGGAAATCCAAACAGTAAGAGTTAATATTAGATTGCAAAGAATGCACTCATAGGAATGTAGAAAAAGAACAAGTGTCAAGGAAGAGCAGGTAGGTGTGAGGAGGAGGAGGGAGAATGCAAAGTGTGAAGGAAAAAAAAATGTTGGAGAGAAAAGGCTGTCTGACAAATGGTGAGAGAGATGCACAAAAGAAAGGGAGAGAGAGACGGAGACAGTGAGTGAGGGTGAAAGAGAGAGAGAGAGGTGTAGGGATCAACACACTGGGATAAAAGAAAGGAGAAAAAGCAGAAAATAAGATGACGCAGCATGACTGGCTGGTGAGCCAGTTCCAGTTGCCACAGTAACACCTGTGCAATGGACCATAGAAACTGAGCCGCTCTTTTTCTCCTGTCTCTCTTCCTGTCACTGCATCACCATCGAGTTACTTAATACGTATGAGCCTGACTCACTGTAGCATCCCTCCCTTCGTCCGAACATCTCTGTCTATCTGATTCTATCATTTCCGCTGATGGAAAAACTCATAAACATACTGTACATACATAGTGTAGATCCAGTGATGGATTATGTTGGGCAGTCATTGAGCTAAGATGCTGCTTTACTGGTTCATCTGTGGACACAGACACTATGATTTATTCTTTTTTCAACTCCTCCTCAGTAAAAAAAAAAGTTATTAATCATTAAAGAAGTCACGGAAAATCTATTCCCACTAAAACCTTTTGTCTTTTTAAAGCTCAGGTTGTAATGAGTGTAAAACTAAACCTCACCAGTGTCTGATAATGAACCAGAGCAGTCGTCTGATCTGACCTCACAGCTCTGATGACATCCGGTTCACCTTCGACACCAGTAGCCATCACGTTACAAACGTGTTGACTTGAATCACTATTAATTACATCAAAAAATAATATTGTCGAATGGCAACACTGCTGATATTTAGATTGGTTTGGCCAAGTTTGTGCTTGTACTGTCACCACTCTCAACCATTACCTAGGACTTAAACATACATAGATACATTTAACTATTTCATCAACTATTTTCATCTTTGCTTAACTGAATATATCAACAATTCACTTGTAGGTCATTAATTTATCTGTTTACTCTTCACTTTTATCTAACTGATCAGATGACTAATCGAATTAGAAGACCTACTTCATAGTATTTTAATGTTCCTGGTCTCCTCTGGTTGGGAATCATCTTACTATAATAGAGGCCTGAAGGTAGAGGTGGTGGTGGTGGTGGAGACCTTAGCTCCAGTTCCTCCGTAGCTGCCGCCTCCCTGATCCTTCGTGTGTCAGCACTAAGCTGACATGACACACTGTTGAAGTAATCGTGCCAGACTCAGCAGAGCCGAGCTCCCTCGCTCTCAGATCCTTCCCTCTTCAACTTCCAAGCCCATATACATCCACATGTTCTCTCCTCTACTGCTTCCTGTGAAGGATCATCTACTCTCTTTATCTTCTTAACACCACAAAAGGATCAATACAGACAAAATTATCCTATAAGACCATTTCTGAAATCTCTAGACATGTGCATCTGTTTCACAGTAAAGGCCATCATATTCCAGTGTTTCACATGATGGTGTTCAGCCCTGTACAAGTTATGGCTCAAGGGGATGCAGGGCAATTTCAGATACTCCACTGTGCATGGACCAATGGCATGACCAGACATTGTCCAGCAGAGCAGAGCAACTGCTTGTCTTTCCATAGTTGGTTATATTGTGAATGGCTAAGTGGTCTGACAATGGCACTCTGTAGAGAAGCATCAGTGGTGATAGGCAGAATAATAATAAATTTCAGTGCTCGCAAGTGCTTTTTGGCTTGGAGTGGTTTTTGAACTTCTCAAAGACTCTTTATACAGTTAGAAAAAAAATAACAAACATCTGTATAAATAGCTCACATCTGAATGGAGAAGTATCTGAGAACTGCAGGTGGGACGGGGTGTTTTTGAAAATGATATTCAATTTGGAGTCAGTTGTTATATGCACAGATTTGTAAATGGAGCAGAGGCAAAAGGATGCATGTTCATGGAGACACAGTATGTTAACTTACATTTACAGACAAGACAAACAAGAAAAAAACAGACATACCCACAGACATGCTCCTCTCTTACTCGTACAAACATATACATGGGGGTAAAAGAAAAGGACATCTAATTCAGTTCAATAGCTCTCCTGTTGAGACTCCATGCCCTGCGGAGCTCATCATGCATCCTTGGAGCTTGTATTTCTGGATTATGTGACTCACGCTCATTCACAGCTGCCTTGTTGCTTTTTCTGGGCTAGGGGCTTCTGTCGATAATTAGGGGAGGAAAACTAAAGTGGTCCAAGGGTGTGCGAAGGATTTCTAATGAGCTGTTTAGACTTCTGCATTTTCTGTGAAACAACTCGAGTTAGCTCTGAGAGCACTAGCAAAAACCGCAGCACTATCTCTCATCAGATCTATAGATCCCCGTGTAGTCCAGAGATGCCTGGCTGCTGCTGAGTTTCCTGCCGCAGTGGCGTCTAAGAGGAAGGCTGCGGTGGAAACTGTCTCAACAGCCCTGAAGGCCATGTGCAATAATAGTGCAGAGAAAGCTTCAAAGTCTTTGGTATAGCATTACAGGGTTCGTGACAGAGGCGGGATGCGATGAGAAGAAGCTGTAAGTATATGCACAATGCAGCTGGTGAGAAAATCTCATTAATTTTAATGTTGATTTTGTCATGTTTAACACAGTCGAACACTTCATGGTTTATACGTAGTGTCAGTTATGGTCTTGGTTTCTTCTTGATGAGTCTATTATTAATAGACTAACCCTTTTAGTTGAGATGATGCATTTTAAATACAAAGCCCACGTGACAGGTATTATCAAGAGCTGTGGCTGCATCGTTTTATTTGGAACTGAGGCTCGTTATTATGACAATCAATTCCTCCACCTGTCACGTCAACATGTTCAGGATTCTGGTCAGGATTTTATATCCGGATTTCCAAACTGCTCTTATCAGTGTTTTGGTGATGCAAGATCAGACCTCCATCTGTTGAGAAGACGTAATAAAAAAGGATGCCTTTAATTTCACTCTCTGCTGGAATAATTAGGCCATTTATATTCTGCACTTCGTGATTTAAGAGAGGGGCAAGAGGGAAAAGTCGATATTGGAACTATACAGGCGGCAGCATTTCAGCCATCAGCTTGTCAAAGTCACTTTGCTGTTATGATTTATGTATGGCCTTGCTACATGCCTTCACTAGGTAGCACCACTGTAATATATCCCTGTCCCTGCCATTAATCCTCCCCCTGATAACCTCAACATGCAAGAAAACTCCATCTTAAATCACATGTCACCCGGGCCCCTCCACTGAGGTGCAATGAACATGCCTGTACCCCACCACCCACCCCTCAAAACCCCAGAAATACTCTGTATCTGCCAGGAGAGGATTCTGAGCTGAGGTAGCAGACTGACTTATTGACCCCATCTGATAAGCTTGATGTGCCCCTCCTCGGCACAGACATCTAACCCCCCCACCATCCCTTTTCATGGGCGGCAGTAGTACACACAAAACAGACAGAGGCTGGAAATGCTCTGATGGCCTTCATTTTTCGCAGGCTTGAGCAAGCAATCATATTTAGCGGGGAAAAACAAGTGAATCACAACCACTAATTTGGCCTCTAAATTAGATTGTTATGTAAGTATCTATACACAAACTGTGGCTCTGACTCTTTCAATCAGGCTAATTTGAAAACAAAGACTTGAAACATTTACGCAGACTCTGAACTGCTTCTACTCTCATGAAAAGTATATTAAAAATGTGTCAAACCAACACAGACACCTTCCATTTCTACAATAAAGAAGTAGGTCTTACAGTGATGAATTCCCTGGTGGAGCATTTGAAAAGGCCAAAAATATGACAGAGCTCTATAAGTCACAGTTCTCCTTTTGTCTGCAACTCCAGACCTTTTCTGACCCCAATAATCACACATCCACCTTAATGCACTTGTACATTACAATATTTTATGTGTTTGACCTTCCCAAAGCTCGGCAGGGAACTCTATTACTCCAGCTTTGCCCTGTGGATCTCATGCTCCTTGTTTCTACTTCCAGTGTTTTTTCCTCGGCCAGTTCTTGCCCAATGGCGTGTGAGCAGTAATTTGTCATGTCCCTCTAAGCATAACCAAGATGAGATGGCAGAAGCCCCAGGGTACCCACCATTGCGCTACCTGAAGCACCAACACTTACATAATGGCAGGTTTTAAGAAAGAGCACAGAGCTGGAAGAAAGCTATATATGGCCGGGGAATACAAGAGAGGAAAGCTCACACAGATCCTCCAACCAAAGAGGGAAAGAGTTGCATTAATTATGACAAAACCTTGAAAAGACAACCTCCATTACATCAGTAGAAGGCGACAGCCTCTCAGAGACGAGTCAATGCTACTGAATATAGGCTGATGTTGCTTGAGGGGTTTGAGGAGGAAGGGCTTTGGTATACTTCCCATGAAATCGCCTACTGCATGAACACAGGATGTTCAAAACTGTAACCACAGTCTTTGATGAGATCAGCTCCTTGGAGAGATGTTGTCGTCATAGAAAAACTTGAATTTTGCCCAAAAATGCAAAATTGAATGGACCAGAGCAACAGTTAACAACGACAATGTGGGAAAAACAGTTTTACGCTGTGATATTTTAAAAACTCAGAAATGCCATTCTATATTGTTCACTGGGGAGTCAGTATTGATGTTACAAGCTGAAGAGATTTTTCCATCAAGCCATTGCCGGTAATTTCACGACACGTCACAAGTGTTTAGCTTTAGACAGGTTTACAAACATTATGTATGGTGAAACTGGGCCTGGACCCCCGCACCACAACGAGATTGTATTGACAGCGACATCACAGATATCACTCGACACCTTGCGTCCCTGCTGTGAACAAGCCGCCTTTTGCAAGATGACGGCCACAAAAAACAATTACGCATGGGAAGACATAAAAGAGGGAAATGCAAATTGAACGATAAAAGCCCCACGTGCAGGCAAATATGAGTGCATGGTTGGTCCGGCTGTGTCTCAGAGCTATGCTGCAGAAAGGCTCTGCTACGAGGTGATAAAATAAAGCAGACCTCGCTTATAATAGCCTGCAATATCTTCACACATCACAGCATCACACATCTGCACTCACCAAGCGTATGTTAACTGCATTTTGCTCTTCTCTCTTCCTGTATTTCTTTTTTCCCCCCTTTCCCTCCATTCCCTTTATAATCTATTTATTTATTTATCTTACTCCCCAAAGAACAACACCAGCATCAGCACTTAGGATCTCATCGGTTACAAGGAGACAGGTCACACACGCTATACTATAGTGCGCCTGCAGAAAACTGGAAAAAAAAAGTCTCTTCCTGCTGCAGTGGTATCCCATGAGGAGCTCTGGGCATGTATTGTTGAAGGTCGACACCAACATCACAGTAGAGGTAATGTGGTGTGCAACATCTCCGCATGTTGGCCAGATCTCATTTTAAGAAAGGGCTCTCTTAGGGGATAGTTTATGAGAAATACAATGGACAGTCTGGAGAGAGCACTGGGCTATATTAAACAAACAATCAATAGCTAAACTAATCAATTCCTATCAACCTATCTACATGTAATGGCTACACATCACTGTAGTCAGCGGCTGGTCATCACACTGTAACCGGGTAGCTAGGTAAAATAATTTTCCACAGCTGGCTGTTTTGGCTGATTTGCCCATGCAGCAAAATAATAGAAACACACATCTGCGTTTCCAAGGTTATCAGGTCTATTAGTCCTGTCTGATTCTTTTCCCTCCCTCATTTTGTCCTCTTTGTCATTCATGAATCAAGGCCGCCCTGGCCACTCCCTCTCTTGTTTTGTATGTCCTCTACTAAAAGGAAAGACAGGAAAAGACGGGACCAGCTGTGAGTTTTAGTCTCCTGCTGACTGACGGCTGATGAAGATGACGCCTCAGGGAGGGTCAGTTTTTGGCACGGTGGGGTACACATGCTCCTCTGGCCTCTGGACCGACACATCAGCAAACACAGCTTCGTAGAGAACATGCTGGTTGTCGGAGCAGCTTTTCTGTTTGTGTCTTAATTAGATTGTGCAGTGGAGCTAAATTCACAAACCTATCTTGACTTAAATCACTTATCTCCCAACAACAGCACTGTGGTATTATGATTACTAAGCAGCTCAATGCAGCAATGTGATTATTTTCACTACTATTTAATCAGCAAATACGATTCTGCAAAAGTATTATTATGTCAGGGGAAAAATGCCTACTTTTTTAAATGTTTGCAAAAATCAACCCTTCAGATAAAAAAAACGGATATTTATAGGTAAAATAGATAAATATACTGTAGAAATGGACCAAATTTAACAAGACATAAATTAGCTTAAACTTAATAACATCCTGACCATGAAGATATATAGAATAATAATTTCAAAAAATGAATAAATTAAAACAGACAAATTTCGATATTACCACGCGGAGTGATGTGTAAACAATTGTCATGGGGACTATTTCTTTGAGAGGAGCGTTACCAGATAATAACGGTCCCCGGACACTCTGCGGGGAATAGTCTGATTCATTTCCGATGAAATTTGCATTAAAAAAAACAAAACAACCAAAGTTATATAAGGTTTCGGTATATAAACATTTAAAGGTAAGAAACACCGTTAATATTAAGTGGAAAGTGAGTTTTAGAGGTTTTAAATAAAAAAAAAAAAAAACTATTTTTTTAAATGACCGGAAGCTAAACGAGCGAACTAGTTTACCTTGTACCTGTTTTTAAGCTAACGAGTGTACATGTGTGAAGAAAACAAACATGTACATGCTCTCTCTCTCACACACACACGCGCGCTGCCTCCCTTTCTCTCTCTCTCACACACACACACACACACACACACACACACAAACCGGGGAGGAGAGGAGAAAGAGACTGTGCGCTAGAGAGAGAGAGAGAGAGAGAGAGAGAGAGCTCAGTTTGTTTCTCCCGGCTCCGGCCGAGCCTGTGTGGTCCACAGAGCCGGGATGTCCTCTCCTCTCCTACACTGTTGCTAAGGAAATGGATGTGTTGAATGGATCGGTGGTCCGGGCTCAATCCTCCTCCTCGCCCCCTCGTCAGCCTCCCGTCTCTCTCTATGTGACTGTGTGTGTTTACAGGAATCACTGCGAACAACGTCAGCGCCAGCTCTGCACCAGCCGGGGTAAGGGATTATTATTATTTCTACATCACTTTTTTTTTCTTTTCTTTCTTCCTTTTTAATCCTCCTTGGACCGTAAACCAAAAGCAAACAACCAGACAGAGCTTTGAGGTTAATTATTCAAAGCTGGAAATTTAGATGAGAAAGGCGTTTAGAAGTCCGATAAATTGATCATAATAAAAGAAGTGTACATTTATAAGTTTAATTGAAACGAATGATTAAATTATGACTAGTATTTTAATTGAAGATAACCTGACTTGACCGTTAAAAAGGGCAGGCTCAGCTTTTATTTTGTAAACAGCACTGGACTCAAAGTGGAAGAATATACAGTATATGAGTGGGTTGAGGACGCTGCAGCTTTAAGTCCACATAGCTATTGAGCATTGCAAATGCCACAAACTCATTTCTCCCTCTCCAGTAACAGCTCTATGGGGCACCGGTGAGGAAAAAGGAGAAGGCACTTCATGGAAAATGAACACATACACAACAGCCCCTCGTGTTTTGCTTACCTACGGTCAGGGCAGAGCCGGTTCTTATCGCTTGTGCTTCACGCTGTCCTTTGTTTCCAGCCACAAAAAGTCTGTGCTCGTGTGAGGTGAATGAGGGGAGAGAGAAGGAGGGAGTGTGAGGAGACTCACTCAATTCAATTTCTCATTTCTGTCTCTTTCTCTCTCTCTCCTCCAGTCCAGTGGAGCTGCAGCTGAAGAACTGAGGAGCAGGAGATTTGACTGGCAGCTTGTGCACCACCGAGGGAGGAAAGAGAAAGGCAGCTGGACAGTGGGGTCGACGAGCCTGGCCGGCGCTGGCTGAATGCTGCCAGGCGAGGACAAGCGCTGAGGCAGCAGCGGCAGGAGCAGCATCGTCTTTTAAAAGGAGCATGGCATCCACAGGCATGCAGATATTTGGATTTGTCTTAGCGCTGTTGGGCATCATGGGTGCCATGGTGGCCACTGTGCTGCCAAACTGGAAGGTCAGCGCAGATGTGGGCTCAAACATCATCACAGCGATCTCCCAGATGCAGGGTCTGTGGATGGACTGCACATGGTACAGCACAGGCATGTTCAGCTGCACACTCAAGTATTCGGTGCTTTCACTACCTGCGTACTTGCAGACTGCCCGCACCACCATGGTGCTGTGCTGCGTACTGGCTGCAATGGGTCTCTGCCTTGCATCCCTGGGACTAAAATGCACACGTTGGGGAGGTGGACGGCGCTCCAAGCGGCACGCAGCGATCGCCAGCGGTGGCTGTTTCGTCACTGCAGGCTTTCTGTGTCTGGTGCCTGCTTCCTGGTTTACCAACGAGGTCATCACCAACTTCCTGGACTCCAGCGTGCCCGAGAGCAATAAGTTTGAGCCTGGGGGAGCTGTGTACGTTGCCTTCGTTTCAGCGGGATTTCTCTTCGTTGGGGGGTCCATCTTCTGTATGTCCTGCTCAGGGAAGAGGCATGGCCCCCAGGACATGGTCCTTCTTCCTCCCCCTGACAAATTGCTCCTCCAGCAGCAGCAGCAACAGCTGCTCCAACAGCAGCAGGAGCTCCAGCACCAATACTGCTCTCTCTCCCCATTAGACAATAAGACTGGCTACAGCCTGCAGGACTATGTGTAATAAAGCAGTGCTGTGTACGCTACGGCTTAAGGGAGATGAGCCTGAGGGGAAACCATCACGACTCATGCTACACACTAGTCTGCACTCTGATGGAGGTGGAGAAAAAAAACAAAGGAGGAGGGCAACAACTTTGATTCCATTCCCCCTTCTACTCTATCTGGCTCGTCTCCTTTTTTCTGTTTTGCAAGCACAAGCGGTGGAGGTATTCCCTAAGCAGCGCCTTGGAACAAACAGCGTGAATGTGTAAGGAGCAGGGATAAGGTGCTGCAGAATCGGAGGAAGCCGCTAACCAAATGCAGACATCCTTCATCAGTAAATCACAGAAAGAGTTCCCTGGGGAATGGATTAAGCAAATAAGGATCGCTTCCGAGTAGATTTTCTTTTCCTCACCAAAGGTTTGAATTGAAAGAAAAAAAAGCAATCATTTAGCTGCTATCTACAATCGTTTGGTACACTCCCATTTGACAAAATAGGCAATATAATGCCCAGAGAGCAGTAGGTGGAAGCCCTCTCATAGCAAGCCATTGTAGTTTTTTGGTAAACTTATCCACTAGAATGCTATGTGGAACTGATTGAAATAAATGGTCATATTTTGTTAGCTACTAGAATGATGTTTATATTTTGCCTCTAAAGCATGCTGTGTGGAGCCTGTCTGTGTATTAATACAGCGGAATGCCTGGTAGAAGACTGAGACATAGCCACACAATGCCTGTGCCTGAAAAGCTGTAGAAACATTACCCTGCTGTAACTGTTCAAAGAGGACTGTCAGGAGGAATAGATGTGGGCTGCTGGGCTCAATTTGAGACTGATGCAGACAAACAGATGCCTGCTTCTCTCTCTGCAGGTGGAAATATGAGAGACACGGAGAGAAAATTGGTAGAAAGATTCAGTCCTTTCCTTTAGAGTGGACTATCTGTTCATCTAATATGCAGTTTTCACATTTCCATCCAGACAAAAACAGCCTGCCTGTAAGTAGCACGCCCTCAGACACGCACTCCCACACACTTAAACATGTCCTTGTGTGTCTTCATGTTCACGATAAACACTCAGACACGCCGGCTCTTTGCATGTGCTTTTCACTCCTGTCATCCTCCTCCACACTGCCATGGAAACAGAATTCAGCATTCAAGTCATTCAAATGTCTTTATTGTCTGAGGGTATGAATGAGCATGTCAGTCAGTGATTTGAAGTTTTATTGCTTTTTTCTTTCATCGTGGCTCCACAGGCTTTAATCAGAGCTTGTGCTCACGCTACTTTTACTAATCCTCCATTATTAGACAATGACATGAGGAAGCATGTTGGTAAATGCGCCTCTTTCCTGATAACCGCTATGGTGTCAATACCATGCAAGTAGTCTCACACGGGTGAGCAGATATTTAATGGCGCAGGGGCAGAGAGGCAAAAATGAAGCCGAGAGGGAGAAGCTTCTTGAGTCATGGTCGAATGGATAGCTGTGTGGCAGGCAGCTAAAAAAGGTTTGAGTCACTCTCCATATGTGACTTGTTTTCCAAGTGCGTCAGCAATGCGCATACACTACCAGTCTGCACCTGGAAAAGGTCTCAGTTTCTTACATCGCGGCCACTTGACTATGCCCATTTCTGTATTTCATACCCGTCAGTCTAATCTTTTTTTTTTTTTTTTTTTTAGCTCCTCTCTGTCCTCCTGCTTGTGTCACATGTCACATTGATGTGATCGTTGACAGGAGAACGCTGATGCATGTTAAAAGCATGGCTGTGCCCACACACACACACACACACACCGGGCTTATGTAAACAAAACTCCCACATGCTCATATGTCAACAGCACTGTTATGTTTTTAAGTGGTCAGTGTGTGTCTTCTCTTTTTTCTTCAGAGGGAGGGACATTGGAGGGATATTGTTTTCATGCTCCAGACAGGCCTTGGCATTGATGTATAGAAGCGCACATTCCCTCCTTCTCTCTCATAAACATGCAGCTTCCTGAGGGAGAGCAGATGGCTAAGCCCAGCTCGCCACCTGCAGGCTGCTGCCGGCACACCACGGGTATCTCTGTGGGCACCACTGCCGGCCCTGGCAGCCCTCTAGGGTCAGGTTTCTACCCCACCCAGAGCTAGCCATCTTGTCCAGCTCAGACTTTAGCTGACAGAACTGGCCTCCTGACAATAACTCACTGCCCAGGCACCATAACCAATGCAATAAACAGAGTAAAGAATGTGCCATGTCATCAAATAATACTGACACAATATGTGTTTTGAGAATGTGCCAAATCGTATCATGATGACACGTTTTAATACTATCTGGAGTTCTTTCTGTTTATTTTTTTATTGCGTTGTTTGTACATGAATTATACATTAGCAAATGTTTTATGGATTTGTGATTTGTTCTGCCAAACTAAGTCTCAAGTCAACTAGATGCTTGTGTACAGTCCAGTGCAGCTTTCGAGGGTTATTTTAAATCCTCTTTATTCCTTATTTCCCAAAGCACATTTCAAAGACTTTACTGGGTGTGAGTGTCATCCTGGAAAACATGAGTGTGGTATTTTATAAATGAGAAAAAAAGAAGTATTTGTTTTAGGAGTTATGGTTCACTGTTGGTCTGTGACAAGCTGTACACAAGTATCTAAGGTGTTTTAAAGGTGTTTGTTTTTACTGAGGGATCAGAAAATCCCTTAGATTGTTTCAATATAAGATACAATACCATGTTCATACCATATCTTCTTTATAAGAAGACAACTCTACTCGATGCACCTTTACTTGTGTTCCTTTATTTGACAGCAGTTTGTTTCAAAATGGCTGAGCATCGCAAGATCCCTGGACCAGTACAAATACATAACACAACTGGCACTCTGGAAGGAAAAAAAAAAGGGGGGAAAGATTTTTGTCTGATAGGATTCAGCAGGGAAATATGAGCTAGAGATTTCTCTTTTTTTGTGGCTGTGTAGCTTGATCATCAGCACGCAATTTTCATAAGCTTATAAATGGCCAGAGTGCAAAGTGACTAGGTCCTAAAAGTCTAAAGAGTAACAACTCTCCTGCATATACTGTACCAACACGTTGGTTTATCATTTTGATAACTGCAGCTTATTTTTGTGGATGCTTAAGCACTTCTTACTTTGCCAGAGCATATTTGTGATGATGAACAGTTCACAAGTTCTGATACAGTTGTCTCAATGTGCTTGTGCAAGTTAGTTCTATTTTTTACCAATAAAACTATTTTGTGAAAGCAAACATGCCTACTGTATGTTTGTGGTCTGCTGCGTGGTTTTATGTGTGGCTGATGAGGACGGAGGTAACATTAGTCTCGCTGCCAAATTTAAGAGCTTGTTGGACGGAACAGGCTGTGCTGAGCGAGTGGAGGCAGACAAGCTGCTCGTATGCAGCACCCACGAACACAGCACCATCAGTCCAACTAAAATATGCATCCATAAAACATTACTATGTGCAAATGGATTTTGAAAAGGGAATTCTTTTAATACCACACCCAACCTGTTTCTGTCATTCCTCGCTGAGATGACAGTATTAGAAAAAAAATCATGAATTAAATAATAACTGCGTCTATGAGAGCTTAAGGGAAAAGAGAGTTATCTCAGTTGTCCAGTACATCTGGAGCCAAGTCCTGAATTAAATGGCAACATGTAAAGCGGCTGCTGATTATATGTAATTAAATGGGCATAGAAGGAAACAGCTGAAAGATTCCATTTACCTTGTTAGCCATTTTAATGTATTACGACTAAAAAAAAGTCATTCATTAAATAAAAAAAGAAAACTGCAAAAACGCATAAAAGAGGTCTCATAGAGCCAAATTAAATGACAACTGCAATTACTTAGTAACAAGAGTCAATAAAATTAAGAAACTGGGCACAGAAAACTGAAATGATCCCTAATGACAAATGAGAGTCAATTTTTAAATTGAAATGTAATGAAAAGTCAGTTGTCAAAAAAATAAAATAAATATAACTGATGAATAGTTTCAGTCTATTCTCGCTTATACAAACTAGAAGTCGAGATGACGGACACGTAAAACTTTGTGCTCTGGAATATATGCTGCATATTTTTCACTATGTTCTGACATTTTATAGACAAAACAATTAACTAAGAAAATATTGATCACATTTAGTCCGGGGCTGAAACTACACAATTATTTTCATTATCGATTTACCTGAGGATTATGGTCATGGTCATGTGTCAGATTGTAGCAAAAAAAACCTGCCCAACACAATAAAATATAAATAAATATCATTAGTTAGAAAACAACATTTAATCAATTATTACAATATACCTAAAAAATAAAGGGAAATAAATGAGAGGTTCATCTGCCAAATCAACTTCTTCTGGTATATATATATATATATATATATATATATATATATATATATAAAATAAACACTAACTTTAACAGGGAGGATGCTGGGAAAAAGCACAACTTCAAAGTCTGAATGACTTGCTTTACCTTAATGAGAGCGTGTTTCAAATCATAAATCTGAACAGTTCGTCGACTTTAATCTCTGTAACATGCGGCGGTGTGCGGTTCAGATGGAGTGCTGATTAAATAGTTACTTTCCAAGAGAATCTGGGCTCTCATTACAGCTGATTGGAGCCTCGTTGACACTGGCTGAGTGAGAGAGTGAGGATATGCTTTTCTGAAACAAACATGGATTATTCAAGGCTCTCTCTCATTCTCCCACTCCTTGTGGTTATGCAACAAGAGTTCAGATCAAATAACTACTCCTCTCATGGGGGAACGCTAATAAGATCTGCTCCTCTGTGTATTTAACCTACATTTTCCATCAAAGGCTTTCACCCCTCGCTGCCGCTATGACAGATCTAGAATGTGAGCTTTTGACAAGGATAGGTGAGCGATTTGAGGCAGGGGCTACGTGTGCATCGGGATTTCTCTTTGAACTCACCCTGCCACGTTAAATTCACACGTTATTTCACTGACCTTCGTGACCTAAAAGTAACCTACCAAAGATCAGCCGAAGAAAAAGAAAAGGAGGAGATGAAGGATGGGTGATAAAGATAATTAGCTCACAAAAAAAAAAAAAAAAAAAACATTAATGCACTCCACCAGTCAAACCGGCTGACGCAAAGAGGGAGTCAGATATCCGGGTATTTTAAGAAACTGTCACGCCATTGCTCAACAAAAACTCCATTAACAAACCACCACATCACTCAAAAACGCAAGCGCCTTAATCACTCCCGAGTACGACACCACACTTAAAGTGCCGCTCCTTGTTTTGGGGCAGCTGTTACGCTCATGAAGGTTCATACTGAAGATATAATGCGGCCATCAACGCTGACGGAGAATGACCTTCCTTTGTTAGAGCTGCTGTCCTCTGGTCCCAGTACACATGCGAGGCTGGGGGAATAACAGCAACGACCTTGGCTGCGCAGTAAACTGCTGAGAAAGGCAGTAAAAGATATGGAGATGACAAAACGGGAGCTTGTAGGAAAACAATACACTCTGACAGTTCAAAGGAGGCCCTTTAATATTTCAGCTTGGAGCACGGGGCCGTGACGCGCTGCTGGGAGCGGTCGGTAAGCTGAAGGTGAGGGAGGCTAAATGGTTGAAAGGTGTGGAGACATCAGTGGAAATGAATGTCTTGTGTTACAGATGACTAAAATGTATTCATGAGAGAAGAGAAACTCAATAATAAGCTGAGCTGTAGGCTTGTGTTACCAGTATATCATAACAGTGGCTATTTCTTTTGGTTTTTGTTTTTTTGAAGTTGACCTTCTTTCTTTGGGATACAGCCAGAGATTTAACATTACTCTGCCAAAAATACCTGCACACTCTCTCGGCGTGCTTACTAACTAAACAGAGCTGAATCTGCTGAAGTCTGAGCGTTGACTCTGAGCTAAACCGGCAGTTTCATGTTAGGAGGAGCAATAGATCTCTGGAGATGTTCATGAGCCAACTGAGACGAGCTCGACGTTTTGTTTAAGGAGAGAGGAGGTGGAGAGTATTTTTAGTGTTTCTTTACTTTGGGTCTGTGATGTATCGAGACCAAGCCTTCAGGCGTTTACCGTGCTGGCACGAGTCATTGAAATAACTTTGCTCGATACTCTTGATACCGTGTTTGACCCCGTTTATGAGATAGGAATAGGCCTGGATGAATTGTGTGCCTGGTGAATGTGCGCTGGGAGGTGAGGAGGCAGCGGAGCCCCTCCGAGGAGATTCTCACTCTTACTGTTGAAGCAAGAGCTGGGCCACCTCAGGTCACAGTGAAGATATCCATCACTGAACCTGCCAGTGCAGTAGACTGGACTGAGGTGGGTCACATTCAACACCGAGGCACCGTCTGACTCCAACAAATAGACTTATCCTGATGCTACTGACGGCAGCGCCGCGGATAAAAAACAAAAACACATTAAGAATCAATAGCTAAAAATAGCAACTACAGTATTTTTATCTGCTCGGTTTTTACTGCACAAGTCCAAACTCACCCGGACAACTGCCAGCTTTAATGGATGCTCAATGCAGCATTAACAAATTTAATTTAGGCTCTGTTCATCTGGCCTGGGCTCTTGGTAGACAAGCATGTACAAGGCGAACATCTGTAGGGCTCTCCTTTTATGAGGCTCCGCTCATTGGTGGATGATGCAGCCATTATTCAGAGCGGGCTGACGATGAGGCCCAGACAACCATCTGCTGGAGGTACGGCTCACTCTCCTTTCAGATCCATCTCTGTCATGAATCTATCTTCTGGCGTTCTGTTCTTGTGTGTGTGTGTGTGTGTGTGTGTGTGTGTGTGTGTGTGTGTGTGTGTGAGGCTTTGCAGTGTTTATTAACCATTTCTTGCTTTTCCTTCATGCCATACATCACACCCGCTCCTATTTATTCTTGCACTTGTCTGCTTTCAGTCAGTTTCCTCTAAATCCATTATTTTTATTGTCATCTCCTAACAGGTTATAACTCTATTTTGTCTCTGTCCACATTATCTTTCAACTTTATCATTTAGTATTTCTGTCTTTGACTACTTCTTGGCAGTACATACGTTCGTGCTGATCTTTTCCAAATAAATTCTTCTCTAACAGTCTAACAGAGGAAACAGCAGATTGTTTTTAGTTTTTTTTTTTTTGATGGAGCATCTTTTGTCCAACTTATAATCCTCCCTGTGATGGACAGAAGTTCTCTGTAATCACATTCTGCCCAGATGCAGGGATGCAGGGGGGGATAAATAAGTTGACTCAGTCTCTTTACACTTCGCAAATCAGCTGTTTTCTATGTGAAGAGGCAGTGAGGATGGATGTGGAGGACTGGATGTTCATGTTGAAGATGCAGATGCCTTGATGACAGCATGCACTCTGAGACTCCTTGACCTCTGACCAGAATATAAATTAGAAAAGTGCATAATAACTAAAGCAAGAGCAGAAGAATAAAAGCATCTTTTATAGTCTCTGTTTACATGCTCAAAGGGATCTTTCAGATATATGTGTATCTGTGAATGACAGAAGCAATTTGAAGATCACTCAATCTGTCTGTCTATGTGAGAATTAACAGAAGAAATGTGACTAATAAGGAAAGGGGGGCAGGTGTGATCTACAGCAGGACGGACCTAGGGCACACTGAGCCTGGGGGGAACACCATCAAAGCATCAAATTGCCACTCTCAGAAATCTTCAAGGACAATCTCAGTGACTCAATGCGACACAAGAGAGGTGCAGTCCGGAGGCGAGTACGACAAGACAGACAGATTAAAAAGCAAACCTATCTGCCCATCCTACGTCAATATGGCCCCCAGTGGTTACCAATGTAAAATGGATTCAACATTTCCCTTCTCATTATCTCATTAGCTTGTATTGCCCAGCTCCTATAGGTTCATATCAACCAGCCAATGAACTAGCACTTCCCCCTCCCCCGCCTATAACCGATACTATTTTCTCATCATGGTCATTTAGGTTCAGTAATTTCATTGTGTTTTTTTCTGTGGCTATTTGTGACTCAGTGTTGGTGTGATTACAAAGTATTAAACCACTTCAGATGTTTTTCACACTCTGCTAATTGCCATATGTGTGGCACAGCACCTGCTGCTGCTGCGTATTTTAGATACTGCAGTGTGGGAGAGTTGCCACTGGCGATGTCGGAGGATGACATCTGAAGCAAATGACCTGAGCAAGTGACGTCCTTTTGACAAAAATATTCACAATTACAGAAGTAATTCATCAATTTGATACGATCTGATATGATCAAGGACAGACGTGACTAACGCACGCACGTGCAAACACACACAAAACAGCCTCAAGTTCAGCCATGACAAAGACATGCCAAGAGCAAACAAAACAGAAAACCCAGCTGTGCTTCAGTCTGTACAAATCCTGCTTTAATACTATTGTCGCTGATCCCAAAGCTTCAGACAGAACAAGATAACGTTAATAATCAGACCACTAAGTCCATTTATTAACTGCAGGTATGAGAGATGGTAACAAATTCTCCCTGAAGACACCACCCACACACAGACATAGACAAAGGGCTAGAGAGCGAAAGACCTTTGATATTTCGCAGTTACTACCCCATTATAATTAACTTCTGCCCACAAAGGAAGACATCTATCCATTATCATATTCATAAGTAGCTTCTACCGTTTCAGTCGAGAACTATAACATGTGCACAATATCAAGAAAGAATCCACTAAAAATGATCGAACAACGTTATCATGATATCTTTCTGTTTTCCTCATGTCCCATTATGTATTCTAACAATTTAGCCGTGTGTTTTATAGACAACCCATTGTTTTAGGTAGAAGTCTATATTCCTGTGTCACAACCTCAATCCCCCTCCCACTAGCACTACGAAGCTGTCCCATAAATCAACTGGGACATTTTTATTGTTCACGCAATTCTGCATAATTACTGTGGTGTGCACCAGTAAACAATGCAGAGCCATAGAAATTTTTTTTATGAATTATACTACATAACATACTTGTAAAAAAGGCTTGAACAATGCAGAGGGTATGATAGTCTTAACGCAGTTCATGTGCTCTGTGATCGTTATAGGACACCAGCAGCAAGAGGTCTCCTCATGAAAAAGCCATCATCTCTCCTAATGATATCAATGCAACCAAGTGGCCATTAAAACATTTAGTGGGCATAGATGGCCCGCGTCGGTATGTGGAAGGTGCTGATTCATCCCAAGAGCAGTATTGGTTCACCTTTATAAATACCGCATACATTTTAAGGTACATTAACAACACTTGGCCGACACTATACTGATCAGAAGTCTGAAGAAGAGGAAGAGCCTTTTGCTTAAGACGCCACAACAGCAAATAAAAATCCTTTTATGGGAGCTATTTGGTGCGTGAATCTATTTACTTTCAACTCTTTTGATCAAGCAACCATCCTGTTTGATTTGTTCTCCTTTTTCTCACATTTGCAGCACAAGCAAACATGTTCAAATCCATTATGCCAGTTTGATATATATAAAAAAAACTAAGACTCAAGAGTGAAATAAAAATGCAAGGAAGGGCAGCTGAGTGTGATGAAATAATCATTGGGAGCCATCTTTTCTGAGAGAATGAACAATCAGCACTGGTCCCATTCACTCTGCTTCATTTTACTCCACACAGGAGATTAAATATTTACTGACAGTGGGCCTCCTAAAGAGCCACCACATCTTCATGGGACCAATAGTCCAAGTCCGACAACCACCTAACACCTGTCCTTTAATTCTGGAAAAGAATAAAACATGGTTTCATTTGTACAAAGACGTAAGGGAGCTACTGAGTCTTTCAAAAGATGCGTGTCTGTTATCTCACAGCACCTCTGTAGTGCTGCCTATTAGCTAACACATTTTGTAGCAGCATTTGGTTTTTTTTTCCTTTATGTGCCCTCTAGTTCTACTATGAATCCTGACCCTGAAAATAAAAAAGCCTTGTATTCTTATGTAAGAACTTTTCCATCAACACTGAAACACGCATATGGGCTGAAAGACACATACGCACAGAGATATTGGACCTAAAAAAGAACTAGGCCCTCATTACAAGGCGCAGTGTGATCTTGCCACATCTGAAATACCCACCAGGCATCATTACAACCTAGAAAGGGTCCTAAGACAGAACAAAAACAACACTGATTCAACACAGTTTTAATGAAGCCTTAGAGCAAAGACAGTGAGGGAGGGATGAGTGATGGTGACATGGTGAGGGACTCTGACGGGAACATGGGAGCAGATGAAGCGCAGAGAATAGAAGATGCGAGAAGGTTCCACTGTTATCTTGGAGTAAGAAATGTGAAATACTAATAAGTCCATCTGTCATTTTTCCAATACTAGAACTGAAGATTGACATTAAAATTAAACTGCCTTAACAATGAATAATTTTTATGTATCTGGGATGGACAGTGATAGAATAGCTGTTGCCAACTCATTTAAAAAGTCAGCACATGATCAAAGTCAAACAGACCATCACAACCCAACACAAGCCTAATCTGATGGTCTGGTTAATGGTGGAAAACTAAAATTTCTCAACACAACAATTAATCTGAATTTAAGTCCTACCTCTGGCTTGGGGACGAATGCCCGTCCGGGGATGGTGAAGCAGTTGCGGACGGTGCAAAGATACTGAGCCATGATGGACAGACGGCTTCTCTGTTTGCTGCCTGTGCTGGCTGTCAGCCTCTGGATGGAGAAGACAACTTATTCAGCATATTCATTGACACTATGTAATTATATATATATATATATATATATATATATATATATTTATATATATATATATATATGTGTATGTGTGTGTGTGTGTGTGTGTGTGATGTTTGTGTTAGTAGTATCCAAACATATTTAAAGTATTTGAGTGTATCTTTATTATGTTTTCATGAAAAAGATGAAGCTTACATAATTGACTGCTGCTTTGAATAATTCTGACTGAATTTTCAAATTCATTTATTTTAGCTGAAGCTTATGATTAATTGTGAATTGAAAAAAATATATGATAAAATATAAAAAAAATGTTAAAACAATCATAATTTATTCAATGCAAGATTTATGTACTTCACACTCACTATTTAAATGGTGTCTAAATATTATTCAAACTGAGATTTAGTGTTAAGTAACACACAGATCATATGTAACACTGTTCACAAACCTCTGCCACCTCTTTCTGAAAGGTGAGAGTCAGTCGTGTGCGTCCGTACACAAATGGGCCTGTCCTGGTCGCCATGCTCTCCAACCACTTGATGATGAGCGGGGTTGAGACACTGAATGGGAGATTCCCTATGATGTGCAGCTTTGGCGGATCTGTGGAGCCACACGATCCCACAGTTTAGTCACGTGCACTTCCTTCACTCTGTCCACAGTTAATATATTACTTCATCTTCTCACCTTCTTTCCATGGCTTAGAGATATTTACAGGGAATCCTCTTTCCATCTTGTAGGTGAGTATGTCCCCTTGGACAATCCTCAGCCTCCCTGGTGCTGCCTCAGATAACAACTGTGGAAATAAATGTGATGTGACATACACTGAGAAAAATGAAAAGGTACTACATAGTCATCAGTCACTCTGCGGGAGGCTAATGATGCCACAGCTGAGAATGCATTAACTGGTTTCCTGTAACTGACAGATGAAGGTGTTAGAGGCTTTTCTGCTGAACAACCTAATGACATTATACATAGGGCAGCATCATTGTAGCTGTTCAGTTTACCTTTAGCCCAGGAACAAAACGTGTATCTTTCTCCACCACAAGCAGATCTGCTGCACCGGCGTTGAGGATGGAGCGGGTCAAGCCCCCGGGACCAGGACCCACCTCACACACATGAGCGTCCCTCAAACTGCCTGCCTGGCGCACTATTTTATCTGAATGGATGAAGACGGATAACCAACCCAGTTAAAGAAATAGATTTCATTAACATTTTTGTATTTTGACTGTGATTTATATACTGACTTAAGTTAACTCGTGCACCACATAAATAATACCACACTCTCCAATCAAGTGGTTTCATTAGAGTCTCAGGTATCTAAATTGAGATTAATAGTGTGTGATGTTGCAATACCTGTCTGCCTGTATGTGATGAAGATGAGATGTATTAATCTAACAGTCACCTTGCCCAAGGACAGGAGAGCAGATCAGACCTGCACTGCATCACTGATATTCATATTAAGGCTCGAGCTCCACAAAGGCTGCAAACAATTGCCTTATTCATTCATTAGCAGATCTACTCAACCTCTCCATACGGAATAGCCTGACTATTTTACTGCCTTGAAACAAAGCTATGTGGATTGTGTATTTGAATGTATTGGGGGAAAAAAAAAATACAGTGTAGTGTGGTCACTGTAACCAAGAGCAGGAGCCAACGGCTACTGGTGCATTGCAGACAGAGAAAGAGAGAGTGAGGCAAGAGGACTAACCTGTGAGCCTCAAGTCCAGCAGAAAGTTCTGAGACAGTTGTTTCTCAGCTCGCAGGTTGTACAGCTTTATAAGCTCACCTACGGTAGGCAAGGGAGGCAGACGGAAGGATGCCAGTTTCCCTGAGGCAGCCATCATTCTGGTGAACTCTGTAAAACAAACACATACACACACATGCTGAGAGAAAGAAACTATGACCGAACAGATTCCTCCACAGCAACATGATTCAAAGGCTAAGAGGTATAAAAAAAAGGGGGAAACATGAGAGGCATGAATGGTAATAACACAGCACTTTGATGTTTTTATGTTTTGCATTTTAAAGTCGGTTGTGACCTTCACAGAAATTCAAATGCAATGTTAATAAATTCAAACATTTATTTATTTTTCCCTCTTTTTTTCTCCACAACCATGTTACATGTATGTATGTTGACCAGAATGGTCTTATGCTTTAGGGTTAGTCACTTCAGGCAAACTGTGATCAGCTTAAATTACTTCTTTATCAGGTCATGGGATTGATTTCCATTGTTAGCCTTTAGCATTAGAGTGACTGCAGCAATGTTAGTCATAATAAGATCTCCTGCTCCATCTAGTGGACTAACAACAGAAAACTACATGACACTTTACTAAATTAAGACATAACACACAGGATAACTATTCTTTAACAGCGCAATTTGAAAATACGTCGCTATATGAGATGTTTACATTTTAACTGATGCTTTCAGTCAGTACAATCAGCAGCAACTCAGATAGAATAATTTTATTTTTCATTATTATACACGAATAATCTTATGCGAAATAAAGCAACGACGTCTAAACGCCAGTTGTGATGACAGCGACATAAAATGCTACAACTTCAAGCTGAACAATTCAGCTCTAAGCTGATGTTGACATTAAACTGAGCCGTGACACTGACATAGTTTTTAGCATTTGTAGCTAACGTTAGCCTTCATTTCTAATGCATTCAGCAGAACTCACTGTAAAAGACTAAAACAACCACCCGCGACGCTGCACGCAGTTTTCTAAAATCCGAGACAAAACGGAGACCAAACCACAAGCAACACAGTGAGGACATAAAGATGAAAATACACCATAGTTGACCCACGTTTTTAGTTGCACCGTATTTCATCTCTTACATTTCCTGCTTCGTCATTCAGTTGACGTCTGAATATCCAATGATTACTCGAGACAGCTAACCTCGACCAATCACGTTGAAGTGGGCGGGGTTTTACTTTGCCCTTGAGAAAGCACGTTGAGTTGATGTAATGACGCGGCACAGCCAGTAGAGGACGACATTTCAACGATGAGAAACAGGTATTTATTTATTTATAGGCGCTGTTGGTTGATATAAATCACTGTTATTATTTACGCTTATTGTTCTCGGTGCTAGACATAAATTAAATTCAGCTAATATTTAAAACAATGTGATGTGATTTATGTTCATTTTTTAGAAAAAGTAGTAGATGGGAGGGTCGTTATTGTGAATAAAAGCCACTAAACAAACACATTCTTATGCTTCCATCAATGTTATGAAGCTATAAATTCAGCTTTAGACATTTACCATCATGTTGAAGTGATTAAAACCTCTCAGCTTACACTGATGAGGGGGCTGCATGCCCACTGTTCACTGCAGGGCAGAGGTTTTCGTTGTTCAAGTGTTTTGTCACACTGAATGATGCACAGCTGTGGTTTGGAATGAAAGCCTGTGGCCCTGTGGTTTCTCTGCTCTGTTCATACCCCTACGCCGGGTCAGGGGTGTTGAAGCTTGAGACGTAAATACCCTTCCCCTCCAGGGTTTGTCAGATGAGTGGCAGCTATGTCTCCTGCTGTGGCTGTCCTTGAAAGAACGAGAACGCACTTTGATGCTAAAGAAGAGAGAAGGAAAAACACTGGAGGAGGACGAGGGACATCTTGGGTCTGAGATGTTGGAGCTTCTGCTATCACCTTGTTGACAGTTTACTCATTTAACAATGAGACCAAGCAATCGATTTAGTCATACACCGATTAGAGGAAGATTCATCACGTCAGTCCACCTGTTAGCATTATACAGATTTTTCTAAACAGACTAGAAACACATGATAAATAATAAAAATCTATATGTTTTTAATGCTAATAAAAACAGAATAACAAAAATACTGTTACAAGTAGAAGTCATGTATTTGGCATTTAGTTAAAAATACATATGAACATCAGAAAATAGTCACAGTACAAATATTCATTATGCAGAACTATATGTGTTATATAAGTAGATTTTAACTTCAGTATGGACACATGTTGCAGCTGCTGCTGATTTAAATATGTTATATATTGCTGACTATCTTATATAACAATATATATAAGTTTATTGATGTTTTATGTTTTACTTTAATAGTAAGCAACATAAGGTCTAACTAAAGCAGTTCGTTGAACAATGTCTGTCTTTGTGGTACAACCGTTTCACCATCCAAACAGCGGAGGGAGTCAGAGAGTCACTTCCTCAAAGCAACTCTATAGAGTGTGATGAGCAAAAAACAGGAAATGAAACATAAGTAATTAACATTTCTGAGATGGTAAGTCATCACTATAACTGAAACATCAGAAGAAAAACAAAGACTGAAATACTTAAGAGTATATAATTTCCAAGCCAATTTAGCCTTTAAAAACAGACTTACATCAATAAACACAGAAACCACAAGGGATGAGATGTCTAGAGTATATTCAGCAATAACTTCGTGCTGTGATGATAATTCAGAGTTGAGTCAGTATTATGTTCTGGTATTTTTCTCGATGTGTTATTGATGTTGGAACAAGTTCAATGGGTTTAACTGTGCAAAAAGTGGTACACTGGTAAGAGTCTAGTTGTTTGAATTACTTGTTTCAAGTATTTGCTGTAGCAATATTGCATTCCACTGAAAACAAAATAATTCAAAAAACAGGTCAAATAAACCATGTTCTTCCTAATCAAATATATGTTAAAATGTTTGGTAAGTTGTCACAGAAAATGATCTGAGTAGTATAAATAGAAGTAGAGGATTTTTACATTCTAATGTTTATACAGAATAGGACCTTGACACCACAATAATATTGTTGAACATGTGGTTTACCATATATAAGTAAACTCAGTTGTACAGTAAACACCATAGTTCTAATGTGAATAACCTCTTGAATTTAGCTCAAGTATTCGAAGGGTAAATAATGAATGAGTTAAAATGGTGCATGATGTCATTTTGATTCTTTTTTATAAAATGAAAAAAAAAATGTAATTATGTACATTTTTCATGCTGGACAGGACACTATTACTGAGTTTGGAAGCGGAAAATCCAAACCCTAATTAGACATACTTGTCTGTCAACCTTTAAAAAAATCCTATGGAACAGCACCACCCAAAAGAAACTGTGGTACTTCTTGCATTAGCATTCCTGTGGTAATCATTGTGTTCCTGTGATACGTGTGTTGTGGTAGTTCTGTGGTAGTGTGAGATTTTCAGGCATTTTAGGACAATTTACTCTAAGACATTTGGTCTTCGATGGAACTAAAGTGTTACATGGAAGTCTGACATTATATGTATGGTGAAATGAGAGATTGAGATGATGAGCACCTATTTAGTGTTTCCTCAGTGCTGTATGTTTGTGAGTGTAAAAAAACAAACAAAAGTAAAACCAGGTCATGCCAATCTCAGTCATGTCTCAGAGAAAATAATCAATAGATCTGGAAGTTCTGGTGGCAAATAGTCAGGCTGAGCCAGTGAAATTTACTCATAAAATGTATTAATTAATGCGGTATATTGTAAAAAACTGTGTAAAAATGTGTGTAATTTTTACACAGGACTAAGCCCCCTTGCTTCATTCCCTCCTGGAGGGAAGTTAAGTTCATCTTCAATCTTCTCATTTCCCTGCAAAAAAGTAACTTGCAATATTTTCCCAAAAGTCAAAAATTAAAACAACAAAATACATAGTTGGCCAAAAGCGTAAACATTCGTATACAGATCTCCCTGTCAGTCCACGACTTTTCTCTTGGCCTTGATCCCTTTTGTTAAAAACCTCTGTGGTCCCTTCATGGCTGGGGGCCAGGAACACCATGTTCCCTGTTGTCTCGGCCTGGTCTAATCTCACTCTGCTTGGACAGCTCATTAGCATCTGTCAGCGTGCCCAAAACTGAAAATGACCCGGGGGAGCTGAGGTGATGTCTGAGTAGAAGAAGTGGAAGTGAACACAGGGTTGCTAATGCTGTAGAGTTTTTGACGACAGACACGACAGTTGGACAGGACGTCGGTTGTTACTTTACTTGGTGGAGGGGGGACACATGATGACAAGGTAGTGTTGAGAGACCTGTCTGAAAAATAAAGGGATAAAAAGTGTGTGTGTGTTTTCAGAAGTCTTAGCTGATGTGAGTGACTTCGCCAGTTGACAAATGTGGTTGATAGCATAAATGAATTTCCCTAACATCAAGTTGTTTTCTTTTTATACGTTTCCTTCAATGAAACGTTCAAAATAAGATTTACACTGAAGCTTCCTTGCAACTGAATGACAAAACTCAAGTCCCACAACAACATTTTTATCACCCATCTTGTGTTAATTAAATGTGAGTGCTATTCATTCTGATCACATCATATAAGTGTGGGAATGGCAACTAATTCAACCAACCCACATTTCCACCATGATTCGCAACCACATTCCCAATTGGCCCAGACAGCAACACCGTCCTGTGGGCATTATATATACAGAGTGAAATCATAACAAACCTCTTCCTCACTGGATCCCACCACATGACTTCATTCTGGGTGTGGGAATTATGGCATTCAATCAAAATACACTTCTCATGACCTCAGTTTGGATAGATCTTCCTCTTCGATACCACATGTAGGGGGATGACTTCATACGTGGGGAGGAAGGAGTCTGTCAAACACATGCGCTTTGTTTTTTCAGTTTTTCTTTGCTCTTATTCACTCGGTGTGTCATACGCAGGACAACAAGAAGGTTCAAAAGTCTTTGAGGTTGTTTCAGATCAGATGAACTCTTGGATGCATGTCCAGGTATCAAGAGGTGCTTGGGAAAGTCAATGATCAAATAGAGGCCAAAGAGAAGGAACGTTAACGCGAAGATTTAACAACCAGAAAGCTTGTCCACTGTGCATCTGTCTGTCTGTCTGTCATCACGTCAGACCCACACCCACATGATGCAGCAATAGTTGTGTGTGAAAAAATTGCTCTTAGGTCAGATGTACGTCCGTTGCAACACAAAAGATCTGATGGGAAGTGAATGTGTCTGTGTCCATCTGACATAATTTCTTAGTGAGTTTATCTGTTGGTTTGCTACTGCTGTGTCCTTTGTTTGCTTTGGTTTCCACCTAGTGATAAAAGTGTCATTACATTCACCAGGCGTTTCTCTCTGGTGACAACACAGGACATTCATGTTAAGGAAAAATAAAATACATTCTGAGGTACAATGCCATGATCTTATCATCAGACTCAAAGAGCAGAAAAAGAATTAAATATCTAGTTAAGTAGAATTAAACAAGTACATTTTAACATACTGTAGAGGCAAAACTGTTTGGTCAAGTGTCTGACCATCTGGAGCATATACTGGTAAATTATATCTATAATTATTTATTTATCAGCTGTAAAATGGTGATGGAGTTATTTGACTTCATTATGTAAAATCATTTTACTCATTTTTGGCTTTAAATCAGATGTCAAGTGCACAAAGTTGCATATACTCGACAGCTGTTGAAGACCAAGCAGCGAGACATATTTAGATATAGATATAATGAAATATTCCCACAATTCAGTGGTGTTATTTTCTTAACTTGAAAAGACACATTACCATACTGACAAGTTGCTAACATGCTGGCTAACTTGGAATACATTTGATTCATTTGATATTTACTAGAGAAAAAACAAGCAACTAGCCGAGCTAGCTGTTGCTCAGAATTAGCTCAGAAATTAGCATAGCACACTTGCTATGCTATGTATATCTGAGTTACCAAGGTTAATAGCTTGGTTGTACTACGATGTCTGAGTTTTTATTATCTTTACTTCTAAATGTATTGTGTGTACGAAACACTATCCATTTCATGTCAGTATGAAGGGTTAATAGAACAATATACCTCATTGAGAACTTGTAGGCTGCAGCTTCCTCTATTTTGTACTCACCAGTTCTCAATTCCCTCAAATGTCAACACTTTTGAGCACACACATGCTTCTGTGCTCCCATTTAAATGAACTGATTTCATTGCAAAATACTGTTTTTAATGCTGATATCTTGATGTGACCTTTATGTCTGCAAGTGCAGAATAGTCTCACCAGTGAAGTCATTGTCTTTAAAGGCCATTTAACATCAACCCACAAATAAAAAAATGTAAGTGAACCAAGTTTAGGTGTGTTTATTTTCTTCTGCAACCCTGTACTAGCCCAACCGTACCCTGGCAATAAAGTCAACTACTCACACTGAGAGCACAATTACTGTACCTCACATTTAGCTCCTTGGCCTAATTTAGATTGTTTTCTACAAGCAGGGCCAAAAAAGCAGTCAAGCCTCCAGAGTCCTGGAGAGTTTGGCCACACTCACCCCTCCTAAGTCAGCAATTGGTGGTTCCTTGGACCACTGCTAGGGCTTGGGTAGCTGCTGTCACCGGACTTTCCCAGCATTAGAGAAAGCCGTGGTAGGGTTCAGCTGTCACCAAGGGTCAGCGGGGAGAGTTAGTTCTCTAGCTGGACAGCCAAAACATCTAGCATTCAGCTAGTCTCAGCTGCTAACAGCACCCATGTTGGCAAGGGTGGACAAGTTAAATATAGAACTATACTTTTAGTCTCTGGTCAGAAAGAGTAGAGGGACAATGGGGGATGCAACTGACTGAAAAGATCTGGCTCTGTGACAAAGGACATCACACCGCACCTCTGCCTTTCTCCTCACCGGGCAACGGTCTCTTTCAACTGTTGAGAGGGAGTAGAATAGTGCCTGCCTACCTCTTTCACCCCCCCACCCCCTCTCTGCCTTTTATTCTCACACACTCTTCAACTGACTTTTGGAAAGGATAGGAGGGAAAGAAAATGAGAGGTGTGTTTTAGAGTGCTACGCGGAGCAAAACTGGATAGGCTGTGGGAGTGAAAGAGGGAGGAGAGGAGGGTGATAGAGAGAGGGATGTTACATTACTCTGTTGGTGCTCTCTACCATTCCCTCCCTGACCCGAAGAACTGAGAGAGAGAGAGAGAGAGAGAGAGAGAGAGAGAGAGAGAGAGAGAGAGAGAGAGAGTAGAGCTTGAGATGGCTCTTGGCACTACTCAGTAGCAGACACCACAAGTGGACCACACAAGCTAGAGGATATTACTGGATACTTGACTCCTTTCGTGCCTTTTTCTTGGATTACTTGGTGTGGCTACTAATTGCCTAAACCTGGGGCAGACACAACAGCAGGTAAGTCAACTTCTTGTACGCTGTTCTTATAATGAGACCATGTTGTCATGCTGTGGTTGTACCAATGTGAGAAAAAGCCAGAGACAACAACTTGCTTCTAGCAAAGTAGGAATTATCAGTGGTTCTGCTTTAAGTTTGAAATACAGGAAAAGGGCTCAGGTACAGGTGCTGCTGTTGAACTGTCATCAGTTTTACGAAGCCAATAATAAGCAGTGGTTGAAAGAAATCCAGGCTCCAGGCTTCGTCAGAGCTGATTTGAGTCATATGAATGAGACAACTCTTCCCTGAAGCGAGTAATTCATTCAAATGATATGGATTGCTTCATTTTGCATAAATTTTTCACTGGTGAAAAGACAAGTGACTACTTAGTCCTGTTAATGGCAATACAGCTTTGACATTGTAGTAATGCATATATAAAAGAAAGTCATGAATCAAACCTTTCTAAGTCAATTGCATATTATATTTCTGTATGAATAAGGCCATTTAGTGGAAAGGCTTTTGAGCTTTGCACGTGGGAAGAGAAGCGAACAACTTCCCCAGACAACGGTGATGATGATGGTGAGATGATAAGAATCAAAGCAAAAGCGAAGTAATTCAATTTATGTCACTTCATGTTTGGGGATTAAATTATATCACATTATACACACACACACGCACACACTGGCAACCTTTGGCCTCAACTTCTCCCAACTCCTAATCTGCCAATTCTAACACCTCTGCAGCACCACAGAGCTGTTACTACTGCACTTACTGCTCATACACACACGCACACACACACACACACACACACACACACACACACACACACACACACACACACACACACACACACACACACACACACACACACACACACACACACAGTGCAGAGACACACACTACTGTTTAACATTAAGAAGCTAAGGAGGCATTCACGAGCTGCAGCAGGATGACATCTTTCATCCTGAATATTTATGGATCGCAATGACGCCAAAATGAATTCCATTTCATGAGCATGAAGTCATTGGCCTTTCAGAGGAGACACATGGCTCCTGGTTGACGCTGTGCGTTTGTCAAGGCGCGCATCACCTTGTCTCAGTTAAAAAAAGAAAAGAAAATGTGAAATCTATCTCACTGGCAGTAAGGGAATCTAATGCAGGTGTGGTGTAGGCTGCTGTCAGTGTCCAGGGGCTCTGCGCAACCTCACCCTTCCTCTCCCTCCTTCTTCCTCCCACCCTGTCCAGCTGATGTGGCCTCTGTGCACTCAATGATATCACCACTGAAACAGGACAAAGAGAAATGGTGCAGAGATATTACTCATTAACATTTTTGTGCAGGTTACAGGTTTATCAAAGCTCATCCTCTCTCGCACATGCCCCGGATGATCTGTGGAGCTCAGTCAGCGAAATAGCCACATGAAAAAGACAGATTTGTGAATGTTGACTGGGCAGATATCAATCCTCAGCTTGTAAATGAGTCAGTCTCACTGTAAATCAATGTTGTAGCCCCTGTTTAAACTGAAACCATGCTAGCTAAGCGTTGGTGTTTGCCAAAGCAGCATTGATTTTAGATGCACTAAATGTGTCACTGGCTTACCTCATGACATTACTATAGCTCTGTCATTAACTTGTTGCTCATGCAGAGGGTGACATAGTTCAACAGTGAGGTGTAGCATTATTTCCTTGCCATGAGCTTTTGCCATCTAGTATGTCTTAGTATTCAACTGACAGTGTGTTGGACTGACTTGATGTTTGTATCTTATCATGTTGTATCTTAATCCTGTGTATGTCAGGTGCAGCGTGTTTTCCAGCTTTGGACAAAATGAAGAACAAATAGCAGCTAATAAAATTACTGTAATGAAAAGAAAAGTTATAATAGCAATATTTCAATAAGGGAGAGTTGGAAGACAATGCATTGGCAAAGACAACTGGCTTCTTTCAAAGTTTCAAACACATTTCTTTCATTATTTTTTGTCACGCACATTAACAAATCAGTGACCTCATTCTTTTCTGGCTACTGTATGCATGAGTGTCTGTGTGTTTCTGTGCATGTACACACACAATATAGTGGAATGAAACAATATAGCGTGAAGTGGAGTTCATTTCTGCCAGTATAATCTGTGTCTTCTCCATACGTCTGGTGGGCCTCAACAACAGCTGTCACTGACATATGCACAGCTCCGGTCATATACAGGCCTCTGGTCTTGAATTCCAAAAATGCAGTTTAGACGCATTTGGATGTTGTGCAGAACAGTGGCACTTATAACTCATGTTCTTGTGGTTTAAAAATAAGTCCTCAAACTCCATAGCAACCCAAGATCTTCTCGAGATCATTTGATATGTCGTGTGCAGGTTGGCCGCACGTACTTGCTATAAACAGCAGATTAGTGCTTAATTGGTTCCTGTACATGTAATAATATTAGAAGTAGTGAGCTCACTCATGAGGTTCACGTACTGTATAAATATCACGAGTGTTGGAAATGTTTCAGGTTCATCAGAGATTACCAGGCCAAAAAGTATTTTCCATGTTCAGTATGTGTCTCAGCATGACATCGTTCTCAGCAGGAAAACTTTTATCTGTTTGATGTAAGAGACGTTTGAAATTCCACAGAAGGGAAATATTAGTTGAACCCAATCATGTTCCCACCCTCCCTATCCAACTCATGCTTTTTTCTCCCATCCATTTTTTTTTTCTGGTGGGAAGTGACTCATGACTCTTCCAGTATACTGGTGTGAGATGATGACAGCTACCCAGAGACCACGTCTGTCCAGTGAAGTCGCTGAGTTGGAGAAAATAAGCCAGCGTGTATTTACTGAAAACACTGAGATAAGGATTATTGGTCTCTGTGGTCAATTGTTAGTTTGTGCTGAAGATTGAACACCACACTGTAATTTCACACAGTTCCCAGAGAGACTGTTCTTCAGTTCCCGGCCACTCTATTTCATCTTTGTCCCATCTGCAACAATGCGCTTCATTGTTTTTATGATATCTTGTTTTTCCTCTGTGTGCAAAAGGTAAACAAAAGACAAAAGAGCACAATCATAATACCAACGCGAAACAATACAAGTCATCACCTACAAATCTTAAATGGGTAGTGGTGGTGAAAAGTTTGGATGGTGCAGTTAGGCAAGTCTTACATAATCATTCCAAGCAATCCATGGTTTGATATGTTTACTAGTTGACCAACAGTTTACTTTCAGGCTGAATTTCTCAGGCAATATATACATTTCAATTTAAAAATGTTGCTAAGGTAAACAAAGCAGCGATGGTAATCTTAGCTAACTGCTAATGTAATTGCATGTATAGTGGTTACTGGGTTCATTGTTAGGTTATCTATTCAATCTAGAAATAAAAACATAGAGCTGTGAATGATGGGAATTTTGTTAGTTCTGCATCTATGATGAGTGGGACATGAACTTCTAAACTAAGTATGAGGGCAATCCATTACTCCATTAGATATCACCATTGAGATATTTCACTCATAGCCGTGAATGTGGGTCATGTTTGGTGCTTCTAGAATCAGGCGGTCACTAAAGTTAGTAAGATTCATCCTCTTGAGACTTTACATGTTTGTATCAGATTTCCTGGGAATTCATTAAATAACTATCAAGACTGCAATAGTTGTTTCAGTTGGGTGGGCCAACTGGCCATGCCACTACTTTGGTTAAAAACAGCTGTTTGCCAATAGAAATGGGCTAATGTGGGCAGTGAGACTGGACCAAGCAGTATATTTTGCCACAATAAAATCAATAGTTTGTTGATAGTAATTTTTAATAATAGAAGTTTCCATGGTCCTTTTGGAGTTGCTCATTGCCATGTTTAATTGATTTAACTAAGAAGATGGGAATGGGCTGTGTCCATAGACTATATAAAAAGATCTTTATATAGAGTCTGTGGAAGTGACATCAACTTACAAGATCCAGTGACAAAGACTGACTTCACCATATGGGGTTCTCACAGTGCAAAGGTGCCAGAGTAGTTGCAGAGACAAAGTTTCTTCTATTCTATTACATTCAAAGGTAGTGAAAGGGCTCTAAGAGCTGTGGCATATGCATAAATTCAAACAGTAATCTTTGAAACTGGTTCACTATATGTGTTGGGATGAACTGACAGTGTGAGAACAATGTGCCATGAAGTCAACAGGCTGTTCCAAAATAAAGTACTGTTTTTAACTGAGAAACCTTCATCATTCTCAAGTGTCCCAACAATGGTTTGATTGCAGGGTACAAAAATTCATAGTCACATAAAACAGCTTAGTTATTCCTGTGACACAGCATAGGATTTCTGGCAAACAACAAATGGCTCACCACATGACATTGTACCATATCTATGTCTGCCTCATCCATATGTTGTCTTGCTGTTTCTATTCATAGAATAGCTGGAATATGATCTCCATGCTGTACAGATGATATCCAGTCATGCCATCAGTCTTGAAGAATCTTAATAAGTCAGTTTGGGTTTATGGACTCCTGAATAGCTTGAATAAGTACTGTTGCCATAGGAACAGCTCCCCCAAGATTTTAGGCTATGTACTTAGGCTATATATGTTAACATGTTTAACTCTAAGAAATAATGGATGTGTTCATGGTATCCATTATGCACTGTAACTAAGACTAATTATGACAAAAGGAGGTGAGTCATGTACTCCAGCAGCTGCAGCAATCTATATGCTTGGTGACAGTATGCTGATTTAGGAACAATGGGGTTTGTATGTTGTATGACTGAATAAAATATGCATCTCCCACGCAATGTTCTTCAGTGTTCATGATGCATGACCCAAGAGTCTATTTCAACTCCTTGCTATCGCTCTTGTAGATTTAAGTGGTGGACTATGATAGTTCATCAAAGTGAATATTTAACAAACTACCACCAGCATAACTATCATAAATATGTCATAATTTATAAGTTACCGATCCAGGAACTATCTGCACAGGGTTGTTTGCAATGCAGAGACTATGTCAGTTTAACACGTAGAGAAGTCCAGACATTCCTCTCAGTTTGCTCATTAGTGAAACCTTAACTGCTGAAGCTACAGTAAGATCCAGTGAGAGGATCAGGTTAATGTGACTTCAGGAGAATACTACAAGATGAAACCTACCACCTATCCTGACATTTCGCTCCGGTAGGGTATGTCAACGTTAGAGTGATTGTCGCTATCAGATATTTATAGAAATCATCACTGGAGTAAGGCAAGCTGTAAACACTTGGGTTTTATGTGTGAAGGCACTCAGATAGTTCAATTTAGTATAACTGGACAAACTGAAAAGTTAAATCACAGGGAGTGTGTTAATGTCTGAGTTGTTGTTTGGACAGCAAAAGCTTGTCATCCTTCTCTGATAACAACGTCTTTATTTTTCCAGAACATTGCTGTTATGTAAAATCTGACCCCAGATGGCACTGGCAGTCCAGGGTGGAATGTGCTGTCCATCAAAATCCTGGAACAGGCCACAGCTTTATATGCTTAATGTGAAATAGGTGCTGACAGAACTTTCAATATCAGGTGGATTTGTCTTATAGCTTCAAATCTCATCCACAGCTACAGTTTTGATTGAAATTCTCAAATCCTGGCGGCCTGGTGTGTTTTTCTTGTCAGGATGGAAGCACTTCTCAAGTAGTCCCATTTTATCAATGTTCTCTGGGATAAGTTGCCAAACACTTGCATGGAAAGAATATTTCTAACTCCTTGTTTGGTCACTGGGTTTGTGATGTGAATACACAAAAACCTGAATCAAAGTAATCATTTTTTTTTTTTTACATTGCTACAATAATGGCAGCTGCTGTTCTCCTCACCCATTTCTGGCATTTCTGAATTTGGCTAGGGGCCATTTTTTCACTTTATACATGAACATCAGATCATCACAGACATGCTATCAGTTTGCATTTCTGCTAATCCTGCTTATGTTGATATTTACAATATTTTACCTCTCGTTTACTTGGACCTGTATGTGAATATACACAGGGTTCAGACTATGCGTATTATTTAACACTAAATTATCGTTTGTACAATTTGATCTCATATCACAAAAAACACTGAATTGCTGCTAACAGTTAATCTTTTTTATTATTAATCATTTAATGGTCTGTTAATGAAATAGTGATAAATGCTCATAATAATCTCTGAAAGCCCAATGTGACCTCCTTTAAATATGAATATATTTAAAGGTATTTAAATCTTTAAATATTTATGTCTCCAAAACCCCAAAATATTAAACTCTAATAATCTGAGGAAGCAGCAATTGTCACATTTTAGAAGCTGAAACCCGTTAATCAAATTGAATAATCAAAACTGTTGCTGATGAATCCTATATTGAATGAGTAACCAATTAATCAACTAATTGTTTCAACTCTAATACAGTCTCCATCTGACACTGCTGTCACTGCTCACTTGCTGACCAATGACTGACTTTTATAGCTCCTTTTTCACTTTGGAATGGAGGCACGTGCTTTGGTGTGGCCTATAAATACTCATATATGTGATGTGACAGCTGGACTGGCCCAAACCCTGGGCTAGATTTGGCACCCTGCTTTAAATTTAGTCTTAGGCCTTGACTGGGTATTAGGCCACCCTTTCATATTAGAGGGCATCAAGGTATTAGATGCCCAACAGTCAGTAACATTGTGCTGATGGTTTAGATGCCACAGATATGTGTGGTCATTGTAGTGGGTTGGGGCAAACCTCAGGATAAAAGTTTATTGTCTGCCTGTTCTCCATAATTTTCCATAAAGACAACAGGGAATGTTGCATGCTAAGACTGGAATGTAAGCCACGTGGCTCAGGAATTCCCATTTGTTACCCTGGAGAATTCACTACAATCAAGACTGCAGTGACCAGTCAAGGTGGATCAAAGCGTAAGCCTGGAAAGACATGTTTTTGATGACTTGTTATCAACATGCTTTGATGACTTGTCAAACTAAATCTTGTCATCAATGGAAGCCTTGAAATTGGAGCAATTATTACTATCCCTGCAATCTACAGCTGTCTGGGATTTTTTTTTATCAATAAGTACAACTTCGGATGGTTGGAGTTTTATTTTTGAATCCTTTTGAAGAAACTTGAAGCTGTTCCAATGAACATGTTTTATCAGCAATTTATCAAATGACAATATTTATTGAGTAATAAACCCACAGAGGTTTTTTTATTACTTTTATTATTTTTATTGCTTTAATTATGACTCAGCTCTGTAGTTTCCCTCTGGTCCTACAGCGTGTTTTAGAGTTTTTCAATTAATTTGTTTTGGTTTTCCTGCCCACAAACTTACTGTTTTTATTGACTTGCATTTCCAGACACAACAGGCAACAACTTTTTGGGGAAAAAACTTATAAATACCATCTTTTTGCCACCCACACCAGCACCAAACAGCAGACAGGCAAACTCAGTGACATATTTATTTACAGCTGTAGAGCCAGATATTTCCCTCTGGAGTTGGTGGAGCTAAAAGGGGCATGAATATTAGAGGTTATTAGCGGGACATAAACACAGCTCCAAATGAATGATATGTGTGTTCAAACCAAGCAGTGTTGTTCGAAGAATTAATTCACAGAATGTTGTCACAGAGATATATTTGAGCTTATCTTCATATCTTTTTAGGTTTTGGTGATATGTCTTTTGCCTAAAAGTTTAGATCTTCAGTATTTCATCAAAACAACACTTTTTGCATCCATGCCTGACATGTTGTAGTGATACATTTTGTTATCATTTATGTTTATGTTATAATATATTTTTTATAATCGTAAAGCTCACAGTTTTAACCACAAACAAACCCACACTCCCCTGCTTGACCCGTTGAACGGGAGTGACACCGAAAATGAGCCGAGCTGTTACAGTAGCTTCTCTGGATTTTAATGGCACCTGCCCAGAAATTAAAAATAAACCAACTAGTGTCTAATTCAGTGTCAACCATTCTGTCAGCATTACTCTGCCTAAGTCATTTACAGTGCTGCACATGTTTCTATATTTCATCACTCTCATGCCCCTGTAGTGCCCGTTTTAATGCCCTTTGCCCTTGGCGTCATTCAGACTCCCTGGCACTGTTTGAATGGTGGCATAGACATTGTAAGCACTTGTGTGTGCTGCTTTACTACGACATTTGACTCAGTGATATTGAGCCCACAGCTGAAACTAATAGTTATGGATAGGAAAGAAGGCACTGCAATTAATCTCCAGTTAAGAACCAGATCTCCTTGGAGCCAGCGTGCACTCACTGAACTCCCAGAACTAAGATAAGGAATGTACTTAATGTGTTGGTTTGTCAGATTTTATTTTTTTTGTTTGAACTGAGACATGCAGTCAGTGTTATCTTGCACCCTTTCCTCTCGTATGCTTGTGTCTTTTTCCTGGAAACAGGTGGGATTCAAAGAGACTGGTTTCAAGCATCATTAGATTTCACCGCAGTCTTAACTCTTCTGTCTGCTATTACAGATGAAGATAAACATTTCTCTCACATGGACTGAAACCTTTGATAGACTCAAATACAAGCCTTTCAACATTGCATATAGACAATCTTATCCATATTCTATAACAGACATTTAACTTTTATAATGTAGTTGGACTGATAAAAATGACAGTAGTCCACTCTTTCAGATTGAGGTCTATGTTTTGCAGGATGTTTTGGCAAATTTGCTCAGGATGTCTCAATGCATGATTCAGAGGTGATAGTGCAATGACATCACCAGGGTGCTATGGAGGGGATTTTAGGGGCGGGGGGTTGTTTCTCTGTTTGTAATTAAAAGCGTTGTTGATGTCATATGTGATCACAAAGAGTGCACTTGCTCGGGGTCCCAAGACTAGTGTTATACAGCCTAAACACACACACATGCATGCATAAACCCTTATACACCCACACAGACACAAGCTACAGACAACATACATATAGTCAAATGGCTTATACTGCAAATGTTTACTATGTAGCCAAAAGTGATCATATTAACTGTCAAAATATCTAAAATTATTAGTTAACAGTTGAAGTTAGCTGCATGAAAAAATACTGTGAAATAAAAAACATAGTTAAAATTTGGAATCCAAAACATGGTGAGAGGTAGTTGGGCCTATCTGACAGCTGTGGTGTACTTCAAAATACCATAACATGTACTATATCAGCTGATATGGCCCAAAATATGAGTGGAAAGAACATTCACGTAGTGCTGTAACTTCTCAATGTGATTCTCTCAGCTCACTGTGTGTTTAAGTAATCAAGTTTACAATACAAGCACACTACAGGCCACCTCAACAGGACTCATGCTGTTATAAGTGATTAATGTAGCAGAATTGAATTTAGAGTCTGTCATCAATGGATTTATTTTCAGGATCTGGATAAAATGTTCAGACTCAGACTTTAATGTCAGCAGAGAAGGTTAGAGCACCCAGGAGTGCCACAAATGTGCCTCCAGCCCATCAACACTCAGAGTGAGATACACAACCCTTGTGAGAGAACAGGACGCGTCAGGAATGTACACACCTCCATACAACACACAAAAACATACACATGGTGCTGGGTAATTATGGATCTGTATTCCAGATTAAAAATGTAACATAGGATGATATTATCCAGTTGTAATCCTGTGTGTGTGAACAGTTTGTTTGTGTTCAAAACTTGAAATGTTATTTATGAACAGGAAGCTAAAAAAGACACACGAATGATACTATTTTCTCTCTCTTGTCTCTGTTCTTAATGTAGACAGAAGATGAGGTCCAAAAGCAGCGGGGTGCAGAGCCCGGCCAATGGGGTGCTTGGGGTTCCACATGATGACCGTGACATCAGCCAAGAACAGGAAGTGGGTTTGCCTGTGAAGAGCCTGAAGGCCAAAGTTCAGCAGAATGAGGGTGAGGATAAAGTAGAGGTCGAGGTGATCACTGAGAAAGAGAAGCTACTGTTGGATTCTCCTGAGGCTGGAGAAGAAAGAAGGGCCGTCATGGATCTGTCCAAAGAGGATCTTCTGAAACTGCTGGGGATCATGGAAGGAGAAGTTCAGGTGGGTAGCATCCCTTTGATTTTTGACCTGCTGTGGCAAGTTAAAAAACAATGGGGAAGGAAACATGTTTATGAAGGGCACGGAGGTTGAATAAAGAGTCAGTTGGACTTGAAAGTGCCTGTGCATGCTTTGGACTGTGTTACAGATTTTTTTGCACAATAGCTCTATCTTGTGGATGAAAATGGCATTTTAACATGGGTTGAGTGCATAGTCAGATGTGCCATGTGTTAAGTAGAAAAGCTAGTCTTTTCAAACAGGTGCCAGGTTGTTGGTTTTGGACAGATTCCTCCACTATAAGCCAATATGCTATATCATTTATATGTCTTTATATGTCTTTATGGTTTCAGGCCAGAGAGGATGTTATCTGTATGCTAAAGTGCAAACAGACCGCTCCAGAGGCCCTTGAATCACGTTATGGCTCTGCAGTCCCGAGCTCGGCCCTGCAGGCTCTGCAGAGAGACAGCTTCATCACTGGCACTGAGCCACACAACCACAGCGTCTACCAAAAGCCTATGGCTGAGGTCAGTTGTTAACTCTGATACAAATACACTTCCAGAGAAGTCAAACTTCCAGGGGATGATGAAGATTTTATGTTTTTTTATCAACAGGTTTATTTGGCTTTCGAGTCACAAGAACATGTAAATCCACAGAGGATTACAAGCAAAGTCATAACAGAGACATTAACAAAAAATAATGCTTCACAGTGCTTTTGCTGTAATATGAGCTTTACCACTAGAAAACCTAAATAAAAGGAAAATTTGTTAGAAATTTAGTTAGAACTTTTTTGTCACTTACCCTGGCTGTGACTGTGTATGTGTGTCCTCGTTCCTTCTTCAGCTGGAACGTCTGCAGGAGAAGCACAAGGAAACGTACAGACGGATGCTGGGGCAGTTGCTGCTCGCTGAAAAGTGCCACCGTCGCACCGTCCATGAGCTGGACACGGAGAAACGCAAACATGTGGACTACATGAACAAGAGCGACGACTTCACCAACCTCTTGGAACAGGAGAGAGAAAGGTGAGGAGGAGAGAGGAGATACTGGTGCTTATCCCAGCATAAAATGCTGTAGAGACACATTCATAAAATAAAAGGAAGGATAGGATAGAGAAAAGAAAACAATTTAAAACAGTGGGCTAGGAGAAGGGAGATGAGTGGTGAGGGAGAAAGTGAAAACATGAATTGTAGAGCCAACATGGTTTATATAAGCAGTGTGGTATGTATAAAGTGGAAAAGGTGATAAAATCCAAGGATAAGTGGGGTAAAGGAATGCATCAACATCCGAGGATGTGTGAAAGATGGCCTCATCAGCCCAGTGAAGCACGAGAGAGGGGAGAGGAGAGGGCAGAGCTGGTTACTGAAGTGATAACCTCACATACCTTCCTTTGACAGGAAGAAGTACATAGCTTAGGGATGGGAGGAGGGAGGTGGAGTTGAAACTGTAGGTGAGGAAGGGGTCAGGCTCTTCGCTGTGGGAACAAGGGAGGTCAAGGATAGGGAGGGGAGGAGATGAAGCCATGGAGGACCAGCAGGAAAGACAAGTGAAGGGATAATGGACATTACACAGGAACAAATCTCCCATGACATCATCTGTGAAATGAAGTCATCGTTGAGATTGCGACCTGGCCCATTGGTCAAGAGGAGATGGGGGATGAGATGGTGGGAGGAGGGGGGACATACACACTCTCCAACATCAGAAAGGGGGTGGTTACCTCTCGTGTGTGTAGGGGGCCTCATGGAGATCAAACAAGCGTGGTATGGATGTGCACTGAATGTATATGAGAAAGGGGGCCCTACTAATTAAAGTGCTCACAGATGAAAGAGTTTAATTGGCTGTTGCTTGTTGGGGAATCTATTTTGTTGCAATTCCCATAACACATCACTGCTCATTCTCACACAATGAGCTTGAGAGACGAGGATAGTGTGTGCATCAGTTGTACTAATATGAATTAATATGTGGTTCTATTTGCATTCATAGTTTCTCAGAGTAACTGACAGAAGAAGAAAGACAAAGAGAGCTTCAGTAACATACTGCACTGTGTATATACCATAGTCAGTCAAATACAAAAACAGGTCAGAGGCCACTTACATGCTGCATTTCACAAACTGTCAAAACTTCAAACAGTTCATTTGCAACAGTGACCCAGCGGAGGCACACACTACTTCTATTCCTCTGGCTTTTACTGCAAGACACAGGAAACAGACCATGGAATCTAAATCACTGTCGTGACAGCTGAGCTGCCATTGCACTCTGAGGGAGAGGGATGGGAAATGAGCAGCAGACTTCAGCTTAGTGTTTTAGCTACTCCTCAGGCTGCTTTCATGAGACAGGGAATAGAGGAAGTCATGATTTAAAACATTTCAATGAAGAATTTGCTCTTGAGTGTAAATCAGTGTGTCTGTATTAACTTATCTGGAGTAAAGTTGGTTGTTTCATGATTTCAAACAAACTGCTTATATTATTTTGTAGGTTTTGTATGAAACACACTGACTGCATTCTATTGACTGACATTCAGCTAATCTTTACTTCAAAAGACATCTGTCCGGAAGCAAAATGTTTGCATGAATGAATACAGAGAGGTCAAGCAAAGATAAAATCATGAGACGAGAGTCAAATTTCTGGTTTCCATTTTGATGTTCAGGCAAATTAGTGCATCTACCATGTTAGCAAAACTAGTTGTGACAGTACAGGTGGGAAACTGTTAGGGAAAAGAATGACAGCAGCTCTGTGAGGCTGTGTTCAGACACACTTGTGCTTTCGGCTAAAGTTATAACTGAGGGGGATATGAATATTCATAATTTCATGGCAATCCATGTAATAGTAGATATATTTGAGATATTTGATTTTGACCAGAGTGACCAGAGTGGTGAACCGAGTGACCAACATCTATGTCCCTAGCCAAGCCAAGAGTGTGGATAATTAGAAAAAAAAATGAATGAGCTCATGGTGAAAACCTTCAGATGCAGGGGTCAGTGAGTCTAGGCTTCATTTTGAAGTGTTTGGCACAAATCATGTACATCATGAACTCCTTTACTTTCACTTGATCCTGTGCATGTAAGAAAGAGTTGACCTCCTTCTACTGCCAGGTGGTTTCCAGCAGGTTCCTTGGCTTGTACACAGGCTGGCCTCTGTCACCTCACAGGGAGAGGATGGGGGATGATCTTTGCTAGGTCTTGATCTGTCAGCACCCGTGGAGCCCTGAATATCTGTCGCTGTAAAAGGATATAAAACTGGTCATCAGAATGACAGATTAGGAAAATAGCATTAGAAAATATTTGGGTTGAACCCCGCCCCTTCCCAAAAATACATAAAAGCACATGCAGTGGAAGAAAAACATTTATCATTTGCACGGAAATATTAGTGCCAGTACTACTTTGTTCTGACATTCACTCTCTCAGACAAGATGGAAGCATGTCATCGTCTCATCCTTATTGATGTGATCTCCTCCAGCCATCTGGGTGAGAGTGAAGAGAGAAAAGGACAAGACCAAAGGTCTGGTGCCAAACATCCACAGGAATGCAGAGGATGGGCACTGAAGAAACTGGCAACAATCAGTCATTAACACCCTCTCAGACAAGAAAGCAATTTATGTGTCAAGAAGTTCAAATATTTGAGTGGCATGACGGTATGTGTGATGATTAATGGAAGAAAAGGCTCTCATTCATGTTTTCAAGAATGCAAAGTCATGTATTCAAAATGGAAAACTAAAATTATTGTTTTCTTGTTCTTTTCAAGGCACATGATACAAACTACACATCATTAAACAATCTGCACCTGCATATAGTAATATGTAGCCCTACTGTGGCTCTCTAAATATCTTTAAATATCCACTATGCATCTGATTTCTTTCTTTTAGCACAATATCAGTCTTTCATACTTTACATTATCTCTGACTTTCTTGCTTAACACTTAATGCTTTTTCTCTGTCAAGAGAGGTGATTACTGTACAATAGAGTGTTTTGACAGTTTTTTGGCAGGTCATGTCTGCTTCAATCCTCAACCTCCTGACTGTAGTGCCTCTGAGCACATTCCCCAGGAAACATGGGATGAAATGTTGTTCCATGATGGAAAAAATGGCGTTTGTGGGTGTTGGCTTATGGATGGCACCTGTGTGCTTGCTTAAGTAATGTGTTTTCAGTTCTTGAAAACATTTGTATTTGATCAAATATACTGTACAAAGTCAATTTGACCATAGTTTCTTTCAGAGCGCAACCTTCAGGACTGAGTACAGCTCTGACTTGACCACAAGTGCAACATACCACTGACATCATGACTTTGACCTTTGCTTCACAGTAATTTTAGAGGGCCAATTTCTAGGGTGTCAGTGACATCTGACTTTGTAAGTATGAGTTTTCAGGGCTGCACTTTGCAAACTGGATGGCTCCTTTGAACAGTAGCCAGGCATACTAATCCTACTTGGCAATTATTGCCTCTGGTGATATGAACCAATGTTAGATGTTTACTTCCATTTGCAAACTAAGAATCACTGAATTGAGCTCATTTGGCGAGACTTAGGGTTATGAAAACTGATTACCTGTATCTCTACAGTTCCATGCAGCAAGAGTTTGGGCATAGCACTTCATGAACCTATTGTCATGGTTACATTCAGTTCTACCAGATCTTCCTCCTCGTCAAGGGAGACATTCAACTCATCCCTATCTGGTTTCCTCATCACATGTTGGCTTTGCAGGGAACCTTGTTCAAGTCCAGTTTCCCCTCAAGTAGAACTACAACAAACATTCCACTGTCTCCTGTACCAGTGAGATTATGGTTTCCGGTCTGCAGAGACAATATCCTGTGCACTTTGGAAAACTGAGCTGTAATTTAATTTGCATCAGCTTTGCACTGAATTTGATTTTGTAATAACATCATAATAATGATAATAATAATCTTAATAAAGTTTACTGCTTTTTTCAAGTGCCCTTCTATATTTTCTAAATTAAAAAAAGCTGCTGCTAAAAAAAATAGTTGTTTTGCCTCAAACATGCTATGTTTTATGAAAGCATGAAAATTGGGGGGAGTTTGGCCAAAACACACCTCCTGTAGCAAGGGTCCCACCCCCTTCACACTGTCCAAAGCAGAGCAGCACACACTCTCTCATACACACATTACTGCCTTATATGGATGAGGTGACATCACTCACCAGAGGTCCAGTGGTGCTCTGCTGTATTTATTCACCTTTCATTGTCCTGATAACATGCTTGGAATGTGATGGTGGAAGATCTGTGGAAGAGGAGGCCCCTGCTACTTTTTATGCATTCTGAGTGGAAATATATATAATGGCAAAATGTCCAAGTGCCTTTGCAGAGCATCTATAGTAGGTAAGTTCAGCCAGAGTTTGTTTCTGAGGGATGAAACAAACCCCAGTTTCAGGTGACTATTTATTTTGAATGGGGCTCATTCTGAGTGCCAAGAAGTTATTCAAGTTGTTGCTGTGCAACTTGCTGCACAAGTCTACCTGTTGTGCTGGTGCTTATTTGGTTTGTTTTTGCAATGCAAAATGTTCTGGTTGTATATTGTATTAGTCTGTTCCTGTGAGTACACCAGGAGACGATGCAGCTTTGCATTCAGTCTGCTTTGCATGCATTTTGTTGGAACCGGAGATGAGAATGTGCATGAGCAGCATAGAAAGAAGCTAAGAGAAAAGAAGACCACTCGGTGAGGGGTTGTTAGACTTTCACGAACAGTTTGTGTTCTTAGTTTCTATCCCATTAATAAGGATAAAATTAGTATTTGGGATCTGTAGAGTAGATCTTTTCCTTTTTCCCCTCTTGTTTGTTCTGCATAGTAACATATTTTGTTTGTTACTTAGCTTACTGCACACAACGACGTTCTGCTTTTGTCTTAGAAATTGCTTTCAGTATTAAACTGTATATAATGATTTAAATATCTTAATGAGTTTGTGAGTTTAGGTTTGTATTTTAGGGTGTTATGCTTTGAGATTATAACTTCCATAGAGAGACAACAATTTGATCAAACCAGTCTGAATCAGGATTATTGTCAGTCACTATCATTGTAGCATTAATTGGAATAAAACACTGCATCTCAGGATACAAATAATTGAAATTTCTATAACTTAGTATAAAAACACAATTGCAAATTTACTGATTTTGAAATCAATGAAATACTAAACTGATACCTTGCCTGTGTTTTTTATTCTCGACTTTTTAGACTGAAGAGATTGCTTGAGAACGAAAAAGCCTACCAGGTGAGAAAGGAGAAGGAGCACTCTAAACGCCTGGCAAAGGTGCGAGAGGAGCTGGTCAAACTGAAGTCCTTTGCCCTGATGTTGGTCAATGAGCGGCAGCAGCATCTGGAGCAAATGGACCAACAGACTCAGCGGGTCCAGGAATTGAGCCAACAGTTGCAACAGCGGGAGCAAGCACTGAGTGAAGCCAGAGAGCGTGCTCAGGAGGATGGTCACAGGGTGCTGAGTCTGGAGGCTGAGCTTAAAGAAAAATCTACCAAGCTCACCCAACAACACGAAGAAATGAGTGCCAAACTGGCTAGTCAGGAGGTCAACAACCGTCAACTCAATGGCAAACTTTTGGGGCTTACACATAAAGTGGATGAGCTAGAGGAGAGCAACAGGGCTTTGAGGAAATCTGAGGAGGAGCTGCAGGAGCTCAGGGAGAAGATTGGCAAAGGAGAGTGTGGCAACTCTAACTTGATCGCTGAGTTGGAGAACTTACGAAAGCGTGTGCTGGAGATGGAGGGAAAGGATGAAGAGATTACCAAAACTGAAAATCAGTGTAAAGAGCTAAGAAACAGGCTACAAGAGGAAGATAGTAAGAGTAAAGACCTCAGGCTTGAAGTGGAGAAGCTCCAGAAAAGAATGATGGAGTTGGAGAAACTGGAGGGTGCATTCAGCATCAGCAAATCTGAGTGTGTACAATTACACGGTGCTTTAGAGAGAGAGAAAGGTCTGACCAAAGAGCTCTCAGATGAAGTTGTAGGTCTAAGGATCCGTATGAAAGAGCTTGAGTCTTCTGAACTCAAGTTGGAAAAGTCTGAGCTGAGTCTCAAGGATGACTTGAGTAAGCTTAAGTCATTGACAGTTGCTTTGATGGAGGAACGAAAGACCTTGGTGGAAAGAATGAAGTCAGATGAGAAGAAAAAGGAGGACTTGAGTACAATGGTTAAAGTTGAGCAGGGTAAGGTTATGGAGGTTACTGAGAAACTGATAGAGGAAAGCAAAAAGCTGCTGAAGTTGAAATCAGAGATGGAAACCAAAGTAGAAACTCTAACCACAGAAAAGGGGGAGTTAAGCTCTAAGTTAGCATATGAAATTGATAAATCCAAGGATCTTAATTCTAAAATCAGCCAAATGAAAAAGAGGTTAGATGGATTTGAGCAAGCAGAAAAGCTATCAGTGAAGAATTCAGTGAAATGTGAATTGGTGAGAATGCCTGACCCTGCAAGAAGAGAAGACAACAAAATTAAGGAACTGACTTTTGAAATCGAACGCCTGAAAAATCGCCTCAAACAACTTGAAGTGGTAGAGGGAGATTTGATCAAGACAGAGGATCAGTATGATGTGTTAGAGAAAAAGTTCATGACTGAACAAGACAAAGCCAACATTCTTTCCCAGCAGGTGGAGGAAATGAGGAATCAGATAGCACGGAACAAAGCAATCGAGAAAGGAGAGGAAGAAAGCCAGGAAGAGGACCTTAGACAACGATGCAAGAGAGAGGAGGTCAAAACCAGGGAACTCCAGGCAGATGTGGTAGCTCTCAAAGAGAAGATCCATGAACTGATGCACAAAGAGGACCAGCTGTCTCAGCTCCAAGTGGACTACTCTATCCTGCAGCAGAGGTTTTTGGAGGAGGAAGAAAAAGCAAAAAATATGGGTACTGAAGTTTTCCATCTCACCAAAGAGCTTGAGGTAGTGAAGCGCCAGAGTCGAGCACTAAGGCCCAGCTTGAATGGGAGGCGGATGGTAGGTGTTGCTGTGACATCCACTGGAGTACAGACAGAGGCATCATCCACTGGGCCAGCAGAGGAGGATACCCCAGCTGTGTTTATCAGGAAGTCTGTTCAAGAAGAAAATCACATTATGAACAATCTCAGACAGAAGTGCTTGAAGAAACCAACAGAAAAAGCTAGCGCTATTGACCGTTGTCCCTCATCTAGCAGTGATCTGGGCAAGAAATCTTGGATTCCTTGGATGAGGAAAAAGGACACCACCCCTCAAGAGACCAACTTGGAAAAACATCTGCATATTAATGGGAATCATTTGCCCTCTGAACTGACCATGTCCCCAAAGCAAGGGCAGCCTTTACATATCAGAGTAACACCAGACCATCAAAACAACTTGGCCACTCTTGAGATCAGTAGCCCTACTACAGAGGATGCTTTCTCTAGCTCAGCTCCCCTTAGCCCCAACCCATCTCAACCGAAATCCAGGATCACAATCATTCCCACCTACTCTAGCACAACCCCCAAAAGAAAGCCCACTATTGGGTCTCAGGGCCCTGAAAGAGCCAAGTCTCCAGTCACTATCACAACTATATCCAGAGCCAAGTCTCCAGAAAGCAGCCGAGTTTCCTCCACTGCCTCAGGAAGGCCCTTGTCTCCTGTCTCAATAATGACAGTTAGCACTGCTGTAGTGCCTGAAGCATCTGCCTCCCCAGAGCCCCAGGAGATGACCATGGGTAGAGCTGTGTTCAAGGTTACCCCAGAGAAGCAAATGGTTCCGGTGCCTATACGGAAGGGCCATAACAACACCAGCATCATCACAACCACTGAAGATAACAAGATCCATATTCATCTAGGCAACAACATCACCCCAAAAATGGTAGTCAGACCAGTGGCTGCTGTAACAGAGAGCAAGGAAATGACTTTATCAACTGGGACGGTTTTGCGCTCCCCCCGCCAAATCACCACCACTGCCACCAGGAGCACACAGAGCAAAGTGATGAGCAGCATCACCATTTCTCCTGTTACAGCCACCACTTCCAGACCAACACAAAGTATGGTAAGTCAATTCATTTGAATCACAAATGAACACATTTCACATTTTTTAACAAATAAACATAAAAAATATCCAACAACAAGGTGCTCTAGATAATCCCTACACATTATTAGAATATATTAGAATATATTTTTAGTATTTGAGTATTAGAAGTAGTATGAAGTAGAATTTCATTCTTTTCCTTCAAAGGCAGATATCTTAAAATATGGGAATAATAAAACTTAAACTATCTGCTCCACATCAGGCAAGTCACACTAGTGTGTACTTTTGTTGCAACAATATAGTTATGTAATAATATAGTGGTTATCTATTCATCCAAACACTGTCTGTACCACTTGGCTGGAGCCAATCCCAGCTGACTATATAAAAAGACTGAAGCTATTTCAACCAGTTTCCGGTCTATGTGCCAACACACACTAAACTAGGTAAATCAGCTAGATAAGGTCATGTATTTTGCATACATGAGAATGATATTGATATGATCACTTTACTCTTTATCAAAAGGTGGATAAGCATATTTTCCAAGACTTACTCTAAAGACACAATTCCAAGATGACAATGGATCAAAATTTCTCAGTAAAACAGATAGTTACAGTTCTATTTGCCCAGGTTTTGACATACATATTTAAAGACTGAGAGCACTAATTAAAGCTTTTTACATTGACTTTTTGGAACATGTGTGACATTTCATAAGGTGAAATAAGTTCACCAATAGCTTCATCTCGGGCTACTAGAAATGTGTGAGAGGCAACACGGTGTTTGGTGTTTCAGTGAGCCTCTCAGTTTGCTCTGTGTGTATCAGATGGATAGCGTGACAGAAATGGGCCCTGTGAGCAGCCCTCAGAACAGCAGAGCTAATGATGTGGCATTGTGCCACACTGCTACAGTCATGCTGTAATTTATGGTTGTGATACAGTGTTTATATACACAAACAGGGCCCAGTGCCCTCTGGCTGACAGAAAACAGTCCTGCACCAGTAACAGCACACTGAAACATAGTATGGACAAGTGCTCACAAACTATGACTGAAATGAAAGAATGGATAAATATTTACATTTTTTTTCATCCATACAGTTCCTATAGAGCGTGTGATTACATTGTTTAAAAAAATGTTACTTGTTACTTTTCTTGTAATGGGTTTCACCCCTTTTCCATTATTTATGTTCCAAAGGTTCAAATGCTCTCTTGTCTTCATTCCGTGGCCTGAGAACCTGTACTCTCTCTCTCTCTTTCTCTATTGTCAGACTGGGCATGATGCCCAGCCACCTCGCACAGGGCTGACCCGCATCCCAATGTCCAAGAGCCTGAAGACGGGGAAAGCTGTGCTGGGATCTCTGGGGATCTCTGGTGGAGTGAAGCTTGAGTCACGAACTGAGACTCAGTCTATGAGGATAGAAGTTAAAAAATCCACGGTGAACAGCAGTACTTCACAAAATGCAGGAAAAGCCTGATTTGCATAACAGTACAAACACAACACTTATTTAACTATGGTGCTTCAGAGAGATTGTCAACACCCACAATTAGAAACTCTGATGATGACTCTTTACAAATCAGCCAGACTTTATAAGGCACATTATATTTGTAATTCATTAAGCCATTCATTTTCAACTTTTTGTAAAGTCTTTTGTACCAGTCTGTGTCATATCTATTTCCGAGATACAGATAGAATCATATTCATTGTATTTTACAGTGTGCATTGTAATGGGCATTTGGGTAAAATATCATATCAGAATGTGCTGCCACTAACTGCTTCGCTTTGAGTGATTGTCTCACATATATGAGTTTGTTTATATATTTTATATGAACACATTATAGGTCAGGATACTTGTTTTCATGTAAATTATGTTTATTTTTCCTGTGGATTTGTACTTTAAATAAAGATGATTTATAAGGGAAGTGTGGTGTGTTCATTTATGAAGGAAATGAGAAGCACAATGAGAAGCACAAACATGTAACAGTTTTTTGTTTGTTTGTTTAAATCAAGATTCAGATTTAAATACTTTGTTATTAGATAATAAAAATTGTCATAACGAAATACAAATGTGGTCTTGATTCTCCAAATGTTTTTCATCTTAAATTCAGGACAGTTTACAACTACATCGGTAAAAAAAAAAAAAAAAAAAAAAAGTTTAAACATAATAATCATTATAATATAATACTTTACAGTCACATTTATCGTGTGTACGCTTCAGAATGTGTAGGGGGCGTCTTTATTTTTCTGCGATGATGTAACAGCTACGTATCGACATCCTATTGGCTCAGACGCTTCCGGCTTCTTCCTCGGGAGAGGATCAACCAGAAAGGTAAAAGCTGTAGTACAACAAGTAGATATTTGAGAGGGATAGAGGAGAAACTTCTCTCCTTACACTGTGTCAACCTTAACCTTTCGGTTCTGCCTCTTGTTTACTGTGTGGTATTATCGAGGAACAGCCGGCCGTCAACTAAAGTGGATTATTTTGCTCGGAGCGGATTGCAGCCATGATGGCGTCAAGCTACAACGCTAAGGAAGAGGACGGACACAACTCGGGCGCTGCGGCTCACGGCGCAGCCGCCGCCGCGAAAAGTAAAAAACCGGACAACACTGCGTTTAAACAGCAAAGACTACCAGCCTGGCAGCCCATCCTGACAGCAGGCACAGTGCTACCTGCTTTCTTTGTTATCGGTCTCATCTTTATCCCCATCGGCATCGGCCTGTATGTCACATCAAGCAACATCAAAGAGTTCGAGGTACAGTAACAGTGGCTGTCATGTCCGCTTGTCCTTTAACCAGATCAACTCTGTTTACTCAGAGGCCACCACTCACAAGCTTCGTCTTGTTTATTCTCCATTGTCATTTCCAACATAGTAAGTTTTCGCAAACTACTGAGATGACGGCAAGCTATGTACTGTAAACCTGTTGACGATTTATGGATCGTGTCAAACTGACAAGGAAGAACAAAAATACCCAGTGATACATTAGCAGCTTGAAAATACCTGTACACACCCAGTTGTTGATCATTAATTGACTTTTTTTTTTTTTTTTTTTTTTAGCTCCAACTAATTTAATAGTGTAATGAAAGATTATAGTTTTAAAACATATCCACATAACTTATTCACAACACTGCAATGTACTGGTACTGTTGAATTCTATTTAATTATACTGTGAATTTAATGTATTGTCCATACTGAGGGTTTTTATTAAAAATAGTCCAATACAGTCCAGAATACCCGTGGATATTAAAAACTTAGGTATTTTGGACTGTACTGGTTTTATATTAGCTGTTTTAATTATTGAGGGTGTGTGAAATGTTAGGGACGCATTGAAGTGTAGGAAACTGCTCAAAAAATATTGGACATCCATATAAAACAGTAAAATTTAATTTGAAAGTTGGATCAATGCCTCTCAAAAACCTAAATATAACCCGTATGAACATTTCCTCTTTCATTCAGACCATTTCTTAGCTGTTTACTGTAAAAGTCTGTGTTCCTCATTTTCAGATTGATTATACCGGTGTGGATAGTAGCAGTCCATGCTACAGCTGTGCCGAGAACTTCAGCTGGAACAGCACAACGCCGTGTTTCTGTACTGTGAACTTCACATTAATGCAACCGTTTGAGGTGAGCCAAAGACCTGCCAGCTTACAGCATGCAGACCCTATGAATAATATATGCCTTTAGCTCAGATATTGATTTTATTGCTTGTGCAACAAAAGCAATATAACTTCTCTCCTGACACTTAATGTCCATTAAGAGCTATTTTGAGTCCAAAGTCAAGCACACTCAAGGTTTGTTTGGGACCTTCATTGCCATTGATTTTTATAGTCTTAAAATATGGGGTCCGGTAACTTTTAGAGGGGTTTTATTGATTGTTTTGAAAAAGTTCACAGTCGGTTGCAATTCAGTCTCAGCAGATTTCAGTTTAGACACATATGTATCAATTGTATTTGTACAAATTGATTTTAATATTCATTGTATATAAAATTAAATTGGGATAAAACTACATCTGTTTGATCTAAAACTCCTGAGGTCCCAGTTCTGTCACATATATTTATAACTCAACCACTCTTCCCCTGCAGAGCAATGTCTTCATGTACTACGGCCTGTCCAACTTCTATCAGAATCACAGACGCTATGTGAAGTCCAGGGATGACAGTCAATTGAATGGTGCCTTGTCTGCTTTGAAGGTATAATGTTGATATATATTTTTTGTACATCAGGTACAGATTTTAAAAAGCCTTTTGCTTTAGTTTAACTGTCACTGTTGTTAAAGGAACCAAGCAAGGAATGTGAGCCATACAGAAAGAGTGATGGACTGCCCATTGCTCCATGTGGAGCCATTGCTAACAGCCTTTTCAATGGTAAGTTGAAATGATTTGAATGGTAGGGGTTTTTCCTACTGTGTGTTTAGCTACTCGTATCTGACCATTAAAGACTCACACTAAAAGCTCAGTACGTAAAAAAAAAACAAAAAAAACGACAGAAATTTACAGAAATTCTGCTAATTTGTTGCACTTTCAACGTTCTGTTATTGAACAAGCATCTTTGTTTCAGACACTCTGGAGCTGTATCATATTGATTCTAATGGCACTAGTAATGCAGTCACTCTGGTAAAGAAAGGCATTGCGTGGTGGACAGACAAACATGTGAAATTCAGGAATCCTGGTGGAAACAACAACAACCTCACTGCATCTTTCCAAGGTGAGTTTTAACAAACTTTAACATCAAAACTCTTAAAAAAAAAAAAAAACACCTAAAAGTTGTACATTGCACTGAGTAGCTTGGTTTTGTCTTATCCTTTTTCAGGCACAGCTAAGCCTGTGAACTGGAGGAAGCCTGTGTATGAGTTGGACCCATCGGATCCTGACAACAACGGCTTTATCAATGAGGATTTCATCGTGTGGATGCGCACGGCTGCCTTGCCCACCTTTCGCAAACTCTATCGTATCATCCAGAAGAAGCCCAACGCGACCCCCACTCTACCCAGTGGCAGATACGTCTTGAACATCACTTACAGTATCCTTTGGATTGAGCAATCAAAATAAGAGGAGGCCTTATAAGCTGTGTGGTTTGCTAGTATGAATTTTACTTAACCATGTCAAGTTTCACGCAGCACGATGTTTCTTGTTGAATCATTTTGGAACAAAGTTGAATATAGAGAGCACCAAAACACACAAAAAACAAGTAAATATTTAGATTATTGTCAGTCTCACTCTGTTTAATATTCACAACAAAACCTTTTTCAGAAGACTGGTATGACAAGTTATCTTCAAACCCCCAAACATTTCATTTTATTTCATTTCATTTTCCTTTTTTCTGGATTTTCACATTTCTCTTGAAAATGTGATTATATTTTTTAAGTATTCTGCCAGTAAACATGAGTGTGCTGTGGGTAGTTTTACTGACAGCACGTCTGCAGTTTTTGAGTATTTAGGTTTTGTGGTTGTACTGTTGCTGCTAATGCTGCAAAAAAAAAAAAAAAAAAAAAGATAGTGCAGTTCTAAGCAGCAGTTTATTTGTTGTGTAGATACTTGACAATGCTTAGAAACGTGTTAGTGCTTCCCCAGTACATTAAGTGTTTATGTGGAGGTTGTTTATAAGTTCTGTTATCAAAGGTACTTTTTGCTTGAGTGCAGAAGCTCCAGTCCAGCTCCAGCTTTTCTTTAACTTCTTGTGATCAGATTATCCTGTGCGCAGCTTCAATGGTCGCAAGCGTATGATCCTGAGCACCATCTCCTGGATGGGAGGAAAGAACCCCTTCCTGGGCATCGCCTACACCACCGTGGGCTCCATCTGCTTCTTCTTGGGTGTCGTCTTGCTCATCATCCACCATAAATATGATACACGCAACACCAGTGCAGATATTCCAAACTAAAAACTGTTGTTGTATTTCTCGTCTCTGCATGCATGGGTGACCCCCACAGGGTCTGTTCTGGACTGCTTGTTGACTTTTTCGTTTTTGTGTGAATACACTGGTCTCTGTAAAAGTCTTTGTTTGTAGAGGGACAGCACGGTCTGAAGTGTCTCATCAAAGGCTATGTTAATGTGTAGGACGTATAAAAAAAGAAAGACACTTGAGTCCGTGTCTCTGTGCATATGGCTTCAAGTTGGCTGCTGACATTGTCATTGCTTGTAGTCAATCATTTTTTTTAATCTTCTATTTATCTTTACATTATCAGAGTGTCTGTGTTTTATTTTAGCAGTGCTTTGCAGATTGTTTAATTATTGAAGGATGTATGTATTTTTAAAGTCTTTGTCCATACTATGTACTGTAATATGTCCTGCTGATGAATGTACCATTATATTGCATCGACATACCTCTACGGTTTTGAGATGATATTGAAATATAAGGATAATCGTCGCTTGCTTCTTGCTTGCTGGTAATTATGGTGAGCATCGATGTTCAGCAAGAAGTATTTTACCCTGGAGAGAGATTATTCATGACAAATAGACCCCGAAGTATAACTGGTTGTATAAAGAGAAAACCAGTCAAAAAAAAGTATCTTTTTTTAAATTATTTAAAATACTCTAACAATCCACTGCTTATTCCTGACAGAAACACGGTCCTTTACCACTATACCCAGTATTCTCTGATCTTCTGGGAAACTTCTCTGGCTGATAAGAGCACAAAATTTCTGTAGTTTACAGTTTGGCCTGAGTGTTAACTTATCCTGTGTTCTTCAATGTTGACCAAATATGCACTTTAAAAGTGTCACATTTGTCTGGTTTTCTGTTGTGTTTCACTTCATCTGTTATAATGTTACGTTCTTGATTAGAGAATAAGTAGTAAATTGTTTAAATTTGAAATCTATGGGTTTTATAAGGTTTCTAGGGTCCAATTAAACAACCTGGTCTATGACATCACTGCCACTATTTTTGTGCTTTTTTTCTTCCGAAAAGTAACAGATATTTAATCTATTGTGTTTATCCTCTAGCCTTTACTTCCTCTTCCACCTCTGTAGCTAACATTAGTTTAGCTAACATTAGTTAGTTAAGTGCAAATCTGGAGAGATTTATCATATGTTTCTGATCATGCGTGAACTCACATTTTGTGTAATATAACCAAACTCCTAACTTAGAAAAACACAAACACTAATGGTATCTTGCATTTAATCTTTTAATACAAATGTAATACATATGACCAACCACAAGATGTCGCCATTTTATGTCTAAGAAATATTTCTAGCATATTCACTTAAAAGAGGTCCATCACTACAGAGATTGTAATTTCCTCCATCAGTTGTGGAAGTTAGTTTGTTGAAATTGGACTTAATGACACATGGTGTATCATTTTAATTTTCTCTCTCTCATTGTTTCAGTATTAATCATCGCCGTTACCCGCTGTTCGCCATGATTGAATTACAGTTGTTTAAACTACGAAATCCTAAAATGACTGTTTGTACCACAAAAATCTTCAACACACAGCTTTCCAGATGGCCCATCACTAACAGTGCCACAGACGGACTGATAACACCATGAAGGAAAAGAAGCAAAAGAATGACAAATGAAACATCAGTAAATTTTTCCATCAGCATCCCATCTGGTTTTTGTAATGATGCTTTTGTTCCCAAACGCTGTAGAAATAGTTCACTTCTAATCAGAGTGAAACAGTTTTCAGTGTGAGGTGAACTGTATTAATACTCAGATTTGGTTAAGATTTGATATATAAAAAACTTATTTGAAAGTGAGACATATTATGTAACACATTATGTAATGATTATATGAAATTGTCTAACATCTTATCCCCTTTGCAGTCTGAAGTATTAGTGACTATTCCTCCTACAGTTTTTTTCAATGATCTTCACCCGTTACTGTGGCTGAAATTATACTATTGATGCTTGCAAGCTGCTAATTAAAAATTCATTGCAAAATCAATGTTCCATTGTGGTGGGCTTTGCTGATCCTTGCATGGAGCTAGAAATTACTGTAGCCATACTTGACAAATGGCCTACCCTTGTTTCTAAATCCCAGAACAAGCACTGCTTCATTGCACGGTGCAGTGTAAGCCATCGCTTAATTGCCGTGGTTAACCAGAGAGCTCTTTGCCAGCAAACTGTAGAAACAGCATATTGGCAGGGTTAATGTTAAAACAAAACATTATATATGTGTATATGTTTCTTGGATAAAAGAAAATCATACTAGTTACTGTTCCTCATTGTTAGAGCATAACACGGAAAAGAAAATGACTGTAATTACTAATAATGAATAAAAAAAGGTTGTTTGGTTGGAAGTTGGGCTAATTAGCCTGGCCCTGTGCTATAGCCTTCACCAGTCACATCTATATTACTTGAGTGATTGTGCTGTGTGTGGGCTGTTTACTGCTAGATTGCTAAATAAGACACAGCAGTGGCAGAATCATCCAGTCTGACTATTAAGTCCAATTCAACAATTATGCAGATGCTGAATGTCATTCATCAACTCTCTTCTGTGCAGATTTGCAATCTGGGAAATTATTTGCTCCAATCAGTAACACCATACAATCACAACATGAGTCTCTTTGAATATCATTATTTGATTGGTCAAATGATTAGCTGGAAATGAAAAAGCAAAAAAAAAAAAAAAAAAAAAAAATCACATCACATCAATTTGTTTTACTTTTAGAACCTGATGATTCCTGCCACAAATGTTTGCCACAAGCTTAATTCAGAGCATACAAATACTTTGGGTAGTAGATAAGTAGTAGATCAGGAAACCTCGCTATTTTTTTTTTTTAAATGGCGCATTTAAGTTATATATTGTATATGCGATGTAGTTCTCTATATTGGGCAGTAGGGGGCACCAGAACCCAACCAGTGAGCAGCCATGACTTGGGCAGAGATCTGCAGGACAGACAATCGCTGAAAGACTTTTATTATTCCCAACAAGGGCTCAATTACCTATATTATAAATAAACTTGTGAAATAAATGAACTGATGTAAATACGTTTATCTTTACTCGCTCTTCAATTATACACAACTCAGCAAGAAAGTAGGGACTCGCTGTAAACAAAAGATTTCTGTCAAAACGCGAAAATTCAACTTTTATTCAAATCTGACATAAGAAATGAGTTAAAGTTGCCTGTTGCGCATTTGAAACACTTCCTGTCTTTCACTGTTGTCTGGCTCACTTTGCCCCTGCTGTGAAGTCACGTTGGCACTGGAAACTCATTAAATCCACAGACCAATGGAATGTAGGGGGGGAAATGTAATTTCCAAACAGTGGATCGCTCTTAGCGGGGGACATACATCAACTGACAGGGAGAGGTTTCGTAACAAACCCATATGATGGTAAATTGAGAGTTGGGAACTGCCCCCCTATTAAGTAGCCGATGGTGGAAAGATTCTTCCCACTTGGACAGAGGCTTTTCCTCCTTGGACATCTGCTGGCGGAGCTTCCAGTAGCCAGAGAGAGGAGAAAGGGGTCCAACCCGCAGCTCCTGAAACTTCTCTCTTACTTTCCAGAGGGGGAGTCTTGAAGCAGGCTGCTCTCTAAATTGATCCGCTCATTTTTTGGGGGTTGAATAGGTGAGTAGACGGACTTTTATTCTTTACATGTTGGTTATTTGCTGCTGTTTTTTTTTCTTTTTAGAATAAATTGAACTAATTTAACTTTTTTTAAAAAAAAAAACTTTTTTAAATTTTTTGTTGTGGTCTTGTACCACAGTTCATTCCTCAATAATTCGACCTGTGCGATTGAAAACCCACGTATGTTTTAATTTGAGCGCTTTCAAAATGAACTCAAAACGCTTAAAATAACATTTTTTTAAAAAACAAACTTATTTTCAAGGATACAAACTGACGCCCAGTAACTTTATTGAGCCTAACGGTTGGAAAATTAACAGACAAATCATTATTTCATAACAAAATCAGACAAAAACACAATGATGATGAGAAATGATCACGTTGCATTTAAATTGCAATTTTTTTGCGTAATTAAGTCATTTTGATCAAATAAGCTCCTTGAATCTAAGGGGCCATTTGAGAGTCATTTTGGCCCCCGTAGATGCAGTTTTCCCGCTTGTGCACCAGGCGGGGCGCACAGCCTGTGTTGTAAATATCACAGAATCCGAAGTTGAGATCAGGATATAAACTGGGTCTATTAGTGTCTGCTGAGACTGGTAAAAGGAGAAACCCCCTCTCACATAGGGTTATTCCATTTCTGAGCAAGTATAATAGTGGATTTAAATCTGCCAATGGTATTAGATGAATGCATGTAAAAACCATTGACCCTCATTAGTTTCTGAGTCAGTCATAAATACTCAAAGATGTTTCTTACTACAGAGGAGAGGAGATAAGGAGGCAACTAGAGGTCCTAGGATCCAAAATATGAGTTTTTAAAATATGAGCTTTTTAAAAGAGGTCACAATAAAGATGCTCCAATATATTTTATGCATTTAAATTCATACACATTTACTGTGTGGTAATGTAAAATCACACACAGATTTTTTGTGACTTGATAGTTCATCAGAAGTCATCTCTGAAGGGCTGGAAGTGAACCGTAGATAAAATTATTGACTACTGTAAAGAAAAAAGAAAAAAAAAGAAATGACTATAACAGTTAGACAAGACAAGACACATAACATATATCATTAAATCAGGTGAGCATTTTTCTCAGTCGCTAATTACTAAATACCTACAGCAGTTAGTAATAACTATCTACCCTAGGGTGTGGGCGTCTGATGGAGGGAGTAAGGTGTGGCACTTGTTGGGTTTTTGTAATCATGATCAAAGGCAATGATTAAAATGAAAAGAGCTGTTAATTTCGATTCCACATTAAAAAGATATAATTCAGGGCAGAATCTGTGTATGTTGTGGAGGAATACTATGTACTTTTTAGTTCCTTAGCTCTCATTCTGTTTAGATCTGCCTGTCTGGGCAAAATTAATCTGTCTGTTAGATGTGGTGACTACACCACACTGACGAAAGGCAGATTTGTAGATCTGCAGATTTAAGTTATTTTATGTCTTTGTCCGCAGACTGATTGATGCGCTGCTGACCCTTAAAGACCAAACATGAAGATAGGGCTGTCACTAGCCACGGCTGTGTTCCTCACAGCCTTGGTATCCTCCATAGATGCTCAAGGTAAATGAAACCACCTGGTCTCAGTCCACTTACATACACTATATAACACTGTCTCTTTATCTCCTCCTTCTTTTCCTTCACCTATTATCTCTATTGGTTCTTATGTTACAATGACTAGTCATTTACTTTAATGTCCGTGAGTCATCGCATGGAAATACTGAAGTATTTGTATTGATAAACTGAATAAAGTTGTTATTTCATGTGTATGGTATCTGACTATGTGAGTTTTGAACTAATGACTGATTTTGTTTTTTTGTAATTGTAATGTTTTTATCCCTCATTTGTAGCAAATATTGTCAGATGTATCTGTTAAAGAGTCATTACAGGCTTTTAAAATTCCAATTCCACATCTACTTTAATCGTATTCAGGTTGTAATTTTGTATAACACAATACGTCAGGTACAATTTTCTCATTTAAATTTGGCTCAAGTTAGAAACTCAAGTATGTTAGTGTTTCATTTCCAACTTCTGATTAAGTGTATTAAACAGCAGGGCACACATTAAAAGTAGAACAAAATTCATTTCATGGCTAAATTTTTGGCCAGAATTTTTTTCTGTGCACTTTTCCCAAGCAAAAATTGTAAGATTGAAAATCATGGGTAATTAGGCTTTAAAATGCAAAATCACATTTTGTTTTTCAGTTGTTATGATTATGTAGAGGTGGTAAATCTCTTTTCTCTTTGCAGTGGTTTAGAGGGATTACAGCAGTGAGAAAATACAACAATTACAATGATTTAGATGGTGCTTGCAAGATTTAAAAAGTGTCAAATGTAGTATAAAGTTTTTTTTATATTGTCTCAAAAATGAAAGTAGTGTTCAGATTTTTTTACAGTCCAGTACAGAAAGAAAAGGCAAGTTATCTTAAAAATTATATTTATGTTTAATACTGGAATAATTCCGACTTGTGCTCATGCTGTATATTACTTGTGTAGTAGTAAGTAAATACTTTTTTTTTTCTGCATGTGTCACTAGGGCCAATAACAGACTGTTAACAATCTGTCAGTATCTTTGACAGAATAAAATTCAAAAGTAATTTCATATGCAAACATTTCAGTCCAAATAATGGCAAATATGGAAATATGGTATGGAAACCTTCTGATTTTTTTTTTCCTTTGAAAGCTCTCTGGCGGAGCGAGAGGAGTCTAATGTCTATTCTCACATATCTCCACTAACGGAATGGAAAGATGAAATATGAGAATAGCAAATTAATCCTCAGACAGCGCAAAGACAAAGAGCCTTTCTCGGGCTTCTTTGCGGGCATTCACAAAAACGCTGAGTTGCAATACATATGGAAAGTTAATATGCAGTAATGTTTAATGTCAGCACATGTTGTGGAATTACTTTGGCATCTGTCCTGCCTCTTTGGGAGAGTCGGTGTTCTTTCCTCCTCCTCTTGGTCTCTCCTTCTGGCAGTAGATCAGGCCAGGATGGCTGGCTGGATGAAGACAGGGGTTACTAAGAGAACAGTAGCCAGACTCTGGCCCTTGGGAGCCAGAAGAGTCCTTTATTAGGAACTGATGGGACAGACATTCACATAACAATAGCAACCGCAAAATCCAAATAACATAGCAGAGACTGTTATTTTTACTAAACCACCTTTGTTCCTCAAATATATTTTAAAACCAGGAGGACATATGGTGGAAGAAACTGTAACAAATTAAAATGATACCCTTACACCGTATTGCCATGAACAAACGTGGGAGTGACAAGTGAAGACCGGCCTAAAAGTTTGGGTTTTTTTTCCGAATTTTCCAATGCACCATTCGTTGGTTTGTAACATACTACCAACTCCACCACTCATACACATCTACACACACACAGACACTCATACACACACCCTTCCCCCACACTTCCCTTACCATTTGGCGTTGGAGATGAGTACTCGTGGAGAAATCAGGGGGAACATGGTCCATCGGGGCTCCTTGAGTTGATATGCCAGGTTGGTGATCCTCCAATCCCAGTGTTTAAGTATTGGGCTCCTGTATGTCATCTGCCTGTGCATTCGGTGTGTCCCAAGCTGTGGCTTCCTCCTCCAAAGTATATTTTACAATGATATTCTTGCCCCCCGTGGCACTCTTCTTCTTCTTTATAGCTAGCACGCACCCACATGGAAAAGCTTTTGTGCATGGATCAGTACTTGTGGTACCACTTCACAGTCAGTTCAAATAATGTCATGCTAACCATCATTGATATTCTCACATTGTTCAATTAATTCATTGCTTTTTTTCTCTCCTGTCACTCAGTTGTTTGCTGTGTCCCTTGAAACACTTGGTCTCTATGTAATAATTTTTTTTTTTTTTTTTTTTTTTCCCAGTAGGTATGCATGTCACATCAAGAATTTAGTTTCATTACTAATAAGCAAATGGTGATAGAATATCACTAAATCATAACTAACTAATAACTGATGTAAAGTGTCGTAGCAAAATGTAAATATGGCATGTTTAGATTCATCTCATAACTATAAAACTTAATTGCATGTATGACAAATCTAAATCTTAACACACCTCTGCTACTTGACACAAGCTCTTAGCTGATAGCATAACAGCTGAAACAAAGAATATCATTTTAAAATATGTTTGTCATCTCTGTCTGTGTGGTCCCAACTGTACATGGAAACTACCGTCCAGTCAGTCAAAGTTGTTGAACCAAACAACTTTTCTCATGTACATGATGCATGACGCTGTGATCAAGTCAGCTGGATGTAAAGGCGCGTGGTCTTGTCACACTGTATATGTTTTCCTGTATTTATATTAATGTTTACACTTGCTTCGTAGTACATCTGAACAGTCTTCTGAGTGTTTAGAGTAATTCTGTTCTCTCATGCCTCCCTATGCATTATGCTGCCAATGAAAAAGTACACAAGAGTCTCCGGCGACGAATTGTGTATTCTTTTTAAAAGGTTTGCAATGGATGTGTGCCACTCACTTTGTGTAAAGAGTCTTAACCGAATAAACAAACCACTTTCCGTCTGTGAAATATGTTTATATACAATGTATATATAACATATGGTGTTCAATTTTTGTCAAGAGTTACTTCAAGAACTATATGGCAACCTTGATTCCATTGTATAATCAATAACTTGAGAATGAAGTCACAATTGTATTTTTGCAATGCTGGGATCAACTTTATCATAAAACAATTTAATATGTGGTCAGGGCATGTGTTGTAATGATTGCACTCAGCATGTGTTGGATGGTTCACTCAGTGTTTGCACTTTGGTAAAGTTTGTGTGGAGTCGTGCACACGTTGGCATACACACGTGTATGTCAGTGCTTGAGTTGCTGGCCATCTTGGTCAGGCAACTCAAACAAATGCCATTTTGCTCCAAAATGGCTTCTTACACTTTTTCAATGTTGTTACGTGTTCTTTACTCATTACCCTCACAAATGGACGTCAGTGCTATGTGTCTGTCCCCAACAATGAACAAGAGAACTTCAGTCATGAAGTGTTTGTCGTTGGGATCAATGTGAATGCTTGATTTAAAATGCCTCACTTTGGATTTGATCACAAATACAACCATCTTCATACATACATTTAATGTTATGTTGTGATTTAACACCATGTCATCTCTTATTTGCAGTGGAACCTCCCTCAGACTTGAAATTTAAAATTCTAAATGAGAACACAGTGGAAATGACATGGGCAAGACCCTCAACAACGATAGAGGGCTTCAGAATACAAGTTGTGTCAGATGCAGGTAAGTATGGGGCATTTATGATGGTGATCTCAAGCTTCAAGTATAAACACACACGCATACCCTGAAGCCCAAAAGGTGATTTCCTGCTTAATTTCCTCTTTTAGATGAACCGGTTAGAGATTTTACCCTCGATGCCTATACCACTTTGACCTCAATCACTAACCTGACCCCTGACCTGGACTACTCAGTGTCCATAAACTCCTTTTATGGGTCAGAGGAGAGCATTCCCATCTTTGGGCAACTGACCAGTAAGTACATGAATCACATGGGGTTATTTAAGTACAAAAAAAGAGCATCTGTAATTATTAAATCTTTCCAGTATTTTCTAATTTCTTAAACACAAGCGCGCACACACACACACACACACACACACACAAGCCTGCCTATGTTAATTTATACCAAACACCATCTCTTATCACAACACAGGGATACCTTTTGTATTGTGTAATGCAGTATTCCTCTAAAAATGACACCCCCTTTAATAAGGGTAAAGCTCAGTTTGTTTAGTCTTCATTTAGCCACAACAGACACAGAAAAGTGTGAAGAAATCACTTCTGGCTAATGACTCATGAATTGCCTGCTGTTTTCAGCTAATTCAGCATAAAGATATGTGTTGGTGTGCATGTGGTTTTGATCCTGTTGACCAGCTTTTATGAAGTGTTAATTTCCTTGCCTTTTTCCACTGCGAAAAAGGCAATGGGAGAGGGGAGCAATGTGTTGTGTTAATTCACAGAGTGTTTCCTGTGTTTCAGTCCAGTCCAGTAACACCAGCGGACAAGCCAGGAGGCCACCGTCAGATGCAATCAGTGAGTATGTTTACTGTACTGTCAACCTAAGTCTGAAAAGGGCGCACTTTCCAATTTTTAAAAAATATATTTTTTCCCTTCCTGACTGTCATTTTTTTCCCATGGAATAATTTGGTCAGACACACATTTTACCTTCTGTCAGGCTTGTTACAGAGAAAGCAGACAGTTCTGGGAAGGTACACATTGGATTTTTTAATTGAAAACAGTCAACGCATCAAGAAAAATGGAGACAGGGGTCCTGTTATGCGTCATGAGACAAGGGGAGGGGGAGAGGGTTGTCAAGCAATGACATATTCTTTGTCCAACTGAGAGACTTAGTGTTATTTCTTGAACTGTCTATAGATATGGCAACGTTCTGTTCCCTACTCACCTCATGAGACCCCCGAACCACCAAACCACCCACACCCTCAGCCCAACCTCCCTCCCTTCTGCACCTGATGACTGGAAACTCTACCCACACTTCCAAATTCTGCTAAAACCTTACTCATGGAAAGCCCTTCACAGCCAGATAATTTGTTTGACTAAACCTCCACTTTGATGCCATTAATTTCAACATTAGATCAGGGAATTTCGCGGAAGGATGGCCGTTTAAAAGAGTGAGGCTTATAAGATGTAAGGGACAGAATTTAGAAGCAATGAGACCTAGGGGAATGAGGATTAGAGTCCATCCACCTAAGCCCTGCCAATTATTTCAATAAAGTAATTTTAAATGTTCCAGAGAATTTCATCTGTGAGTTGAAGCTCAGTGGGATTTGAAAGTATAAAAGCGAATGTTGCTGGTGGAAACACTGCTGAATGTTTAGTCTATAAAGCCACATTTTTGACTCTGTCTACTGGAATAGCTATACCAGCCCACTGTTTGGCACTGGTTGATATTTCCTTTGATGTCAGAATGCATATCTTAGAGCCATCCAACAAACTGTCGAGCATTTGATTTTATTTAGACAGACAGGAGAAGAAATGAGCCACTATGAAAATATTGTTCCAGGCTGTTGCTGCCATACCTTAATTGGTGTATTTTTGGCTTGGAAATAAGTTTAAGTTAAGGCATAAATGATTTTTCTTTAGTTTTTACACCCAACATTAAGTAAAAGACAAACTGTTCCTAATTTAGATCAGTCAAAATGTGTTATATAATATCTAAATGCTTCTATTCCTGGCTGACAGTCGTATTCTCTGATATCATTTTTTTTCTCCAGAGTGTTCAATCAGTGCACTTGCAGATTTGGTGTTCCTGGTCGATGGCTCATGGAGTGTGGGCAGAGAAAACTTTAAGCACATCCGTAGTTTCATCAGCGCTCTGGCAGGTGCCTTTGACATTGGCGAGGACAAGACCCGGGTGGCTGTAGTACAGTACAGCACAGACACTCGCACAGAATTCCCTCTAACCCGTTACAGCAGAAGGGGAGACCTCCTACAAGCCATCAACACCTTGCCATACAAGGGAGGAAATACCATGACAGGTAAGGTGCTCATTATAGGGAGATGTAGAGATGGAAAGGTGAAAATTTGTAGATTTGTATGTATAAAGCCTCACGAACAATATTACCATAAAGTTGTTTAATGTGATGTGAAGATATACTGTAATATTATAATATATATATTTGTGCCTATAGGTGATGCCATAGACTACCTGCTGAGAAACATCTTCACAGAGTCAGCTGGATCCAGAAAAGGTTTTCCAAAGGTAGCCATGATTATCACTGATGGAAAATCCCAGGACCCAGTGGAGGAGCATGCTAAAAGACTTAGGAACATTGGAGTGGAAATATTTGTCCTAGGTATGGTTTATTATTCAGTGTTTCACTGAATTGTGCTCTACCATGTGAAAGTCTGTCTGTTCTTGGAAACCATTCGATTTTCCATTGATTGTTCTTTGTGAGTTATTTGACTTGGTTAAAGTCAGGTACTGTCGCTTTCTCTAAGATTCACAATTACCGTCAACAGTCATCCACATCTGTTTTGCAGACAGTAAGATATAACACAATTTAAACAGTGTTGTACTTAATATTTTCTCCATTTAGGTATCAAAGGAGCAGATGAGGATGAGCTAAGGGAAATGGCCTCCACACCTCATAATAAACATGTTTACAATGTTCCCAACTTTGATCTGATCCAAGAGGTACAGAAAAAGATTATCACAGAGGTATGCTCTGGTGTTGATGATCAGCTCAGCTCTCTGGTCAGTGGAGACGAAAGTAAGTCAAATGATTTTTATTACATGTATAACAACATACTGACTATATTTCTGACATGAAATGGCACTACTTTGATGTAATATTTTCCCATTTCCTGTGATTTTTCTTCCGTAGTGGTGGAGCCAGCCACTAACCTGCAGGTCACAGAAATTGCATCTAAGTCAATGAGAGTGACATGGGACTCCTCCCTGGGTGATATTACTGGCTACAAGCTCACCCTAATTCCCATGTTAGCTGGAATGAAACGCCAAGAGCTATACATGGGACCCACTCAGACATCCATCAATGTCCGTGACCTTTCCCCTGAGACTGAGTATGAGATCAGTTTGTATGCCCTCAAAGGTCTGACTCCTAGTGAACCTATCATGGCAATGGAGAAAACCCAGCCTGTCAAGGTGTCAACTGGTAAGCTCAAACTTTTGTGCATGACACATCATCTTTTCTTGACTAATCTTAGGTTTGATTTATTTTAAGTCCTTTAATTATCACCTTGTTTTACCATGTAAGCCATACAAGGTCTGTATTTAACCTATGATTTCTTCTCTTTTTCAAGAGTGCTCCCTGGGAGTGGATGTGCAGGCTGATGTGGTCTTACTGGTTGATGGCTCATACAGCATTGGATTACAAAACTTTGCCAAAGTGCGTGCCTTCTTGGAGGTTCTGGTCAATTCCTTTGACATTGGCCCCAACAAGGTGCAGATTAGCTTGGTCCAGTACAGTCGCGATCCACACACTGAGTTTGCCCTCAACACACACCATGATATTAATGCTGTTGTCAAAGCTGTGCGCACTTTCCCCTACCGTGGAGGCTCCACTAACACTGGCAAGGCCATGACCTATGTCAGGGAGAAGATCTTTGTCCCTACTCGTGGAGCAAGACAAAATGTGCCCCGTGTTATGGTCCTGATCACAGATGGAAAGTCATCAGATTCTTTCAAGGATGCAGCCACCAAACTGAGGAATATTGATGTGGAGATCTTTGCTGTTGGTGTGAAGGATGCAGTGAGATCTGAGTTGGAGGCCATCGCTAATCCCCCATCAGACACTCATGTCTATGAGGTAGAGGACTTTGATGCCTTCCAGAGGATTTCCAAGGAGCTGACTCAGTCTATCTGTCTGAGGATTGAACAAGAGCTACTTAACATTAAAAAGAGAAGTAAGTAGAAGGCATGCTAAGTGTAGCTACATAATATGCCCATGGCTTATTGCCATTCAATTTGGATCACTGCCATTTGCGAAGTATGAAAGAGCCCTAATGAAACTCAGAAAAAACAAAATACAGCATTAAAATACTGTTAACTGCTCTCAGGAAAAGGCACAAGGAAAATTGAATCAACACATTTTACCGTGGCCTGCCAGTAAACATACCACAAAACAACATATGTGCTTCTTGAATGAGGTCTTTCACACCATTTGTTATCACTTATAATTTGCAAACACTATGACTAGAGCAACAGTTCTGTTTTGACTTGACCATGATTATGATTCAAAGGCCCACCCCAGGTCTGACAGAGAATAGAGCTGTGGCTGTTCCACACAGTGGTAAAATGACATCATACTACACACTATTGCTTATTGATACTGAAGCCGTATTCCCAAAACACACACCAATTAGTGCGAGCACCACTCCATGCCTCTTTTATTTTTGTGACCTTGTCAGCTGAACAAGGTTATGGTAATGCTGTGCTTTTCATTGCTGCAAGAAATTGGAGGTAAGGCTAAGGCAACAGACAGAGAGAAAAAAGTAATAGAAAAGACCTACAGCAGCCCCATATACCGAAAAATATATATATATAGGAAGTCATTATCATGGTTGTAACCATTTGAAACTTTAATATAATCTACAAACTACCTTTGAATGACATGTTATGTTTTTATGTTACCTTGATTTTCAGGTCTGCTTGCACCCACCGAATTGCGGTTCTCTGAAATTACCTCCAGAAGCTTCCGCACTACTTGGACAGCCCCTGCTGCCAGAGTCATGTCCTACCTGGTACGTTTCCGCAAGGCTGAAGATGTCACTGGAGACTATATTTCCATGGCAGTGCCTGGTGACACCACCACGACTGTTCTGCCACACCTTTATCCCCTCACTACCTACGAAGTCAACGTCTTTGCTCAGTATGACAAAGGAGACAGTTTCCCTTTGACTGGTGAAGAGACCACTTTAGAAGGTATGAGAGATTTACTTGGATTTTACCCAACACAGCTGAAGTCATCAAAATGACTATTTGACCTATTTAGCATCATAAAATTATTTTCTTTTCAGAGCAAGGGACTGTACGAAATCTACGAGTTACAGAGGAGACAACGAACAGTTTTAGGGTGTCCTGGCAAGCTGCTCCAGGTGCTGTGATCAGATATCGCCTGTCCTATGTTCCACTGAGTGGTACTGGGGAGACTCTAAAGGCACAAACCATTGGACCAGAGACTACAATAGTTCTTCAGGAACTTTTCCCTATCACCACCTACCGTGTGGCTGTGTCTGCTGAATATGCTACTGGCTTAGGGGATGAGATGCAGATTGACGGTACCACAAAGGAAGGTGAGTCAGAAAAAGCTAGTGGAGATTAGGAAGTAATAGGTCAACAACACACTGAAAATAGTTATGTGAAACTTGGAAAATGCCTGATCTGTTTTTGTTTCCTTTCAGCTCGTGGCTCTCCTCGTGACCTTCGTGTCTTTGACGAGACCATTTCTACAATGAAACTGGCTTGGCAGGCTGCTCCAGGAAATGTTCTTCAGTATCGCATTGCCTACAAACCTGCTGAAGGCGGTGAGAAGAAGGAGATATCTGTCAAAGGAGATACTACCCAGGCTATGCTGAAGAACCTCCAGCCAGCTACAGAGTATGAACTGTTTGTTAGTGCCCGCTATTCTTCTGGTATGGGTGATCCTCTACTGGGCACAGGAACCACTTTAGAAGGTAAGAAATTCCAACTGTAAATGTCTAGTTTAAAACCTTTGAAGCATAGTATGTTTTTTTTCCTGTTGCTAATGTTTGACAGAAATGTGAAACATGTTTTGTGGCAGTGGACTCAGCAAGTGGGTACTGCTGAATAGACAAATGCATTATTGTGTTCAGCTTCATTTCCATAGCAAGGAAACCTCAGACATATCCGTTTATTTTGTTTTTAGTAATGTAGTTTTTGCATTGTGAGAATCTGAAATTAGGCAATTTCTTTCCCTCTAAGTCCCACAAAGAATGTAGCATCTGGTGTTTCTCCCAAACAACTACTGTACATCAGTTTGAAGGAAGGTTTGCTTTGAATTTGCAAGGTTGGTTTAGTATATGGATTGTGGTCAGAGGAGAAAGGACAGAAATGTGACATTTGATGTAATTTTTTGGCACAGACTATAGGTTAAGGTGGCTTTACTGCCATGAATGCAGTGAGGTGGAAATGGGTGGGGGATGCTTGTTTTATTTCTTCCTCATATTACCTTTACATCTTGCTGAGTCTGGGATGTGTGATTCATTCTTTTACAGCTGCAAGAAGGTATGAGGGAAATTTTATGATTAAGATCAGATACTGTGTACTCTATTTGTAAATAGTCAGTACCATCTGTTGGCTGCTCATCTGACAAATATCACCATCACACTTTATTTATTTGTAAGCTGGAGGCAATCAGTGGTTGGCCATTCTTTTCTTTACATAGATGACAGTGATGGGGGTGGAGAGGGGTCTCTTTTGATTTCTCAGCGAGTAGGAAGAAGAATTGTTGTGATGTTGAACCACAATAGAAATCAAAGAGATCTGTCTTCAGAGAGGGCGGGTGGGCATCTTTGCTCTGACTTCAAGACTAAAAGACTTCAAGACTAAAAGTCTTGAAGTCTTGAAGTCTCTGGGAGGTTGGCAGGACTGGATAGTATCTATGACCTATGTTTTTTTGTGTGTGTGTAAAAAACAGTGGCCAGATGAAAACAGTACAGTCTTTAATTGTGTCCATCCACAACTCAGCAGTGCTCAGTCTGTATTGGACACAAAGCAGCAGTTTAAAACCATGGACCCATCCAAGTTATTCTATTTATCTCAATAAGCAAGAATGGTGTTCTTGCCTCCTTCCAGTTCTTCTAGTAGTGAGGTCCTCAGTGTGTTCCTATTCAGCAGAGCAGAGATATTTATTGCAGATCACATGGACCTTTGCAACTAGGTTACATAATGGGACTTTGGCTCATACTGTATCCTTAAGAAACATTTTCTCAGTTTCTCAGTTTTGAATTCACAACCAGAATATTGGATCTTTGTTTACATTGTGATTGCAAGAATTTTAAAGAAAGGGCTTTTCTATGCTGCATGCTTTTTTTCTCTGTTCCCACACTGACCAAAGAGCTTGGTTTTGATTATAGACTTACTTTCCACTGGTCAAATCTGTGCTGTCATCAACTGCTCACCCCCACAGGAAAAAGCTCTATGACAAAGCATTTTGTTTAGCCAGCTTTATAAAGCTCTCATGACGTCAGCATACTTCAACACTGATCTCATTGTTATGAGTGCCACTCATATTGAGTGACCCTCTGTGAAGTCCCTGTAGGCGAGAACTGGAAGAGAGTGGCTCACACAAAGCCATCCCTTGTGGCTACATGTGGATTTTAGCCAATACAGAAGTCTTGAATAGGGCAGAATTATAACATCCTGAAATGACTCAGAAGTAGCACAGAGAAGGTGTCATACCAAATGCTTATATGAACATCTCAAAATGTTGAGATTATATACAAATGTGGCAAATTTATTTACTTAAGCAGAGGGAGTTTTATCCAACATGTGGACGATGTTACCTAAGAGGACCATGAAAGCTGTGTGAGCTGTCTGTTTGGTCTCAGTGAGAACTGTCTGCTTGTCTTCCTTCAGGGTGGGGTAAAGGACAGACGGAGGCAGAGGGAGGTTGGGCATGAAAAGAAAAAAGGAGTACTTCAAAATGTGATCCAGGAAGCCTGAGGGTGGCTGGGTGGATAAAAAAGCACAGCCTATAACCAAGAGGTCATATGTTCAAGCCCTGAAGGGTCCATCATAACTATCACTCAAACACAGTAACTAATTGTTTGTTGACATATTAGTGCAAATGTTTTTGCCAGAGGAGACTTAGATTCTTTTTTGTTTTTGTTTTTGTTTTTACTTTATTTAACTTGCAGAGCAGCACATCACCAGGTGAAACTGTTTCATCTTGGTTTGACTTAAACTGATGCCTTCAGGAACTTTTAGGCAGTGCCAGGCTCTTGGTACTGCCAGATTGTTTTTTTCTCCACTGCTCTGAAGGTTCTTTGAGGTAGAAGGCCAGAGACAGACAGCCTTGGCACACAGACACTGAAGGTTTCATCTTTGTGGCCCAGACACACAGTATGTCTTAGTGAACCAAAAGCAATACAGTAAAGGAAGTTTGATGTGGGGTGCCAGTGCTGAGACGGCAGTTTGAGGAAATGATATATTTCCTGTGGTAATTTTGGTGAAGTTTACAGGACAAGCATGAGTAAAGGCCGAATAAGAGCTCAGTTGGGTGTTTTCACTCACTGTCTGTCAGATTCAAATAAATATAATTCACCACTGAATCTATAAGCCATTTAAAACAGTAAGGATAGCGTTGGTAGGTGTTGCCCTCGCTTCTGGCATTTCTCTTTTATTAACAAGTGCAGTCATTTATTGTATATTTTCAAGGTTTAGACATCTTTGGCTGCAGATATGGAGGTTATGTTAGTTCATGCTCAGTAGGAAATCTCCTACACGAGTCTCAGTTGTGTCATATGTGGTTTTAAGGCATGGGTGAGGCTTTTATGAGAATTTGTGATCTGGTCTCATCTAAGGTCTTAATTTGAGAGTAGCTTCTCCTTAAAGGCTTGGTTGCAGTTTGGGGGCTTGAGAACAGACAGAAAGAAGCTACAGATAAGGAGATCCAGAATTTTATGAATGCATGGAAGTACATTTGTGTGCTCCTATGCACAACTACAGTTAGCATAGCATGGACATAAAAACTGATGATTAATAGATAATCATTGCATCAAGTGCATATAATATATTACAACCAAACTAAATCTTTGGTGAGATCTGTGGAACATGTGTTTTGTCTGTTTGCTTCACTTCTTGGAGTGGCCTCTTCTCTTTAGCGTGTCTGCAAATTCTGCTGTAAAGCAAGCCACTGTCTGCAGAAGTCATTTTCTCAAGATCTCTTTTGCCCTTGGTTCACACACAGCTGTAAAGGTCAGTCAAGTTCATCTATTCCTGTTGGCAGAGATAGCCCTTTTGAAGGAATGATCTGGGTATTTATAAGTGTTTCTCACTGTTTTCACGGTCCTCCAAAATCTGGAACTCCAACATTATTTTGTGGTCATGGCTGTTTCTCTTTATATTTGGCCTTTGCTCTAAAGGTGCAGATCACTCTCCTTGGCTGACATGGCTGCTGCGGTTATATTTTTCTATGTTGAAATAAGCTTTCAGTTCATCTGTAATGGATTGATGCTCAGAGCGACTCATAGCCTGAAGGGCGACATGGTGGCCATCAGTTTTGTTCCTACTCTCTTAACATTTCCAAGTTATTGTGCATTGGACTTGTGGTTAATTTGTATTGCATCTCATTCTTGCAATTGGTTTTTTCTTTTATTAAATCTTATTTGGTGAGGTTTGATGAATGAGGTTTGATGGGGACCACCCAGCGGCTCAGCTCTGCTCTGCCTCTGATTATATTGTCATTAGGTGCTGGCATGTAAGAACTTAGGGGTTTGAATGAGGATAAGGATTCCAGCAGTTGTGTGTGAGGCTATGAATGGCAGTCTGTCTGTCTTTGATGGATACAGCTCCTCTATGTGGCAGCCAGACTGGAGTGTTGAGAGTCCATCTCAACATGGGCATCCCTCTCAGCCAAGCATGTGCTAACTGCTCATCATGAAACACCACCACAAAATTCCCTTTGCTCTATTTCTGTGCCTTTCTCCTTTCCTTATGGTCTCCCAGGAAAAGTGAGTGAAGGAGAGGAAGGGGGAGCACAACATCTGCAATTGTAGCAAACACACTTTTGTGGATCTGGTTTCCTCTGTTTCGATGGAAAATTAAAGTGCTGCCGGGAGAGGCGCTGAGGACATGTGATTTGTGATTAGTTTTGCAGAGATTTTTCCACCAGTCTCTGATTAAGGAGAGAGAAAATCAGGTTATTCAAACAGATCCTGAGGGGTTAAAGCGGAGACAGATGAGTGATTGTTGGTGGTTTATCGCTGAGGTTGTTCGCTCACATCCTCATTCCTCCATATATCTGCATTAAAAATCAACTCCACCTGGACAAAGCCAATCCTGGGCTGGATTATGCTTAAGCAGTTTTGTAAGTTAGTACTAACACCACCATCTTAGTCCAATTATTTTTTATTGGAACAAATCAAAACAGAGAAAATCCCAAGTGTTAAAATAAATAAAAGTAAATCTGCAGTCTGCACTTATTTTTTTTAGCCAGTATGCTGAGGCAGATACTTTTGCCTCTGTTACTAATCTTGTTCTTCTGCATTCATCCACAGAACTTGGTTCACCCAGAGACTTAGTGACCAGAGATGTCACTGATACCAGTTTTGCTGTGTCTTGGACCGCGGCCCCCGGAAATGTTCGTCAGTACCGGATCAAATGGAAATCTCTGTACAGTGATGAGACTGGAGAGAAGACAATACCAGGACACACAACTACTACAATTCTTGATGGGCTCACTCCAGAGACACGCTATGAAGTCTCTGTGTTTGCGGCCTATGGCCATGGAGAGGGTCAGCCACTGGTTGGAGAGGAAACCACAGATAGTAAGTAAACTTTTTGCTCCCTTCTTCTTTCTGTGTTTATTTCCTTTTTCAGACATGTCTCCTTTCTTGTTTCCCTTGTCTCCACTTTATTTTTTTTATGAGTTTCTGGATGTTTGGGAAAGTGTGAAATTAGGTATGTGGGATTTAACTCACCAAACAATCATAAAAGCAGTGTAAACGCTATGACCACAAAGGGACAGCTAAACAGTTTTTTATGTTCAACTGTCATGATGACCCAGACTCTCTTGTCATAAACACCTCTTATGCCTTGAAGTTTCATTTGGCTGTTGAGTTACAGATAGACTTCATCGTTGAGAAATCTGGGGCAGCGGCGTAAGTTTAAAAATGATCTGTGAAATACAGTTTAGCTGCAAGCCGCATTTCTGGGTGTTTGTAGAAACAGGGCTCTGTAGGCAACGCTTACTGTTCTGTTTACACTGTTTAGCCTCAGGTTTACGTCAAAGCTGCTGCCATTTGACTGACCCATTAACACCACAGACACTAACACTATACAGATGTGCACCTTTGCATGCACAGCTTTAAGACTGTGCATGTGTGTTATATGCATGTACAGAGATGATGTAATGTCCAGCGCACCTGCACCCTGTTTTAGTGGGAGATGCAGGACAGATAGACTCCGGCCTCTCCCTCCTTTGACTACACTTATGCTTGGATGAGAAAAGCACACTGAGCAGAAACTTACACCATTTGGGAGGGAATTTGTTCACCAGTTAGTGAAGTGGAATGTGGTTAAGGAAAAATATTCCCAACCTTCATTAGTGTTTATTGATTTTGGCAAGTGAGAAAGGTGTTGCACACACTGAACACAATCATGCGGCAGCTTTGTAGACTTAGGCATATACTTTTCTTCACTTTGCACCCTCTATCTGTTGCTCTCTTTTCTTGCGCACTACACAAATCATGGGTCTCTTTGGGCCGAGCCTCACACAGCAAACTTGGATGTACTACTTTTTTCCGTTAATAAAAGTGAGCGCCTCGAATATTTTCCTCAACTCGTTTCGAAGCCTCTGACAATTCAGGCTTGCCCTTCCTGCGCTCAAAATAAGAAACACTCTATGGACACGCAGTGGAAAAATGAAAACTATGGGTTTTCTCAAATTCACAAGACATCTAAGTGCGGCTCCCAAACTCACCAACTAAACACAATCAATCACATAAATTTGGGCCTGTTTAATGTATACTGGTGAAACTGAGAAATATTTGGGTGGGTTTGTATTCACCCACATGTGGAAACTTAACAGATACCCAGATGAAAGACTGTGAGGTAGCCAAGCATGTTACTGTTTAGTTTACTTACCAGCAGGAAAGCCATGCTGCTTATATTTCCAAAGGTATATTGGAAACATAGGTGGTTAAGCACACATTTAGAACAGATCCCAAACTGAACAAGACCAAAAATCTACATTTTGCCTCAAACCATCCATTCATCACTTTTCTTCCTTTACCCTCTGTTTTTCTTCTTTCCTCACAGTCTCAGCTGCTGATAAAGCAATTGTTGTCTCAGAGGAGACAGAGAAGAGCATGAAGGTGACATGGAAGCCAGCACCAGGAAAGGTGCTTAACTACCGTGTTACATATAAATCCAGGCCTGGGGGGCGTCAGTTAGCAGCTAAAGTGCCCGGTGGCACTAATACCACTGTGCTGAGACGCCTTACTCCCCTTACCACCTATGACATCACTGTTGTGCCAGTGTATCGCTCTGGAGAAGGCAAAACAAGAGAAGGAGAGGGAACAACACGTAAGTTGGTCTCATCATTCATCACAAATCGCAAATATTTCTCTGTCTGTTGCCAAGTTTAGGAAGATTTGTTTTTTTTATCATCATTACTAGTACTAGTACAAGTACAAGTACTTAAAAAGTTTAGGTAAGAATATTGAACCAAACTGAACTGGCGTACATTATCTAAACTGGACTTTTCTTCCCAGTTTCACCTTTTAAGGGTCCTAGAAATCTCCAGACCTCAGAGCCCACCAAGACCAGCTTCCGTGTAACATGGGACCATGCTCCTGGTGATGTCAAGGGATACAAGGTCACTTTCCACCCTGTTGGAAATGATATTGACTTGGGAGAACTTCTGGTTGGTCCTTACGACAATACTGTGGTGCTAGAGGAGCTCAGGTGTGTCTTCAGATTGATTTCTCACTTTCATTATCACTATCACAACTTACACAAGAATATTAAAAATACGATTTTTTTATTTGCAGAGCTGATACCAAATACTCAGTGAATGTATTTGGTGTGTTTGATGGAGGAGCAAGTATGCCATTGGCTGGGGAGGAGAGAACTACTCTCACTGAACCCGAGTCTCCTTCTTTTGAGACACCAGGTAAAGAGTAATCTAATGTCTAATCTAATCTAATCTTCTGCTATAAAACAAAAACGTACTATATCTTGAAAGGAATAACAGACAAAACATGTTGTATGCTAAAATGAAGAACATGGACTACTGAAATGGTTTTAGTTATTCCATTAGCCAGCCTGTCATCACCTTTGTGGCAGCGTCTCCAGTATGTTATGTCTCCGGGCAGGAATAGTCAAACATTGGGGTCCGCATCACATTGTAAATTTTTGCTTTGGAAAACAAATTCCCAATCCGTGCCCTATAAAAGGCGAAGAGTTTCTCTAAATGCCTTCCCTCAAAGCTAATTGTCTCGTGGTAATGGCAATTCCATCTGTCTGTCCTTTTCTTACTTTCTTTATTGTGTCACTTTGGGCTTCCGCTTTTTATTTCCAGTCCAAGTTCAGCCAGTGTAGATTCAAGCCATACGCGTATAATCTGTTTGCAGTTATAAAATGTTTTACTGCCCTGTGAGTCAGTGCAAGGCAGGCAGTAAGTGTGAGAAGAGGAAAATTGTTGCGTTTGCTGGAAGGAACTGGAAAGGTCAGCTTGACCGCTCAGCAGCAGGTCGCTAATAGGGAGGCACATGCAGATTCAGTTAGATCACAGCTCACAGCTCCGAAAGACAAAATAGAAGAGGTGAGAGCATACCAATCTTCCCTGTGTTGACCTGGTTACAGGTCAATTCTTAACAAACCTCTGGACCTCCAAGGTCAAAGAAGGTTGATTTTTTTATATAATTTTTCCATTTTTAAAATTTTCATTCTAGCTTAACAAGTAGTCGATAGTCTTATAGTCTGATATTATTCTCTCTCTCTCTCTTTAAGCTTAACAGCTGTTCATCTGTCACAGGTGTTGATTTTGGGTTTTTTGTGTGAGCAAACAGATCTGTAAATCAAATGTATAACCTGTTTTCAGTTGCAGACAGTGGCTGTGCAACATCTGCGTATTCCTGTTGCACATCTGCAGCCTTCTTTTAGGTGCCAAGGATCAGACGTCTTTCTTGTCATCACACAGCTGTCTGGAAAGCAGGATCTGAATTTTACCTTGCAGCTCTCCAGTGAAGGCCTTTGATATGTCATGGGCCATTAAGGGCGTATTCTCACGATTTGCCCTTTGGGACTAACACATGGAAACAAAAAGAAGAGATGAGAGAAATACTGCCTCAACATACCACAAGACAAGAAGATGATAATTCTAACACCTGGAAAATCAAAGTTCTCTCATTAAAAAAAAATCCTCAGAAAAGAAAAAAAATGCAGATACGATACTTTACTATGTGTTTGTGGAGATGCTCGTTTGCATTCTGGAAATTGTATTGATGTTCTTTTCTACAAATGAAACACACTTGTCTTCCTCTCTCCTGCTCTCCCATTTCCATTTAATCTCACATTTCTTTCAACATCTACATAATCCTATTTTCATAACACATCAATTATTTTTTTTTGTACATAACAATTGAACTACATCGCATCTTCCCCTTCATCCAATTATAACACATGGACTTCTGCCCTCAGATGTGATGTGTAAGACCACTGCACAGGCTGACATTGTGCTGCTGGTGGACGGCTCATGGAGTATTGGACGTCTCAATTTCAAAACCATCCGTGCCTTTATTGCTCGCATGGTGGGAGTCTTTGACATTGGCCCTGAAAGGGTCCAAATTGGTGGGTTTACCAGTTATCTAGTTATTACTACTAATAAAAAAATTGTCTGTTATTAGTTAGTCTAACACATATGGTGTCTACAGGTCTTGCTCAGTACAGTGGAGATCCCAAGACTGAATGGCATTTGGATGCTCATAGAACCCGCGAGTCTCTCCTGGATGCTGTGGCTAGCCTGCCCTACAAAGGCGGAAACACCTTGACTGGTATTTCACTCTGTTTCTATACTGTGCTGACTGGCACTGTGACAGTGTGTAGCATCTATTCGTGTTCTTCTTAAACACACATCATCTTAATTGCAGGTCTGGCACTGAACTACATCCTCCAGAACAATTTCAAAGAGAATGTAGGGATGCGACCCAACTCTCGAAAGATTGGAGTGTTGATCACTGATGGCAAATCCCAGGATGATGTCATTGTCAACTCGCAGAACTTGCGTGATCAGGGCATTGAGCTGTATGCTATTGGTAAGAAAAAGTCATGTCTCTTGGCATGCACATGTGTATGAATATGTATCAAACTACTAATGATTATTGACTTCATCATTGTTGTTTAGGTGTGAAGAACGCTGATGAGAATGAGTTGAGGTCAATCGCCTCTGATCCTGATGATATTCATATGTACAACGTGGCTGACTTCTCCTTCCTGTTGGACATTGTGGACAATCTTACTGACAACCTCTGTAACAGTGTCAAGGGACCAGGTATGTTAAAAATACAGGAAGCAACAAAGGCAGCACATTGATTTGTACATACTGCATAGTCTAGGCCAACTGCGCTGTTCTCAGACATTTGATGAGTAGTATAAACATAGTGTACTGCGTCCCAGATCCACAGACAGTAAGCTACATGTCTGGTCCACCATGGAAAGCAACTTTAGAGGCTAAGAACCAGCCAAGCTCTTCAAAATTATTGCAGATGTATTATTTTCCTATTCCCTTAATATTTATTCTGCTTCTATGTCATAGGAAATTGTCTGCTCCTTAATCAAATTATAGGGCTGCTATTGGGGAACTTCTTGGCGAGGATGTGGCTTTAGAGTCCTAGTAGTTCTGTGGTTTGAACAAGGTCTGTTAGGACTTGTTACCAAAGAGACATGGTTGTCTCTTGCTATTTTTTTATCTTTTATAAACAACTTTTGTTGAAAGCAATGGAACCAGTTTATGAGAATACAAAAATGATGGGTTTTGTCAACTGCTGTAACTCCATATAATTATCTCAGTAAATCAGTAATCACAAGCATTAAAGGAGTTATTTGTACATTTGGCTATTGTTGCCTCACCAGTATTAGCATTAATAACTGTTTACTTACATTTTTCCCAAGAGTTTCAGTTTGCAAGACAAAGAAGTGGTATTAAATTGATCACTTGGGACAGTTCAGGGTTAGATGGTTAGCATTTTAGCTCAACTAGAAGACAAGAAGTTATAGAAATAGAAGCAAAAGAAGAACTTACACTGGTAAAACAGCTCACGGTGAATAAAGGATTTACAGTACAATGCTGATGTTGCAATGTTTATTTTAGTTGGGTGAGTTAATGCCAATGTTAGCAATGTAGCAGTATCAAAACTTATAGTCAATAGCAATATTCTAGTATGGGCATGTTTAATGTTCCATGTTTCAGTATCTTATCTTTCTATTGAAAAAAGGAGGTGACCCAGATGCTCCAACTAATCTGGTGACTTCAGAGGTGACTCACCAGTCCTTCAGAGCCACCTGGACTGCTCCTGATGGCCCAGTGGAAAAGTACCGCGTGGAGTACATGACTGTGTCGGGATACCCTCAGCAGGTATATCTCTTATAACCACTACCTACAAGTTTTGTCATACAAAAAAATTGTGGGCACATCTTCTAAGGTGGGTATTGGAATGGGCTTAACAGTAACATTGATAGTGATGGGAAGCTCCTCTCAAACATCTATTTCCAGCCTCTTGCTTGTGTTGGCATCTCACTGTGGGTGTCTATTTACATTATGATTTGACACAGGGGAAGGAAACAAAAACACACAGCTCTCAGTTTAGGAGATTAGAAAGCAAATAATGACATCATGAGTGATAGCGCCATTGGCCAACAGAGTCTTGGCTCCATAACGCGAAGACTAGATGCATTTTTGGTGTCTGAATCTAATTACATGTGGACAATGTTTGTTTTTGTCCAGCTCCCATGGTTTTGTTTAATAGTGAACATAGTGGATGAGGTTTTATTATTGTTTATGGGTCTAGAATTGAAGCACATGTTGAATTTTAGGCCAGTAAAAATTTGTCAAGGGGTTTTCTGGTTTTAATTGGAAAGCTTTACTACGCAAGTCAGCCCAGTAAATACAGTAGATAAAGCTTTTGATTATTTTATTCCTAAACTGATCATCACTTCCTCAGATCATCACCAACACCATTACTTCATCTAAGGTTTTTCCCTTATGAGTGAAAGTTTTGAGCCAAAGACAATACAGAGGAATCCTACAGATCACAACTTCTGTTGCAATGGTTTAACTTATTCTTTCTGTTATTAGGTGTTTGTGGATGGTACTCAGACTACGGTGGTTCTTCAGAGACTCAACCCTCTGACCGAGTACCTGGTCAACGTCTACTCCGTGGTGGGAGAGGACAGCAGTGAGCCTCTCAGAGGAACTGAGACCACATGTATGTCTTCTCTCTCTAAGTTCTTGGCTAACCTCTAGGCATGCAATGTTTGATTTAACAAGTTCCACTTGATGGTTCCAAATATAGTTTATAGTGACAATATTGCTCACAGAGTTAAACCCTCACATGGGACTCAACCACTTGAGGAAACACAGATTAATGGGGTTGTCTAATAACAATTTCAATTTCAACAAGCTCTTGAGTACTACAGCAGTTTCCCCTTGCGTCACTGAATCTCTCTTGATCGGCTGCACAACACAAAGTTAATGCACCCACTGACTTCAGTTCCTGTGTGGTCCTATTTAATCAAAAGTTCAAAGGTTCAAATGAAAGTTATGAAACTATATGTGTTTGCAAAAAGAGAGAGATAATAAATTCTAATTACATGCACATTCAGCTTAGAATTTACAAATTATGAATCAGAGTGCACTTAGACTTCTTTCTTTGTTTCCTTTAAGATGTTGTTTATTGCTGTTCCACTGGTGCTCTCTGCAATAGTAGATATTTAACAGGGTTTAATAGCATTTTTTCCTGGTTTTGCAGTGCCCCTTAGTGCTGTGAGGAGGATGGACATTTATGATGAACAGACCACCACCATGCGGGTGAGGTGGGAGGAGGCAGAGGGTGCTACTGGCTACATGCTGCTCTACAGCGCCATCAATGCAACAGAGCCCACCCTCGAACAGGAGGTAAAACCAATTCTGAGATCATAGTGTAAGAAAAGCAGAAGGGCTCACAGCCAGTCAGCTGTAGATATGACAGATGTGAACAAGGAAAAAATTAGCACATGCACATGTGTTTATGGGTGGACAAAAAACACACACATACTTTCATGTATTCATATGCACCAAAGACATGCAAATACATACCCAAACACTACAAGTGACCGAACACAATCTGCTGTCAGCGGTTTTTGACAAAATACAGATGTCACACACTGAAATACCATTTTCACAAAGCCACCAGTGTTTGTCTCACCATTCAGGAGACAAGGCAGGGGGGAAAAACACAGAGGAACATTGTTAGTCACAAAGGGGTGGGTGAACCTTGAGCTCACTCTGCCAGGGGAACATCATCATTTGTTCATGAGGTGTCAAACCCAGTGGGTCAACAGCTGATTCAGCAGATGTGTAACATTTCTCTCAATGTTCTTATTAAAATATTTCTGTCTTTGTCACTGAGGAGTCCCTGATTTCCACTCCTCCGCTGACCCTGTTGTTTGTTTGGTCTTTTCCCCCTTGCAGATCAGAGTGGGAGGAGAGACAACTGACGTCCAGCTGGTGAAATTACTCCCCAACACAGCCTACACGCTGTCCCTCTTCGCCCTGCATGGAGAATCAGCCAGTGAACCACTGACCAAACAGGGAGTCACTCGTACGTGGTCACTAAATCATGAGTTGATTTCATGAGCGCAGCTGATATGAAGTCATGTTTATTCTTAATATCCGATATGCTGGGGCCCATTGTGAATTTGTGTATTTATGACGTCATCCGGTCCAGAATTAAATATTGAATGAATTATGTTCTCTGTTCAGTGCCCCTACCACCTGCAGGTGAGCTGAGGGTGCGTGACGTCACCCACAGCACCATGGTGCTGTACTGGGATGCTGCTCCTGGTGCTGTTCGCAGGTACATCATCACCTACAGGCCTGAGGATGGAGACGATAAAGAGGTGAGTTTAGTCGCAACACAGTCTAGTCACTAAAACCATTAAATATTTCAAAACAGGGTTTAAGCAGCTCATGTTTTTACCAGTTCTGTTCCTTCTGCTCTTTCCTACATAACCTGCAGTGAAACTGTTGTCTGTTTGAGCCATTACGTTTGATGGTGATGAATTTATATATATATTTTTTGACCAATCCTTCAAAGTATTGGCTAAGCCCTTATAATGGAGACTACAGCTGGTTGGGTGGACATCAGGGAATATTCTTCAGTCCAGTGAAAAGATTATGAAACTATCAGAACATGGTTTTGTGGGGGTTAAAGGTGGTAATGGTGGTAGGGATTGGACGAATACTTTACGCTTGCATGTCGCCTTTTGGGAGTTCTTGGGATACATCAGCGAGCTCTGTGGTCTGCCTTCTGCTATTTCCTTAGCAATAAATCAGGTGGAGGTGATCCTCAAAGCTGCTTTGGTGGAAAACATATGTGAAAGTGACTCGTAGGCTGAGGATGTGATTGTCATAAGTGCTGAAGAATAGCCTACTGCCCAGAAAGTAGCAGAGTGTCATGTCTGATCATATTATTACGTGCTAGAATCCAATAAGTGGCAGTATGCTACTCACATAACAGATTGCAGTACTGTGTTTCCTCCAGGTGAAGCCTTTTGCAAGAGTTTATGGTTTAAGTGCAAACAATACAGCAGCTGTTAACAGGTATTGAGAATGAATTCCTTAAGTTCAAGTTCTTGAGGTTTAGCTAATAAAACCTAATTGAATTTAGGGTAGTAAAAGCAGTGTGGTATTTCCTATAAGTAATCCTGGTGTTTAGTCAAAGTTTGTAGCTGTTGTTTGTTCAGTGTCTTATTTGTTCTTTTTTCCTGTGGAATCAAGCATAGTTTTATACCTTCTGGTCAAGTTTCCAACCAGTCTCATTAGGTGTGTATTACCACTGTCGCCAATGTTCCTGGAAACACACACTGAGAACGGAATTAAAGTTTTGCAAGACTTGGCAACCTTTGTCTGAAGAGGAAAACATCTGAACTTCTTTTTTTTTTTTTCATTCAGATATCATTTGCAAAGCTCTATATACTGGCACTGTGTGATGATATTTAACAAGCTTGTTTGATTGTTCTACAGCTGGAAGTGGGAGGACGTGTGACCACCAAACAGCTGGACAACCTGATCTCACAGACTGAGTATGCCTTATCTGTTACTCCAGTCTATGATGAGGGACGAGGACAGACAATGCTGGGAAGTGCAATCACCGGTGAGAATGAAAAGGATTAATGTGGATATGCATGAGAATTCTTACCAAGACAGAGATCACATCATTATGTCTATGTATTCTGTAGATGTGGTTCCTGCCCCAAAGAACCTGCGGTTTTCAGAAGTTACTCAGACCAGCTTCAGAGCCCATTGGGATCATGGAGCCCCTGATGTTGCTCTGTATCGCATTGGCTGGACTAAGAAGGGAGAGAGCAACTTCCAATATGTAAGAGAAAACCGGCTGTTGCAAGATGTTTACATTTCTAATAAATAATACAGGTATATCTTGATGAGTCCCACAGAAGACCCTTTGGTGATGCTTTGGGAAAGGCCTCCAGTGGAAGTAGCCAGAACATCTAAAAAACAGACTTCTACATCTATCCAATTATAATCACCTACATCGATCTTGTGTTCCCTGCTTTTAGTTTGTACTGGCTAAAAGTTTTGTTAAATACCTTCCCACATACTGTGTCTTGTGTTTTCCTCATCAGGCCATTCTGAACAATGACGAGACAACCCACGTCCTGGAGAACTTGGAGCCAGACACACCCTACGATGTGTCCGTCACCGCCATCTATCCAGATGAATCCGAGAGCGAGGATCTGCTGGGCACTGAGAGGACATGTAAGATAAAAACACCCGGCAGCTCTGTGATGACAACACAAAAATCAATGCTACTTAACGGTGTTTTGTTCAGTCGCTTGACAGAATCTGTGTTGGATCGTGACCAAAGGCTAGACCACTGATTAACCTTTTGATTTCACCTTCTGGAAATATGCTGAGTGAAATGTTCAGTGAAGGGTATACCTTTCTATTTCTGCTTCTATAGTGTCCAAGCAAGTTGTTGGTCCCACTTGTAAGTATATTTGTGGTAAAGCAAGAGGATGCTTTTTCTTTCAAGTGATGGAAGCATGTTTTGTTATTTCAAACAGTCATCAACGCTGTTGTCATTGGACAACCATCATTCCATCATCAAGCAAATCCCTTAACCCATTCACCGCTCCAGTGGTGCTACAGCTGACACATCTGGTTTTATTATGTGTTTGTCTGTCCTCATCTGTTTGTCCCATTGCCCATGCCATTCACCCCAAGGCTGTTCATGATTATGTTCATTCTCAGTCAAATGAAATGGATGGATTTCAACTATGCATGCCCTGAAAAACAGGGACTTGAATCCCTGCTTTTGAAACCCATCCAATCATCCATCATCTGTTCATCCATCCATCCATCTATTCATTGCATTAATCCATTCATTTATCAGTCCGTCCATTGTCATCTTCCTTCCATCAATCCATGGCTGTTCAAGAGAATCCATCCCTGCTTCAGAAAAGACAAAATCCCAGACGTGGTTTGTCTTTTCTTTCTTTAAAGCTGCAATCCTTGATGCACATGAGTGGTAGACCTGCTTTCTATAGGCTACCATAAGAAAAGGCCATTATCTAGAAATAAATGAACTCATGTTATGATGACAAGTGAATCATTCAAGACTTAGGACAGACATGTTGACATAGGTGGAGTGAAACATCAAGGACTGTGCCTTTAAAAGATGTTTTTTTAAGGAAATCCATCGCATCGGAAGAGTGCTCCTACTACATTGAACTGACAAACATGTTGGCGTGGTTGTAACTGTGATATGTGTGTGGTTGCGTGCAATTTTCAGCACCTAATGCACCTCCCACCAACTTGGTTGTGTTCAACGAAACCACCACCACTCTGAACGCCAGGTGGAATCCAGCTGCTGGTCGCGTCCAGAACTACAAAATCACTTATGTCCCAACATCTGGAGGAAGAAGCCAGACTGTAAGTCGCACAACAGACTGACAGACAGACTTGTACACAATGTTAATTCACTTTTCTTATTTATACATTTGATGTGATGTCAAGCTTCAGGTTACACTAAACTTACATTTTCAAATGCTTACCAGTTGCTCCTTACTCTTGCTCCTTGTCTTCTTCAGTCTACCTCACTGCAGTATTACTTAGTCAGACAAACCATGGCAACTCAGTGAATTTGTTTCTTTCTGCAGAGCAGCTTGGCCTCCGCAATTATAAGCATATAGTTAAACATCTGCCACTGTTATTGAATTATTTCAGTTTATTCTACGTCAAATCTCTTTAGCTCTTGTTTGGATATGGCAGCATTAATATAGACAAAAACCTTTCCTCATTTCTCTGAATATTTCCTGACTGTGCAGACTGTCTCCTGCTGCATTTTTGGATGACAGCTGAATTTTTGGTTTCAATTTGCAGTCAGACATTTCTAATTGCTTCCACAAGCACAACTTAAAAAGGAGACTGAAGAGAGCTCAGTGATGCCTGTGCACATGCTCACACGCAACATTAAAGACTGATAGCTATGCTGATAAGCTTAGAAACAAACGGAAACAACCTCTTAAATCAACGTTAAAACCTTCCAACCAACTTAAGTGAAAATAATTCATCCTCGCTGTTTGGCATTTATGGGAAGTGAGGAGTTGCTCAAGAGGGATAAAATTAAATGAAAAGTCTCGATATTAGATAAAAAGTTCGTGGGACACATTTTATTGGCTGATAGTTTAACAACTCTGTAGGGAGACAGTGAACAGATACTTATCAGAGTAGACATTTATCTGCAGCGTGTTATGATTTTTTACATGTACACGTGTGTGTTTGTGCACATGGAAAACTCTGTGCACTTGCCGAGTCAGGTCAGTATAAGGGTAATGAGAGAGTACAGTGCCATGGGTGTCAAATATTATCCAACAGATTGTCTGAACTAAGTGGCTGTGCTGAAACACCTGGCTAGTACTTCAGTGTTTTTTCACCTTTTTTAATGAGGCCCAGATAACCGTCCAACATTTGTCATTTTGGACAAGGCAGCGAAAAGTTTAAACTAATTTTCGTGCCTTCTAATTTACCTTGTCAGTGGTTTTCGACAAAATTCAGCTTTAACTCAGCTGGTGTTACATAGGTCATTTGTTGACCATTATTTTCTGGTTTAATACAAGATGGAAAGTTTTCCACTTTAGTACTTGATGAAATGTATTTGTGCTGATTGCCTGGGTGATATCACACTGAAAGGTTGATGGAAAACTGGAAGTTAACAAGCTAACACTAGCCAAGTCCTCTTGGTTCACTGGAAGGATATCAACGAGGACAACTAGCCCAGGGAGTTTTGCGTTATTTCGTCTGGGAAAACCAGTTTGTTTTTCGGGAATGCCTGAGACATATTTTTCACTTATGTACAAATGTTTGAGAGAGCTCTGCAATAATCAAACAAATACAAAGAAGATTTAAGTGGATTTATACATTATTATAAATACATACACAAGCAAACACCACACCCTCTCAAATCTCTTTCAGTATTATATCCCCAGTCCTTACAGCTTAAGCCAAAACCAGTGTAGTAAATTCATCACCTGTTGTGACTATTATGACAAGACATCCGACTGTTTCGGCCATTAGCGTACAGCTTTATCTTGGCTAATGCGCTGTGTACTAACCACTTCCAAAAACACTCAAAACATTCCTCCCCTGATATGTTGACAGTCGAGTAGATTTCAGGTAAAATTCTTTCCATCAGGTTATTGACATTGAGCTAAGGAACCCACAGAGGGTTGTTAAAGTCTTTATCCCATCAAAAACAGATCAAATATCTTTTTCCTGAGCAGAGTTGCAAATGGCTGGTTTTATAGCTATAACACGAGAGATATATTCTGCAGTCATTCAACAAAGGAAGTGCAAAAGATTTCTCAAATATATGACTACCTAGAGCTCACATGCATTTGATAGGAAATGTTTAAGAAGATATAAGAAGTTAAGATTTATTCTTTACCAACTAGACCCAAGTTGGAGGGAAGAAGACTACAGTCCTGCTTCCTAAGCTGACCCCAGACACTGAATATTCCATCACTGTGGTGGCTGTCTATGCCAGAGGCGTCAGCGGAGAGCTTAATGGCCTCGGAAAGACCAGTAAGTTGTCTTGCAATCAGGTCACTCCTTAAGTAAAAAATAATAATATAATAACTTTTTAAAAATTGTTTTATAGTCTGTGGACGTTTAGAGCAGTGATAATGATGCTATTTTCTAATCCCAGAGCCTTTGGGAGGCGTTAGGAACCTGCGCGTCACTGACCCCACCACCAGTACCCTGAATGTCCTTTGGGAGCCTGCTGAGGGCAATGTGCGTCAGTACAGGATCTACTATGTTCCTGCAGCTGGAGGAGATGAAGAGATGGTAAGTTGGAAAACAGCTCTAAACCGTAGATGCTGAGGGAAATGTTTGGCTTCAGCACAAACTGATGTGTATCTTGTTTTACTTGTATTCAGGTTCAGGTGTCAGGCAGCACCTACAACACTGTGCTGAAAAACCTGCAGTCTGATACCGTCTACACTGTGACTGTGGTTCCCATCTACTCTGCTGGAGAGGGACAACGCATGTCTGAAAATGGCAAAACATGTAAGCACTGCATGCATATAGTGACTGGTATGAGTAACAAGTTACAGTGGTGATCCAGTCTTAACATCTTTGGAAGAGAGATTTTTTAGACTGGCAAGAGGACATCTGAGAATGACAGACTGCATGAAAGCACTGGGATTTTTTTTTTTTTTTTTTTTTTTTTTTTCCAAGGTCAGGAATCCATTCATGTCTCTCCAAGATGAACTTACTGGCCTCATTTGTTGGCTTGCTGTTGCTACATGTCAAAAACTTTCAATAAGGCAGCCAGATCTTTCTGATTCAATCATAATATCATGCAAGGTCTTTTAAATATTGTAAAGCTACAGAAAACTGATTAAATACCACTGACTAACAGTCAGTTCACACCTTACATGTAAAATCCAACATAAAACATGACAGTGTTAAGTTCGGTCAGCTAAGTTTGAACTTGTTTAAAGAACAGCATTTTTCCATTTTCTCCCACAGTTTTTAAACCACCAACCTCTGCTGGGAATGAGTCAGCATTTTGCGGGGTGATTGCGTAGGGAAGGAATTCCTCTGCGTTGGCAGCATTATAATGGTGTCTCCTCTCTATTTACCGTAATATTGTCCATTTATAGGTTGGAATGGAGGGTAGTGGTCAGGATAATGGTGGGGCTGGGGGAATGGGGGAGGGATACATTGAGTAATTGGCGCTCCATTGGGAAAAAGAAACGGAAGGAGGTTCAGAGATGAATGGGGAGCATTATATGTTTTATGGCTCTCAACTCACTTGGCTAAGGTCATGCTCCATGCCTACTACTGTTACCCCCATTTTCCCTTCGGGAGCAATGACCCCTCATGTTAAGAGGCTTTTTCCAAGACATGTTAACCAAACTCTTGTACAGTAAATACAAAATCATGTACCGCTTCATAACTTTTTACTGCTCACCTTGTAACTTTGTTGCCTCTGTACAAACTCAATCTGCTCTCGCCACTTAACTTCGACATTCACTCACTGTTAATTGTTCCTTCAAATTTAAAGCAGCTTCCTGGGAAACAGGCTTTTGTCTGTGAAACTTTAAAAGTACGGAAGCTCACTCACTGTGTTTTGCCCACTGCGTTTTTCTGCTGCATTTATGGGGGATGGCACAAAGCCTGTAAACATCTGCTTTGGTGTTTTTAGACAAGCTTTGTACAGGGCTCCACACATCTTTGTTTTTCTTCACCTTGAGGGCACTGACAGGAAATGTCCCACTGATAGAACTATTGTTAAATAATGTCTTGTTTCAGTTGGTTGCCAGGCAGTATTGTACCTGTTTTATTGAAGGATTCTCATGTATTCACTGGGCTGCTGCGGCAGTCTACAAAACCTAGACCCCTGTTTTGTCAGTTTATCCAAACAAAGAATGGCAGCGCCGCTAGTAACATTTATACACTTGAAAATATCTGCTAAAAAGCCTCATAAAGGAATAATAAGTAATCACTGAAATACATTAAAGTGTAAATGTATTTGTATTGGGGTTTTATGGGTTTCGTTTTTCATTAATTCGGGATTTGTTTCTTCAAATCTGTCTTGAACTGACCTCAGCATGTCCCCCACTTCTGAGGTCCTGACCCAAACAATCTCTCTGTGTTTGTCTCCTCTGCTTTATGTCATCCTTTCCCTTCATCTTTCCTCCCGATCTGTAAGAAGCACTTACGTCTCTAACCTTTAACCTCACTCTGTCATCAGTCTGCTCTCTGTCCAACTCTCATCACTCTTCTTACCACTTTGTTCACACTTTTTACTTCAACTTAGCTTGACCCTGACCTTCCTTATCTTTGCTATTATTGCTAACATGCAACATTTCTGTCTTCACAGTGGAGCGTAGCCCCGTCAGGAACATCCAGGTCTACAACCCCACCACCAACACTCTGAATGTTCGCTGGGAGGCAGCCACAGGCCCCGTCCAGCAGTACAGAGTTGTCTATGCACCTATTACAGGCACCAGACCCTCTGAGTCGGTGAGTTTCCATCTGCTATACGTGTAAATTTCTAATTCAGCATATAAAGAACTCAAAAATTATTTTTATTTAATTATTACAACATAAGAAATGCTCTAATTGCTACTTCCAGTAAAATCATACATTATGAGAACGAGGGGACTTAGAGAACATCTGGATGGTGGTATGAACATATGTGGGTGAGGCAGCAACTGAATCTGACAAACATTTACTGTAACGTTTAATGTGTCATTAGGAGTGAAAGAGCCTCATCCTGATCTATTAAAATCAAAACATCAGTTTGTTCACCAAATGGTGTGTGCATGTGTGCAGTTACTGTTGGTTGAATTCAACCAAGACATGTTAATTAAAGCAGAAATTCTTCAAGTGCAACTACGGCTCTCAGCACGGTATGTGGCATCTGGCATGGCTGTGGCCTCATCTTCATATGAAAAGGATTTCTGGGTTATAGAATCCACAAACAACGTTTGAAGTGTTACTTAGCTTTGCACCATTAGCTTTGTTCAGCATCTGCCAGAAAGACTGAACCATTAGCGAGCCATTTTTACACTGGAAGCCCTAATGACATGGTCTTTGAAGAGTGAGAGATTTTCCAGTTTATTGATAGAGTAGTGTACTTTGCCTTTATCCCTATTTGTTAGCACATTTATGGCAAGCTCAAGCCTTTTCCGTGACTGGAGCCAGTGATGTACGTCAGTGGCGATGTGACCGTTCTCAGCCAGCACCATCAAATTTAACACCAGCTAAAGATTTGTAGCAAGAATTACCATCGTTACCGGTGTCGCCTGTGACATTTCTTTTAAACTGAGACTCTCAAGTACCCCAGTAGGCTTTTCACTTGGAAATATGACAGAAGGCCTAAGTTGCATTTACTAAAAAACACAGAAAGCAGATTCACCCACCAAACTGCTGGTCTAACACTTACATATGGTTATATCCCTCCCCCATCAGAGGTTATCACCAGGCCACAGCCCTCTAGGAGAAGTTGCCTAAATCTGTTCGAACAAACTAACCCACAGACACTAAAGGAGTGAGGAGAAGATTGAGTCTATGTAATCAGCTGTCTTCACTGTCAGACAGGTTTAAACAGCGGTGCCAGCTGTCAAAAACAGCCCTCCAGCTATTTTACCAGAACCACCACCACCACACCTCCAAAACATCAAAGGAATATTTGACTTGTCCTTTCACTTAGTGCTGATGAGCAACAGGCTGTTGTGTAAAAGGGAGGTGTTAGAGGGCATGCACAGCACAGGCAGCTGTCAGAGGAGAAAGTAGAGGTCTCTAGTGTTTGGTAGGAGGATCAGTGTCATGTCCGTGCAGCTCTACACAGTCACTTAAACTTTTCAGAGAATAAACACAATAATTCACATTATCTTTGTCTAGTTTTGTTGACCTGAACACATTTGTATGCATTCATTATGTGTTACTATGCAGATTGTTGTACCAGGGACCACAACCACTGCCTTACTGCAGCAGCTGCTTCCAGACACCAACTACAATGTTGGAGTGGTCGCTCTGTACAGCGATGGCGAAGGACCCACTATTAGTGATGCTGGAAGGACATGTAAGAGCCGGAGTCAGCCAATGTGTTTAATGACTTTTTTTGAATCTGAGAAACAATCCAAGGAACCAATATATTATGCTTCTTACTCTGACTCTTTTTTCTTCATGTGTCCATGCTCAGTGCCCCGTAGTGGCCCAAGGAACATGCGTGTGTATGACCCCACCACCACCACCCTGTCTGTGAGCTGGGAACACGCTGAAGGTCCCGTCATGCAGTACCGCATCACCTATGCTCAGACCACAGGAGATCCCATTGAGGAATATGTGAGTGTTTTCAACCATAGTGTTGAGTGATTTATTAATTCCCCCCAATATTATTTTGATTTTATCTGTCATGCATTTATTTCTTAATGTTGGATGTCTTTTCTCTTGAAGACTACAGTGCCAGGGAATAGAAACAACGTGATCCTGCAAAACCTGGATCCAGACACACCTTATAATATCAAAGTGACTGCCATCTACCCTGATGGACCAGGAGGAGAGCTGGAGGGACCTGGACGCACAGGTACAGACTTGTTCCATTTTTGCAACCAGGCAGTGTGCCTCACTGTTCTGCACCCTGCGTGTTTGCCTTTTTTACTGATGCAGCAGATTTAAAGACATGAAATGAAGCATATGGAAAGACACTCATTAAATAAATTAAACACTACACACACGCATACACACACACACACACACACACACACACACACACACATGCAATGCAGAAAATCTGATTAGACTAATCCCTCGATTAGAATCCTCAATCAATGTAGCAAAAGTGGAAGTCAAATTCTTGACTTATCACGAAGGCCAAAAGCACAGAGTACCGCTGCCAGAGAGTTATGGACTGGATGAGCTCCAGAGAAGGAAAAAGTCAGACTTGCTGTGCTGGCCAGTGTCTTGCCCAACTTAGCCTTTCAAACAAAACAAATCCTATTAAATATCGTAATGCCACTCTGATCCCCGAGGCAGTTAATTTTTATTTCATTATTTCACTGATGTGGTTGAATTATTCATTCCATTGATCATACATAATATGAAATATTTCACTCATAATTCACAAGCCATTATAAGCTACAGCATAAAACGGTAATTACCCTGCGACAGCTCACTAACACGAATAAAGTGAAATTCAAAGGATGTGCATCCCGTTGAAATGAAGTGAAGCTGTTGTTTACTAAGCTGTCCTGTTTTATTTCCCACAGTTGGTATGCTCGGCCCAAGGAACCTCCGTGTTTCTGATGAGTGGTACACTCGCTTCAGGGTGGCCTGGGACCCTGCCCCCTCCAGAGTTAGCGGATACAAGCTTATCTACCAGCCCGAGGGTATGAACACATTTTTTATGTGGAGAAAGTTATGTTACACTTAGGGGAAAAAGTTTCCAAGTGGTTATTACACAGAACATTGCTTTTCTTACAGGCTCTTACATGACGTTTATGTCTCCTTTCAGGCACTGATGAGTCCATGGAAGTGTTTGTTGGAGACGTGACCTCACATCAACTGCATAACCTGAAACCTGGAACCACCTATGACTTGAAGGTGTTGGCACAGTACAACACAGGCTTTAGCGAGCCTTTGATCGGACAAGGCACCACTTGTAAGTTGTTAAAAATTTAGTCTGTTGGTTGACAGGCATGAATGTTTTAAATTTTATAGATTATTCCAGTGTTGAGGAGGAGATGTTACAAGCTTTTGACACGTGTTTAATTGCACAAAGGAGAGATATGATCTAATGGTACATACTTGTTTCCTTCTAGTGTACTTGAATGTGACAGACCTCACCACATACAATGTTGGCTACGACTCTTTCTGCATCCGATGGGCTCCTCACAGAGCAGCTACCTCCTACAGACTCAAAGTCAATCCTTTTGATCGTACGTGATTCACACTGTTACACTATAAGAAGTCCTTCTTGAATTATAATTTAACTTATATGTTTAATTACAGAATCTGAATCGGTCTGACCAGTATTGTCTTTATTTTTTCCCCTTAGCCTCCAAGAGGGGAGCTCAGGAGATCACCGTCAGAAACTCAGAGAGCACCTACTGCTTTGATGGCCTGACCCCCGACACGCTCTACAATGCTACCGTGTTCACCCAAACACCCAACCTGGAGGGACCTGGAGTGAGCGTCAAGGAGAGGACATGTATGATTATGTTTTCTATGCCAGTGTAACGCTAATGCTAATGGATGAGAAAGTGCTAAAAGCTAATGGAACCACTAAATACATTCTCACTAGCTGTACTGATTTCAGTTTTGTGCATTCGTTTATCTTTTGTCCTGCAGTGGTCAAACCCACAGAGGTGCCAACTGAGCCCCCTACCCCTCCAGCTCCAGCAACAGTTCCCCCTGCACTCGATGGTGAGTAGAACTTTGATATTTGGGTCTGTGTGGTGTTTTTTTTATATTTTGGCCATGACTATTAATGTTTACATTAACATCACTGCTCTTGTGCCACAGTTTGCAAAGGTGCCAAGGCAGATCTGGTCTTCCTCATTGATGGTTCCTGGAGTATTGGAGATGAGAGCTTCCACAAGGTTCTTCAGTTTGTCACAAGTATGACTGGAGCCTTCGATGTCATCAGCCCTAAAGGCATGCAGGTCAGTGTACAGTAAATCTCAGTGCTTTTGCTTTTTCATGTGTGTTTTTGTTAGTGATTGCCATATTCATATCATTTTTGTTTGTTTTTTTGAACAGGTCTCATTCGTGCAGTACAGTGATGATGCTAAGACAGAGTTCAAACTGAACACCTACCACGACAAGGGCATAGTGTTGTCAGCTTTGCAGAATGTTCGCTACAGAGGAGGAAACACAAAGACAGGCACGTCAAACTCAACAACATTTCTGTCGTCATTGGTCTAAAATAAAAATAACAGAGACTGTCATAGTGATGAATTGTTGGTAATCATTCCCTGATCTCACTTTGATCCCATTTCTTCATCCAGGCATTGCTATGAAGCACGTGTACGAGAAGGTGTTCACCTCGGACAGCGGCATGAGGAGGAATGTCCCGAAGGTGCTGGTGGTGGTCACAGATGGCCGCTCTCAGGATGATGTGAAGAAGAGTGCAGAAAAACTGCAGCACTCAGGTCTGTATGGAATTACTTATCATGATTGTGTGTGTTTTTGGTCTCAGAGTGAAAATTCCTACATCTGAGCCAAAGTTTGTGCCTGATTTAATCTCTTGAAATAATCTCTCTGGTGAGACTCAGAGTGATTATTGGAAGCTCAACAATGGTGTTTTTTTGTGTGCGTATGTGTGTTTTGCCCCTACAGGCTACAGTGTGTTCGTGGTTGGTGTAGCTGATGTCGACATAACAGAATTGAGAATTATCGGAAGCAAGCCCAGTGAGAGACATGTGTTCGTGGTTGATGACTATGACGCTTTCGCCAAGATCCAAGACAATCTGATCACCTTTATCTGCGAAACGGCCACGTCTAGTGAGGAACACATTATTATACAATTAGAGTGATTTTGTAATGAAATACACCTTTAGAAGTAACAGGAAATTCACCCACTGATGTACATTCAAGTGATTTATAGCTTAAGGAAATATATAAAGAGATGACTGCTCTGAATCTGTTTCTCCATCTCATAACTCCCTTCTTGTTGTGTTTTAGCTTGCCCTCTGATCTATATCAATGGATTCACCACACCTGGTAAGCTTGCAGCATCACTAATTTCTGTTATCTAGGTGCACTATTCCTTTTTCCATATTCTCAACATTGCTTGTGTTTTTTATTAACTTCCAGGCTTCAGGATGCTCGAGGCTTTCAATATCACCGACCGAACTTTCGCCGGCATGAACGGCATATCCATGGAGCCAGGCTCCTTCAACAGCTACATCGCCTACAGGCTGCACAAGGATTCCTTCCTGAACCAACCCACCAAGTAAGAGCTGAGACCAAAAAGCATGTGCCTGTGTAAAACAGAGGGAGTGTGAGTCTCACTTTGGGTATATTCCCAGCCTATTGGGCTTATCTCCCGTGTACTATAATCCTGCCCAGCCCAGTGTCATTATTGCTAATGATGCTGAATAGACCCTGCAGTCATAGGGTTTCCCTAGTGCCCTTTGGCACTAAGCCCATAGTTTGTTCTTGCAGCTTGTAGAATATGAGGTGCTAGGAACAAAATAAGAGAAAGGTTGTAGAATTAAAAAGGCCTTTGACCAAACCCACCTCCCATTAATGTCACACTGGGAGCAAACAAATCGCCCTTGGGTCAAGAGCTTTGTCTCTTTATTAGGCCTCATTTAAGTGGTGTTAGGCAGTTGGAGAACCATTGGAGTATCCAAACCTCTTCAGCATACTTTGTTAATATGTTTATAATGATCCATGTTTTGTGTGCATGGGCGCAGTCGTTGACTTAATGTGCACAAATGGAAACACTTCGAACTGCAGCAAAGCGAGAGGGGACAGAAAATACTTTCAATATGTGGACAATTTCTGCAAGGCCAGAGGGAAAACTGGCAATCACTTACAAGTTCTGTAGCCTGTGTGATGCTGGAACACTGTAGCAAGATTTAATAGTCTTGGTATTTATTTTTGAAAAGGTGATACTTGTATTACCAGTGTGATGAGGGCACAACACTGACTCATGATTCATTGTGGTGTATTTTTTTTACACTAACAGGGAGATTCATCCAGAGGGTCTTCCCCCATCTTACACCATCATCCTGCTCTTCCGCCTGCTGCCCGACACAGGCTCTGAGCCTTTTGATATCTGGCAGATCGCAGACAAAAACAACAACCCTGAAGTCGGGGTCACCGTCAACCGTAAGCCTCCCTTTGTGTTTTGGCATTCTGCTGGATGGGGAGCTGCTGTAGCCAGTCCAAAATATACGCAGCTGCACACTCTTTATTTAACAACCTAAGCCATTTTCTTTCTCCCTCAAGCTCTAACTCTTCCCTTTTTTTACACAAAGTTGAAGTTGAAAGATAGATACAACAGGCTGGATACAAAGACGAATACCAAAATAAATACTGCTGCATGACTGATTTATGTCCAGTGATCTTCATTTTTGAATAAGCATCTTTTACAAATGTGCACCGACGCACGTGATAAATGCATGCAAATAATTATGGGCATGAACCCTAATCCCTCTTAGCCTTCTCTTTATCCCTCTCCTCTCTCTGCAACCATGTGTTCTCTATAGTCCTGACTGTGCTTTGCGTGCCACCGCATCGTAACACACTGTCAGGGATTCATCAAAGACAATTCTCTTTTCAGCTTCCAGCAAAACAATCACATTCTACAACAAGGACACCCGAGGAGAGATCCAGAAAGCCACATTTAATGAGGAGCAAGTGAAGCGGGTTTTCCATGGAAGCTTCCACAAGGTAAACACAATGCATAATTTATAAAAAAAAAAAAAAAAAAAAAAAAGAGGGTACTGTGTGCACCACATAGTGATGCTATTAAATTCTGGCTTCATTAGGCCAGACTGAGAACACTGATTATCCTCTTCAGGTCCTTTTACACACGGCGTCTTGTTTTCAGCTCCCTCCTCATATATTGTTTTTAAATCATTTGTCTCTGTGTGACTTTTACGCCTCATTTGGTTCAACTGTGTTACTGGATAATGTGAAGATCTGACAAACGGCCAATGCCATGTATAGCTGTATCACGTTACCTGTCAGAAGTTTCCTGTGATCCAACTTCAAGTGTCGGTTTGCTGTCAAAGTGGTCTTAAGGCATTTTTTACGATTTGACATTAAGGTTTGTATTTTTTTTAACTGTTGGCAGTTAATTTGATAAATGGGTTTTGGAGGCTATAAATACATTTAAGCAGAGGTTGGAGGGAAATTGAAATACCTCAGTGGCCCAACGTAATGTGCAAACTGTTACAGTTAACCATGAAAGTCTGACCACAACAAGCCTGGAGACTATCCTGGTAGTTGTTAAGTAAATTCCAAACCAATCTGCTCCTAACTTGATGGATTTTTATTTGGGTTCAGCTTGAGTTGGGCTCAGGAAATGGCAAGAAACATTTTCAGGATAGATCCCAAAGTCATCAGTATCTATCTCTAAATAAACACAGTGTAAGATATTTCTTCACATGCTTTCCATCAATTTAATATTTCATTTATTTCTCTACAACTGGAGCTAATTTTTAGTGTCTATTGTGGGCTAGTTGCCAAAAGTACTGTATACTACATTTACCATAATACAGCTCAGTATCATCTCTCTTTAGACTTATCCTGTCTAGCAAACATCTGCTATCTTTAATGATCTTGATGACATCATCACGGTTATTTGGGCCTGGGATTTTCTCAGACATGACAAAGTTCCTTTTCACAGGGTTAGGGCAGAAGTCACCATGACAAGTAAACCCAAATTTATGTGGAAAACTTGGTGGAATGTCCCTTTAAACTTTCTTTCTCAGGCTCTAATGATTGAGGTTACAAGACTATAAGGATACATTAAGGACACTTAGAAGTTGTGGAAACAAGAATACAATGAAAACTGCAAGCTCTGCATGCAGTGGATGAAAAGACTTAAGTCAGATGTTTCCAACTGTTGGGAAACTGATCCGTGCCATCATCCACCCTGCCTCTCATGCAAGAAATTACAATTGAACTCCCTTAGGGCAGCGGTTATTAAAACATTAATTATCAGATGTCTCTTCTCTCTTCTCTTCTTCTCTTCTCCTCTCCTCTTTAAAATAACAAGCCACAGTCTTATTATTGTTTTGTAAAACCTTTGTTTCTCTTCAGTGGTTTAACCACTGTATTAAGCTCACATGCCAAGAGTTGTATAGTATGGATTCTCTTGTGGCCACAGTAAGAGGTATAGAGACATAAAAATCTGTCAAGTTCAGCTCAAAGCAGAAGCAAACTCTCTGTTCTGCTCCATCACCATCGGGCGCAGAGAGTAGAACAATAAGCGACAGTATATTTTTACACCAACCTGGATCGACTTAAGATACTAAAATCATCTCTGGAGGAAAAATGGCTGGTTCCACTCTACTCCAGGTCACGTCCCATTTCATTTCAGTTTCTTCTCAAGGACAATGTTCCCATTATTTGGTACACAGGTCCCCCCTACCCCTCCCCCCTCTCTGTCTTGCTCTAATTCTGAAGTCATCAAAATGAATGACTCTTCTCAATGTAGCAGGGTCTTATCTGACATCAAAGTCCCCCCACTTCCTGATATTACAAATTACAGTTTTTTTTTCCCTCTGAGGCACTGATGAGAGTGATATATTGGCCCATACATCAGAGCAAACTCAAAATGGCTTCTTAGGTTTGACCATTTAGCATCTACACAACTAATTGTAGGGTAACTAAATGAATGAATGAGATCCTGGAAAATGTTGGGTCGGGGTTTGATGTAAATTACATCATTGCTGGTCTAGTAGGAGAGCAGCTTGATCTGTGTGTGTGCGTGTGTTCCCAATCTGTGGCCATAGTGGAGACTGCAGTCTGAATGTACACTGGGTGGCTAGTTTGTGGTTCAATAGTTACTGCTTCATGAGTTGGCGAGTCTGCAGCGGTCTACCTAGCTGCTTATTTGCTGGTCTGCTGAGTAAGTGCCACTGCTGACTTCTGCGGTGGTGTGTGTTTACATGTTGTCAGAGGTTTCCCAACACTTTGTCCGCAGCCGTTACAGAGTGACCTCAATGTGTGTGTGTGGGTGAATGACCAGTGATCAGGCTTGTCACAAATGGTAGTAGGGTTATTGTCCAAGTGTTAAGAAAAACAAAATAAAAAAAACATGCCATTAAAACACAATTTGACCTTTTAGGTAGACAGTCAACTACAAATTACATTTCTTACAGTAGTGGTGACATCTCAGATGTCTTGTTTTGTCTGACCTACAGTTGGAACCACAGGAAATATAACTAAATCAGGTTTCTGTTTGTTTTTTTTCTGTCTCGTCAGTTTTAAAACTGTTAGTACCACGCTATCGGGTCATCTTGCAGATTTGTATTCTCCACTCATGTTAGTTAATAAAGAGTAACTGGAGGCTGGAGGGGTCGTGGTCTACCGCTAGATGAACATGTGGGAAAGCTCTCAGAGACGACTTCAGCAGATGCTCACAACTCACTACCCCACTGGGGGATCCCTTCCCACTCACGAAGGGTGGGAGTGAGTAGTAGGAGTCTTCCTGCTAAACCAAAGTGAAGAAGACATTTTCCATAAGTCATAATGACTAGTCATGTGTTCAGAGTTACACTGGTGGAAGTTGTTGTAGTTACTGATGGGTCCTTGTACTTTGTTTCTGTGTTGAAAAAGACACAACAATTTACTGTTCCCTGAGCAGTTTTCAATTCAGTCTTTCAAACTTTCCTTTCAGGGTCTCAGCAGGGAATATCTTGCCAATACATGAATAAAATAATTAAGATGGAGGTGGAAGTTGAAGGGAGATGTCTCCAAAGCCAAAGCACTCCCTGATTCTGCCTCTCACTTCTTTGTTTCACTAATAGATACTCTGCCAGTATGTTCACTGACTGAACTCTTTGTGCTTGTCATTTGTGACAACTTTCTTGTGACCTGGACAAGTAGATTTACTGACCCGAATAACAACACTAGAAATACGGGATCAATTAACTTCTTCAACCAAATAGACAGACACTGTCTTGTCTGTTCACAGGATAAGGGAGTTTCCTGCATTTAAACTGATAAAAAGAAAAACTATCTGCCTAATCTGGAATTTCTTCTTCCTATAATTAAAAGGTGAAAGGTAAATAAATCTCAGTTGCATTTTTATTATAGATAGGATTCACACCTGATTAGTGCAAAATTGAGAATTGTGAAAATGGAAGCGCAGTAACGACTGAGCCAAGAAAAATAAAATTGAATCTGATAAAAAAAAAAGGAAATATTTCAAGTGCAGTGGAGCAGAGAGGCATCAGCCTGAAATCTTACCATATATCCTGTATGGTTTGTAGAGTGTTGACACAGCAAAGCACAGTCAAAACCCTCTGTGTTAACAATTGATGAATAAAAATTGTTCATCTGTCAACACTTTGCTGCAGTCGGACCAGATCACTTAACAGCAAGCTCCATTATCTGAGGCAGCAGTGGTCAATAGAAAACTAGTTTTCCTGAAGCCTTATTTTCCAATGACTAAAGTGTTTTTATTGTGTTTTCTTAATGGCCAGCGAGGTAATATATACATGCTGATTATTTGCCATCCCAGTATACCATCCAAAGTTGTTGTTTTGGTAAGCCCTCAAAAGCATCATGGTATTATACATCCATGCCAGGACCCTGGGATAAACGACACCCCTCTCTCTCTGCGGTCCACCAGATAGTTTATTCTGTTGCCAAGGAAGTCAACTGTAATTTTGTGATTGGTCGCCAAGAACTATGGCCTCGTCTGTGGTTGTTATGGCTTTGTAAGAAAGAAATGGTAGCTTGCTTTTCCTGACATAAAGAACGCTTGTCTGAATGTTGAGCAGGGGGAAAAATTTGCAACTGTGAAGGGAAAGTATGGAAAGTGTAGGACTTTTGATGGCACACCGCAAATGATATCGTTTCAAGATGTGGAGCTGAGTTCTTTGGACAGGAAACTTCAAAAAAATATCTGGCACTTTGTCATTCTGTGTTGTTATACAATCACCGACTACAGCTTCAATGCTGCACTGAAATGCCAACTGTTGTATATTTCCTTTTTTTATGGGCCATTCATCTGCAGAGGGATCAAACAGCAGTTGGATTCCAAATCAGTAACCACACTGGAGGAATATCAGAAACTATAATTAAGATGGTTCTGCTCAGACTAAACAATTCTCTGGAATTTTGCAGTTATATGAAATACATTATCACTGTCTTCTTCAGACATTATAGATTGAAAAGGTTCAGTGAGGTTGTTTGGAGCCTTATGGTTGCACTTTCTTAAAGAATTTCTCCATTCATTTAAAGGGCAATCATGCTGCTTCCAAATGGAAATGAATGCCAAGCCCAGCTTTTCAACAGCTTCACTGTTCTTAGTAGTCGTTGCCAAGTAATTGTGTTGCAACAAAGTTGGCTTGTATGAAGTATTGAAAAGACAAGAATGTTTTGTTAACAGTGCCCTCTCTCCATCCTCTCTGTCCTTCAGCTCCACATCACCATCTCCCCAGAGAAAGTCAAGCTCAATGTTGATTGCCAGGAGGTGGCAGAGAAGCCCATCAAGGAGGCCAACAACATCACACTGGATGGCTACGAAGTGCTTGGCAAGTTGGTCAAGTCTGGAGGCGGAAGGAGGCAGTCTGCAACAGTAAGCAAAAACTCAAACTCAAACTTAAAAAAAAACATAAGAAAAACTGAAAATGTTTGGAAAAACACGTTTGGAAGAGCATCTCACAACTTTCCAGAGAATTAATGTCCAAAACCTCTTGTGCGTAGATGCACAATTAAGTTTTAACTGCTCCCAGTGACTGCTGGAAGGATGAAAAGCTTCATCTCTCCGTCTCTCTGAGGGGCTCATTGTTTCTGTTTTCAACAAAATGCATTTTCATTGAGACTGCGAGCCATTTGTAACACCCCTTCATGTTTTCCCCCCTTTTCTTGTGTTGTGTAGTTCCAGCTCCAGATGTTCGATATTATCTGCAGCTTGAGCTGGATCAGCCGAGACAGATGCTGTGACCTGCCCTCAACAGTAAGAACAAGTGTCATTGAAGCATCAATTGATAATACCAAGTTAAAAAGTCCTTTACAGCTGCAATACTGGAATATTTTGTCATTACTTAGTAAAACAGCCTGTTCACAATTTGTATAGAATATATGTATATAGGTTATCTTGAGTCCGGTTTACAGTCTTTATGGGTGATTCCTAGATTGCAGTTTGGAGTAAAAGTGCTTCAATTGAACTGAATAGAACCTTGTATCCTGTGTAATTGTGCTAATGGAAGTGTTGCCAGCGTGACCCCCCTCTTTCCATCAATTACATGAAAACAAGTGCTCCTTTAGATCACACAGACGACTGTAAATCATCTTTATTTGGATACACTATGTTAAATACCGGATGTCGGCACATTTATCCAATTACGAGTGATTCATCTATAATTTGCATCAGATATTAATACATCACATCAATGATTGCAGTGTTATATAACTCATTATGTCAGACTTATTTCCAGAAATGTGGATAAGTTTTTCAGCTGTCTGAATATCTAGCCTTAAAGCCCCAACCCAGCCTGCCTCCATCCCCCTACACCCTCACCGATTCTGCTGATTCCAGTAACTTTTCAGCACAAGACACTGTTCCATCATGACCTTTGCTGCTCTCTTTTTCTTAAACTACAAGCAAAGTCACAGGCTCAGTTTGCCAGAGTACTGTTAACAAAATCACATCGAGAATTTCCAGTTTTAGCATCTTGTATTGTGTGAATTGCCAAAACGTGGTCTGAATTATTAATGGGTATGAAAGGGATACTATTACGATTCTTTTTTCAAGAGCACATTTATTTTTTTTTTCTAACTTCTGGATCTTCTGTCTTCTTTTTCAGAGAGATGAGGCCAAGTGCCCAGCCCTTCCCCACTCATGCACATGCACACAGGACAGTATCGGCCCTCAGGGGCCCCCTGGACCTTCGGTAAAAACACTATCCAGACACATCCCACTGCTGTATCTTGCCTCCTTGTGTATCTTCACCTCTTTTTCCTCTGTCTGTCTTCACCTGATAAAATGTTTTCTCAGAAGTCGTGCATAGTTTTATGATAACGATAAAGCTTTCTCTTTCCTCTGCTGATCCACAGAGTCATAATGTTACAATGACCATACAGCTATAAAAATCTTCTTAACATTTGCCTGCTATACAGTTTGAACTTCAGTAGGGCTGATGTCCCTCAAACCAGGAGCAGTATTTTCTTTTCCTCTGGAAAGAGCAGTAGAGGATGAGATGACTGGCATGAAAAGAAATATAGGCTTAGGAAGAAGTGTCAAAAGATAAATGCCTGATGGAAAAACAACAGTAAAAATGTCTTGAGGAGAAATCTGGAATATGTGTGTTCGGTAACCTCACTCAGCCCTGGCGAGGATTTCGTAGGGCTTGGGGGTTTTTAGGGCTTTTGGAATCTGCTCCGGTTGTTACACTCACCCAATGTTTCTGGCTCTTTGCCTTTCCAGGGCAGCCCAGGTTCTAAGGGACCAAGAGGAGATAGAGGAGAACCCGGTAACGCTGTAAGTTCAGCTTTGCATCACTTTAAGCCTGTTAATTGTTATCAGTATTTGTTTTTTAACAAACTCTTTTTCCTCTAATTAAAGTATTAAACAAATAATCCAACTTAGATGAAACATCCTGAAATTATCAGTAATGTCAAATTCACACATAATAAACGTCAACTTCTCATTGCCATGGTATTTCATGAGCTATTATTATTCTTTGTAAGGAAATTGCACACATCTGAATCCAGTTATCGAACACCGCTGTATATTTTTCCGCAGCTTGATTTAAAGGCAGCCTATGTCAAGTACTTTAAACGCCTATTTCCGTACACAGTTAATGTTCATTTTCTATATCTGCACAGTAAAAAGTCTAATTAAAGTAGTCTCATAAAATTTCTCTCTGAAAGAGTGGGTACGTAACATCTTTGTTTTCCTTCTGGTTAATGCTATAGGGTGCAATGGGTCCACGTGGTGAGCCAGGACTCCCAGGCGCAATGGGACCACCGGGTCCACAAGGCCCTAACGGACTGTCTCTACCTGGAGAACCTGTAAGTTTATCTACACTCCAGATGATTAATATAAGTAAAAACAAAGGAAAAATGTGTGGTCGACAGATTTCTATGCATGTGACAAAGTATCACTTTATATTAGTGCTGATACAAATGTGCAGGATGTGTCATAGTTGTAGAATGGCTGAGATTTTCCCTGAGGCAGATCCACAAGTGTGTGGGATTTACAACTATAGTCAAAACAGATTATACTCCCCTGCACTCCCAGCCAGACAGATAGACTGCTTCTTTATTTTCTTACATGCAACGCTGCTGTCAAAACATGAAATCAATCACAGTCATAGGCTAAAAAGGGAAAAAAAAATACTATTGCATCTTGCAAACCTCTCATTTCTCCCCCTCCTCCACCTTCAGGGTCGCCAAGGACCAAAGGGAGATCCTGGAGACCCGGGCTTGCCTGGTCTGCAAGTAAGTAATCCGCCCCCTCCTCTTTTTGTGGTTTATAAAAAGGAAACAAGAGACTATCCATAGAGAGCAGCCCTGCTACTGGAGCCTGGATTCAGTCCACATGGCGAGACTGAAACCACACTCAGAGTGGGAGGTTTACCATGCCATCCTCAGGGAGACCAACTCTCAAATCAGCCTGCTGATTGACAGACAGTAGAGGGCCAATGATGCAGTTGAATTATTATGAAGTGTGGACTTGTGTTACCAAAGGAGAAAACAAGGAATGGAATATCTTCTTCTCCAGTTTTGTAATTGAAAGTGACAGAAAGTCTGTTTGAAGTTTGAGCATCTTTGACTTTGAGAAAATTTAGACTTCAACTTTCAGATTCTTCAGATCACTGATATCACAGACATCAGTGATCAGTGAGACAGATTATGTGGGAACTTTTTGGTGGAAGTACATATTTGAGTGGGTTGGCATTACATAGCCATTTTTTGGCCGAGTGTTCGTTCAGTCATCCCGCTGAAGTCATCCAGTCTACTCCCACCATTCAACTGGAGAGAACATCAGCTCGGGATATTCTGGCCTCTGAATAAGCGAGTTCAGATGTAAAAAAAAAGAAAGTCTCATTCTATGATCTTCAGAGTCTATTGGCAGCATGATGTTGGTTACTTCTCACAATAGAGCTTATTATAATAGCAGCGTCCATACACAATTCAAGTCGACGCAATGTTTGACTAACTGACAAGAGAGCGTTTGTTTCAGTTTTATAGGGTCATATATTATCTTTGGCTAAATGACTGGGAAACTGGAGGATTTCTTTCTGTAAATTCTAGTTCAACAGAGGCATTAGGGAGCTGTATAAATATGTCGTTCCCGATCATTAACATTTGATTAAGTGTGTCTGCTTTTTTCCCAGGGTCCTCCCGGGCCACGTGGTCCTCTGGGACCCGTCGGACCAAGTGGAGCACGGGTAAGATCTACCTCCTGGCATGCTAGGTGTACATGCTTCTTCACAAATGGATCCAACACTTAAGCACACGTTTCGTGTGTGATCGCCCACTTAGCTTATACAGTAGTACTGTCATTACGCTGCATGTTCTCACTGGCGTCAGCCAAAATAATACTTATAGATGTAATTTCAAGTGACAGACTCAGGCTCAAACCAATATTAAGTCATGACACTGATGTATTGCATGAGTGAGGTCCCTGGTGTGTTGTAACCCACGTGTGATTGTATGTTGTTACTACATAGGGGCCACCAGGAAAGGAGGGACCATCTGGACCCAGAGGCCCACCAGGGCCAATGGTGAGTAGTGTGTGTGTGTGTGTGTGTGTGTGTGTGTGTGTCTGTTTGTGCGTTTGTGTTGTGCAGAAAAATTTGCCAAATAAATATTCCCTGCCGTGTGCTTTACTTCCTGATATATCTGCACCAATTACTCCTCCTGGCTCCACAGATGCACTCTGCTGGAACAACACATAAAAAAGCAGACTGTAGTCTCTAGGCCCCTCCACTGTTACGAGGATGGTGCATGCATCCCTTTTTTTTCTTCTTCTTCTGTGGCTTGGTGGAGGTCTGAATCTACTTAACCCAACCATCATGCCAACAGGAAACACGCCAGTATAGAATTCACACGCAGTATACCATCCAGAGTGCTCTGTGAGCCATTAGCAGTTTGTGTGTGTGTATGTGTGTTTCCATCTCCTCCTTCAGTTTCCTTGGCAGCTTGTGTCGCCCTTCGAACTCCCACCGCACACACCCCAACTACAGATGTCAGAGCATACATACCAACTTAAAGCTTGTTACATAACCATTAATAGGGAGCAGGAATTAAACGATGCAATTACCTACTGTGCAGTGATTTTAAGTAAACACTACACTTTCTGTGTTTTTTCCTTTTTTTCAGGGAAGCCCAGGAAATCCAGGTGTACCAGGAATTACTGGCAAACCAGGCAAACCAGGAGACACAGGAAATCCAGTATGTATCCAATAACAAGGCACAAGCTGTTGGTCATGTCACACAACACGTTTTTGTTCTAACGCTGTTTTTCTTATTACAAGGGACCTGTTGGCCTTAAAGGAGAGAAAGGAGAGAGGGTATGTATTGTTTCTACTAACTTACCCACACACCTGTTATGAAATATATCATTAAGTTAAAAAAGCTGCGCCGTCTCTTCATGAACACCTTCATCTTTGTTTTCCAGGGAGACTTTGCCTCTCAAAGTATGATGCGCTCCATTGCCAGACAAGTTTGTGAGCAGCTTGTGAACAGTGAGTGAAACTTTTCTTTATCCTAAGTGAATGTTATAGTCATTTAAACTATGAATTTCACCTCATTCTGACTGATTTTATCTTTCTCCTACAGGTCAGATGAGCAGGATTGACATGATGCTCAACCAGATTCCCTCTGGATATCGTAGCAACAGTCCAGGGCCAGCCGGTCCTCCCGGCCCCCCTGGCAACGAGGGACCCCGTGGAGAGCCTGGGCAGCCAGGTCGAGCTGGTTTCCCTGGAAGCCCAGGTTTACCTGGAAGACAAGGAGAAAATGGTAATTTATCTGTCTGCTTTTTCTGATGGTTTGGTAGCAAGTAGAGAAATAATAAGCAAATGGTGAGCAATGAAATAATGAAGGTCATGGTGAGACTGACTGACTTCAGTGTTGCTCCAATGTGTACGAAATAACAACATAACTGCATTACCTTGACTGGTCTACACATGATTTAAGTTAGCGTTGCAGAATATTATTAAATCATGAATTTATGAATTTTTCTTCCTGCATTTCATACTTTCTGTTCAAATTTTGATATCTGGAATTGATATATAATGGTAATATTAAAGTAATTTCTCTTCTTTTGTCTGATTTGTTCAGGTTTGCCAGGAGAGAAGGGAGAAAGAGGACCTCCAGGAACTGGTATCAGAGGACAGAGAGGTCCAAACGGGCCACCAGGTAACACAATACATCTTTTTCTTTTTGCAGCCTGTCTTAGTTGAATTTGCCACCACAATGTGCCTGGAACTCAAGTGACCGCATTTTGTGTTGAACATTAATCTCCAGCAGCTGCTGACAGCTCACTGGAATTGCTCACTTACAGCTTTATCTTAACACTAAAACACTTTAGCCATGACAACTTTTTCATAGTTTTAGACCCTTTAGACCGTTCTAGGACATAGGAGTTCTCCCATTAGTGCAATTAAAATGACACACTCTAACAAGACGCTAAAATTTACCTACAGTGTACGTGACACCAGCACCTTCATTTGGCCAGGTGCACCACATAAACTTACTTTGGAGAGAGCCCAAGCATTCCCAATATTCCCAATTCTTTCATGAGGATTTACAGTATGTCTTGTGTAGATTGAGCTTCTCCAAACACCATGCACATATGAAATAATATACAGTAAATGGAAAGTATTTACATTCATTATTAAAAAGAAGGAATGTAGACAAGCTCCACTCAGTCTTCTTTGTGACAGATTTGGATATATTTGCTAAAAAATGTATAGCTTTCATTTCATTTGTCAGTGTGACGAAGGACAAAGCGTTTCCCTTAGTTAAAGTTGATATTGAATATGACTTAAAAAAGCTTGCCACTTTAGATTGCCTTTCCTCAGGGAATCTATCGCAAAACAACAGGAATTTTCTATTGATGTCTACCCCACAACACCAAACACTGACAAGTCTGTTTCTGTGAATGAAGTGAGAAACAACTGAAGACCAGAGGGAGGAAGTCCATACTGATGACTCAGTTTTGTGTGTGTGTGTGCATGGATGCGTGTATATGTGCGTGCGTGCATGTGTGTGTGTGGGAGAATTGGATTGTTGTACAATGAGCTTTCTTTGGTGGCTTCATTGACAACACATGGGCTCACTTAAGGGAGAGAAAGGGGAGAGAGGGGGAAAATTCCATCCTTAGTTTTTACCGTCTAGACACACGGGGCCAGGGGGTAACTCCACACAGCTCCAGACTTTTTTCTCTTTTCCTTTTTTTTTTTTTTTTTGTTGGGTCCAGCTTTTTAATTGAGCCATTGAAATTTTTAAATTACAGTGCCGTAGCCCCACCACTTCTTCCCCACCACCCCCACCACTTCTACTGAAGATTTACGGGTGATGTCAGAGGGTTTCTGTGCTGAGCTCCAGAGACTCCCTTTTCAAAACTGGCCTCACTTAGCCTCTCTTCCCCCACACTTTTTGCAGGGCCACCAGGCGAGTCGAGAACAGGACCCCCTGGCTCTCCTGGCTCCGCTGGGCCCCGTGGCCCTCCAGGTCGCCAGGGTACTTCTGGGGTGAGGGGACCACCAGGACCCCCTGGATACTGCGACTCCTCTCAGTGTGTTGGCATTCCTTACAATGGACAAGGATACACAGGTACTCTCAATACTGTCTAGGTCTTGCATGGTACTACATTAGATAAAAGACTAAGTGTTTGCAGACTAATGACATATGCAGCTCAGTGCACTTCCTCTTTCTGTGATAATGTATGGAGATACTGTATGAATGTAAGTAATATTAAACAGAAAACTAAATTTCAATAAGTGCTGTTCACTAAACCCTGCCCCCTTTTGTCAAATTTGCCATGCTCATCCAGCATGTTGCTCAAATCTTTTTTAACAGTTGTTTAAAATAACAGATATAAATTACTGATATAATAAGAGAGCTATCAGCCATCGATTTGTTGATGGTAGCATATTTTTTAGCTGCAGCTAGCTAGTGAACTCAGTTAACATTAGCCCCACAAATTATTCAAAAAAGTAATTTTGTTGGCCTGTTTTAAAGCAAGGTTGCAAAAGCTTGAGGCTAAATGTCCTAGCATCTGTAAGAAATGATGAAACAGGACTGCTCTTGTGTGCAAAGCTAGTTATTCCTATTGTTACATGCATGTAAAAAGAAAAGCTTAAACCATTATTTGCTTTTTAAACTATATTGGTTTAAAAAGTTGTATTTAGCTGGTTAACCCAGGTAATTACACAGGCATGTTGCTAGTTAAGATCAGTGTTGCCAGCTGTTTTCATTGGAAAGTTGATAAAGGAAAAAAAAGTGAAACTTAAGTGAAAATAAGTGAAGAAATAAGTGAAAGTTAATTCAACTTTAAAAAAAAAAAAAAAAAAAGTCATTAGTGGTTGGATATTTCTACAGTTAGGCCTCTGATTGGTTAACACTATCATTGAAAAACATTCAAAGTTGCCAATAGTGTTCACGCTTGCCAAGCTATGGTTGGATCTTTGCTTTTTGGAGGAGGGGTTTGGTGAACGATTAGTTAGAAACTACTATATTCCAATACCTCCATACATTGGATGTACAGTTTTATGACTGGCATGTAAAGCATTCTAGCTAGTGGTGTATGATGACTTAACATTAAACCAAATAACTTTGTTCCACAGTGAAAACTCACATCCTCTCTGAACTATTTTCAGGTTTGGCATAGTAAACGTGCTAAGTCGCCTGTGCCGCTTACACTTTGAAGCCCTGTTTCTGAGATCTTTGCCCATTTACTATGGGGCATGTAAGGATAGTCACCATGGACATAATTATTGAACACTAAAACAAACAGACAAACAAACAAATACAGAACGGAGCGGACTGGCACTAACATCATCTCACAGCTACAAGCTACAGTGATGGCAACCTGCTGGCCTGTTTGCATCTTGAACCACAAACCGTTGGGAAATTAAAAACAAAAACAGAAAAAAACAGAGACTGTCATTTCTACGAAGGACGGAGCATGTACAAATACCATCCAAAACAACTACTAACAAAGAGGATTCCATAACTGAAAGCAACGTTAATGTAGAGGTGATATGTGTAAATAAAACTAATTTTTTGCCTTGTAAATGATTGTATGAACCAGGACATTTCACTAAAAATCAAGTTAACATCTGTATTGAGCTTGTGCCTCATAACCCTCTGCTTACTTACCACCAGCATAACCTCTGTTTACAGCGCCTTAAGTGACTTAAACAGCTCTGGTCCAAACTGAAGCATGTTCCATGTGTACTTTTAATCATCGTGTTCTTTGTGTACGTTGGCTAAAATCAGTGCTAAATGTTGCTCCCCTGCCATTTCCATGTGTCTTTTGTAGTATCAGCTGGTTATTTTACTACATTGTATTATCCAATAGCTTGATGGATTTTATTGTAAATGTCATCACAACAATTTTTTTTTTTTTAGCTTTGTTGTTTTGTTTTGGGTTTTTTTTTTCTTTTTTGATATTTTAGGAAGCAGTAGTTTGACACAGGGCATTTTCTGGAAGTCCATAGTGCAATATAATTTAAATTGTGCATGTGAAAAGTTGTAGAAAGAATCCGTTTTTTTGATTGGCCGTCCCAAATACTTTTCTAGCCAACCGCTACCCACCTGAACCTGAGGTAGCATCTTTACCTGTGGAGCCAGCTGGAGACTTTGAGTCAATACAATCACCTGGTTATTCACGAAACCAACGGGGAAAGAGATCACTACCAGGAGGCAATACAGACACTCTAGCTTCATAGCTACAATAAAGAGTTCTCAGAAAGTGTAATATTGAAATGACTTCCATTATCACCTAATGTGAGGATGGAGTGATATTCAGAACAAAACTAGTACTTATATGGGTTTGATACCCCTGGTTATATTGAACATATATATTTTTTTGACATGAGAAAGTTAAGCAAGATGTCTACAAACCTACATGTTCGTTCACTACAAACCTGTGTGCTTGCTAAATGTTTCCCTTTAAGTGTCTGCTTGTAAAATAACTGCAAGTGTTTATCGGACTCCAATGTGTAATGCACTAATCATGTGAAACCGAGCAGGAAGCGTGTCAAAGGAAGTGCAGTATGTATGATTTTTGAACACCTTCACAATACCCATGTTGTTTTTTTTGTCCAATTTCAGTATGAAAAGCTGTTTCAGATCATCCATTGTTTTTTTTTTTTGGTTTTTTTTTGGTGTTTTGTTTTTTGTTTTTTTGTTTTTAAAACAGGACAATCAATTTGATCCCCCAAATTATATTCATTGTCATGTTTGTATGGCCTGTAAACCAAATGATAATCTGACTTATTGTAACAAACAAACCAAAAATTTTTTGTTTCGTTTTTGTTTCATTTTTTTCGTTACCAAAGGTGGAATTGCATGTTTGTGTTGTATATTTACTGAGGATTTCTAAGTCAGAAAATAGTTGTTGTTTTCTATCAGTGCAGTTTGGATTTGGTTGCAAGACTATGGACATAGAATTTCTTTTCTCATGTTTTAACTGCACATTTTGTGAATTCCACACAGCCTTATTTTCTTATTTATTTCTGAAACAGAAGAGGCATTTTTCAATAAAACTACTGAAAATTTACCATTTGTTGTGACTTTCCAGCAACTTCTAACACTATCTGTACACAACGTTGTGTACACAAGTAAAGACACTTTCTACACATTTATCACCAAAAGGAAAGTCAGAGGTCAGCTCCACAGGTGCTGTCCGATGCAACCATCTTCCCCTTTTCCTACTGAATTCCTTCAGACAAACGAGAATTCATTTGATCTTGAGTGACAGCAACCTGTTCTTCCCAATGTTAGGCCTTGAGGAATACGCTTTGAAGTTTGAGCCTTTATTTGTTTTGACAGCTAAAGATATTTTGAGCCGAACAGAATGTCAGCTCGTGTCAGGACAACAAGAACAGAAAGTGGGGGGAATGTGAAAACAAACGGTCCGCAATACCTAACTTTTTCAACATGTGAGCCACTTCACAGCCTTCCACATGCACCCACTTGGCTTCAATCCTATCAGGTTGAAATGATTATGTTTAGATTTCCATGAGCAGCAGATACCAGACTAGGAACGATCTCACTGATTTCCACTCATTAAAAATACCCAATATCGAAATAAGAGATGTATGAGGTAAGGAACGAAAGAAGCCAGGTATCTTTGTCATGATAGGAGGAAGTCTCCATAATTTACTAAGTTCAGGTTATCAAGATCAAGATCACCATCACAAGAAGAAGAAGAAGAAGATTGCTGTAATTTCTCACCCTTGGCCGATTTGCGCCAACAAACCTCAAGGTGCTGTTGAAGAATCTGGGAACCTCGAATAGAATTTATAGACGTTTATATTTCATGACAGTTGGGAGATCTTACAGGTCTGTGCAGCTGGTACATGTTAGACATAAAGGAGGCTGTAAAAGAACTTCACATACAGAAAAGCGCTTACACAAAAACACGTGTAAAAAGGACTGACAGCTATAAATAGCTTCAGATTTCCAGCATATTGTCATATATGGTTGAAGATAACAAAACCCACAGTAATCGTCTCAGTTCCCCCTGTGGCCTTTTGATAAAGCTCCTCTTCGTTTACAATACTTAGCAGTTCCCCCTGAGACATACAGGCCGTGGTGAAATATGTTCACACCTGTTGTGAGTGATATGCCGCTCATGCTATTTTTGAACATCAGGCTCTGATTTTTGTTTTGATGTCAATCTATGACATTTTCCAAGGCAACACTGAAGCCTTTAAGTCAGCCAATTTTTCCATTGCAACCAATCACGCCATGTTTCCCTTCAAACCCCACCGCCCCACACACACGCAAAAATCAGTGATGCCTGATACCATCCACATTGTAACCTCATCTGCGTTTTGTCTGCTGTTTTCTTTAAGTTTGTTGACAGTCCAGCATGCATCTGTGTTCACTTTGTGGCAAGAGTTTCAAGTGGGCTGCTCCGGAGTCTGCGGTTGTTACTAACTTTAACTCCTGTTTTATCTCTAGTTGTCCCACTGCAAACAGCAGACAAAGTGTCTCTTCCGAGTAGGGAATGACTATTGGTGGTCTTATATAGCGTTTGATTTCCAAATTAAGACGTTAAGGAAATGTTTACATAATTTGCTGTCTGTCTGAATGTTTGATGAGAAGGCCTATAGCACTTTTGTGTCTGAGGTTAAAACCAACAGACAATTAGTTGAGCACAGAATAAATACTCGACACATATAGAAAGTCCTTAATATTCAATATGTTTGGATTGCTACAGAAGCAACTAGTAAAAAGTAAGACTGCCAATCAGCACCATGGTCAGGCAGGAAGATTTTACTTCCCTCTGTTTCTAGTCTTTATGCTAAGCTAGGCTAACCAGCTAGCCAGCTGTCGCATCATATTGAATAGAAAAATATAAGATAAAATCAAGATTGCTGATGTAGATGTGGAAAACCAGATCCCCCCTGGAAGCAATTTCCCTGAGATCAAGTATTTCTGATTCTAATTCTAAAAAGGTCAAGAAGGCAGACGTGACAACAATGTCAAAGTCTTACCATATTGTGAATGAATGTAATAAATGTGTCGCAGGAAGATGAAACATTAATATCATATCAGAACATGTTTTGCTTTACTTTGAAATGTTTTGATGTACATGAGTAAAGTCAGAGATTAGTAAATCCAACAAACTTTTCAAAGACTTCTCACATAATGGGATCCTAGCAGCAGCAGATTCATCTGAACCATGTGACATGATATCAGCGCTGGCATGTAAAGCGGACCAGAGTTCAAGAAAATAAAACTCACCACAGCAATTCACCAGTTACTGATTTCCTGTGCAACTCAGTAAAAGTTTGAAGAACAATGTACAGCATTTTCTTGTATCTCTGTTAAATAATTTAAAATTTTATTTAAAGTTTTATAATTCTTTAGCAGAATGAAACCGAGCATGGGTATTGGGCAACACATGAAATGGATGAGCTTGGAAAAATAATCACAATTGACTGAAAGGTAAAAATTTATTTCGACGTTTAGGAGAACTATGAAACCACTAGCATGAGAATTGGTGGGATGACAGCTGAAATAATGGACATCATATGCAGCAGAACATAGAAACATGTGGAAAGTTTTCAAATTTTAATGAAAACATGTTATAGCTGTACTTGTAATGTAACCTGCTGTACAGTGCATTAATCATTACGATACAAACTTTACATGAAGATAGAGAACAAAGCCATACTTCTGGGAAGGGGAGGCAAATATAAATACATGCAGCTTTTATGTGTCAGTCACCAAAAACATTTATCTTTTACAGCATGGTGAGTCAGGGCCCAAGATGCCTCATTAAAAGAATAGTTTGGCATTTTTGAAATATTTACTTTAGACCCTCAGTGACAAAGCAAAGAACACAAAGAAGCTAAAGTTTTACTCAAGGACAGTCTTGAAAACTTGAGCGTCACTTGGGCCCTTGTGGTTGAAGGATGGACTCCATGAGACACAAACCAACACATTGCATACGCTGACTTTACACAAGAGCTCAGCTGAGGTTTCAAACCTATGATGGGATAACGAGAGAGGCTGACCATTATGGGTTTTCGAAGACTAATAATAACAACGTTTTTTATTTGATAGCCTTCGCAACAGGCCAGTCTTCAGCTCTGATTTTATGGGTTTCTATTCCAAAAACTTCCCCCTCTAAATTTGACTTTTGGCAGCACAGATACATTTCTGAAGCTAAATTTTGACTATATGACACTCCAACTTTCCAGTAAAATGCAATAGTATAATTTATTATTATGGATATTTTTGTGGAATCCCATCACAATGTAATAAAATCAATTTACAGTAAGTTACGACCTTCCTGTAAACTGTACTATCATAGTATTCTGCATGCAATAGCATCTTGGCCTTAATGTGGTTCAGAAAGGGAATCACTGCAGAAAGGGAACCAGACACAAATGTATATGAATTGCTGTTGTTGAAGCCGCCATCCATTAGAACGGAGCGCCTTTGATTCTTGGCTTGCCAACCAAAACCTGCGGAAGGAATGAAGTATCCCTTTTGAACTTGAAGGGGGGTTGACTTCTCAAAGGGCAAATATTCAGTCAGCAGACAGTAGGTTTCCACTGACTGAAAAGCCAAAAGCAACAGCAGAGCAGCACTCCCCTTTGGATATGGGAAAAGGAGAGCTAACAGTTCTCCAGCTGACCTTGTAAAAAACTTTAGTTGTGAATTATTCCTTTCTAAAAAAAAAAAAAAAAAAACATGTCCTTGTTTGCCCCAGTACCTGTCACTGAAATGTCCCCCAAATGGCAAACAAAACCGAGACTATGCAGAGTGTTTTATAGATAACATCACTCTTGATCCCTTCCAGTGGACCCTGTTACGACTGCCTATAGTATTATATAACTTATCAGAGACACATGTAACTCTCAAAAGGAAACTTTGAAAACACATCAAAAGTAGACGCCAAGTATTGATCAACATGGTTTTTTCATTTCAGTGGTGGTTAAGTTGGCAACGCCCACCAGTTACTGGTGATAACGGCAAGACGACAGCAAAAACTCACTGAGCGGCTACTTTGTCCGAATTACAACAGATGTATGTGTTTATGGAGGAGCAAAACAAACTCACGTTGTTTTAATAAAGAGGTGAGCCAAGAATAATTCTACCAGCGATCTGATTTTACGCTGCACACAATGCAAGTCCTTTTCCACACAACAGCAAAGGAAAGTGGGGAGCTAGTAACCACGCTGAGAAGTCCACAAACTCTTCCTTTGGAAAATTTCAAAACGATCCCCCTATGAAACAAAAGCTGTTTTTTACTGAATAATCTGAGTTATATAATAGATATGATATCAATAAAATGATGCTGGAGTGTTTCCATTGAATGTCTTATGCATAATCCAATATGGCAATGGCAGACAACACCGCCAACAATAAAACAAAACTATATGAAGAGGTAATTACAGGAAGTAATGTCGTAATAATAAAATAAATAAGAAAGGCGTTACTAAGGCATTTCACAAGGCATTAGTCTCTAAAAAAACCTCCCAAACAGTTTAGTGTGGTTGTAGAAAGTGGTGCATGGAGCGCACAGCTGTGGAGATCCTTGATTTGAGGCCAACAAGTGTTTTGATTCCCCTGCCTATCCCACAAAAGGTTGCACAGATGTTTACTAAATGTCTGACCTTTCTACAGAGTGAGCTGCGATGGTGTATTTATCGAGGGACCAGGGTGGTCTCAGATGCTTTGTAGTTTTGACTTCAGGGCTAATGAGGTAAAACTTATATCCAGGCAATCTTGCGAACATAAGAAAGTGGTTGGATTTTGCAGTCGAACATGAAAATCACATCCTTGTACATCTTTCAATTCATTTATTGTCGGTGTGAATGAACCCGTTTATAATTGATAAATAATTTAGTATCGTCTCAAACCTGTTTTATACATTGTTAGCCAGTTACCTGTTTGGGTTTTCCTTTTGGAAGCTGTGAAAATGCTCCCATGGCAGCTGTGAAATATTTTATTGGAATAAGTCATCTCAACTTTTGACATGGTCCATCTGCTTCTATTAGACCTTGCTTATTTCAGCCTTATTTTCCAGTGCTTTCAGCCCAGTGAGGTTTTACAGCATTACAAGCCAAATGATGCAGAAATGAACCAGTCTTGTGGCAACGGAGAGGATGTCTAGTTAACATTTCTTGCTAAAGATATTAGACATCCCATGGCACATGATCTACCATGAGTCAAAAATGAAGTGTGACAAACATGTTGGGAAAATGTCATCTCTGTCATCTTGTATCGATTATGATACAACCAGGCATAAACAGAAAATCCTGATTTCATGGGAGAACTGAGGGAAGGAATAGTTGCTTCTAAAGTTTGTGCCACAGTAAATTTCTCATATGAAATGGTCTGGAACAAAACGCATCTATTCATACAGGCTGTTATAGAATGTAACATAATACTGTAATACTGAGACGCAATTAATAATATGGCCTGAAGCATAGAGCACACTCCGGAGACAAGATACAGACACATGACTTCATTCTTTTTGGACAGATTGCTACTATAAGCAAGTGATTTAATGATGAAGAGATATCTCAGTAGGAGTTCCTCATCTCACCACAGAGGTGGGTGACACATATTGACAGATCCAAAGGTGTTTTCACTTCTGAACTGAAGAAGTGTCTTGGATGAGAGATGAAATGTCTTCAAGAATTTACATCCAAGTCCTGTTTCTTTAGATTCAACACCTTGGATACTATGACCTGGATGAATGAGAATCTCCACAGACATGCTGACAGATGTATACTGGAACAGGACACAGGACATTTTTAGACCATGTCAATGTCGAAAGGTCGAAATGAAAAGTCTTGCCAGTGACAGCATTAACTAGATCAGTGCTTCCCAGTTGTGCGGCTTTAAAATTAATGTCTTTTTTGTGATTAATCATCACTTTAATGAGTCCTGTAATGATAGTATAAGAAGAAAGTAACCAGGATTCCTCTAATTTTAAATGATCAGTTTAACATATTTGGAAATGTGCCCGATCCCTTTCTTGCACAGAATTGGAGCCATACCACCCTCATGTCTGTATGCAATGCTAAGGACAGGATAGGTTCGAGGTTCGAGTGACCTACTGAAATGGAAACCCTAAAACACAAGGTGCTGGATTAGTTAAATTTCTTTAAACTTTAAATAGAGTTGGACACTATGACACTGACTTCATACTGATTTTTGTATGGGTGATCGTTTGTGTGGGCTTAAACAGTCAGTGCCTCACTCCCCTGAGGGCTGAGGAAAAATGCACATTGAGGGCCAGAGTTGTGCTGTGTCACCCTTTCCTTACAGAGAAACTTTGAGAAAATCCTCTCCACTTTCCTGTCCAGACTGGAGCAGCTGACAGATCCGTCGTCATGGTGACCTGTGAACCCTCCCCAGAGGAGTACGAGTCTCCATGACTCAGTTCCCAGAGGTGTCTGCGAATGTCAGTGAGAGGAGGAAAAGAGCCTGCTGTTCTGGGAAATACTGAAAAAAAAGAGAAACATGTGTAAGCGTGGGATGTGTTTTCATTCATTTATTTCTGTTCAGGAAATTAGCAAAAAGTATTTTGAGTTTGAAGTCGTTGGCAAAAGGTGCTTGTAATAGAAGAGTTGAGCTGTTGAAATATCTCACTACAGTTATAGTAATTATGAAAAATGCACCAAGTTTTTATATGACCCCAAACATATGGGTTTTCAAACATGATGATGTAAATCACTATCTTGTATAATGACCCTCCAAAAAGTTCAGCCTACATTTCTGAAATGAATTAGCTGTCACAGCTATTGATCAGTTGTTGATAGTTTGGTTCAAGTTTGACCTCTAGAGTATATCTCCTGATGAGAGTGATTGTGGTCATCAAATGTTAGAAAATATCTACCATTGAGGAATATTATAAAAATGTCTCATAAAAGTTATTTTATACAACAGGTATTTTGGCTTGACAGGCATCTGAGAATCTGAGAAAAATCCCCAAAGATTAGGATTCATGTTCTATGAATCACATTTAAAGCAACTGAAATGGAAAGCTGGCCATTAAAGTAGAGTTTGATAAGCCGTCTGATAAAGATGACACTAATTGCAAAGGGTTCATCTTCAGGGTACCATAAATCTGCTCACTAAAGTTCAAAGCGGTTTAGCCCTTGTGTTTTGATGTTCTGGTCTGATCTGCCAAGGCCCCAGTTATAGTATCACATACATCATGTCTTTGGATGATGCTCAAAAGGCATTCAGACGTGAAGGATAAAGTGCTCCGATATCTGGGACAGAACCACTGCTCCAGGACCATGGGGCAGACCCAGATCACACCACAGGGGTTGCTCATTCCATTTGTTCTGGACTGGGACCTCCCATGAAGTGCTGTTGAACGTAGCCAGGGAGGAGCCAGGAGATACAGGCTGCTATTCTTAGTTTACAATCCCTAGAGGAAAGATTGTGTGGTCAACAAAACCGGGATTTCTTCTTTGGGCATCACAAAAACTTTCTAAATCTGTACAGTTGATTACTTGGGGGTTATTCATACCTATTTTCAAGGTAACATGATTTTGGTCATAGTGGTCAAGTGTTGGACAGACCTTTTGACCTGCACAAAGTCTAGTCGGGTGAAATTCAAGGATAGACAGTACATGTTTTCCTGTTTGTTTACATCAGAAATGTATCTTGGATTGACGTTCATAGATTTTAATCTTAAACAGACACTGAGTCTGAATTGAATTGTCACTCATTGTATTTCTTGTCACTTCAGCTGGGAGCCCTGACATCATGACAGATTGGAGAGATAGTATATTTTTGATTCCTGCATGGAATACAACAGTTCCTGTCCACATAAATTGCACCAGAATATTTAAAACTTAGGCTTCACATGTTTTTTCTATAAGACTGAGAAAACAGGCCTAATTCCATCCATTCTGTTGCACTTAACAGGAACAGAACAGCCAACAGAATAAAACTACAGGCACTGCAGCCATTCCATGTGTCCCCTGTTGGTCATTTGAAGGATTTTTACAGCTTCACACTGGAGTCACTGTCGAATGTCTCAGTGGAACATGTTAGTTTGAGGTTACACAACATACATCATGACTTAACTTGGTGTTTCCATCCTTTAAACTTGTCACCAAGATGGAATGTGTTCACAACAGCTTGCACTTAAAATTCTTTAAAAAAATGATAGATGTTTATCTGCAAATCATTGTCAAAGATAAAAACACCTAAAATGATGCCATGAGTCATTATATTTCTTGCATGTTTCCTCTTTTAAGCTCCCCACAGGACAATATGAGTAATTTCTTTCTCAGACTTTAAATAAGAGTGGGAGCGTCATGATGGAGGTGCTATGAGGCCTGATGGTCTTCATCCGTGTGGGAGGGACATTCCAAGGGGATGATAGTGGGGGTTTTATAATCCTGTTCGTATCAGTGATGGATTTCACAGATGATCTCTGTCTGTTGTGTTCAGTGCCGTGCCGTTACAGATGAACCGGATGACAACTGGGGGAGTTGTGGTCCTCCCACATCCTACCAGCCCCCAATCCACCCCCTCTGTTTCCATCAAGAAGCATGCACCCTCACCATCGTAGTGTGTAATTGCAGCATTGGGTCCTGTTTTAAATTTAAAAGCACGTCAGATTTGATGTCAAACCCACACACTGTAGATACAAAAACATCATATCTACTTGCTTTATAAATTGTTATTTGAAGGATTTTTCTTAGTGATCATAAGAAGTCAGTGCCACTTTGACCCAGGTGGCATCAATCTCCACTGCATCCTTCATGAGGACCATACACACAAACAATGATACAAGGAAATTACATGCTTGGAATTTATAATTTTGAGACTCATGAAAAATCTAAGCAACACTTAGATACTCTATTCTTATTGCAATGATGAAACAATACCACTTTTATTACAATAAAAGTGACTGATTTACTCCTTGAAGTAAGTAGTTTCTGAAAAAGTTGGCTTTCTGATTTCACAGAGGATGAGATAAGCAACCTTAAGCTAGCAACTGATTGATTCCGCTGTCGGCCAATTGTTTAGCCATCTCATTATACAGATCTTATCTCCATGAGCTGACATCTTAGTTTCTTGCTGGCTCATTTTATAGTGCACTTTATATATGCACCATCCATGATGTAACAGTAAAGAGGTGAAGTTAAAGATGTCCAGGTTGAACCATTTAGTCCTAATATGAAAAGGAAGATCAGACTCTTTGGATTCACTTGTTTATATTTTTACTGGCAAATAAAGATTATGACATAGTTTCTACCATATTGTTGAGTTCATGTGTGCAGAATGGGGGAAAAACAGGATAATCCAAAGTTTTATGTGATTTTGAGAGCACTATATAGTATGTTGTACAAATATACACATCCAGAATATGTATACTCTGAATGCTTTTTCAGTGTTTCCATTCTTTATAATTTTTTTTTGAAAGGCTTGGAAAAGATACCACTTCAAACTGTTGAAATACAGTATCAGTTTCATTCCTATCAGCACTGCTTCAGCATATAGAGCAATCAAAATTTCTAAATTGTCCCATGATGCCTAGTTACAGCTGATAATTTATGACTGGACGGTCACTGTTTGAGGGAGGGGTTTTGTGAATGGTTAGCAGCAGCTCCTACCCATGTGTATTAATTATCATCCAATAACGTTGTGCTTGACCTCAGTCAAAACAAGAGTCTGATTCATGGCATTCTTTGCTCGTCTTGTTTGAGTTTGCCAAAACACAGCTTAATATCCCTTAATATCCCAGCTATTTAGTCTAACTACTGCAATTAGAGCCAGGTCTCTCTGAGAGAGGATTAATCATTATTCTTTAATGGTCTAATAAATCTTCATTTGATCAACAAGGGTCTTTTCTTCTCATAGTTTTACAGTTTGTAGAACTACAGAGATAATCCAGTAAAAAGCACAACCAGGTGCAAAAGTGAAAGTCTATCAAAATTATGTGTTTTAGAAATAACAAACCAAGGATTAATCGTGAACAGTCTGATGAATAATATCCTGCTGTGTTTAAATATAAAACTAACATTTTGTCTTTTTTCAATTTATGAGGACAAAGACAGTTATTTGAAGTGTAGCCTGATGTTTCTCTTCACTTTATTCCACAATGTTATGAACAATCCTTGATTTTTTTGTAAATCACATGCTGACTTTTTTTTTTTTTTTTTTTTTTTTTCATGTTTCTGGGAATAACGCCGCCTTGTAATCTCATGGAAACTCAATCACTGCTTTAAACTGATTATGGCTGAGAGCCTTATGTCATTTTCACTGGCAGTTTGACCATTTCGTCGTCGTTACTCAAATTTTCTGTTAAACCTTTTTTGCGCTGCTGCTGAATTAAATAGTCAAATCATTGTGTGAGCTCATGATGCTTTTAGAATGAATCATGAATGGAAGGTTTTGATGTCTGATGGAGTTTGTAATTTGGGCCTCATCCTCGGGCCTACATGTCAGCTGACCGCTGATTAAGAGGCTTCTTCTGTGGTTTGGTGGCTCTGGTTTTGCCTTCAAATGTATTCATATGGCACGACTCAAGAAAACATTATACTGTAAAATGAATGGCTTGGACGTGATTTGAAAAAATCTGCATAGACTGGATCCACTGATGTGCTTACACTGACATTTTATACTGCTCTAACATATTCACAGCAAAGTAACTATGGTAGCATGTTTATTTCATGTGAAATCACCTCTGACTTGAAGGATATGTCTATCAATTCAATCATTCTAATCTTTTCTCTCAGTCAAAGAAAAGCCCAAAACCCACAATGAGTTGATCTTACGAAAATATTGCCTGTCTGGCCAAACCCTGATAGAGGGTTATTCCTTCATGCCACAGAGCTCTGTTGTCCAAAAACTGCTGAGACCACTAATGACCACACCTTCATACTGAGTGGGATTTTTCCATGTTCATTACCATGAACATGGAATTTGTAGTTTATTTTGACTCGGTCCCACAAAAAACCTCCAGCTGTGGTAAACACTCAAACACTAAATATGTACTAACCTACAGATGAAAATAGTCATCCTCATCAAATCCAACCATCCATTTTCCATATTACTTATCCCATTGAGGGTCACATGTGGTGCTGGGGAGAACGTAAAAATGGTGAGCTTATTTAACAAATATATATAGTTGTCATCTATTTTTAAACATTTTTGTTCTCTTTTATTGCAAAGCTGCAGTGTTAAATTATGTGACCAAATGGTGCCATTCTACATTTACAGCACTTCTCCGGAGTAAAAGTAGATATGACTTGGTATTTGCAGATAATTAGTTGAAGTATAATGTAGTTAAAATGAAAAATATGTGTCTTTATTCAGCAGCTCTTCACTCACTGGTGCAAGATGATAACACGAAGGTCTCTCATCTCTAAACCCCTCAGGCTCTCCAATCGTTCCATCAACATTCATCTATTTTCACTTTGTATAGCTTACTTTGGGTCAAACTGTGCTGTAGTTGGAGGTTTGTTTAGGTTCATTGGACTTATTCTTTGTTTTCTGTATATATTTTGACTCTGTCTTCATACTTCTGGGCCAACCTTACTTCTGTTACAGGAGACTAAAGGCGGGAGATACCAGAGACTCCCAAAAGTGGAAGTGATTTTCTTCTCTGCAGACCTATTTTCCTTTTGTTTAACTTATGGCTTTAACGCTTCCTTCTGGGCTGTCTTCACTGTGATTCCATCTCAGAGGCTTATTATACAACTTGCCCACTGAAACTGATCCTGATTCATTTAACTTCTCCTGCATGGTGTCTTTGTGGTTTAGTGAGTATACCCTGTAAAATATGGCTATCGGCCAGCGTATCCTGTGTTCTTCAAATCTAGGATGTTTCTGTCCACTTTGACTCATCCAGTGTCCAGGAAAATTGTGTGGGAAAAAAAACGAAACACCTGATTATTTTTGTAGTAATATCTTCATGTTCACGTAACAGCAAGAGGCCGTGTTCCCGTGGTTAGCTAACTTGGACGGAGCAGTTTTATGGCTCAGACTTTCTCTCTCCACAGTGTTTATTTTGCGGTTTTGTAGGCCTGTTTAGCTGCTACTTGTAGGCAGCATGATATAATCTGCAGCTACCACCTTGTGCTGTATTGTTCTCCAGAGCCAAAGCAGCCAAAGACATGAAAAAGTAATCAGGAAAAGTAATGCTTACAAGGCTGTCAGGTCCAGTTTTTCCTTCGACTCGTCTTTTTCTACACAAAATTCATGTTACAGTGATCCCTCGCCATATTGCACTTCACCTCTCCAGCTTCCATACATGTTTTTTTTTTGTAACTATTTGTGACCTCTCGAGGGGATTCTGGAACCAAATCCCTGCAATAGGTGAGGGACCACTGTATAAGTATTTGAGTCTCATATTCATTTGCTACAGACAGTTAAGTGTCAGCAGATAATTTAAGGTATAGATAAGATAAGGTGAGGTAACGTAAGGTAAGATAAGGTAAGAAAAGATTCTTACTGTAAGATGTCACCATCCCAGTTGGCTTTTTGGTTTTCCTTGCACTGATCTGAAGGCTGAAGGAATTCTAGAGACATCAGCAGAATCTTTTATCGGTTTTCTCTAACTGCTGCTTTTATCTTCTGAAGAGTCGTCAGAGAATTTGGCAGCAGGTGAACTGTAGATGACGTCTGCAGCGTATAGGGCGTTAAAAGGAATGGACCTCCAACCATACCCTGTGGCACTCCCAACTCTGAACTAATTCTAGTTTTTTTTTTTTTTTGTTTTTTTTTTACGATTAGTCAAATACTCAGTACTATGCTATACAACTACTATATCCATACTAGTTTTTGTTTGTTTGTTTTTTATAAACAGGATTAGCAATTGACGTTAAGGAACATCCAGTGTAAAAACAGCAATTACATTAAACAAGGGTGTGTGTGTTAGAATATTTCGGCTAACATGACTCAGATTTGGGCTTTGGTTTTTTCGGTGACAGCCAGAACATTACAAACTAAGCCTTCAGCTGGAGCTTGGGTGCATCATGAACAGGCAACACAGTGCTAAATACACAGCTGTACTGGACCCACTGTCATATCCATTTCACCTATCTCTGAAAACACACCCCTCTCCATGTGTTCTCCATTACTCAGTGCTAGTTGTAGTATTTCAATGATGTGACTTGATGGTCCAGCCAGGTTTCTGCAGATGTCTTTGGTTTTGTTCCCCACCCCCCACCCCCACCGAACACCCCACAATGGTTTACTGTGCACGACGACTTGAATTAGATCGGAAAAAATGCTGCTGAAGTGTAGAGCATTTCCTGTTCCCCTCTGGCTTCACTTAACTCTCCCTACAGACAGATAATAATCACCTTTCTCCCAGATAATAAACTTTACTCCCAAGCTGATGAGGGATGTCGAAAATAACTCTTGCGTGATACAGAGGTTGTTCCAGGCTTATCTTGGTGATTCCTCTTGGGTAACTCATCCTGCATATATTTCCCATCGTATTATTACACCAGAACACCTGCAGTGTGCTTCAAGTCAAAGTGATTTCATTTTCCTGTCCATGGATTAAAAAGTTATTATGGTAAAACATCTCCACTTTCCTATAGCACTTTCTTCATAATCATAGATGTCACCGCCTCATAAAGATGGAGAGAGTGACTGTCTTCCTGTGAAACCTTCATGTTGACAACTTCTCTCCTGGATCCTGCACCTCCTTGTTGGAATAATAGTGGTTTTACTTTAGTAGACCAGCAGTGCCTGACCAAAGTCCAATTTATAAGCATTTATGATTATCCACATACAAAACAATGCAGTGTGATGGGATATGTGCTCAAAGACATTTCATAACTGCTGTGATCTGTTGGTTAAACAGTGCTACACAGGAAAAAAAACGCTTTCTCGCTATCTGGACCAGATGCCCTTTCTCTCTCTCTCTCTCAGTGGACCTACTATCAACTTTTCTAGGAGCAGATAATCATAAGCAATGCAAACGTCTAGTTCTGAATTCCATGAAACCGTTTCTCACAGCTTTCCAAACATATCATGCTAATGACAGTGACGCCATCATTAATCTTTGATGGATGAGTAATCAATAACAAATGTCGGAATCTTACTGCATTGCCAAGGTTTATGGCAGTTATATGGCAGTAATCTGACAACACATTGTAGATAATTTTCCCCTGAAATGATTTTAATAGAACAGATTGATGTTAAACAGCAATAACAAAAAATGAGTCCACTGAGTATGACTCACACTGAATTTGAGCATTTACACAGCATCTACTGTGAGCTGGAAATGACCAAAGTTAGGTCCTTGGATGCAGTACACTAACCAGACACCACTAACCTCCATAAAGAGTAGTTTATTATTCATTTGTGCAGCTGCTTTTTTTGGATGTTAAAATGGATGTAGAGAGAGACCCCTTGGTTGGTTTGTCTCTGAGTCAAGGCTGAGAATTTGCTGCAGTGTCCTTCTGCAGTGAGTCAGCAGCCGGACTTCCTCCAGAGTGTGAGGTCCTTTGGCTGCAGGCCACACGGTTTAGGCCATGAAGGCCAAGTTTATGATCACGGCCACTGAGACACTGCTTGTTAGAGGATCAGTGCTGCCTCCAAGCGACTAGTGACCGATAAAGTCCAGCCAGCCAGTGTGTGTGCGTGTGTTGAGAGAGAAATGGAGAAATTAGTCACGCATACTGAAAGGTCTGGTCCTCCCAACACACTGCCAGCTCACTTGACCATCACTGCTGTTCCTCAGCTGTGACTTGTATAAAGCTTTTGTGAAACCACTGGAAGCCTGTGGATTTGTCCCAGTACTGGGACACACCTGCAGCCTTAGTGAATAGTCAAGTGGTTACTTGTGTGACTTATTTCTAGTATTGGGTGAAGGTTTATCACAGTTCACTGGGACACAATTGACTAATAAGAACAGTCTGTGACTCATGCAAATACAAATATCACGCGAGACAAATCAAACATTTGCGTTGCATCAAATGAAGCTTTTTAAACTCATACTCATATTACTTGGAGGGTTTGTGTCTTTCAATTTGTTTATGGCTTTTTACAGAGGAATTTCATTCCCATTTGTAATGTTTGGACATGAATAGTAATGTCCTTTCACCATGTCTGTTGATTGATTTCTTTCCTAAACTGGGCTTAGAAGGTCCACTGCTGCTAGAAACTGGTCCAGTTTTATGCAGGAGACTTTGCAGCAGTGTTACGTGAGGTGTGAATGAGGTGCAGGTTAAGTGTACTGTGAGTTGCTATAGTTGCAACACTGAACCCACTTGCCTGTTGCCTGGCAGTGTATGAATGCGTTCTTAAGTGCTCAAGATGCCGAGTGTGGGTATTGGAACGGAGTCTGTCTGTCATTAGCATCAATTTTGAATTCCAAATCGTCACTACATCATTCCCTGACTTGTCTTTGTACTGTTCAAAAATCACTGTTGAGTAAAACCCCACATTCTGAGGGCCTGTAGTACACATAACACCACCGACTGTATGGGGATCACCAGAAACAAAGTATTTTGTATTGCTACTATTATTGTTTTATTTTGACATGTGACAAACAAATGACAACAGATGACGAATAGTCTGGAACATACATTTTGGTTAGAAACTCTGAATATAAACATTACATGTTTATTTATAGGAAAACTCCACAGAGCATCTTTAATGTGGGATTCATTCAGTAGTTGTTGCTTTGCAGGCTGAGAAATGATCACACTTGTCACATTTAAACATATCACAATGGAAATAACACACATAATAAAAGGAATGATGGTTGGATTTCATTTAATTATATCAGCATCAGGGTCCTGGTGTTGCACTTGCTGCCTCATTGTCACACAGTCATGGCTTACATTGATGTCACTAGTGATACCTGTCCTTTTCCTGTGACGTATCACAGCTTTTATCATGAAAAAGGCATTTAAACAGCAGATTTAGCTTCTGTCTCTGCCTGTCTGTGAGGCCTGTAAAGCTGAACACGTCTGACGTGCTACATCTGTAATCGTTCATCAGAAAAAAAAAAAAAAAAAAAAGGTGTTGTGAATGTGACATACAAAATTTGGGCTTCTTTGTTGATCAGTAGTTTTTGTTGGAAAACTGTGTGTTTTTGGAAAGTGTTAAGTAAGAGCGAAGTTTCTCCAGAGCAAACACTGATGCGGGTTTAAACATCAGGTAACTTCAGTGCATCAATAATAAAATCAAGCAGTTCTCAAATTTGATTTAGGTGAAGTTGAAGTCAACTAAATCAAATCACACTATTTCCACTGGCGCATTGAATTGATTTTTTTCATAACTTCTTAGTGTTAATCCAATTGATCCTTATTATGTTTTAAAGTAAAAAATACAGCAGCAAACATAGTCATTAAATTTACATGTTACTGTAACTCTATTGAGAAGAGAGAACTGGAAAGATTTATGACGATACAAAAACAGTTTACCTGAGCATAAGGAAAGCCCAGGCACAGGAAAAATAAACCTAGCTGGTGGTAATGAAGGGACGACTTGTGAAGAGACAAGAGTCATCTTTGGATGTATCCTCACTACCCACAATCCATTTTGTCTGTCAGTTTGCCAGATAATGACCCATCAGGCCACAGAGATGTTCTCACATTAGGACTTCAGCTAATAGGAGTCTCTGTCAAATGTAACGTCTGCTTTCTGTTAAACAATATGACTGTGAAAAGACTTGGCATACCGTGGCAGTTTTACACCTTTAAGTTGTTATTGATTTATTTATTCACGGCCTACAAGTCTGCCATGCCTGCTGCGAAGTACGTACAGAAAATGGGATCCTTGTCTGTGCAGTCAGGCGCTGTCTGCTTCAATTAGAAATGTTCAAACCATAGCCGGAACTTTTTCCACTGTTTGCTCTTCATCCACTCACATTTTCCATCTGCTATGAAAGTTTAAGCTCCAGCCTTTGGGAGCAGAGAGTTCTTTCTTTTTGCTCTTTATTTAGGTAGAGGGGAAAAAAAGAGCTAGACAATCTGTCAGTCGATATAACGATTGCTTTATTCAATTTTGCATCTCACATATCAGCCTAAACGTAATAGCAAATTAATATCAAAATGCCGACGTGGCTCAGTGCTTGATTAGCATTTGAAAATAACCTACATTTTGAGAAGGTAGTGACCAGCAGCATATGCAAGCCACTTAAACAAATTTGTCATTTTCTTGGCCTAAATTTACATGTTTCCCTACAAGGCACAGCTGTGTGTCTTACATTTTTATAGCATTTGCCCCTTTTTTCCACCCTCAACATTTCCTAACCAGCCGTTCATAAACCCTTTGTAATTAGCATCTATCACATTTTTATCAGAAAAAAAAAAATCATGAATCACTGAAAAGCCTTTAATAATTCTCTTCTGCAATTTTCCACAATCATTCCAGTAAGAGCTCCTTTTTTTTTCTTTTGGGAAACCAGAAATAGCAGAAGAGTGAATGTGTCTTTGGCATCGATCTTGCATCATAATGTCAAAGCAGGCCAGGGTGCTTGTGTCATATTGGATTTGGTTTCACTAAAGCATGGTACCAAATGAATTGTGGGGAGACTGTCAGTCATTCTCCTCCTTTTGGTGTCTAGAACTCTATCACTCTCATGTGGAAATGCACGCGCATATCCAAGAACTTTTTATTTATTCCTGGCTTGGTTTAGTTGCATTTTTGGTTAAATTTGGTTTGGTTAAATAATATGAGCACAGGACTAGTTGCTCTAGAAATGGGTATATATGTTGTTATTGATCAGAAGTTTGACAAAAAATGAAGTAGAGTTTCATCTAGATTTCTTACCATCATAAATTGTATTGGTAAAAGCTTCCATGGACTGTTTGACCTGTACAGTAGATGATTAATGCCGTACTCAAATGTCTGGGAAAATGGCAAAGAGGCAAAAGAAGAGAGACTGTTAAATTTCCTGTGGGTAATTACATGCAAACCAATTCCTGTTTCATGCAACAGCCTTGGACATTTGGGGATTCTCTTTGATGGAAAATTAAAAGGCTCACCCCAGCATTACACCATAAACTATGGGGGTACAATACCCACACTCTCCAAATCACTGCCAGGAATCATGATCATATTTTTTTGTTTTAAACCATAATTCTCTTGCTATTCTCCTTCCAAAATTAGCTCAAGCAACATTAAACAGAGGGTGAAAGATCACCATCTTCCAAGCCAATACCATTCAGTGGCTGCACACATAAGCAAGAGACAACCAGAATTTTTTCCTAATTACTTTAAACCTCATTTTGAAGGATGACGCAGGCAAGGGATTGAGGTTTCCCTCTTAAAAATTTTGGCACTTCAAATACGTTTACAAGAGGACAAGGAAGGAAGGAAAGACTTCTGTCAGACAAGATAGTAATCATTTTTCTTCAATCCAAGTTTGAGTGTGTGCTTGTATGTTCTGGTTCCTTCAATAAAACAGACAACACCTGCATAAACTTGTCTCACCATATAATTAGAGCCTTGTAAAAATGTTGTTCACTCGGCATGAAGACTGACATTATCTGAGTTTATGAGACACTGAGTTCATGAGAGCAGAATCACAAGAAATTAAACTGTCGTGATGGTGTAATCAAATACACACAGCCTAATTATCACAAAACTGCAAATGTCTCTTTAAGTATTTTTTATCCATTAAGATCATGATGAACCCACAGATGATTATCATGCAAGTGAGGTTGTCCTCAGCTTTACAGAGTGTTTTACTCTCTTTCAGCTGTTTTGGTTCACCAACAGTAGTTAATGTACAATTTGTCTTCTGGATGTAGATCGAAGTGATGACATAGATGTTTTGTGTTTACATCTTTGCCTGCTCCCACCTAAAAATCTGAACCTTCCATTGGTCATGTGGGCATTTCAAAATCAGCATTATAACATATGCCAGTCTTAGTGATAACAGAGAGTGATTTTCCAAATTACACCCATACTGACCACCGCAGGACCGCAAACACACAAGTGGCTGCATTTGGAAAAGCATCAGTTTATGGGATATCACAGTCAGAGACAGACGATGTTGCACTCTAGCCAAAAATCCTCAATCACTCTCTTTTGGCTGGCTGCAGTGTAGGTCATATATTCCATCCCTTCCATGTTTACAATGTAAGTTGGGTTAAACTAAAACATCAAAGTGCATGACAAATACTTGTTTCTCAATGACTCCAAACAGTGGTTTCTGTCATTTTCTGACAGAAACCACTGTATGTGTGTGTACTTTTTCTTTTAATTAATAATTTGATGCTAAAAAACATGATGAAATATGATTGACAGATAAGATTGACTTGCAATCAGTCATGGTGAGTGTCTCAGTACGATACAACAGATCCTAGCCAGGTGCAACGAAACAATGAAAGTACAAGTTGGAAGGAAAACCACTTCATGGAGACACAGTTATGGGATACAAACACACTGAATAGCCATCGTTAAATCAATGACAGCCATAAACAGAGGATTAGGAGAGATTAGGTTTGTATTTAATAAGGATTTAATACAATCTTAAAGGAATATCACTTTACAAATAACAGTAAATATAGAACAAGGAAACTGGAAATTACCATCTATAACTATTTACTGTCAAATTGTATTAGTTCACGTAGCTTGAGAGTTAAAACTTAGTATTTTTGCTCAACAACTAAATTGAGATCAACTTATGATAAATTATAATTCCTTCATAATATTACTGCAACCATAGTATTTTCATAAATATTGGGAAACCGATGGGTAATATGATTTGAAGCATGAAATGACTCAACAAATCAAAATTTGCGTTTTGTTCACTATTTGAAAAGAAAAGGATGTATGCTGCCTCATGAAGAATTAGTACATTTCTGCCCAAGCTTACAAGCGTCATTTTGTCCTGACTCTTTCCAGACAGTCATCTCATTAGCTTGAACATTTTAACAATGGGAAAATGTGTCACAGATACAATTACGCCTCATTACAGCTGCAGTTAACAATGAGAGTCACTGCACCTAGGAACAGAGGAATCCCTGGTGTTTTGGCCGTGACAGAAAATGAAAAGCATGACCAATCATCTTCTTTTCTCAGAGCACTGTCTGCCCATTAACCACAACCACAAAAATGCCACTCAGCAACATGCGAACCTCGGGGCAGTTGTAGCTCATATTCAAGGTTTAGTGGTAATGGTGGCCACAGAGGTTACTCAGCTAAACAAAGAACACAGCGTGCTGTGTTGCTGCTTTGAGACTAATTCTACTATGACCTTTTCACTCTTTTGTCCCATCGTGCAGTTTGAGGCCAACCTTCATACGTTATTACAAAGATCAAGATTCCTTTAAAGAATCTGAAGTCTCTGAAAATCTGAGATTCAGTACAATAATAACAGGAAACTTGGATGAAGCAATGCAGACTAACCCGATCAACTGACATGTGATCTTTCTCTTTAAGTGACCAGTATGACAACCATGCAATTATAGGTTTTGCAGAAGTGTCAGCACCTCGTTGCATTTGCATTGTGTGACAAGGATAAGGAGTTCACGCCATGAGCGCTGGCGTCAGAGATCCGTTGAACTACTGTACAGAGCCTGTATGTCACAGGCTGTAAAAACTAATACTTTATCCTGTTATCACTATTATGAGCGATTACTGTGTATTGTAATTGTGGTTTACATGCTTGGATGACCTAAATGACCAAATGTTTAATCTGCTTAGAAGCTGCAGGAGCAGCGTTCAAACATCAGAGGCTGATTATTGTATTCATCCGTATATGATGTCATGTGTAGATTCAAAGTGTGGTTAGCAGTCTGCTGGCTTTCAGTCAGCTGGAGTGTCGGGGAATGCTTCTCATTACTGTGTGTAAATACTACATCCTGACTCACTCTTTAATTTAACATTAGGAAGGAACTTGTAATGCTGAAAATAGCACAGATTGGTCAAATGTCTGCTTCAAGTCAGGGTCCAATATGACCAGCCTCTTTGCCCTGAGTTGTGGTTTGAGGAATATCTTGGCTTGATTTTTAACTTGAGTTGTAAACAGCCTGGCCTTTGAAGGTTATCGTCATCATCGGTTGTGCTGAAGCCAGTACCAAATGTTTAGTTGTATGTTCAGTGGGAAATAGTTGTTAAAGGGAAAAAAATACACCCTTCATTTTCCCAGGTCTGATTAGTCTGTGGTGTTTAGTCAGTGCATTACAGGAAATGACTATTTGATGAGGAGTTGTGATTTTCTTTTTTTTCTTTGTTATACCTCCACTTCCACTCTTCTATTGTGTGTCATGTTTCTACTCCCAAACATGTATTTTTAAGGTGGTGTCAAATTAAAACCTAAAACACTGGATTTCTATCTTGTTTCGCACCTGGTGAATTTCAGTTTTCCTGAAACCCATTCTGCTTTAAAACAGTGGCCTACACAGAATGTACGCACATGTGCAACCACTGGGAACTACTGCTTTAAAAGTAGCAAAGAAAAATGGATATATGTTAACATTAGCCTTTAGCAAAGTTGCAGTAATATGGCAATGTTTTAGAAAGGAAAGTCCAACCTGCATAAAAACATAATCTCTGAGCATCCATAAATAAAACTGGTCACTATAAATAGGCCAAGTAAGGAAGTAGTGGCAAAGCTGAAATTTCTTCATTCAAGTTTCATAGCCAGTTTTTTTGCAATCAGTGTAAATTATTTTGTTTTCTTTTGTTTGTGCTACTTAATTCTAAAATCACAACACAAGACCATCTAATGAAAAGACCAATTCATGTATACGTACATTGTTTCATTCATATGCCTTTTTTGAGTAAACACCATAAAGACACAGTCACACTTTGAACAACACAGTGTCAAAGGTTATGTGTTATTAATATTTAAAAGAATGCAAATACTAATAACTATTAGTCCCAAATATTACTGAATGCACAGTAAACACTACATTAAGCGGCAACAATCAGACAATTGTGAGGAAATATAGATGACGTCTCTAGAGCTCTGTAGAAAAATTACCAGGATGCGGTTTAACTCGATCTTTAAAAATGAAAGGATTAAATAAATACAGTAGTTACATGACGAGGTTGATTAATGAGAGTTGTCATACTTGGTCCTACTGTTAAAGGATGATTTCAATTAGTGTAGAAGACAGCCTTCTTTAGTGACCTAATATCAGGCTTAAAGCACTTGTGGGAATATAATGTTACATAATATACAGTAATGTCTTTCATTAGAGAGAAAACAAATGTAGCTTGCACTTGGGAATGGTCAGTATGGTCTGTGACTGTTCTTCTCATAGCAACTGGTTTTCATAGAAATTCCTTTGTAAACACAACAATTTCCCTGTAATATATTATATATATATATTGCGTTTAAATGACTTAACACATGAATGTTAAATGTATCGTATATTTCATTGGTCATCATTGTGCATTAACATTTAGCTGCACTTTGGTCAACTTTCCATGCAAGGGTGCACAGCTTTGTAAAGGCTCATATTCCACTGATTCATTGACTCCAAACAATGCATTTGTTTCCTGGAACTTGATTTTATGGATGGAAATAGTTTCATAAAAAAAAAAAAAAAAAAAAAGAATGAGAAGAAAAAGAAATTAGACATGGTGCGTAATGGCTCATGTCTGTGTTGTCTGGTGCTAACTTTATGATGTCAAAAGAGACTGCTTTCACTTATTCATCCAGGGAGCAATTATATAAAAAATTCCTTGATGTATTTAATGAAAACACCACAGAGTTTTTAACAGCAGCTTAATTTAAACTGAATTGCAGAAATGATATACAGTGTGTGATACTATAAGGACAGTCTGGCACAACTCTACAAGTTAACAGTCTATAAAGTAGATTTACTTTAAATGCAGCTTGGATTGTTCATGTAAATCATTTTGATCTTTTACCATTATGGCCCATTATTTGCAATTATTGCATTGGCTGATAATGATGAACAAGAGTAAACCAAGAACTATATACTATGTCTGGCCGATGTGCAATAACAGAGGAAACTCTATATATGTCTGAAGGGTTTCTAGGACAAAGATGCTGAAGGGTTTCTATCCCAAGCTGCCATAAAACTAGAAAAGGTGCCTTTGTTGGCCCTACACTGTTATCCTTACAAATGAACCAGAAAACCACACTTTCCATGGTGCCGATCTCCCAGACAGCCAGTTGTGCGACGGCCGGCCTCACTACCTGTAAAGGAAGGATCTGAGGGCTGTCTGGGCTCTGTGACTCATAATATCCACGGCTCAGATGCCTTCCACACACATTCATAGCTGGAGCAGTAAATCATTATGCACATGCTTTACACTACCTGCAGTATTGTGTGCATTTAAAGCATTAAAGCAGCTGTTTATATACTCACACAGCTCTTGCAGTATTTAAAGACATAAATATACATGACATCATAAATACACAGCATCAACTGTCAAATCAAAGACAGTGCTTTACTTTATCATTTAGAGATTATATAAAACAATGTCCTACTGCTGAAACTGTATTTACATTATTGTAATCTCACTATAGATGAACCACAAGCCAAATGTTTCCCATGGTGCCAATCATCCAAGCGGTTAACACACAACTAATACTAGAATCATAAGCTGGACCTGTTAATTCAAAATACATGGTGTTGGTTTGACAAAATAAATACACATGAAATGTGAAGTAAACTGGCAGGAAGAACTCCACGCTCATTAGCAGTTCCAAGTCTAAATAAAATACCTCACTCCTTTGCATCATAAGATTTATGGGACATTTACTAGTTTATATTGTCATCATTTATGTGTAATTAAAATTTACATCTTTAATGAAATGGCCAGACCAACTGGTTTTACTTTTAAAGTCAAGAGAAACCTGTTGATGAAGATTTTAATACGAAGCAAGTTTATACAAAATTAAACTGTATCATAGCATCCTGTTGCTTTATCTAATGTCAAGTGGTGTGATTATTATTGCATTAACTTTCCTTTTTCTTAGTGTCTGGGTAAAGAGTAGAGAAGTTGTTTTTGTTTTTTGTTTCAGACTGATGATACGTTTCCCTGTGGTTGTTTAAAAGATCACTTTGTCCTCTTAAGTTTCAAATAGAATGGCACTCAGTGGAGGACATACCTCCACCCCAGCAAAAACAACCCTAGATGTCACTCCGGTCCTTATTATTTTGAAAATATCATCTGAAATTATCATCAAACTGTACAAATTTATAGATGTCAACATCTCAAATACGTCTGCTTTTTAACATCAAAATTTATAGTTTATTTCCTAAGAAACTGACAAGAATTTTGAAAAATGCCTTATCTCACAATTTTAAGGAAATAGATTAAAAAAAGAAAAAGAAAATTCCTGGATCTGCCTCTTTCACTGGATCAACACCAAAATGTAATGGGTGAATTATACCACCAATAAAAAATTTTAACATCTGTTCAAATCCATATATTATAACACATCAAATCTGAACACTTAAACTCTAAATCAGATAAATGTGAATTATGAAATCTGACTCTGTATCTATCATTGCTTTTTCATGATATACTGAACAGTTTCACCTCTGCAGGTCATTCGTTAATCTTAAACTGGTCATAACTCAGCGACAATCTGTGATAAGACATCAGATGTTAAAACTTAATGTTAATATGGAGAGTTTACAAGAGTTACAGTCTCTAAATGTGAGAAAACCAGAGCACCAGTTCAATATTATACTGTACAGATACAGATAAGTCAAGTTAAATAATATCTTAACCCACCACAAAACAGTGTAAAGATTCTGTCGGGACACTAGAGTCTGCTTGACCTTGATATATGACAATATCTTTGTAAACAACTCATTTTCAAAATACACAGGTTTACGTTTCACTAATGTTTGGTAAAGCCTGGGGCCTTCAACTCCATGAAGTGGAAAGAAAAATCTCTCACCAGTGGAAAAAAGATCTCTAAGTGTTGCCACATGTCCATGTAGACATCAAGCAGCCATCATGTAACAGGAGAAATGCAGACAAGCGCAGATAGTTTCTGCTTTGTGGTTTGCCATAAGATTGAGAAATGAAATAACCATACTGCTCCCAGTGATTGCCAGGATGAATATTCTGTGTTATAGCCGTCAGGGGGGAACAGTGAATTAGTCATCTGGGATGGTCACAAAGTGTTATGTGCAATTCTGCTGTCCAGATATTTGACCTGTTTTGGGTGTATTTTCCTGTAATGTTTGGTTCTCTCTTCAAATTCAGACACACTAAGCACATGTGGACACAAGTGGGCCATGGACAATGTTTAAGGACACTAACATGGTTGTAATGAGGGAAAGACAAGCCTTTGGAAACTAGCAAAGGTAGCCATTTCAAAAATGACGTACTAGATATTCACAAATATTACTGGTTAAGGTTAAATTACATAAGAAACAGTATGTGTCCGGCTCTGTATGGACCAGGGACAGGTGTGGTATAACTACTGTCTCAAAGGTGAATTTAATTGATGGTTTTCATTATGATTCGTTTAGAGATTTTCATGTAAAACTTTATACATGCACATATTGTTTTCACATCATATATGCTTACATACATATTAATATAAGGCTTCCTCAGTTGGCTGGCTGTGTTTGACTGTGTAAATTACATGCTTTCTGGCAAGCAGTGTTAAAAACGAGCTGCATCAGCAGCAGCAGGTGTCAGAGGGTTCCCCTGAAAGCTGTAAAAAACATTTGGAACGAGCCTGTGATCCAAGTGTGCTTAAACATCAGCCATTAGTCTAATAGTCACTCACCTACTCATTTGTGCATCCCACAACAAGGTCCATAAAGCTGTCATTGAATTTTTCAAAAGACACCCCATCACTCACCTCGGTGGCTCACAGAATAATTGGAACCACATGCTGCAAGCAGCTCTTTGACATAAAGAACAGGCACAGTGGTGATAACTTACGAGTAAATAACTGCAACGATAGTGCAAGAGGCTGTCTATGTAAAGTAAGATCAAACTGTCATTTGATTGACAGAGCTATCTTCCCGTCAGATGCTGATGTACAGCGTTAATGACCGTGTCCTGATGTCATGGCGGTATCATTGCTACTGACCTGTTTCTCTCTCTGATCACCTCTGGTCAGGTTTGGACTTTGAGTATTTTTACAGCGTAACTGGACACAGACTTTCCACTAAGATCTGTCAGCAGGGGATGAGTAAAAGTCTGCCTGGGCCACGTCCATCGAAGGAAGACTCCAGATTATGTCTGTTGCCAGCAAACTAACTCACAACATATGTGCCTGAGAGCTGAGAGGAGGAAGCCTGCGAGCTGCATAGACAGAGACTAATGTGGCTACTACACTTAATCCTACTTTATTAAATTAGATTAAGCATTTTTTAAGATGTTACCACAATGTGGCATCCTGGAGGAATGGCACGTGTGATGCTGCGGGTCCAAATGAAGCTGCACGACGTTTTCATCAGACCCTTTGTCTTCATCATTTGTCATTTTTCTTTACTGTATATTCTAATCAGACGGGCTAACTAAGTCTTAGTGTCAACCCAGTTATTCACATGAAATATGTGGGGAGGTTGACTAAGTGAGGATATGACTTTGCTATTTTATAATTATATAACCATTTTGTTGTTATAGTTCTGTGGCATTTATATTGGACAATCCTCTATAATCCGCTACAATAAGACATCTAAGACCCCCTTTTCCCTTAAAATGGTGCATGTGTCTATCAAAACTTCAGTTAACTTTAAGCCTTTATTTTGATCCACTCTCATTTATTATTACTCTGGAGGCTATCTGGATGCTATAGTGCTGCATTTTAGTTGCTTATGCTAAAAGAGGACGACCCTCTGTGGCATGCGAGAGTCAAATTGTTCTATGAGCAACTAACAACTTCTTAAACCACCTTTCACTTAGGTAATGTGAGTTAAACTAGCAAACTAGCTAACTTCAAGGTGTATGCCAACTCTGTTACCAGTTTTGGAAAGTGCATCAAGTTACTAACTTGATTAACTCAAGTAAGTAAATTAGTGAGTAAGGTACGTGCACGTTTGATGTTAATGCAACAAATTTTATAATACATTTTCTCCAATGGAGAGTACTTTAGCCTTAGCTTAAATGGATTTTAACACTAAAACTTGAACAACATCTTTATTCTTCTCTTGGTATCTATTTAAGTTTAAACTCCTCTGTGGCAGCCATATAAAGATAATAACTGCGGGGCTGCCAACTCTCAAGCAATGAGCGTGAGACACATGTTTTTGAATGTCTTCACAGGCTCTCACACCACACCTCCGATTTGTCACACTGAGAAACAAATCTGTTTATCAATAATCTGATCTAGGCTGACGAACGCCACTCGCAATCAATCAATTTTGCCTTTTGCCTCAGATGAACTGGCATAAAAAGTATAGGAGCAGTGATTGTTCCTTCTGTGCCGAGCCGCATATTTCACACCTGCTCCTTTAACATTGGGACACAAATGCAGGCCTCTGTGTTTTAGAGCACATCTTTTTATTAGCTGAACTAATGGGAACGATGCATGGTGATGCAATGGACTAGTTTCATTGTCAGTGCACCTTGAAATATGGCAAGCTATGTACCGCTGTTTTCTTGAAAAGTTCGTCTTAAAAATGGCTTTGCAAGTTTATCTGCTACCAAATCAATTTCAGCTTCTCTGTTAGCCATTGTGTGTTGAAAGACCAAAAACAAATCTTAATCAAATTATTAACCCCCACCATCACCACCACCAAATCTCACTCCAAGGTTTTTGCAAAAGTTGGCATCTCTGTTACTGCATCTCAGCAATTACACCTTCCTCCAGACACCATGTTAACAACATCTGTGTTTATTTGCCACAGTCATCGATAGCCATGTAGCAATTACAAATGAATTATGGATCTGCAGTGGATTGTGATTTCTCTCCTCTTTTCATCCAGTCCTCTAGTATCAGCAGATAAATGTGCCCAGACAGCAGCTGACAGTATGAATTATAGCCTGGCAACTCCTGGCTCCTATGATGACTTTACTAATAGGTGGTCAGTCAGCCAGTCTGCCTGAAGCAAGTCCTCTGTAGATTAACTGAAGTCTCATCTCTGTTGCTGAAACCATTAGAGGTGTTGATTCAACCACTGCTACTCCTCTTTAATGCAAAGTTCTTGTCTGGCCGGATTTGAAATTGGCACCCGCAATAGCAACAGCAACATGAGGCAACATAGCAGTAAAACAAGGTCAGACAGTTGCTGCCTGAATTGATGTGGTGCAAAGATTACAAAATGGAGAAAAAATCTCATGAAAACATATGTCAAACACATGAAAATGAGTCAAATAGATGCTTTAACAATGACACTCAACATCAGCTACTGCAGAGCTATTGTACTGAATTCATGGTGTATTTTGTTTTTATGTATTTTGTGAATACTTAAGAGAGATAGAGAAAGTTTTTCTTGATATATACTGAGAAGAAACAGTGGGAAGTGGCAGCTGCAACATATTATTATTGTTGTGTTATGAGAATGCTTTCCATGTGTAACAACTATATAGCTTAGGGACCTTCTTATGTTCTTACATTAATAGTTTGTACAACAGAAAGTCATTCTTGCACTTCCTGATACAGTATGGAGCAGAAATGGTCAAAACCACTGAATATATCATCCTCAGTGTTGCTGTGTATGTGTTACTACTTATCAGTTGTGTCACTCGAAGATCTGTGAAATGCAAAAAATGAAGAAAAAAAAAACAGCTAAAAGAGATGTTTCCTATTTTGCATCTGTCTGTGTCGATTGAGTTTAATTTATCAATGCTTGAGCTTTTTATGTTTTCCTGCACCACAGAGGATTGAATTTTGTTACTTAGGAAAAGATTGACTGTGAGACCAAAACAAAGTCTGCATCAGTGTGGTAGATTTAATAATAATCTATCCCTCCTTTACTGACGTATTTTATTTCCTTGTCTAACTTTCTCTGGCCCAGATGTTGCAGACACAAACAAATCTGCAATGTTGGGCCTGACATCTACACTGACCATGAAATTTTAAGGTAAACTGAGTTAACCACGAAAACCCCTTTGGACGAGCGTTTCCTTCAACTTAAATCACCTTTGAGAAAAAGGAATCGAAGATCTGGGATGTTTTTAATGACATTTCTGTGCAACACTGAGGTTATGTTGTTTGAAGGGTGTTGGTGGTTCACGGAGCTGAAATCAGAGTTTATTAACTGCTTGTCTCTTGTTACTTTGTGCCAGTTGTGAGCTCATGTAAAATGAATAATGCAGATGATGAACAGAATGGAAACAAAATACACATAAGGAATGAATCAACACGGCAACCACATTAGCTGTAAATGAGCTGCAGATTTTTGGAGGGAGAGTATGCAGGTATTTGATAAGATTGATCTTCTCTACAAAGATGTTTAATGTGTGGGAATGGAAACTGCACAACTGCTCTATTCTTATAAAAGTGATGGAAGAAAACTGGAGATGTGCTGGAGTGGTGCCATAATGAACAATTAAGTTATCACAATGTCTGAACTGTTGTTTTGGATAATTTGTAATACATGCACTTTATTAATTTAGAGCCTAAATTTAAAGACTAACTAAACCAAAAGTTCTGCTTGGGCTGCCAGCTAGTGGTGGCTACATGCTCTTTCCAACATGTAAAACAGAAATGGCTCAACTATAGCACAATGCTGCTTTAGGTAGTTGTGATCACAAGCAATACACACATCTGTGTGCACTCAATCGCGATTATGAGTGCAGTTAGAGGTCAGCTCACACACCAGAGAAATACATCAGCACGTCTTCACTAAATATTTGATTGTAGAGGCTGGGCGATTTAAGAGCTATTCATAATGCCTGCTGGTGAACTATTATTGTCTGGAAGCTAATTGCTAACACACCAGCCAGTCTGGATCATGTCATCTCTATCAATACCTCCATGAGTTTATTTTTATTTTCTCTATATTGTGGCGTTTACTACCCCCAGATTGTGCATCATTCCATTCAATAAAAAATGACTGATGAAGACAAAAAGCTCTCGGATCCTGCGTGTTTGCTAACTGGCTGTTAACAAGCTTGTTAGCGTGCTTTCTAACAGAACAATAAACTCGCTTTCATTGACTGTTTACTCATAACCGACTGCAAATCATTTCAGTTTATATTCCAACATGGGATGGTAAAATAAGTGTGCATGTCGAAGATCAAAATATTACACCTTTAAATGCCAATGTGCAGCCTTCATTCAGTTCAAGCCTTTGCCTAACATAGAGCTAACTCACCACTCACAATGATGCAATCTAATACTGTAAAGTGGTACAGCCTGAGCAAACAACATGGAGTTACCACCCTGTGAGCTCACCATCTGCAGGATTAGGCTACGGATATTGTGCCAGCCCTGGGTGGGCCAATGACTGTGTTCTGGGATTTGGTTGCTGCCTTTATTTTGGTAATTGACATGTTCACTTGTGTTTTTGACACCTATTCACTATATACTTTTTTTTTTTTTCCCTTCTTTTTTTCCTTTGCTTTTTGTTGATACAATTTGCCTTTCTGCAGGCTAGGCTCTTTGTGTTGGTTAATTGTGGCTATTAGTTGCACTAAATATCCGGTTCAAGTGTTTATTCCAAAAACTTAAAATATACAGTATAAATTACTGCCAGAGGGTTTTTTCCTTGGAGAGGATTGTCCAACTGTAGGTGTTTGGGAATGCAGTAAAAGCTGTGAATAATTGGATAAAGGTGTTACTTTTATGGATTCAGTTGGAGATAAAGCAACTTAGTAGATACTGCATAGGTTTTTGAAATATCCATATACAGGTCATAAACTTGTGTTTCATGTCAAAGACACATCAATTCAGCTTTATTTTCACAATGTTCATCATCTGACAGCTCTGCCCAACTGGTCATCACTCAACTAAGATGTACAGGCCTAGTATGTCATAGCCAGTACATACTGGTCATCTCTACCACATTGATCACAGATGTTCATCGTGAATAGGTATCACAAAGGGAGAGAAGTAATCTGTGGGTTTCTCTATGTCCCTCCCTTCTGTTCTTCTACATAACATGTAACCATGTTCTTTTCAAGAGATAAAACAGCATATCAGTGCAAGTCCAACAGCACAGACTGAATGTGGACACATCATGTGATCCTTGAACTTGCAGCGGGCACTGGCCCAGGATCCCTGCTGCTCTCTCACTCCTACTCAGGAGTAAATCTGGACATATTGCTCCACTTCATTCTTCAAATGGATATTATTGGTGAGGATAAAGGTGAGTAGTATTACCTTACATAACTGGCATGTCAGGACCATGAAGATTACATACTCAATTAAGATTTAAGAGACTGGATCGCAGTAGAAATCACGGTCCAATAGGGATCTTTCCCAATCCTGTAGCATTACATCTGGTCAGGTTTTATGAGTAGCACTTAGTGTCTGTTTGTTTGTCTATGTGATTGTTTTACATGTTAAAGCTACATGGGGGGATACGGTACTTGAACAAGTCTGCTGCACCCTACTGATTTCTACATTCCCTCATAATGATCCCAGACAAAATTTGTTCTCTCCGTTGGGTAAATGGGCTTTAGTAACATTCACTCTCAAATAAAACAGGAGCCATGCAAATGTTTAAGTACAATTACGGCGCTTTAAATAAAACATATTTAGTATGTAGTGTTTTTAACAAAAGAGGTAATAAATACTAGTTTTATAGTTCACAAATATACTACAATAATAAATATACCATTCCCATACAGAAAACTACATGATGAATACACTGGCTATCCATTAGCAAGCATTTATACTTATGTTAACTAAAAAATAAATATGTAATAAACATAATTAGGTTGAATATCTTCCATCTAATTAGCTGTTGTTAGCGTTTTTATGCATTATGTTTCTTATTTATTTTGTTTTCCAGTTGTCTGTCAAACTATCCAATTTTGTTGATAATGCTTTTTTATGTCTGAACACATTTTATGTTGACTGACAATTGTGTGGTGGCAATTCTATATTCCTTTAGTGTCTAGTTCATTTTGTCATCATGGCACTTAACACTAACATCAAAAATGTTCCCATCCCATACACACCCATATACCTGTAACACAGTACGCATTTTAGGAATGAGGGTTTTTGTGTATTGAACTGTGGCTTGTATTTTCCATAGCTTCAGTCAACCTTTGATGTTGTTATATGACAAACAGTTCCTTTACGTGAACCACATTGGGGGAGGACGATAGAAAGACATGTATAAGGACAGCCACTCAGCAGCACTTTTACATAATGTACATTTTTTGTTGTTCCGTGGTTTCTGGCAGTGTCACCCAAGCAGAGTATATATTACTGTCTAAGCCTCCCCCCATAGAAAGACAGCCATGTGCAGAAACATTTTCCTCCGCCCTCTGTCCTGTGGTTTATGGGAAAGCTTGTATTTCCAGGAGATTTGTTTGAGGCTTCGAACAAACACTGGAAACACCTCAACTGGATTTGAAATTAAGCTGGAGTCTAATCAGAGACCGATGGACAAATGCACACAATCAGCAGAAAGTTCCACCAGTCGGAGGCAGAAAAAAAAATGGTTGGGGAGGAATCTGAAAATGTTTAGGCGCCATAAAGAGTGACAGATACTATCACAGTTTTACAGACTTATCCATAAACATTTTTGGTTTTGAGGATTTTATCCACACTAATAAAACCAAAAGATCAAAAATTCTTGACCTTTGTAAATGGTTTTGTTCTTAAATCTTCACACAAAACCAGTACACACTTATATATTAATGGTGGATTATATTTTGTCTGAGTTATTATGGTTCACATCCTTGACCACCAGTCTGATAATACCAGCAGAAGGTTTCCTGTGCTATTACAGTCGCTGGCACATTTTGTTGTTTATATTCCTGTAAAATTTATCGACCACCTCTTAATTCCAACCCAGATGCCTCTGTAAACAAATTGGATGAAGTACAATAATATTATTTAAAGGATTTGCTGCTATGGCAGTCCCCATTTATGTCTCCAGCCAGAATGGTAGGAAAGAGTTCCTCTGAGTGGTCCAAGGTAAACAAGACAATTTGATGATTTTCCCAGGTAAAGCAGCTTAAAAGCAACGAAATGTCAGGGCCCTCGTTGGCTGGAAGGCTCATCTTTGGAAAGGCCTTTTCTTACCTGGGGACTGGAAGCTCAACTCATATAACTGCTTGTGTATTAATCATATTTGAGCCCATTATGCACTTTACAAATGAATAACAGCATGAGTTTGTCATTTATTCATTAAAGGGATAAAAACAATACAAGAATTTTATCCACGTCATCTTTATGGATGATATATTAAGTTGGTGGAAATCATTAAAAATTGAGAAGGTAAAAATAAAAAATAAAACGAATCCAGCTGACCATTTTCTCCCGTGGCACTATAAATAATGGATTTTGTTTTGGAACCATGATGAAACTGAAATGAGAGCTGCGTAATAAATATTAGACTTAACTTCTCCTTGCAAGTGTAAATAACACAAATGAAACAGATTAAAACTATATTCAAAGCAACATCACTGGCAATCACATCGTGGGTACAAGACCACAATCGAAAAATGTGCACTTTTTCAGCCTCCTGGATCCATCACACGTCTGCACTTTTTTTATTTTATTTCATCCTCGCCGTGCCTGTTTTCGGTTTGGCATTCTCCGTTCTTTCCACTTATTTTCTCCAGCACAGGAGCATAAAGTTAATACTTGCTAATGGTTGCATCTTCCTTTTTGACGGGGTGTGAGGAAAATATTGTGATGTAAAACTCAAACTTCTCTACAAATGTAGGCAGCACCTTTGGTCTAGTAACTTTTGTTTTCATCTCCAAATCTAGCTTTAGAAAAACACTGAAACATTATATTCCTGATTTGAATTTTTATCTCATAATGTTTAATGTTATCCTCATCAGTACAGTTGTTCGAATCACATTTAGTAGTAATACTAAACGCAACATTATATTCGCAGTTAGGGGAGCACAACACAACTGCATGGCTTAGTTTGGCCTCACAACCTGGGGACCCTCGGGATTTCCAGAATTCTTGGTGCGTGGGTCTCTTTAAGAGTTTCTACAGATGTGTGAGATATATAATCTGCTTTTGGCTTTGGGCATCATGTCACTTACCTCCTATCAAAACACCCGCTGCACCTCAACATCGTTCAGCCAGCAGTCAAACCTGATTCCGACCAGAAGAGAGCGAACCAAACTCCCTTGACTGTTTTCACACATTTTCATCCGGGCTGAGATCACCGAGCGTACACATACTAAAAAGCCGTGAGCAAAAAAAAAAAAAAAACTCAAAGACTCCCTGCTGACTTGTCTTCACTGCTGCCAGACTACTGGTGAATGGAGGATGAAGGCAACCTTCTTCATTCTAATAAGAAACTTGTAACAATGATTTCCACGTCTATCTTTCGAAAGACTAATAAAGCGCATGGAATTTCACTTAGAATATATAAAAAAATATTTTGTCAACAACTCAACTTTTTTCAGAGAAGTTTCCATGTTTCAAAGAAGTGAACATTCATTGGTTGCAGGAACAAATAAAAGAGAATAATATTTTCGATCTTCACGTGGACAGTTAAGATTTGCAGATGTTTTCGGTCTTTCTTTTCCCCTATGTGGCTGTCAATCACTATTTTTTTGTGTCCATGAAACATGTGTGTGTGTCTGTGTTGCAGCTGTGAACAATGAGCAGAGGAAGTATGATGGGAAATAAAGCTGCGTTTTTGTCAGGTTTTCACTTCTTTTTGTGCTCTTGACTCCTTCTTTCTTTTTTTTTTCTTTTTTTAACCAGGTAACGCCTGATAGAATTTTCTCCATTTGCTGAACATGCTCCTGGTGATTCAGATGGTGAGACATTATGTTGTTCAGCTTGTACCTTCGGTGCAGCAACACAACGGTCAATGGCAAGCAGAGATTTTGGCGTCTGCTGCTCGTTACCATCAAGGCCTCCAGCACACCAGTTATATACTGCTCAGCGGGTCTGTATTTTGTAAATCGACATTCTGCACGGATGGAAGACATATCTATTTCATACCAAAGACAGCTTGAAGTATTTTCAGAATTCATAAAATCCAGACTCTGTTTTTATTTGAAATAAATCATCGCCAAACACAACTGTTTTTTTCCCTCCTTTGGAATTCAAATAAATGAAACTCACATTTAATCTGAGCATTTTATTTAAGATGAATCACACCATACGATGTAACAATGAGCGTTTGGAGATTTCCCTGAAACATTATAGGGACATTTCACTATTGTTGAGTTGACACCACATGACCCACACTGCCAGATAAATTACTGGAGGCCTCAACTGAACTGGCATAAAAATGTTCTTCTGTCCCATTTAAGTCAGTGATCCCAGTCACTAACCAGGGTCTCAACTATGGACCAAAGCCCTGCTCCTATTTATTATAACATATTATCTACTGAAACAGTAGATGTGTGAAAACTTGATTTTGAACTTCTCAAACAAAACATCAAATCAAAAAAGGCCAGGATTTCAGAGCATTTTACAAAACAAATCTGAAATAATCAAATCACACAATTAACTGACATAAAAACCCAGGGCCTTCAGCATCTGTTTTTGCCCAATTGTTAATTCAGCCGCTAGTGATTATAATCATTAGTGATTTTAATCTAAACTGGATGATTACAAGGGGATTTATGGCTTAAAGGAATCTAAAAAATGTACTTTAGCTATGCTCAGTTTTGGAAAAGTCATCAAATGATGTTAAAATAGTTTTCTTTTGCGGCAACATCCTGTCCTAACAAATTGTAACAGCTACCACATAGATGAAATCTATAATTAAAACCATGGAGGTACTTTAGGTTCTGACATGCAGCAGTTGTAAATATACCTGTAATAACAAGGTAGAAAATTAGTTGTTTTTTTTCCCATCTCTGCCCTCCTCAGATGTGGCCCATATAAAAGCCAACTACTTAATTTCTTTCAAGTTGAAACAAAGACTGTAACAGAAGTTGTATTCATCTGATGTCTCTACAGGAAATAAAAAGTAGTGCAGAAGATAAAGAAGCAGATAGAGCTGAGCTGCAAAGGTGTTTCCAGAGAAGGGATTCCCTCCAGCATAACGCTGACATGTGTTACTGTTTCACAGCCTCCTGGCAGTGATGAAACGCAGAGGTCACGGACAGTCAAAAGCAAAATGGAGGAATGTGACAGCAGTCGGTTTTATTGCTCAGTTATGTGGATAGCAATGCAATGCATGATGGGAATTTTATTATCTCCTCCAAAAGGAAAAAAAAACCTCATTGGTAGAAGGTGCAGATCAGGACACGTGGAGTGATGTCATGTTGAAGGCGACTGTGGCGGTGTAAGATGTCAGCTCTCTGGCAGGTGTGCTCAGTGGATGCCCATGAAACTAAACAGAACTTCAAATTAAAGCCTAAATGTAATTATTGGTTTCTTTGCTTTTAATTTTCAGATGCTTATCGTGTGGTGAACAGTCTCGCAAAACTTTCCATTTGTTTTCCATTCGGCTTCGCTTGATGCATTTATTTTTGGCATCACATACGGAGCAGGGCCCCCCAGCTTTCTCTGATTGCTGGCTGTCAGTCATCGTGCGAGTTTAATGGCTTGTCCGCAGCGGGGATACGGAGCCGCCACAGTAAAGACTGTTACGCCTTTGCAGCTGAGACGCATGAGTAAACGAGATGGGAGTCAACCTGAAAAATGATTGCTGTGTTGTTTGCTGATTATAGCTCGCAAAGCTCTCAACACGGTTCACACAGTTGTCGTGTTGGATTACACTTCCTCCTCTGGGTTTTCCCTTTTGAGCTTTTGAAACTTAAGAAAAAATATTAGAGAGTGTAGTATAATTATACATACTTTACATTTGCATTGATAAAACTGACTAAAAGGAATCATCAAATAAATAGCTCATGACAATCAAGAATATATAATTTCCATATAATTAAAACTTTATACAAATATACCATACACTATGCCAAACTTATGTCTGTAAAGTAAATATGAAGCTAAAGCGTCATAAAAAAAAAAAATACATTCAAATGTCCAATATGAAATAATTAAGGTGCATATGTACAAGTTAGCATTTTTGTATGTGTGTGTATCTATGTGTGCAAGTTTGCGTAGATAAAATCCAACGCTTTGTTAGGCGAGAGAAAGTCTTGAACTACTACATGCAATTAACTCTGATGGAAGAAAAATGATTCAGACACTTGCTAAAGCCAAGGTTAGTTTAAAGCTATCCCTGAAGGAAGCCCTGCCCCCAAAGCAGCCAGAATTTATTCAAAATTTCAATTGATTATACAGTGATAAAATATATTATTATTACATTTCACTTCTGCCTATAAAACCCCTTCAAACTCTATACACCAGACCTTGAGTTAATACAAAAATGGAAATATAAAAACCACCAACTTGCTGCCCAACAATTATAGACGTTGTACTAAGCTAAGTTAATCAACATCCTTATGTCTTACAGAGAGATACAAGGGTGAGATTAAATTAAAAGCATACTGTATAAACTATTCCTTCACGGGTGCACAAGTAGTTCACCATGTATTAAGGCCAAGGGCTTTCCACAGAAATTCTCTGCTTCGTGTTCCCTCATAATAATATGCCAGAAGATATTACTTTTAAAAAATATTCCTTGAAGACATGGTTTGCCTCTGATAACATCAATACAACACTCAGCATCTTGTCACAAATAGCCAACAACCAGATCATTCATGTAATATTAGCTGCCTCCATTAGAAAAAGAAATCACTGCACCTTCATCCTCACAGGTTTTTTGGAAACTATGGTGGAGTTATCCTCTGGCATCAGAGTTTCACCCTTTCCTGTTGCCAGTGGAGCAAAATCATGAAAGAAATGGACCTTAACCAAAAGGGAAAATATAAAAATCTGTTAATTCAACCCACACGCCATACAGAACATTCACTGCAGGCCTACTACAGTCTTTGAATAAATATGAGCAGTACTAATATGATCCAAAATGAAACCTTTGGGTAAATAAATTGCTGTTGAAACCTCTGTCAGTGTGCTGTTTTATACTAGATGGAACAGAGAAATTGAAGCGGTATTACAAATGAAACACTTGTGTATACTTACTTACCGCAGTTTCTGACATTTTTCTTTATGAAACCATGCTACAGTTCATTTCATCTTGTGTAAGATCTGGATACAAATCAAGTTTAAAATTTCATTCAAAGCAATGTAGAGCTGCCACTGCCACTTTGATTTACTTCATCTGAAGTATTCCATATAACTTTGGCCATTACTGGATGACAGGAGTATATATTTTTAATGAGGCCACCTATCTACTTATGTGCTACAGAAGTCAACTCTAATGTATTCTTCCAAAGCGGATCCTGCAAAATGGTACAACAGGACCAGACAGATTCAGTTTGGTCCCTTTTACTAGGTTTTGCACAATCTGTCCTGTGGAAAATTCTTCCAAGATGTGTTGAGACTCTCAGACAGACAAAGTATGATAGCAGCTGGTAATGAGGTGAACTGTTGATTCAGCTCTGAAACCTTGGTAACTACTATCTCCGAGTTTAGTCGCTTCTCTTGATCCATCTCCCAGACTGATCTAAGGCGAGAAGTCTTATTTTAAACAGCCACGAGGGCCCACATTCCCCCTTATATGACAGCTTCATTACTATCCAAACGACTCTCGCATAATATTTGTCCAACACAAACCACCATAAATAACCTTAGATGGCACTGTTATATCATCAAAAACTCCCTTATTCTCAGTCTCCTCTGGAATAAGTCAAACTTGTTATGCAATGACATTAAGAGCAAGGCTCCAAATTTCTGGCTGTATAAAGCTTTCAACAGCACACTTGGTGCACTCTCTCTTCTCCAGGCCACAGTTATCTCTGAACTGAGGAAAAATAACAAAAAAAAACTTTCCTCACATTGATATATTTTTGTAGCTATCACTGGAGAAAGTCAACGGTAAAAACAGGCAAAGGCTATATAGTTTAATTTTTTAAAAGCAGCCTGGGCTCTATAGTTTCCAGCGTGCACTACTCAAACTGGACTAAATAGTGTGTTTGTCAGGGACTACTTTTAGTCATGGGCTGATACATACTTGGTACTTGAGGGCACATGATTTACTCAAAATAAACAATGCGACATAGTGTGTGGTCAGTGTATTTGAAACATGTGTCACCCAGTGGAATAGTGTGGCTAATTTATGTGTTTTAATAGTTTTTGGACAACAATTGAGGTCTATGGCACAGAGGAATAAAACATATGAGGCTTTGGCTACATAGACAGTATTTGCTGCTTTAGTCTAGAGTATCCTGCCTTTTCATTTAAAATACACCAACTGCTGTGTATAATCATAATAATAGTAAGGAAGTACTTTTCTCTTTTGTCAATGACATGTATTCAAACTAATGCATATGCAAGAGAACAGCAGTGCAGTTTGTGCATTTCCACTTGAAGAAATTCTCCTGGTATTAATTACTCTATAAATCTACATTGTGAAGCTCCATCATGGAGATTCATTACTGGAGAGTTTGTTTTTCTTTGGCACAGTTATGGACTGATTGATGACTTACCCACAGGTTTAAAGGGATATACTGCAGAATCTGAACATTCAAGGAGTATTTTTTCACCACAGTTGTGATTGTTTTTAGGTGGAAACTGTAGATCTGATGTTTTGTTGTGAGGTTAATTAAGGTCACTTAACCTAAAATCCAATATAATCAATTTAACAGCGTTACAAAAGGAAATTAGAAAAGAACACAAGGAAATTAACCCCAAACATTAATTCAGGCCACCTGAAACAGGAGATCACTGCTGGTCTAGGCTAGTGTGAGTCTGATGCTAACAGTTGTCCGCACAGCAGCAGGACCCAGGACCAGGCAAAGCAGTCAGCAACACAATGCGGGTCAAGCAAAGCAATCAAGCCACAGAAATACGGTCAAAGCAGTAGTGTTTCTAAGTACTGAGCAGCGCTTCAGATCAGGGCCGATCAGCAGCGTCTATCACCTGTTGGGCAGGAGAAGCGCGCGCGCTCCACTCCCGTGCAGCATCGGAAGGGAAGACCCAACAAAACAATCAAACAGATGGCTCATGAGCCAAATGAACTGGCACGACACCTGCAACACCGGCTAAAATGAAACAAAACGGTATGCAACCGCCACATTACCTGCACTGATGACAACAGGGAGCCGGAAGCGAGACGTTCATGAAGTGGGTGGTGTCGGGACCAAAGAGCAAAAGGGGTCAAGGTGGGCACCGTACCTTTTTATAGTGTGCCCCCAGGTGGTGATCGGCAAAGCAATGAGCCGGACTGAGGCAGCGACCTCACTGGCATTGGGAGAAGGGATGAAACTCATCCTGCTACATAAGGTTTGCTCCAAAATTAGTGGTGACAAATAAACGTTTTCTAGTTCACAGTCACATAGCACCTATTTTGTGGGTGGGGGTGGTTTGGTACACTTGCATATTGTACCTACCTGATGTTTTAGAATAAGGGCCAATAAGGAAACTCCTATACTTGGCCAGCTGGCCAATGGATTCACTTTATCACTCAGACATGATCATTTGCATTTCCAGGGCTGATCCTTCTGTTGTTAGTTAAAAAAAAAAAAAAAAAAAAAAAAAAAACAGTAATTCTTTGCTAACCTCTTCTGTTTTCACAGCTGCGGTATTCAAAAATTCAAAGGATCTTGGTTTTATAAAAAGTACAACAGCAGTTCAGGGAGCTAATTATATCTAAATCAATGTGGGAATAATGAAGACTTATTAACTCATTATTGTGTGATCTGCATGTGGAGAGTCTTTGTAGGGTTTTTAAAGTTTTTCCAAATGTTTAATCTCAAGGGACAGTATTAAAATACTAAGAATGTTTTGTCGTATCTGAGGGTGGAGAAGCCAAAGTTTATAGCCAGTCACAGTGTACTTTAGTTATACAAGTGTTAATGATCTCAGTATGTTTCAGTGTTTCTGCTGAATATTCTGTTAAATAATCCAACAAGTCCAATAGCAGCAGCAAATTGCCACCATTGAGGACTGTAGTGTAACTATGTCTGGATCTTTTAATGGCTCCAAATCAAAGCACATGCCGCATAAATGTAGCCAATGCTCCAAATGCTGAACTTTCTAAAAGTCCCTATGCTTTGGTTAAATTACCCAGCAAACCTCATATTTCGGAATCACAATAATATAATAAAATGTTTCATGACACATTGTGTGAAATAGATTTTTCTGCATCTGTTCCCATATTTCATGGCCATTCATGGGTATTACTGTAGCACGACAATGGACAGAATAACATGAAAGGGTGTACCTGTATTTTCAGAATGGAAAGGGCTGACAGTGAGCTCAGTCCAGATGGTTTTAAACTGTCTCATCTGGACAGTTGAAAATAGCCCATACACTGCATCCTCACAGCTGTGACAAACACAGGAAGGGAAACATGCAACATAAATGATTGAAGCATTTTCCCCACTAGTTATATGGATTCAGTTACATACATCCACAGTCGCAATATTGCTTTATCAGTTATCAAATTAAAGAACAATGTTGTTGTGAAAACTGTGGGATAATTACAAATATAAATTCAATTAAACTTGTCTAAACAACACATACTTGGCATACATGGCTATTCACCAATGGACAGCTGGTCAGCAAATGTAGAGAGATCTGTTGCGGTTAAATCTCCTCACTGTTTTATCCTTGAAGCTGTTTTTAAATTTTTGAAATACAAACACATCTATTGTTAGTCTAATTAAGCGCAGATGAAATGGTCTCACTGGATTTGTGATTCTCAGCCTTTCTATAATGACAACTGACAGTCTCAGTCCCGTCTACCTGAAGCAAAACACAAAACACTGTGGGATCGTAAGGTCTGTGTTTCTTCCTCCATCATCAAAAACATCCTGCTTTGAATTCATAACAGAGGCCCACAGGCCAAGGTCAGACACAGAGGTAGAGGTGTAATGTGGAAAAGCTGAGTCCTCTACAGCAATTTCAAATTTAGCGTCTGATGCCGTGAATCCTGTGAGTAGCTGATTTATGAAAAACATGTTGAGCAATAATGCGAGATGATGTTTTTTTTTTTTTTCTTTTTCCTCACTGGCTCGCTGATAAACACACAAACAGACACGGATCACGTGAGAGAGCAAACAGCAAACACGTGAGCAGCTGAAAGCACAAGATCCAAGTTTTATGAATGTGCAGGTCATTTGACACTGTTGAAATCTCCTCTGCCCGGTACTCACAGATGAGAAGAGCGCAGATGAAAACAGATAAAGGGATGAGGAATGGGTAGATCTCAGAGCCCACCAACGCAGATTAAGTGGAACCATGTTTTCCTTATTACATGCTCATGTTATCCCATCCACTGTCAGCTGACAGTGGTTATATGCCAGCATACAATTATGGAAGCAGTGATAGAAATCACACGATGGGGTAGAGGTCTGGCATGCTCATGGAGATGGTTCCTCAAGTGGTGGTGACATTTTCTTTCCTGTGACGTGGTAACCGCCCGCTGCGTAAATTGTTCCTGAGGGGAAAATGGTGAAATGCACATTTAAACTGAGTGAGAAATTAATATATTATTATGTACTTCTTCACTGGTTCTACTTCCATTGCCTTTTATTTTAGTCATTTGCTGTATATTTCATTTCAGTACAAACTTACCACAGGCTGAGTTATTTCAAAGGTAAAATATAGATGGATATAAGCTACTGTGGCCACTTTCATCAGCTCAGTTCTAACATTTAGCCTAGACAAAGATATGAAGAATGTGCACTTCATTTTGCTTCTCATTTATTCTGATATCACCCCAGTATAACATTATATATGTTCAATATTAGTCTATTTTATCCGCTCAAACCAATCAAATAATAAAAGGAGCAGTATTTTTGCTAAGAGCAAGAACACTCTTTCTTATGCACTTTCTTATGAACATTCTTATGATTTGTCTAAAATGGCATCAGAATGTTTCAGAAGATGTGTGTCCTTTAAAAAATGGCATCAATATTTACTTTAACTTTCATATTGGACTAAATAGATTGAGCATCTGCCGCTAGAGGTGAAGCAGGAGCATAATACGTAGATACCAGCAATTACTCTAGTGAGCTTTAGCCAAACAGGCCAGTTATGGTGGCTACAGATAATGAGTCTTAAATTCATGAATAAAGGCAAAAGTAGTTTGCAGAGACTGCACTTGACTATTGTGTTTTTGTCCTTCTCTCTGACTGTTACGACCCAGCTCAGCTAGAGATATAAAACCCAGCTGTTGTGGTTATAAACAGAGATTATCAATTTATCGGAGATAAACAAATATCAATTAACAAACAATAGAGATCAGAAATGGCTGTGGTTGCTGCTCAGAGAGAAACTAAAACCATAAAAAGGAAAAAGGCTCTAATAGAGCTGATATGTACTAAATCTAATCACATACGAGTCATCGTTTGTCATCGCTGACGATGACGAACTGTACAATGACGATCCAGGATGCTGTGAGTATCTGGAACTGGTGGCGGCCTCAGGATTGGAACCAGGACTAGGGCACCCTTCAGTCATTTGCAGTCATAATGGTGACAAACTGCCACAGGAAGTAACTGTTTTACTCGTGGAAAATTTTGTGTTGAAAGTGCATTGTAACGCGCGTTGCTGAGAAATGTAAAAAGTATAATATTACTGAAAATGCATTAGTAAAGCCTTACTTTACTGCATTACAGCAAAATGCAATGTGTTGTTGTAATTATATTACTTTTATAATGCCCAACACTGCTAATGACCAAATATCATTAGCTGGGTTAGCTGGGTCACTAATTGAGAAGTGAATGAATACTATTAACTGAGATACAAGTCCTACTTGTATTTATTAGACATATTGCTTGCACCCAAAAAGTTAAAATTTTGCATGGTAATGACGGCTACTGTGTTGCTAAAACTGCATATTAGCTAAGACTTTTAATAAGTTTCAGTGGAGCAACCCAATTTGATATTAAATGACTTTGACAATATAACTAGTAATTACTCAGGCATAAAGAGCTATTTATATAATTAGCTCACTCCGGTTGTGTGCAGTCAAAATAATAAAGCTATTTTACTTCTGGTTAATGGTGTCGTTATTGCTACAATTTGACTTTAAATGTTTATAAAAATGTCTTTTAACAAATTAAAAATAACATGTTACTCACTACTACTCCCACACAGAAACTAGTAATGAGTCATATAGCTTTAAGTGCCCCACTATTTACTCTATATGTCAAACAGAGGGAGAAGTGACTTTTGGCAAAACCATTAAAATGTAACATGCTAACTGGCCAAGCAAGCTACAGAGGGGATTGAAGTGTTTTGACACACTAGATTTAATGCATGTTCAATTCAACCACTGTGCTGGATTATTTACATGTATGTGTTTAAAAAACTCTCACACGATAGCTTTTATTCAAAGTCTTCAAGCTTTTATTCAAACGAGCTCAGAAAGGAATTTTTCCTTCGGGTTTTTGAATTTTAAACCAAGAAATGAGTAGAAATTGTTCCTCCACTTTCTGCCCTGCTGTCAACGGCTGTGATTATTTGAAGGTAAACTGGGGTGAAAGAGCAACAGAGATATTTGATTTGACAATTATTGTATTTCCTTTCACAAAGAGTCTCCTCAAGTGACTCTGTTCAATTCAACCCTCATGGTCTAGTCACACCATAAAATTGCTGCAAGTGCTTCACATCTGGTTTGCAAAATGGCCTCTTACCATTGGAAATTCTGCAGTATGGCATGTTATTATGAAGAAAAGGTTAATTTATGCTCTTCTGATCGTAATTTTAAAGTAGATTAAATTATATAGTTACTCATGTATAAAGTTATATCTTAGATGCCTTAAAGAACAGACGAACCATTCCATGTCCAATTAAGGACATGACATGGCATAGACACATGCTCATCAAATGATTTATTTGGTATGTGGTCAAAACCTCTGTTATTCTGTTTGCGTGATGCCACATCCAGATGAATAAAAGATGAAACAATACGTTATACCCCAACAGTGATCAAACACTATGGGGCTGATTGGTGGGTTTGACTACGCTAGCTCCAAACATTTGGAACATTTCTGCTTCAAATCTTAGAAATTAAACTTCACAATATCTCAAATTACAACAAAGACAGTTGTATCATCTGCTGAATGATTGAACATAATCTAATCATTTTGCTTTTACTCTCACAACAGATTTTAGCCGATCAGAGAGCCCAGATGTGACCATTTATAATAAATACTGTTTATTGTTCTCAGGAGTGAATGCTCAGATTTGTTGGACTTTATAGGAAACTGGCTTTTATTATGTCCTATTTGTTGAAAAGAAGGTCTTCCCATGTCACTCTTCAACTGCTAGCAAAAAGTCCCACGGGGTCTGATGATGATAATATTCATTCAAGCCACAACAATATAAGGAATAACAATATACTTTATTTATAAAAGGCCTGCTAACTGCAGAAATGGCTATATATCTTAGCATTGTGAAAGAATAATTGACTGTAACTGAACAGCATGAGATGTTAGAGGCACACACCCCTATTATTTACACAAAGAATCACCACCACAACATAGCTTATTTTCTATAGCAAGTTGTAAATCCTCTCACTGTGAAGCAAAAAATACTCTGGAGTTCTTGAGAAACACTTGCCAATAACATGAGAACAATCCACGGTTACTGTAATGGCTTTGTTTGTCTAGCCATGCATTCACTACATCAACTCCACTGTTTGAGTTTATACAGCAACAAAATGTCTCATCATTTAAACAGGACAAGAAAATGTAAAGCTGAAAATCAGCAAGCCATAAATCTTAAATATTTATATCCCGGCCCCGAGATCATCAAGCAAACATGGTTAGCACTTTGGATGATTGTTGTTTGATTAACCCCACTGGTAGAGCTAATGGTGTTGTTGGATTGTATATAAAAGAGATCATTAGAAGTGTAAAGCTTCCTGACATCAAAGGACACATGTTGATACTAAGAAATCTATCTAGTCCATGTTCCCATGCATCCTGCCACACAGACTTCCAGGGAACTGCTTTCTACCAAGAAAGAATTTATTTTGAGTGAGTTTACCCTTATTTACAAGTTCTTTAGTTTGATTTTTGGTCAATACAGATGAATAAAACTAAGCTGTAAACACAATAATTTGCCATTTTAACACCTACTAAAATTGTTATGTTCAACAATTGTAACACATCCAGCACAATAGATTTTTTTTAGTTTTAGTTTGCAGTCAGTGTAAATTGAATATGAGTGACTTTAGAGTCACCAATTAGGGTTAGGGTTAAGGTGGTGATGGTTTAACAGAGCTTTTCTACTAAAACAGTTGCCTGTAACATCCACAAATACCAGTATGAGCATATTAACAGGTGTTAAAATGGAAATGATGGCAAACTCCTTTTGTCCTTTTGTCTCTATAGTGACCGTTGTCACATTATACATGACCGTGACATCCATTGCCAATATGAAAATATTAGCAATATTACAAGATGTATTGATTTGGACACTCAATTTCAAAAGACAATCATAAATGTACAGCTTGAATCACTTGGGTAGTAATTATGTAAAATTATATACTTAAATTAACTAATTAACTAAACCTCAGAAAAAAAACTAAGTGATGAGATAAGGGAGTACGTCATCTTTTGCTCTATTAAACAACCTAATTATCTTTAAATAGTTAAATGGCTAAATTTAGACCTTGAGGTTTGCTTTGGCATTATAAATTGACCCCAAATAAAACATTTGAATGGGACTGTTAAACTCCAGGGGTTGCTTGATTCTGTAAAAATGAGCTTAACTTTTATGTGGGTAGGTGTTGCCTATAGACTGAAAGGGGAAAAAAGGAGCAGCTGGGGTTTCCGTGTCCAGAGGAATGAAAAACTTCTCTTGACAAGCCAAACCTCATGTATGGCCCAAATCCCCCTGACTCCAGTGTGAAACTGTCTTTCTTAGATATCAAAGATCAACTTAACTGCCCTTGAGTCCAAACCGCAACCCTAATGAATGAAAAAAAAAAGAAAAAAAAAAATGGATCCAAGAGCCGTCTAAAGGAACAACTTGTTTTGATTCAATAAATTAACAGAACCTAAAGAATTTTATTTTGCATCCGAGTGACTGCAGGCCACATGGAATCTGGTCCCCTGCCCTTCAAGCATCTGTGACTGTCAAAAAAATGCTTGGCAGACAGAAAACGCAAGGCATACATGGTGCAAATTTCAGGGTTTGTCTTCACTAAGTGCAGAAGGGATAGATGAAAACCCCCGTTTGTTCCCACAACTGAGAGCTGGAGGGTCATAGATCCCTTCTGGTTTGGTTTCTTGTATGGATTGATGTACCCTATATAGAAGCCAGCAAAGAGGGAACACATAGAGTAAGGGTTTCCATTCATCCATTATTATAGTGTTTGGTAAATAGAGGGTGTTTAAGAGAATGCTGCTGTTTCTGTTACTGGTATAATAACTCAACACTGATAGGGTATTGTGGCAACAAAATTGTTTCATGTGACTAAACACTGACACACTGCCATGGGAAATGGTATACAGATGACCACTGGAATTACTCTGCAAATTCTTTCTCATTTGCTCATATTTAGTGAGAATAATGTTGTACCTATCTTGGAAAAAAAGCAGAAAAAATCCACTAAGTAGACTTCTGTTACAGCATCAAACATGTAATTGTTTAATTACATTCCAGCAGTCTCATTGCTCCCTTTCTCAGCCTCCTGATTTACTTTCAGAGAAATTAATTAGACTGTTTTGCCACCCAAGAGCAGTTAACAGATTTGAAACACAGCCTTAACATAATGGTGTCATTATAGCTCAGCTCAATGAACTGAGCTGACCATGTAGACATGTTCAATCATTAACAAACCTACCAGTTTACACTCATGTTCAGGCATGCTATCTTGAAACTTGATGACATGCTGGTCAGCCCTGTGGCGTACCCCTCAAAGAGCTGTCTAATTAAGTTCCATTAGGTTCCATTAAGTCTATCATAAGATTATTTTGAAGGTTTTATCCTAGCTTTAATCGCAATAAGCTCATAGGTATGTTGGGAACCAAGAGTCAAGGATTTTCTGCTCTCCTGAGGTGGATATAGATTTCATTCCTGTTTTGAGTTTTGACAAGTAAATAAGATGAGAAAATGTCCCTGAAATTAGGGACATTTCACTGTAATAACCTCAGAACTACATTAAGACAAACTGTGGGTAAATGCGTAAGCAGTGAGTGTGGGAATGCACACATGTGGTTGTGTGTGCTCATGTACATATGTTTTTGTGTGCAAGCATCTGTAAGTATGAATATGAAGCAAGTTTGTGTTTGTACGTGTGTTTGTGTGAGTACTTTCTGGAGCATCCAGATGTAGCAGATGTTTTTCAGGGGCAGAGTGCTTCATGTGGCCTGTTGTTTTGAGTCTGTTAGGATGACGATGAGAGACTGAGACAATCATCTGTCCACCAATCTTTACTTGAGACAAAAGAGCATCCTATGATTTCACACACTCAAACCTCCAAAGACAAGAAGATTAGGAAAATATTTGATAAAAGGCCTGAAATACCAAGGAAGAAATGATAAAATAAAAAGCTAATTATGCCAGGAGAGATTTGAGATATTTTGACAAAGAACAATGGCTAACTGTACAGCAGCAGCATATGATCAAAAGACTGTGTGTGACTGGAAATTTCTGCATATAAACACAGTCCAAAATGCTCCCCGCTGGGGGGTCAGAGTAATGGTGAAAGTGATTCATCTAAATGCCAGGTGATCACATCTGGAAGAGAGTCTGGTCCAGAGCAACAGTCTTTCCGCATTAACCCACAATCATCATTTAGGATCATTTAATTGTTTCACAATGCAAAAAAAATCCATGAGCATTTGTGTGAACTTTATGCCAGCAGTTAGCTATTCAGAAATCTATCTTTTGATATCTATCCTAATCCATACAGCAGACAAAGTCAATGCACAGTGGAAGAGTCATAAAGAAGCACAAATTATCTGTCTAAATTCCATTTGGAGGAACTCTTAACATCTACTGCAGTGAAGTTAACACTTAAGATTGTCCATTGTTATCCCAAATGTGTCACCTGACAAGAATTTAGTTCTATTTCATTGTAATTTTTACGGGGGATATTAAACGTGGTGGGGCAACACAGCAGTTGGTAGAGGAGCCTTAAATGAACTTAATTTTATTGTGTGTAATAAAATGCAGTACTGTTACATTCAAATGAAACCAAATGACATAGCCACCACAGAAATGTTGGTAAGACTGAATCAGTTACTGCTGAAGTGGTTACAACCCATATTCCCAGTAACTCTCAGGTACTATCAGGAATCATTGTGTCATCTTTCAACATCTGTTTTCATCCATGGGATTTTCTTGTAATTCACAACTTACATCAGCTTTTAAAATAGAAATACAACTGTATTGTGTCTTGCATGACAGGAAAACATTTCCAGCCATATGATTAGACAAAACCGACATGACTCAATGAGTAATGGGTTCTCTTTCATTTGTATTGATACGGTTTGTTACATTTGTAATCATTTTTGCCATTGTGTCACTACTTGCAAGCAATCAATTAAAACAATTTAGGATTCAATAAGAGTGATTCCTAAAGACGCACTCAAGCAATGTAATACACTGTGGACTCAACTTATACACATAACATCTCCTGCTACATTAAAGATGTGTTAAATGTAAGTTAAATAGTTGTTTCAGTATTTTTATTTAATTAAGCTGAATAAACAGCCACACAGTCATGTGCATTTCTTTTACATTTTCTCTATTTTTCATTTGACAGGAAGAACTTATGGCTACAGCTGTTGAAGCTATTTTGCACATAGATGGAATTTCACATCCTTTCTGTTTTCTTCACACAACAGAAAATAAGAGTCTCCAGAGAGTTTTAACTCTCAGACATGTTCGATTTGGGATTCATGCTTTCCTTAAAAACTCCTTCAACTCATCATTTCGAGTAAAAAAGACTATAAGTTAGAACATCTAAGATTTTAAAACTAAGCCACAGAGGCTTTGGTATCCTGACTTTCAAGTTAATCCTCCTTCATCTCCCACTAGCCTAGCGTGACATTAGCTTAGGTGAAGCTTTAGCTACGGTTGTTTTTGTCATTTGCCCCATCTTATCCCCATTGGAGTTTCAGGTTACAGTGTCAGTTTGTTGACTAAGCCATTGCATTAAAATGTTTTAATAGTTAAATTGTACATTCATCCATATTTCAGGTTGCCATTTCGTTTTTAGTGTCTGTTTTTTGTTGCAAACCACCACCATTTAACTGCACATCCATACTTCGCCATACTGTTTCACTTTTTATGCCACGCTTACATTATCCCAGAAAACACAAATCGCAACGGCAACTTATGTTCCACATGTTCATATCACTGGATCAAACAGCCTACATATGTGGAGCCTTGAGCCAGTTCCTGTAAAGGTCACAATACAGTGAGATACCCACCGTTGTGTGGAGAATGGAATATTTCACAGACAAGGCTGATTTTGAGACAGCGGTCTTGGAGATTTGCTGTGTTATCAAGAGCTTTGAATCTATCTGATATCAAACCACAATCTATCTGATATCAAACCACAGCATTTTTTTTTCTTTTTGTGTCAGTCTGAGAGGAGGAGGTGCTACAGATAAACAGTGACACCTGCTGGTAAAAGCCTTACCCCACCCCACCCCCTCCACTACCACAACCCTCCCACCTTGACTAAAGGCCCACCATGTCTGCTGTCCTGGTCCTTATTTAACACTTCTGCCAAGGTGATAACATATCTACACTGATCACCATCTTATTGAGAACAGCAGACTTGGACTGTGCTGAAAATATGGAATGAGGGAGTTTGCGTGCACAAATCAGTGCATAGAATTTCAAAAGAAAGTCTGTTTGCCAGTCCTCCACGCCCTATAACAACAGATTGTTTTTAAAAATGTATCAATCAGAGGGTTATCTGGCGGTGCAAGTCTTTTTTGAATGCTTTTGTCTAATAACACGTTTCTTTCATGGATAAATGAAATTAACCAGACAGATAGAAATTTGGTTGAACATCATCAAATGTTTTCCAGAATTGTTGCTACATCTGTGATCTGTCTGCACTTTTGTCGCTCCATATATCTATCCACACAAAGACTGGCCTGGCTGCCCGCCTGTCTTTCCTCATGACATCATCCCTCACCACTCTGGATCTTATTACCAAATCCCGGTCGTCTACTCCTCCCCTGAGAAGTCTGCAATGTCTCTCCACACTCAGCTGATAACTGCCACCATGTTGTTTACTTAATCAAGCAACTACATCTTTCCCCAGGCAGTCACTGTGACCCATGCCCCCTTTAAAGGTTTAAGAAGCAAAGAATAACAAATAAAAGGGCTGTTAAGTGGTGCATTACTGTGTGGTATCCTACCCTTCTATTTGGTATTACTGTAACCTTACTTATGGGATGCAGTCAGACAGTCTGAACTGCACCTTTGGTCGGGTCCATTGTACACATAGTGGCTCCTGTGGCCATATAAATTCTAAAAAGGCTAAATTTGCATTTCATAAAGTGCTATATGTCCACTACAGCTTCCAGGCACAGGTAGCACACTGAGAAACAGCCGTTGCTCCGCTGTACTGACCCCAAATGTAATGTACATACTTTTGCAGATTCCATCTTCAGCTCCTGCTCTCCCTCCACCCTCAGAATACCCTCAACATCTGTGTGTTGAACTTACGAGATCCTCCATAAAATGCCTCAGAGCAGTTCCTGTGTCTGGTTTAGCCAAAAGCTTCAGTGAGTTTATTGACATCCTGCTTTAAGAGAGAAGAAAGGGCTTAGCAGCTACGATCTCGGCATGGAGGCAGGCGGGCTGCACACAGCCTCTGGTCACAGCTCACAAGTAAACGTCTACAGCTGAAATTATGGTGAACGCACAGTGAGTCAGCTATCCTGATTGCTTTTCTGTTTTTGCAAAACTTCAACAAACTTTGAACAAACTTAAAGCTTTGACTCTAAGACGTGGCTTCAATGAAGACTACATAGGCGACGATGAAGCATAAAACATCCTAGTGCATGCAACAGTTCCACACTTTTGGGATCTTATCTGTTGTGCAAATATTATAAGATGAAAACTGTGGATGGTACAAGAAATTATACAAATAAAAAAGCAACTACCAAGACATTAACCAAGACATTCCTTATGTGTTAAGGAACCCTCAAGCCAAAAGGTATAATACAGTAAAATGGAGGATAACTTAATTTCCCAACCGGAGATTAAATCCTGTTCTGAGATAAGTAACATTAAATCACAGGGATAAAAACACCAAACAATAGAATCCAATATCCCTACAAACTGCAGGTGGCTACATTCAATCAGACTTTCTTTGTTGACGGGCCTGTGTCTGTATCTGGTTGAACATCTATGTGTTACTGCTCTGAACTTTTTGCTAAAGTTGTTGAATCATAAACAGATGTCAAAAAACAATAACTTCCACAGTTTTTGACCACAAAAAAAAAAAAAAAAAAAACCCCAGCAGACCTACAACAGAGTTCCAAAATAAAGCCCAGATTATTTGCATAAATCACAGTTGGTGAAAATGGTCAGAATCATTTTAACAGAGGATCTGATGAGAAAATTGAGCCCACTTTCACATCAGAATGTTAATACAAAGCTAGAGACACCAGTTGGTTTGTTTAGCTTGGTGTAACAGCTGCACTGGTTTTGTCCAAAAGTAATAAAATTTGCCTTTAAACATCTTTAAAATTAATTAATCACCATATTTAGTACGTAATGTATATTGTTTGTTTAATCCATACAAAAACCAACATGTAAAAATGACAAATGATTTAAAGTGTGATTATGTATTTTGGAGTCTTTTCATCAACAAGAGGTTGAGACTTCAGGAGGCTTCTGCACCCGGAGAAATGGCGACTACTGAAAAACCACAACCTGCCATTTGTAAACCTTTTTTTGAACAGATCAAACAAAACCCTACTGTTGTATGTTTTCAGTTCCCAGTTTTATGCTAAGCTAACTTGACAATCTCATCAGTCTCATCAATCAGTACAGTTGTAACATTCCTGTTGGCATTTTAACTATTTGATTTAACAATGATATACATTGTATTTTTTTTTTTTTTTTTATGTATAAATATATTTTAAAGAAACATCTGAAATACACAAGAGGGTTGATGAAATTGGGAAAGATACAGCCACACATATCTGCTAATCTAAAAAGACACATTTCCCAAAATGTCAAACTTTAAACATTGACCCAGGACCACTTACGAAGCAGTATTTAAAAAGCAGTATATAAAAGTGATAACATACAAATAATCCATTTCATTTCTGAGAAGTGGGGCAGTGGGTGAGCTATTTTTTTTATTTCTTTAACATTTTTCATTTGCGTGGAACCTGGTGCTTTAGGCTACACATAACTTACAGAAGCAATTTATGAGCTCATAATGATGGTTTCAGCTTTATTCCAGTGAGGGAGCTCTACATAGGCTAAATGCCAGGCCAGAGCCGAATGAGGTCATTTTTAAGTAATGATCAGACCCATTTCAGGTGACACCATTTCCTGTTAGAGGGTGATTACTTCTACACATGCATTCACTGGTGTTCCACACAAAAACATTCCCTCACATTGGTGTTAGATGTGCATTGTCCTGCAGCAAGTTTTTAGTTTTGTAACATTTACAAAGATTGTAACAATTAAAAGCAATTAAAAACTTAAAAAATTAAACCTTGACAAGAGCAATACCAGGAGAGCATAAACTCCCAGACCACAGCGATGAAATCTATATTTGTGTGTGGATCACCACCTGCAGCACGCACATCTCTGAGCCTTTTCTCCAACAGTCAATAAAACAGCCCAGCCTGAGAAACAGGCGTACTCTCCAAACAAACGTGGGAAGTAGGGGAAGTGCTGAGTCGACACACTGTTGTATTGTTTTAGTGGAGAGATGTGATGACCAGAGAGATTTGTCATGCTGAACCAGAGTTTGAGGGCCTGTTTTTTAACGAGTGGAAAAATGGAGCCTGGGAGCTGAATTTGCATGAAAGGCTTGGAAACTAATCACGAAGTCCAGTGGGCGCTGGAAGAGACAGAATACCCGTGCTGTCCATACAGTCGACAGAGGCTCAAATTCCCAAGATTAGCTACTTTCAACACAAGATTTTACACAGGAATCAAGAAGTGACATGACTTCATTTGGTGGAGTTAATTCATTGCTTTACTTTGGAAAACATGCTTTAGGCAATTTTATCATCTACGCTATTGCTATCAACACCTTCCATTTAGGTTTTCTGACCATGTGTTAAATTAAGTATGAGCTCACACTTTAGGCAGACATATTGTGTCAGAAGCAAAAACTGTTAATGGGGTTGACTGTGTCAAGTTGAACCCATGTCATGATCTCACTTTTTTCCCTCCACTTTCTCTAGACAGGCTGTTTATCTCATTATCACATATTATCATATTAGAATTATTATTGTGGAGATAAACAGCAACCACAACAAGTTCAACCCAGGAACACTATGACCATGAAATTACAGCCAAACCTTTTTTTAGCACAATTTAAAACGCATGTCTGTTTCCCCTGTAATTTTGAGAAATGTTCATCTTTTATTCATTTAGCCTGGCAAGGCTACACATGCTCCTTACCTAGTTAGCTGACCGAAATGTGAGAAGACTTACTGCTGTCATTATGTATTTTAACTGAATTGCTTATTGCATTTATGCAGTTGCACAAGAAATATAGTTTGTAGCCCTGTCTTCTTCCATCATGTATTAGTAGTTATTCTCTGCTCAGCCATCCAACCCTTGGGAAAAAGCTGTTCCTGAGGTGACTATTGATTGCCTGAGCCTGCCCAAAGGAGAGGTGATGAAAAATGTGTCCAGGATGTGAAGGCTCCGTCAAGACGTTGTTTGCTTGCCTGAATAGATGACTTGGGTGGATATCTAGCCAAGGAAGAAGAGTGCCAATAATCGACTGAGCTGTCTCTGAAGGTTCTTCTTTACTCTGTGGTGCAGCTGGAGTACCACACAGTGCAGCACTATGCCAGAGCGCTCTATACTGCACCTCTGTAAAGCATTTCATATGAGAACCTGAAACAGTTTGGCCAATCTCATGATTCGCAGAAGGAATGGTTGTTATTGGTCTTCTTTATCACAGCTGCAGTGTTGACATCCCGTGGATGATCAGTTGATGTGGAGACGCTAAGGTATTTCAAACTAGCAACCCGCTCAACCTCCTCATTATTAATATGCAGTCTATTTTTGCACACTTTCTTCCTGCAGTTGATAATCATTTCCTTTCTGTTTAGAATCAAATCATTGGCCTCACACCAAGCAACCAGTGTCTGGACCTCCTCTCTGCGGTTCATTTCATTGTTATTTGTCAGCAGACCCACAATGGTCATGTCATCTGCAAATTTGAATATGGTGTTTGAGCTGTGGCTGGTGGTAGTCATAGGTGAACAGTGAGCTTTCCAGGTGGGGGAGGACATTAGGCGGACTTATGTGAATCTATTGCTTTTGTAGGTGAGCTGGTATTGGTCCAGGTCAAAGGTCATTCAAAGTATTCCATTATTACCTCTGTGAGGACAATGGGCTGGTAATCATTAAGCATGTATCATTCATTAAGCATTAATGGTGGCAGTTTTCAGGCAGATGGGGACTGCAGTCTGTTGTAGTTAATGATTGAATATGCTTGTAAAGACTACAGGGGGTTGATTTGCATATGACCTTAGGACAAGCAGCTTCTCTGATCCTGATATGTTTTAGGACTTACTTTGACCTGATACTAATGGAATGTGAGTGTCCCTTTGCTTGTTTGTGGGGGGATGACAGTGGTTTTCTTCTTTGCTGGAGCATTATAACACATTCTAACATTATCTAGATGATAAGTTCTGTGATTCTGGGCAGATGGTAAACTACACACTGATTTATTTAACTGGTCTGGAAAGTAAAATGTGGAAAATAAATGGATCATTTCCAGATCTTGAGGTTTGGAAATTGCACAACAAGTTCGGAAAGTGAATTTAAAATACCATGGTATACAGCACAGACAACTTTCTGTCTTGTTTTATACCTGCATCCACTTAATATAATCTGATATCTCCTAATGTGAAAAGGAGCCCGTTAAGTTAAATGCAGAATTGTCCAACAAGGTGCTGTGAGCTGATATCTGATCAAAAAATCAGTAAATCCAGTGAAGAAATTTTGGTCTGCATTGAGTCTGGGGTATAAAAAAAAGAATATATGGCAGGAATAATAAACAGTTGTCAGTGCCAGGGCTACAGTTTCATGATAAATGCTGATGAAGCTCAAGCGATATAATCAGCTTGTGGTGAGATGGCATTCCCAACAGTTGTTTCCCAAGGTCAAGAGTGAACGTTGAACCTCAATTCTGCTATAGTCTGTAGCTGAATCATATTTTTAGGCACTGTCCTTACTATATCTATATTATTATAGATTCTGCAGCTACTTAAATAAACTGAACTGACAATCAAAAAGACCAGTAAGGCAGATTTAGCCATAATTATAACATTAGTAATTTGTAACTAATAATGATGGTTATCTTCTGACTGTATTAGTTTTATTAGAATTTCACTTTCATTTCATCTGTTTCAACATGTGATGCATGTTGAAACAGATGAAATGATAAAATGATAAAATGTTTAAATAATGGAAGAGAAAGTACTTAACATTATTCATTCCTTTCAGAGTGATCTATCTATCTGTCCACCCACCTATCACTCCAGGAAGAGATTCTGAGTACAGTTCATCTTACTGTAGTGCACGCACGCACCCACAAACACACACACACACGTACAAACACACATATCATATTGTGGTTCCAGCATCCTGTTTGTTTCTGACATTGCCAAGTTGTTGTGTCTGTTTGGTCTGGCCTCTATTAGATAACTTGGCCTAAAATTCTGAGAAAAGTCTGGAAAGGAAGCGTCCACCTCTTCTTTAAATATAGCTGACTGCACTCCTTTAATAAAACTGGAATCACTGTCTCCTCAGGCGCTTCAACTTTGCTGATGATATCATGTGGTGATTTTATTCCCTCAGACTTGGTCATTACACATCTATTTGTCACTTTGAATCCCAATGGAGACGATAATTTGTCTGCAGTGAAAATGACCCTATCATTTTACATTGGAAACTCTATCATTGGAACGTTGGAAATGTGTTGCGACATTTTTATACCAAGAATAATGCTGTCTTGGCTTTACTGGAGAAGAATAGGTCTCAGATTTACTATCAGCAGCCTGATGTTATTAAACATGTCATTACTTATTTGAAATCCAAAGTCTTATTATCACTGTCTTGTTGAGCAGCTCTGAAGGTAATTGTGATTTTATGGTTAATATTATTACTTCAAAGAGCCCATCAAGACTCACCCAACACTTATATAGTGCTGAGCTTTAAATGAACAGGGTCAGCTAATTTAATTTGCCAGTGCGGGTGGTGAAATATATTAAACACATACAAATATGAACAAAAATATTGATGTAAGAGTCTAGTCAAGTCGAGACCTCAGTGAACGAGAATCAAAATATTTTTCTACAAAATTAAGTTGTACGTGTGGAGGAAAGGCCTGTTCTCCGTCTGCAGCAGGTATTTCAATCTCTTGTTTAAATCTTTGCACAATAATGACATCAGCACTGACTCGTGTCATAACTCTTCGTCATGCTGACAGGGAGGAAATCCTTTGACCTGGTCTACATCTGTTCAACATCTCAGACCCTGAGCTAAATGGATGAATGTGTTGCCAGGTTATCAGACAACAGAGGACAGCTAATAAGTCACATGGGATCAACTGAGACTGAGTCAGAACATTCACAGCAGTCTGACAATTGTCTAGAATAAGTAAAGAAGTGAAACTATATCAGTAGGTGAAACTGTTCTCGTGTTTGCACTGCACCACTTTCTATATATACAATGAAATCCATCATCCTCTGGACATTAAGACATACAGTGAAGACTAATCTCTGAACCATTCCACTTGGCAAGCTGTCTTCCTGCAGAACAAGTCATCTTATAGCATGAGATCTCATAGAACAATAAACTTGAGTATTTTTCTTTTCTGCTCCGCTTTTTTACTGTTCTGCAGCATCAGGGTGGGCCTCACTTCGGACCTATGGGGCTGCAGGGTCTACAGACTTTCATAGTGCTTCAGTGCTCAAGTGGCAAAACAACTTGGCCAGGAAAGACCTTCATCTGGGTGTTCCTGAGAAAAGAAAGAAAGCGTTTATGTTCAAATGACTGTAAAGGCGGCAAAAGCATGGCCCCTGAGAACTGTGAATAACCCATGTTCTGTAGTGCGAAGTATATAGTGGGCTCATATTGGGCCAAGCATTTCTCTCTGTGGATTTGTATGAGTGTGACAGCTAATGTACATATGTATGTGTATATGAATGTATGTATATATCAATGTATAAATATACACATAAATACATACATACATACATGTGTACACATACACACAAATATGTATATATACTTACAGATATACACACATACATATGCACAGATACATACCCATACATGAATACACTCATGTATGCATATATACATATACCGACATATACTAACACACACACACACACCAACACACACACAAACACACACACACACACACACACACACACACACACACACACACACACACACACACACACACACACACACACACACACACACACACACACACACACACACACACACACACACACACACACACACACACACACACACACACACACACACACACACACACACACACACACACACACACACACACACACACAGTATTAGATTGTAATCATGCAGTACAAGTGGAGTGGAAGTGGAAAATGAAGTGGAATGGAAGATTTCATAAAAATGCATTGCTCTTGAGTTAGAGAGAGCAAATGGAAGTGAAACTATCCTAACCAGGTTTATTGTTCTTCTCTAATTAGAAGTTGTTGTTTAGAAGCATGTTTCACTTTTACTATTTGCCAATAGGAGAAGCTGACAGTCTTGTCTCTGACTCACCAGAGACAAGACACAAATCACACCCCAAAACACTAACAACCACACACACACACATCCCTCCCACCCCCGCAGCTGTATTCTCCATGACCAGCGAATCGGCATGTGAGCTCTGTGGTTTGAAGTGGAAAAAATGGCTCTAAATCAGAGAACCACAAATCACAGACAGGCAGTAGCTCAGCTCCAACAATCACTAAAAGTATGCACGTGCAGACACACGGACACATACACACCTCTCAGACAGAGCTTTCTGGTTTATGTTCTCATCAATGTGTGGAGCTACATAGGAAAATAAAGACTAGAGAAATAGTTGAGGGAGTGAGGCTATCCAATTAAGCAATTACAAGCTTTGGGGGCCCAGATTTTCCATGACTTAATCTCAGTAGCTTCTGGTGTTCACCATGGAGGCTCCGCAGCGTCTCCTGGAAAGAGGCCTGAGACAGGGAGATGGTGGTTTCTGATACAGATGGATGTCCATCCCCTACTCCCTAAAAGTTCAGCGGTCCACACTTCCATCATACATCAGAAGAAGTCTAGACAACATAAAGGTTATGCAGAGGAGAAATTAAGGCCTCTTGACACCTCCATCAATCTTCACTATCTTCTATCTTCTTTAGCTGCACGTTTTTTCCCCATACATCCTCAGGTGCTTCTGTCATACTCTGTATTGCCGCAATAACTTACTATCCAGTGGTTGACTGTTTCAGAAAAGTTTACAGAGGTTACCCGGATAAAGACACGGCTGGTGTTTAGACTTTGGCAAGCTGGAATACAGCCCGTCTAGGCAGAGTTATGTAAGACTTGGCGCAACTGGTTCTCACAAGTCCTATTTGTTCTCCACAGGCTGTGGCGTGCATGGCATTGAGCTTTACCCAACTATATTTCATGCCAGACTCTGCAAAGAGGAAGATAATGCCTGCTGCTGCTGCTCACCTCTGCTTGATGTTTTTTGCATATGTCGGCTCCCCCAGCGAGGAAGGAGCGGCTGTAAAATCTATTTAGGTCAGCACTATTACGTTTCAAGCCTTGTTCCCTGTCTCAGCAGTTTAGGGGGTTCACAGTTCCTTGACTCCATATGTCTCCATCCAGTAGATGTTTCTGCCTTATGTATGATTCGTAGTTTACCGGAAACAAGGAGGACAGTCCCTTCAATGATACAACACAGAAAAGGAAACGTTTTTTTTTTTTTTCTTCTGTGACTGAACTATTTGAGGAGGTTTACTCTGTGTTACTCTGCATGTGTGTTCTTTTTCGCTAACACTTTCCTGACATTCATTTTCCCACAAACATAATACTGGTTGTCAACAATGGGCAGCCTGACTTAATAAATCTGAGATGAAATTCTTTTTATTTTATGAGTGAATCTTAAACAAGGGTCGAGGAGTTGGAGAAGTTTTCGGGAAATATTTTGGACTGTGTCTTGCTGAGACAAGTAAGGCACAAATCAGACGAGACAATCAATACCACTCTTACGTAATTGCAGGCTAAATATGAACTAAATATGCTAGCCAGCAGCCAATTAGTTAACCAAATATAAACATTGAAACATTGGAATGAAACAACTGGCCCTAAAGCAAGCAAATTATGTCCTTTGTTAGTCAAAACAAATACTAAAATAAATCATTCTTGTGGGTTCATGTGACCATCATATCTATATGAAATCCAATAAAAACACTTATGTATGTAAGTGAATTTAACAACATCTAGATATAGATATAGACTTAAAGCTACAGATGACCTGATTGTCTGTGATTATCCCAGATGAGCTGTTTCCAGGTTTTTAGTCTTTATGATTAGCTTTATCTTCTTAAAGTAAGCTAACCGACTGCAAGCTTAATTTTTACTGCCTACATATGACAATGATCTCTGGCATTGAATATCAGAGAAATCAGAAGCAAAACACAGCATATGAATCTACTTTTTTAAGAGCAAAGCCATTGCATAACATAAGTCTCATACAGTAATTTGCCACGACTTTAGAACACTGTTATGAATACCTTGAGTCCAAGCACTGGACTGTAATGATTTCCATCTCACTTATTCCAAGAGAAATATCCTTTCAATGTGTGGATTTATATACAGCGCACACTGAATCTGGGTGGGTGTGCATGAATGTGCTGGACACATTGTGTTTCTAGATACATAGGCAACTACATAAAACCAGTGCTGGAGACAATCCATGGCAGCAGATGACCAAGCGGGCTCATGTGGACCTCAGATGTTTGAGACGAGCTATTAGAAAAAGGAAAATTCCACAGAGTACAAACGATAATTCAACAGCGTCAGGCAGGCGCAGCAGCAGCCTGACAGTGCCTGGTATGGGCTGAGCAGAGGGAGTCAACAGGGAACAAGAACAGCATGGCCGGTTGTTGTGTCAGTGAATACTTCAGCAGACAGGTCGCCTCAGATGTAGAAGATGAGGGCAAAGAGAGGTTACAGTCTTATTGTAAACTTGGGACTATCCATCCTGGGAACAGAGAGATAAATGGCTTTAATTTAAGAGTGGGGTCTCCCTGTCAGCACCACAGGACTTTGATTGAGAGTCTGAGCACAGTGCGAACTTGACTAACAAGCATGCATGTAATCACGGTGACGGTTCTGAGATGGCATTTAAATCTATATATTCAACTTCAATTCACCCCTTTATGTTACATGCTTCCAGTCTAAGATAAGCTAAAAGTCTCATGGCGTCATATTTTTTCAGATAAGATAGTGGTATCATCTTTACCTAACCTTTGGAAAAAAGACTGAACAGTTGTTCCAACTCTTTAAATTAGTTTTAGCCACTTCATTGTACTTTAATTGTACTTCATTAGATACTTTTTTAGATATTCAGTGGATTTTCCGTATATTACGAAATTATGAGGTATCCACTGGTTTTCCAAATCATGCATGAGATTCAGTTCTGTAGACACAAGTATGAATAGTCAGCCAACTGATTTTCACCTTTTACAGAAAATAATGGAAACCAGTGGCTGTCTGGAGCAGTAGGAAAAATGCGTCCAATAATGTAAAACTGCATGGCATGTATTCAAAAATGTAAAGTGTAAATAATGTTTTGTATCGAAGGAGCCAAAAGCCATATATAAAACAGTAGCTCACACATGTCTTCGGCTATGTAACTGAACAGAGGCAGGTGGGAAACAGCACTAACAAAACAGAGATTGAAATCTTCTTGTTTTGGCTGTGCAGCTTACAGCAGTCCACCAGCCCCTGCTAGGTTTTTTTTTCCAGCCAGTCACATATGTCGTCCTGACAGACATTCCTGTTCTGTCTGTCTGACACAGCCGGAGCTAAGCTCGTCTCTAAACACCACAAGACTGACAGGAGAGGAGGGATTTACAGTGAAGTGTAAAGAATGAGGAGCAGATTAGGTGTGTTTCCCTGAGGTGTTTGATGTGTCAGCAGACTGCACACGGGTGGAGCGCTGGTTCACTCATTCATACTGTACATGTACATACAGATGCTGTCTGTGGCTAATGGAAAATAATCCAGTAAAGGTCAAGAAGCAGCAGCGCCCTTTAAAAGAACAAAATGATGACAAATTCTGAATTTCTGCATGACTGCATGGGTGTTTGTCTGAATTTGCACCTTAAGGCTAGATACCAGCTATTAGCAAGACAAAAACAGTTACCGTCAAAGTATTTATCCTGATAAAATTCCAGTTACTCACAGTAGTTATGGGACATAACAACACAATAGATCCAGTGTTAAGGCTGCTGAACAATAACTTTCAATGGGACAGAAATGAAAAGTTGAGTAAGAGAATTACAAGAATTACTGCAAGCTCAGTTATAAAGGGAGAACTGGCTGTGCGCCTCAGTCCACAGTGCCAAAGGTTGTCAAGTGATCTGTTTTCTAGAAACGTCCTCCTTTGTGGTGACCAAAAGGAGCAGCGAGGGTCTCAGGTCCAAGCCGCAAAGTTTACAAGCTCTCCACTGCGAATGTGGATGTGAACAAGCTGAATTTCAGCTCGGAAGAAACTGAAATGTTACACATAAGACGGATGCTATGTGATCTGAATGATGTTAGTCCTAATTCAACATTCAACAAGACAGCTTAGCTCAATAATTAACATCAGCGGTTAGAAGAGTGTTAACAGCGTCATGGTGCTGTGCAGTCAGTCACGCAGTTTGTCATCCCGTAAAACGGCTGCAATGTCAACTGTCACAACACTGGGTTGACTGGAGGTGACAACTCCCACCAGGCTCTACAATTTGGTCGTAAACTGTCGCACAGAAGAGGATTTACGTGAGTTCACCATATTTATGTACGTACAGAACAAAGTGCCAGACCTTATGGTGGTAATACTATAAGTACTTGTACCTTAAAATACTCCGTGATACAGAAATATTCCACTTTTAACTCTCCTTCATTTACCAGCTGAAGTTATTTTACAAACAGATTTTTACATAAGAAAACACACAAAGACATTTTAAATTACGATGCACTGTGGGCGATGGCGTTTACGCCCGTTGCATGTGCTACTCGCATCTGAGGCGGACTCAGACCATGTAGTGACACAGCTCATACAAATACATCTGCGAGGGGGATGTTACAAGGCTGCATGCCTTTTATTGTCTGGATTTATGGCCTGTTGACAAAATATTACATGACTGATTGCCGCTGTCAAGTGTGGATCCTATAAAGCGAACAAACACAAATACATCTACATTTGTTAATGGCAGTGGAGTGGCAAAATATCACCCCTGAAGAGTTAGCTTTGGTCATCTAGTCTGTGTCCGCCCAGGGTGCCTGCCTATAACTCTGTCATTCAACACATTGCAATGGACCTAAAGCGGCCTGCAGCCCAGTAGCAAAATGGAAATATTGTGCTTTTGAGTTTTATACCATCTGCCCTCCTGCAAAACTCTTTAAACTGTGACAGGAAATATTTAGACAACAAGATCAGCACTGTTGAAATCACAGGACAGATGGGACTAGACAGAGCTGAGAGACAGAGGAAGAGAAACTGACTGCACAGTAGTATGTGAACTGTCCTGCTATGAACTGTGAGAATGTTTTCCTATGATTTGTCCAACTTTAAGAATGTGGACTGTTTTTAAATAGATTTGTTTAATAGACGTCACCAGGACTTTGTCCTTTAAATCATTTTATGTGTCCTGTGTTTTCTGCATCTGTTACCCCTTTCCTGTCTCAAAGAATCTACATAAGCATTAACACAGAGGTTTGTGATCATTAGGAGTAGTAATTTAATAAAGTCAGGGACTTGCACAAAACAGATTTGGAAAAGGATAGTCAGACCTGGTGCAGTAAAAGTAAAGATGTCTTTGATTCAACATTTCCCGTAAAGCAAACAGCAACATTGTTTGCCTGGTAAATGCCACTTTCAATTTCCATATCACACAAACTGTAATGCAAGTTCACTTCTGTCAGAAATGTGTCGTCTTTGGGTTTAAGAAAACATCACTGGGGCTATGATTTGTTTTTGTGGACTGAATACAAATTGTTTTGATTTAGGGTCCAATCTGAACTATAAGAATCAATTTAAAAAATTGATTAGATTAGATGTGGTGTCAGTGGTACTGTTCTCATGCTGTGCATCGACAGAGTTCAGCAACCACACCAGAGACTGAGGCTACAGGATCTAGGAGCATCATGGAACCAAAGGTGAGCAAACTAAGGTTTATTCAAGTTTTTTGATGTCATCAAATGGTTCTTGTCAGTTTTGAAGTTGAACAAGTAGTTATTTTACTATTTTGTAAAAATAACCAATAATGTAAAAAGGTATGATATTTCATAATAAACTTCGTACATAAAATCTTGTACCTGCTACAATGCGGTCACACCAAAATTTACTTACAGATCATGTCTGTGTAGAACGTAGCAAGACACATTCACTTCTGGTCATGAATTAAGTTCAGTTTATCCTGTGACCTAACACACTGTAAATGCATAGTTGCATTGTTTGGTATAGAAATCTTGTAAAAATTAGATATGATACCTTAAGATTGACTAATATACATGTTGGATAGTTAAATATGTGTGTTATCATATTCAGTGGTGGAAAAGGATTAAAATGTGAGTTTAACTTTGAGTAATTGCAACAAACAAATGGCACCATTCAGTAGAGAATTAATCTGGTACAAAATAAAAGGTTATTAAAGGGTGTTCTGGAACAGCGAGTTCCTGAAAACGATGGACGAAGACTTTCCTGAAGGATTTCCAAAATCAATCGAACAGAGGAATCTACCGAGGCAGCTTCAACTTCACAGACAAAGGCCCAACCCCTGGATAACCTGGAAAGTCTCCCAAAAGGCAGTCAAGTCATCCGGCCAGCACTTTGACAAAGACAATTAGCCATCACTACAGAGAGAACAAGGAAGTGTAACGGACAAACAGAAGGAGAGAAAACAAAGCAGACACATCCCCTGAAGAAATATTCTTGTCCAGTCCACTTTTCCTTCAGGCTAACCCTGACGCAACAGCACAGCAGCAAAGACAAAACCTGAGTCTGCACTGAAGCCTCAGGCCGAGACAACTGTGTCTCCATGTCCAACTGCATCTCTCTTGGAGGAGAAAATCTTGGCCCTTGAAAAACAAAAACTGGCCTTGACTGGAACCAAGAGTAACTTGGACACCAAGCTCCTCAGACACAACCAGGACAGAGGTGGCAGTGATCCAGGTGCAGGAAGACCTCAACCGACAGACGCTCCAGTGGATGAATGAAAAGATCTGTGTCCAGGAGTCGCCGAGAGCTGTGGAACAGGATCTGAAAGAGGCAGAGGAGAAAAGGCAGCACTTGACAGCCACCATTGATTGACAGACTCTAAAATCTGGAAAACCATCTGATGGGAGAGTCAGAACAAACTCCAGAGGAGGAGGAAATCCTGGTGGAGGATATTCCTCCACTGCCCCCCCTCTCCTTTCCTACACCCCTACCTCCTTTCTAACCCTCTGCTCCCCTCTACCTCCCTTATCCGTTGCTCCCCAAACCTTCCAACCCTCTTCCCTCCTACCCCTTTATTCCCACCCCTTCCTTTCTCTATTTAACTTTAAATTTAAACAAAAAAATCAATGTAACAAACTTCTTATTTTGACATGAGGTGACTGAATCTGTGGAATTTAGTGCATTTATGTGAAATGCTTTGTATTCAAGAGAAACAATGTCCTGTTGTTTTCTGCACAAATAAGGAGCATGAATAAGAGGTTGTTTGGTTATTAAGTGTTTAGAATGAAATTTGTCAAACTGTGTTAGTGACCTCAGAATCTTCCTTAAGTTTAAGATTCAGTATAATCTTAGGTTCACACACATGCTGGGTAATTCAGCACAGACAAGAAATCATTTACAAATTCATGAATGAAAAATCACATTTTTTGAATAAAAGGGAAAAAGGCTTTGTAATTTTTTTTTTCTTTTGGAAAAATTCAACTGGCGTGTACACTGTATGTCAGAGACTGGTCACAAATGTAAGTCAATTGTTTTTAAACAAGTGACCAACATTTCTTTGCCCTGGGATATGGTTGTTACTGTTGGCACCATGACCAGTTCTTTAAATCACTTGTTGACAGTGTAGTTACAGTGATACACAGCAACATGTGCCTTCACTAACTCGAGATCGCCTTTGTGAGAACTAGTGAGGAGTCATATTTACAGCCAGGACCAAGGGCTGGCCTCCTCACCCAGCAAGTGACTAGCATTTGGAAGTGGACCAGTGGACCAAGTTCCCTGTCCAGATAGCATCCATCACGCCTGTGGTCAGACATGATCATTGTGTCTGAATCCATCCAGCTACTGATCATGCTGGAACTGACTCTAACTGACTGACACGCAAGGCCAAAGAATGCATGTGGGCCAGTAGATATATATTGCTGTGGCTTTGCAGGGCATTTACAGTGATGGACACCGGAGTGCAAGGGAGAGTCAGACACCCTCCCTCAGGGAGGATGTCTGATGCTGAAAGATCTAAAACACCAGATGACCCCAGGTTACATTACTGATGATGCATTCCGGCGCATCAGCAAGATCTGTCTTCATCTAAATTAAATATTTGACTTGAGGAGAAAAACAACGGAAATAGCTGGCATGCTTTGAAATGTGTTTTTCAAATGACACATGAACCGAGGACAACACAACCATCTAACACTTGAGATAGAACTAATGAGTTTCTTCAAGATGAAAAGATGCAGAAGTTCATATCCGACATGGTATGCGCCATCTCAGCTTAGACTTAAGTATTTCCAGCAGCATTCAGATCAACTGCTTAAGTGCTTATTATCACTGAGCCATACGTCAGTGGAATAACAGAGCAGGAGTGTTTATTTATCCAGCTCCCTCCATTCATCAATCCCATGATCCCTGCTACTGCGCAAGCCCCCGTGTCACATGTGTTTAGCACTGCTTTTGGATTGCCTCAGTGTGAAACAATCAAAGCGGTTGATCATAAAAGTTCAGACGACTACAACGGTGTTTGGGTCTTAATCAGACTGCGGGAACTCCAGCTCTCTCTGTGGTTTAGACACATAATAATCCCATGTCAGTCAGATATGTCTGTAGAAACACACGGGGTGTTTTCATAAGACTGCCCTTGGCATCCACATACACAAACAATCTTGCTTTGATTTCCTCTTTTCTTTTTCGTCACATGTGCGCATACAGTACAAACACATTAGCACATGTACATACAGGAGCAATGGAGTAAACCTATTTCCACCTGTTTCTGATTACTCTAATTGGGTAGTGGGGTTGAGGAAATGTGTGACAGCTAAATCAGGGGTAGCGAAACTGACCCCAGTGAAAAATGAGTGGAAAACTTAGGCAAGCACCTCACTGAGAGAAGTCATGTTGACATTTACCGTTTTCCGGGTTTGCACTCTTTATGTGTGTGTGTGTGTGTGTGTGTGTAAGACTGATTAAGTTTAGTCTGTCTTCTACTTTGAATCATTCATTCTCTCACTCTTTAACACACACACACAAAAACTTAACAGATGCCCAGACCCTGACTGACTCACTGGGGGATGTCGAGTGCGAGTGTGAGGCTGGATAAATGGAGCACAGAGGCGATGAGTCAAGGAACCATCCTGTGCCAGACAGAATAAATCAATCACACTCCAAGAGTTGATATCGTTGATGCCTTCCCCAATGATGCCCTTTCACCACGATGAAAACAGCTTTATTCAGTTGTTCTGAAACATCATAGGGGCTGAAAAGGACCTTAAGTGGTCATTCAATCACACATATGGAAATATACAGGAGAGGCCATGGAAGTAGCTGTGAGGAAGACAAATGAAGAGTGTGGGAGAAAGCCACAAATCTCTTATGTGGTACTTAGCTGTGATCGAGTAGGCTACGTTTCATGTGCCAGCGACATTAGAAATGGAAATCACAAATCATACCTCTGATGAGAATCATGTCTCAAACATTCACCTTTCTTTTTCTTTCAAATGTTCTTTGGTTTTAACGAGTAAATACACACATTGCAGTTTGTACTGCCAAGACTGTCTCTAGTTCAGTAGGTTCATTTTGTTGCTGGTTCAGCTGCTGGTTTCACTAACCTCTACATGTACTTTTTTATAAGGCCAGTAGCTGAGCAGCCTATTAACTCCAACATTAAACTGTTTCTGTGGTTGTCACTTGCTAATTAGTGATATAGAAAAAGAACAGAAGAGGCCGATTAGAATGTAATTAGACTTTGTGTGGATTTTGTCACATTTAGTCCATCTTCCTGAACCATGTATCTCTGTACTTTGTTTAATGGGAATCCATCTAATAATGTTTGAGATAGACCAGATGGTTGGTTGGTCCACCACTTAAGTGGTAAAAGGAAATATGCTTGGTCTACAGCCACCACATCAATGGACCAACCAACCAAACAATACTTCTGCTCTTAGAGCTGTACCACTAACATGACTTAAACCAAGGATCTTATTGTCACAGCTCCACACCACCACTGAAATCATGGAGGCACAATGAATTGTCAAATTCAGTATTTTGCATGTTACAATTTTTACAAACAGATTTGTGATTTTTGGGAGATAGCCTGGACATGACTATGATACATAGTAGCATTCTTTGGGTGGCGTTATGTCTCATTGGGCTTGTAGAAGCTCATACTTGCACAAATAACAGTGACACAGACATAAACATACTGAAGAGTTGCTGATGCACCACACAGACACTGACTCACATAAGCAGACAGAGCTCTTGAGTGCACACATGCACTGATGATAATCACTCACATGTATGTCTTAAGTGGTGAGAAAGAATGATCCAGACTCCACAAGTCTGGCAGTATCTCCACCTGAGTGGACCATACCATAGTGATAAGATCAGGGATAGTCTGCCTTAAGCAGAATAACTGAGAGCCTCAGCTCTGCTTTGTGCCTCTGGAGTCCCCTCTGTCCGGGAAGGACTCATCTGTCTGGGCCAGTCTGAGCAGGGTCGCCTGGGGGTTGTGTAAATACACGCTCACTCTGGGTGGGATAGAAGCTCAAAGGGATTTTCCATGACTTGCCCTGGTGAATGGAGCGTGCCTTGCCAAACAATCGCGCCACCCTTCCTCCAATCGCGGACATAGGGAGTCGTTCAGGTTGCATCGCTTGGGAGTTGGACGTATTCCCTCCGATTCATCTTTGTTGTTGCTGCCACCCCTAATTTCTGTCACGACACCAACAGCAGTGGGTTTCCATATGATGTGGTTATTTGTTGTGATGGTGATTCTTTCCTACTGATGTCATCTGGAGCAGGGCCACAGGGAGCAATTTAGTATCTGTGTTTTTGGAATAAATGTTTTACTGAAATGAAACATCAAACTTGCCAGAGGCACTTCCTAACCACATCACTCTACATTGAATAACTGTGGTCACAAAGTGTAAACTATACAGTCTTTATTATGCAATGTATCACTATAATATTACAATATATCATATCATTTTCACTGCCCCATGTACTCTTTTGAATGTTGTTATGCTGCACTTTGATTCTGCACTTGAAATAAAACTGACTGATTGATTGATTGCAGTGTATACAAATCAAAGAGGGCACCACACTAAAATATACAGAGAAAAGCGTTGTCATTCGGCCTCTCCTTTTTGAAGAGTGTGTTTGGTCAAATCTCGGATTCCTCTCAGTTATGCAAGACATCCCATTTTGAGGATTCATCTGCAAAACCTGCTGTCAACGTGAATTGCTTATTTGACCAAAACACACACTCCATCTTGCCTCCTGTCACAGTGAGTCCAACAACAATATTGCATGTTTCTGTAATAGCTCCCATCAGGAGATGAGACTCATAAATAATCATCTTTTTCACTTTGTTTACCCCATCTGCATCTCCTTGGTGACAGGCATGTTGCCACTATTATTGCTCCCACAGCCACATTGACGAGAGAATATTAATAAATGTCATCAGACTGAATGGGTCTGATTTATTAGTTTAGACCTCAGTGTCATTCTGGGCACAATATGACCCAACCATGTCCTCCAGAAACTTGTGCACAAATCGTTCTCTATTTCTGCAGGAGCTTCACTATGGGAGACATTACATTTTGTCCTTTTAATCTCATGTTGCTTTTCACATCTAGATGACAATGTGGTGAAAGATAGATCCTTTGTAAGACCATAAATCTCTCTCCCATGTTCCCTTTTGGGTAAAAAAAAGGGTTCCTTCGTCTCATCCTAAAGTCTTAATATTTTCTCTGCACTTATCTTAACCTCTCTGTCAGTTAAAGCCACTATATTACACAGTTGTCAGCTCTCTGACGTAGCAAACGCATGACATCATGGCTAGTGCATGCCCCAGACTGATCCTCTGTTTTTGTAGCCTGACCCACAATAAGGCCTTGGTTAGTGAGGGTCATTTGTCATGACCTTTTGGTGTGTGGCATAATCCCAAATGAATACATAATTAGAACCAACACACAATTAAAAGAAACAATCAGTTACATACAAGTCATAAATTATATGAAAGCAGACAGAATCCAGATGGCCTTTTAAAATGATTCCTTACATCACAAAAGTGATATATTCCTTAACAGTGCCAAAACATTTTATGTGGAGGGATGTTTTCATCTGAGAATATTTAATAAAAGGATAAATATTGGTTTTATTTATTAGTGGAAGCAAAAACATGTTAAGTGTACAAACAAAAAGCATTTCCTGTTTGTAATATCATCAGTTTATATGAACTCGAGATCTCACCTTAGCCTTGGACACATTGTCATTATGATGCCAAGCCTGCCATCTAGTGTCTGTGAACGCGGAACTGCAGTTTTTCAGGTGTTATGGAAATCAACCACAAAGTTATTGATGAGAACACTCATAAAGTAGTGGCCTTTTTTGGGGAACTATACTGTGTGGAATTATTGACTCACAGTAAGCAGCTATAGCTATTTAGTAATGCAAGATGTTCTACATATCTATCTTATTTTTGTATGTAAATTTTTGTACAGAACCAGATAATGCAACAGGACTAGATACAAGCTAAAGTTATAAGTCTTACAACAATGTGAACACTGGAGGGACTGGCAGGGAGGATAAACACAGGACAGTCTGGTCAAATATGTTTAACAAAACAAATACACAGCAACAACACTGCATCTTATAAAGGAGGAAGCACTAAAATTTCTGCTGTGATGCTGTGGCCTTGTAGCACTGCACTCAAGAATTCACTTCATGTTGGCAGCACTGTTGTTTATAACCACTTATTATATTAAACTTTAGCCAAAGGTTAAAGTCTAATTGTGTACTCAGTTTGCCTTGAGTCTGGGTTTTCATTTTGTTTAAGCAATTCATATTTTCACCATCATGCCATGTCTGTTTTTGCTTATGAACTAAAAATTTTATTGGCCCTAAAGGGAAACTTCTTTACCCAATGAGGCTTATAAAACATCTAAACAAGTAAAAACCAGACATGTCTCGCTATTAAAACACAAAACATCAAGACAGAATTTTTTTAAAGAAAAAGCATAAGAGTAAAGTCTGGTTTATTTCCAAAGATGTTAGAGGTAAAGTTCAGCTATGAGACATGTCTCTTTTACTGGTAGAGATTCAAAAATTTGACAGACATTTCAACAAGGCAGATGTTCTACTGTAAGAGACAAGAGTAAAAGACAAATATTGTCTCATGAACATGCTTCGTTTACAGTGTTGCATGTAGAGAACAGGCCAGTATATAATATATAGCAGCCATTATGTCAATATTGTTGTTACCTTCAAAGTTAAAATGCTGCCAGTGTGAGATTATGCATTAGTAAAAAAAAGGAACATACTGTGAAATGTTTACATTGTACAAAATGATATATGCTATTAACTGAGCACAGTAGGCTGAGATCTTAGAAATAACATTCATATTTCATGATATGTCAGTGATGATGATTTACATGTGTGCATGTGTCTGCAGGTCAGTCTGCATTCCTCTGACTCTGAGGGGTAACGGGTTGGCTTTGGCTTTGTTTCACTCCAAATGACCTTACAGGGCATTTTTTTTCTCCTTATTTCTGTCATTTTTCCCCATAAGGTGTGGTTCACCCACGCAAGAGTGTTTTATACCAACACCTATAAGAGCATATTAACCCCTTAAAAAAAAAAAAAAAAAGAATCAGCCATTTTCTGGAAAATAAATTAGAGCAGTAGAACAAATCTTATTTCAAATCTTTATATAGCCTCAGGCAACATGACATGCCTACATGCTCTGCCAAAACTGTTACAACTGGTCACGTGCGAAATAAATCCTCTTCATTTGCTCAGCTGCCAAATATACACAGGTTCTTTATTCCAGTCAACACATAGATTCATATGATACGAGAATGGTAGATTTGGATGTCATGAAATGTGTAAATCAGCACTTTTGATTCTAAAAAAACATACAAAAAAGAGTGTAAAAGAAATTCATTTGAAAATAACACAAACAATACAAAATGTAAATAGTGGTAATAGTACACAAATAGCAGTCTGCAGTCATCTTCTAAATATTACAATCATTTGTCAAGAAATAAAATGTTTAAGTTGCATCCAGTGCATATCAATGTACACATATTATGCGTGCTAAAACTACATAGCTTGTTGTATATTCATTACTTCAATCATTAAAAAAAATTAAAATTAAAAATAAACCAATAAACCCAGAAAATCAGGCCACAATAAAAAAGCAGCAACACCAAGCAGTATGCAACTCAACCTGTAGGTGGCACTGTTTGCTGATAGACTTGCAACAGGAGAAGAAACTGTGATGGTGACTCCAGGCCTACAGAGATCACAGTTTTCACCACAGAAGGAGCAGGAGTCTGCATTTCGGAGAAAATCTGAGTTGTACATTCGTACAGCCTTTCTCGCTATGAGACGAAGAGAAAATGATAAGAGTGATAAAAGAATTATTGATATGTTTCCACCAATCGTATGTTGACTTGCCACAGACTGGCACAAAGACGGAATTTAACAACATGAGCTACAACAGCAGTATATACAGTATGTATAAAGTTATACTCACTAGGTTCATAGTAGTCATAAAGCTTCACCACAGCATCCTGTACATGGGCCACTTTATAGTGTCTGATGATGGGAATTCTGATGCAAACCTCTGTCTTACTAATCTGCAAAGTTCCAGAGGAGTGAATGATGATATACAGCTGTTTGTACAAACAGCATATTTTTAATAGTTACAAAAATTTTTAATTCGCACCACTGTCTATTCTGTGAATTTTTTTTTTTTTTGTTTTTGTTTTTAAACTTAAGGACCTTAAGCATAAAGAAACAGGAATTATTACATAATGGTTGTGCCTCTACCAACAGATAAACTGTACTGAAATACACAAATTATGGACAAATAGATGTCAGGTTCTTGAGATGACACCTTCACATTAATGGGACTGACACAAATGGAAAGGCAGCAAAAACACCTAAGGCCACTGACAACAGCTGTCTGTAATTTTTGCAGATTCCCGGGGTAGTTACCAGTTTGCTACTACTATTTGGCCTGTGGTCACAACAATGGTAATTCAGTAAAATCATTAACCTCTTTAAATTGGCATCAGAATTATGATTCAGGCAGTATCACAAAATTGAACTATGTTGGGAAATTAGAAGAAAAAACAAGTTGAGTTCAGCAAATGAATTCATGTTTTAGTGGCTACTTGGTGGGCTTTAGGTCACACTCTGGGAATCTGAACTCATCCCTAGCTGGGGCCTTGGTTCTTTAGAATCTTCAATCAGACATGTTAGATTCAACGTGTCTGATTCAAGATTATTTCAACTACACTTTACTCTCTACTTACATTGTAAACCAGCTTGGCCATAAAATGTTGACACACTTACTGAGTCCAGATATAGGATAACTTTCTCAGGCAGTATCTCCATCTTCCTGATAAGATCCCCTGGTACAGCATCACCTGGAGGCAGCGTGAAACCACTGAGCATGCCCACATCTAATATAGCCATCCCTGTATGAGATATCACCTGACTGTCCTTTAACCTAGAGAGCAAAAAAACACATCATTTACACATTAGTCAATTAACATATTATTTCCCCCAAAAAAAGTCACCTATGTTGCAGTACATACCTCATGCATGTAGACAGTAACATGTGATCTGTCTCTTCAGCAACATTGACATTCAATAAGAAAGCCTCTGTGTCTGAGTTATGCTGCAGGTGCTGTGACCAAGCTGTGCTCTTTACGTTGTAAGTGACATTCATCTGCATGGATTCATGAAGATGTTTAAGAAAGTACATTTTTAATGATAAACAGCTTCAGAGTTGGGGGGTGGGGGGGTCTGTGATTATTAAACATTGTGAAACACTTTACCTTTCACCATAGTGTCCCTCTCAGTAAAATTAGCAGAATGTGTTCCAGATGTTAACTGCTGAGAGTCCATTATCATGCTGAATTTGCATTTAGATGTTTTGGGTTTAGCATTTTCAATGCAATGCATTGTCCCGGGTGATGGTGTCATGTACAGCTGCTGTGTTCAATTTATTCTGGTCATGCTCTGGTGGTTAAACTATACGTAATGTTGAGCTGAAGATGTTGGAATTATGAAAACGTCCCTGTATTGTTGGTGGAAGTAGTTCTGATTTGTGGTGTTATATTTTTCTTTTAACATGGACAGATCTTAACAAAAACAAAGAGGAGTAGATGACGGAATGGAAACGTTACACACTGTACCTGAAATAAGGCAAATCCTCTTCCTCGTATGAGTATATTTAAGTCTAGATCTTTATCAGCATTAATCTGAAAAACATAAATCCAGGCTGGTGATGGCACAATAGGTATAGCGTCATATCAGATATGATATCATACATGGTCATTACCTCTCGGCTTACGTGCATCCGATAGTTAGTGGAGTTGATATTAAACAGAGACACAAAGGACGATGCTGGAGCAGATACATTAACCCTGAGCTCAATAGCGTTGGCACCACTGAATGAAGCGTAGTACGCCAGAGCCTGGAGGGCAACCACTGTGTCCTGAGGAAGGAAAAAAACTTTTTTTTTTCCAATCTGGTAAAACACTTGGCTAAAGCTGTGTATAAGTGACTTTGAGATACACACATTGATAAAATTGTTATTTACGATGTTCACTCTTCCTTCTATTTAGTTTCTCTGAATCAAATGTGTCTTGCTTTATTAAACATGAGTAACAGTAACAGAGTGAAGGTTTAGTCTCACCTGTGTTGTCCCAAAGCCTCCTAAATGATTTCTCTGTCTGCTTAACCACTTCATAAGTTCAATGCCTTCAACAAGGCTGGCATGCTTGATAAAAGTCAGCAGCACATAAGCCACCATCTCAATCTGCACTGAATGCGGCTGCCAGTCATGTGACTTCAGGCCAGCAGAGGATCCCCACATCATGACTCCATCTTTGGAATAAAATGTCAAAGTCTAAGTTCTTACAGATACATCATGCTGTTCAATGAAATTTCAGTAATTTAGCAAAGATGTGCTGCAACAAAACTTAGCCTTGTACATCTCTAATATTAATACAAACTTCTCTGCGTACATAATCTGGGCATCTGTGAATCATTGTGAACAGACAGAAAAGCTTTGTTAAATTACCTATGTAGTCAGCTCTCCTGCTGAGCTCAGTCAGGGCAGAGACAGATGAAGGACTGTTGATCAGAGCTAAAGCATACGCCACCAAACTCAAGCTGTAGTTACTGACTATCCCACTGGACACTTTGTTCTCCAGGTAAGTCACAGCCATGGACACATTCTCTTGGTTCTTTAAAAAGAACCAAAAATAAAAGATCATTACTCTCAGCATATTCCTTCCCGTGTATATTTTAAAACATTCCTGTCACTGTCTTTTGCAATTTCATTCAATTCACGTACTGAGTAGATGTTGTCCTCCAGCAGCGCAATGAGTACATAGGCAGTGAGTGCCACTGGACCATTATCCAGTCCTCCCTGCATCTCTGTGTGGATCAACGAGCCCACCTCGGTGAACTCTCCCTGAGGGCCCTGTTGTTTCAAAAGCCAAGTTGTGGCTCTGTTCAGGACTCTCCAGTCTATCTGAATGTAGGACTGAGCCTGAAGGAAGCAGCGCAGCACGAAGGCTGTCAGCCTACAAAGATATTACACAGAGGGAGATACATCAATACAGCACAAAGCCCTAAAAAAAAAGACAATATTCTTTCAGACTAAATAAAACTTTGACATGAACATGAAAGGAGTGTGTTACTGCTCCACTCTGTTAACTATTTTCACAAGATTCCCAAAGGAATTAAGAATATTACATAGTTTCTGCTTCATATACAGACTCTTTACTTGGTTAACTACCTGTTGCTTGTTATTTCCAGGACACTGGTTACCTACCATGTGCTCCCAGAGGTGTCACTGGATCCAAAAGCACTGAAGGATCCATCATCTCGTTGGTAGGATAGTTGTCTCTGATATCCTTACAGCAGATGATATAATATAAGGTTTAACACAAAATACAACATGGGAAGTCATATAAATGTAATATGGTTAAATATTACCAAGAAAATGCATTGTTGTGTCAAAAACAACACTTTGTAATTTACCATAAGTAAATCATACAAAAGCTGCTCACCCTCCCTCATATAACCCAGAGCCATCTCCCTGATCTCTTCATCAACCAGGGTCGACAGTTCCATGTACTGCAGGATGTAAACACTTGGAGCAAAGTGGATCATGTTCTGCTCCCCACAACCAAGAGGCATCTGAACCAGCGAATCCAAGTTGTTCAAGGACATGGCCAAGATATCACCTAAGTAAAGTTAGACATGAGGGAAGGAGGAAGGCATTTTCACTAAAAGCATTGTTTGGTTCAACCTATATGTCCTTTCGTCATGAAATTTGAAATGCATCCACACCACTGATCTATATATGACAGAAAAACACTTTTTTAAAAGACCACTTGAAGTTAAAGCTTTTTTTTTTAACTTATATTGTACAGAAGAACCTGTGAAACTTAACCACAGGAAAAAAATCTACATAGGAGACAAAAAATGTCAACCTGCATTTGCTTGATGTTTAATTAAGCTGACGATCAGAACAAACACAGACACCAAACATTCCCTGAGGAAAATCCTGTAGTTTGCCTCTGTACCATGACAAATACCCAACATCCGTCACCCTGAATGGAGCCAAGCCAAACAGGCCTGACAGCTGTTCAGAATCTGCCCACCATAAACATCCCCATTTGATGTCCATTGTTTCCATCTTTCAACATGCATTACCTCAGTGTTCTCAGGAGTTTGATGTGTATACAAGTAAAATCATCATCTAAACACCATCAAAATGCAAGGACAAATTACACAGGCCTGACTGAGTAAAGGTTAACATAAATTGCAGACAGATGAAAATGCCACTGGCACAACAGGGTTAGACGTACCAACCACTGCCACGTGGGCCATCTGGCTGCCTGGTACCACATCTGGCGGAAAGGAAAAGGAGACGGATGTGGAATCGTGGATCTTTTCTAATGCCAGCTCCAGGAACAGAGTCTTTGAGTAGGACTGTTCGACACCCTCAGGCTTCAGGAACAAGAAAGTCACTATTACTACAGGATTATCCATATGGCACATAGCAGTGTATTTCAGACTGCATCCATCCCCACTATTCACTCAAAAGTCTGAGTATCAAAAAGATAATGTCCAACATTTCAATCATTCTTTACCTTGACAAGTGTTCTCCAAACTAAGCTGTCTGAAGCCTCAGCACCTACAACGTCCACAGATATTTCCATCTCACCCAGAGCTACAGGCCTTATAGGGAACAGAGCTGAAGCAGAGACATGACTACCTAAGCTGAGTTTTTGGGCATTTACAACAGAGATATCTCCTCTGTCTCCCAGAACAAACTCGAAGGCCAAGCTCTGTGCAATCAGCACGATTACCTGCAAAGAGAAACACATGACAAAAAAGTAAATATCCTTTTTCATAAAAGAATTTCTCACCTAAAATATCACCTGTCAGTGAGAGATATTCATTACTGGAAGATACTTTTAAAATATCAGTTAGGGAGTTGCAATGGCTAAAATAACACTTCAGCAACAGGTCAATAATTTACTACCATGACTTAAGCCAGGCTATCCCACAAATTTACTCCTTCATACCTCAACGTCCTTCTCTAGATGGTTGATGATGTTCACCTCGAGCACAATCTCCTCTCCCCTGATGATGTATGATGGGACATTCATAGACACGGAGAAATCTTTGGATACAGTCAGCTGCAAGTGAATCAACAGAAATCACCATAAGATTTCACTGAAAATTAGTTTGACCACCTGTGATTTTGTGGGAAAAAATAGTATAGGAAATGGCCAAAGAAGTTTCAAGCTTTAGAGTTTCTCTGAGTGGCAGCAAAAAATGAAGGCCTGAAAAATAGATGCAATCACTTCCAATGTTTCATTTTCATTATAGACAGAGAAATACCACATTATCTTTGCAAAACAAAACAAAAGAACTTCTGGAAAATATTCCAAGTCAAATAAATATCACTGATACACACAGCAGTGACATATGATAATTATTTACTTACCTTTAGTGGCACTGGAGTGAAACCCAACCCCATCTTGTCTGACATAACCAGCGCTATAGCTCTTAAAGACGTAATACCATCTGGCACTGTGATTTTCTCACTCGTCCATGTTTTATTGCTGAAATGGAAGGGAGTAAAAAAGAATTTCACAGAATTTATTTAGTTGAGTGCAGTGGAGTGAATAGATTGCTTGCTCATTTTAATGTGCTACTCCAACACGTGAATCTTTCAGCACTCACCTGACATTAGTGTCTAACCACAGATAGGATTCAGAGGCATCCATCCAGTGACTCCAGTACTTCTCCACCAATAGGACATCTCCTTCTGAAAAGAAATCAAAAGAAGAAGATGGAGAATTAAATCAACTTTTATTGAAATTGTAAGAGCAATACAATGCACTAAATGGCCACTAGAGGGACTTGGAGAAATTGTAGTTGAGAGGTACTATATTAATTTATGATCATACCATTTTTTTGTCCATCAGACTGTGTTTTCTTATGCAGTCTGGCATTGGTCAGCATCCTAATGTTACATTCCTGTGGTATGAAACGCATAAAAAAAAGATAATAACAATGAAACATTTGTTCCTGTAGCTGCTATAAATACAAACTATGTTTTCAGATATGCAGCAAGATTAAAAGCCTGTGTTAGTTAGTCCACTATCGGGTGATGCATCATTAGTGTGACAGACTGTGAAAAATAGGTCAGGTCTTAGCTGGTGATGTGAGGTTTCAAACAATCCAAGCTCAGTGGATGCCTGAGGAGATCTCGATTTTTAAATGATCTATTCTACCTGGGACAATACACGCTGGGTGAATTTGGAGATGAGAGAAGGTCATTTTAAGACAACCCACTGAGTTGAACCTTTGTTTCATCCATCCTACAGCAATCAATAACCTCCAGGCCTCACACCCGACACACTCGAGTTACTCACTCTTAACACAAGAGTCATTTCCTAACAAAGAAGACAGATTGTTTACATCCTGTCTAACTGGTTTAGTGGACAAAGACTGAAAACTCAGAGTATCTCATTTGGGCGCCTAAAGATTTTACATAAGATTAAGGTGACTGGAAAGAGCAGCTGCTTTGTAATTAACCTGTGAAACAGACAAAGAAGAGGTAGAGCAAAACTGACAGTATCTAAACTCCTGACGTTCTGAATGAGTTCACAAGTTTAAGTTTCCAAGATTATATTTTGTCAAGTTCCTATAAAGTGACTTTTCACCCAAAACACAACAACACACATAAATTAATTAGAGTTATGACCAGTGAAAAGGACTGTGCTTTAGGATTTGGGAAGTTGCCATACCTGCTGCATTTTTAATCCCTGGTCATCCTCTGGAGTGTTGTCATTATGTGTCCCGAATATCACAATTCCAATTTGGGAGTCATGTTCAGTAGTTATCACAGAAAGTGACACCTGCTCAAAGGGTTGAGCCCTGATGCTGCTCCAAGTTAGTGATACCTGATGAAAGCAAAGCACATGCACGATGATGGCATGCATGTCCGAGAAAATTACGCACATGTTTCAATAACACAAACAAAGAATAAAAATGCCAATAAAATGAATTCAAATACAGAGCTGTGTTGGTCGATGGATATTTGCACTGTATCAGTGGCGATCTCTCCATCAGAGAGGACACAGTAGACGGTGATGCAAGCCTCCGGGGACCAGGACAGTGTCGGCATCAATGAAAAAGAGGAAGAATTGTGTGTTCCAGCTGTGACCACTTGACCTGTAGAGCTCACCTGCAAGTAAAACAACAAAGAAGCGGTGTTGTTTGCTTTTGTTATTAGCATCAAATGACAAAAAAAATGTAATTATAGGATGTAACAGCCACAGTGAGGTCATTAATATCCCATGATGACTTGAACACCTGCGTCTACTATATTTAGACAGTATTTTCACTGTAGTTATGTACTATTAGGAGCTAAAGTTCAAGAAGAATTTCACTGTATCACTGTATCAGGGTTGCTGATCCACAAAGGTAATCATGGATTGTGCTCATCACATCATCATTCCACATATTCTGGTAATGTGAATAGATTTCCATTTTTAGGAGAATACATATTTAACCTTAAAGACATCCTAGCTTTTATGATTAATATAAACTATTATAAATGATATATGTGACCAAACATACCACAAAGTGAAGCACAGGTGGTTGAAAGGTGGTCTCCACATCGATTTGAAGTGGTAATCCAATCTGAAAATAAAGTGAAATATTATAAGAAATGTGTTTAAATACCCAAGTAACACAATAATTTCTGAAAGGGCAACTCATGCTTTCAGATACCTGTGCAGGTAAACTATTGATTGGTGAGATCTGAATATATGAGCCACTTGGAGAGGAGTAGTTGTTGTAGACCCTCAGGGTCTCCTCGCTGGATTGGAATCTGGCCTACATAAAATTAACACAGTAAAAGGCATTAAAATAATAATTAGGGCTCTAGAAAAGATGTCATTACTTTTTTTCCACAGACAAGAAATAAATCTCACATCATCAAATCTATTTTGCAATCTTGAGATATTTGGTTAAGAAACTTGAGATCAAAAGTCCTGGGGTCACTTGAAACCTTAATGTACTGAAACTACTCATCTTACACTAAATGAAACTGCTGAATACTACTTTATTTTTCCGCAGGACCAAAATTCCAGGAACTATAAATCAAAAATACCCACCTGTATAACAACCATTTCTACTTGTTTCTGCAACTGAAACTTAATGTGGACATTCCCGTCCTCAGGCACTGGCACTGTCAAGGTTGTTGGTTCAGTATTCACGTTGGACTTTGTCTGAGTGACCTCAACCACAACTGAGGACACTGGAGATCTCAGAGGCTTTCTGTCATATCTAGAGATCCTGAGCTGTGGTATATAGAGTAGGTAGTTAGTAGCTGGAAATAGCAGCTAAAGGTATCTGTTAAATAATCAAACTAATACCAATAATTTACTCACTTTTGTAGAAAAGTGTAAAGACGGTTTGAGTGACAGCGGAAAATCATGGAACATAAGCTGGTACTCATTCTGCATGAAGTGGACTTCAACTGTTTTGTTCTCTTGAAATCCTTAGGTGACGAGAAATCATATAATTCAGTGGTTAGACGATGAACACACTTTAAACATTAATCTATAAATCCATTAATCTCACCTGTAAAGTTGCTGGTAACACTGGCAGCAACATACACGCGTCTGTCACTGCTCACGCCTGATGAAGTGAAGAGAGCTTGAAGTTGGTCTTTGCTGAAGAAAAAGTGTGTTGACCCATAGATCTGAAAACAATGATTAAAAGTTAGTATGATGATATATTGTATAGTATATATATATATATATATATATATATATATGTATTATAAATGAACCACAAGATCAATGTATCCTCACCTCTTTGGTTTGTGTCAGCATAGAATCTGCATTAAACATATCAGGTGCCAGAGTGACTGAGACATATAACATTCCCTGTACTGGTTGTCCACTGGGGTAACTGAAAAAACAAAACCCAAACTTCAACAGGTTAGTTCCTTAGAATATGTGAAAATGTGATAGTATTGATGCAAATGAGTTAACTGAACTCACAGTGCCCTCACTGATCCCGAGATATTGTCTCCAACAAGGACCTGTGACGGCGTCTTGACCACTACTCTAAAATGTGGATGCTCTGTGATGACAGTTAATAAAGATAAGAGAATGACGGTAATTTAATGTCAATGTCAGGTTTATCTTAAAACGATCAGTTCACAATTATTCAAGTGAGTCTAAAAAGAGCAGTGGGTTGCCCGTACAATGACAGAGACACATTTTTCCTCTTGTTAAATGTTGGTCATTCAATGATTCATTCTTCGAATAATTCTTATGTAAGTGACTCAGGACAAAATCCACTTTGGTTTTTTCAAAAACATATTTTAAGGTGTATCTCATGTCTGAGTTAGACAAATGTAGTTAAGTAAAGTCTATTTTTGTTCCCCAGACAGTGTAGGCTGCAGAGAAAGGAATGCCACAAAAACAAGAGGATTTGATACTAATAAGGTTGTAACATGGGAAAATACCTGCTTAATTTGTATATAATAACTTTGGCTGAGCTTTAAATTACATTTCTAGACAGCACAAAGACTGTTTGCAGTTGGAAATGATTCAGGAAAGTGTCTCTTCAGGGCCAGAGTATTTACAATGACCAATGACTTGACTTCAACGTGAATATGGACCCATCTAATCTTATGTTCAAAGAAAAGTTTGGTAATAAAATCATAAATCTGTTACCGTTTTGCTCCACAAAGAAGTTTTTCTCATCAGTGACACCCTATGACATCCAAAATAGATAACATTTTTATCAACATTTTTTTTTCTATTTTAAAACAGGTATAACAAAGGCAACAAAAAACATTTCAACCCTACGTTTACTGTTGTTGTGATTGCCCACAGTCCAAGACGAGCTGTCTGGGATAAAGTGAATTCCTGCAACACAATCCCCAGATTCCCTGTGGACTCCCACCTGTCCACAATGTTCCCACTGGGATCCTGTGTGTGACAATGAGACATCAGTCAAAGCTCCCACAGCTTCACAATGCCTCACAAAAACCCCACACAGCTCCTGTGTCCTTTTGTTCTTTCACTTTCTCACACACACACACACACACACACACACACACACACACACACACACACACACAGAAGACAGAAACCTACCCATACAGAGACATCCACTCTGCCTTTGTATGGACGGTTATCCAACTGGACAGACACAACTCTGACTCTGATGACATCACCCGGCTCGTAGTGTGCTCTGTCGGTTTGGATGAAGGTGGAGACATTCTTGAGGTTGTAGCTGAGGGTGGTGGTGTTGGTGAAAATAAGACCATCACCCCTGTAGCCTCTCACCGTCAAGTTAAACAGCGATTTCTGGGCTATAGAGTCATGAATCTGGAGCGAGCACACAAGTGTTATCAGACATTAATGACATAAAAAAAAAAAAGAACGAGGTCAAAATGAAAAAAAATATACTCACAGGAGGGAGTGTGAGGAGCCTCGTCAAACCTTTAAAAAAAATAGATTTTTTTAGCTCTTCAAAAATACAAAAATCATTACAAATCAACATACATAAATCATAAATCTTCTGTGATTGTAGTGTCACCTCCTTGGAAGTCCTCTGTTTGGGTTACTCTGGTTTCACCATGGGACAATTCAGCCGTCACCCTGCCAGGGAAGTCTGAAAATACAGTGACAGCCAGCGGAGTAGGTGTCCCAGCATGCAACATCTCAGGACCAGAGATCAGAAACAATGTCCTGACAGAAAAAGAAGAAGAAATTCGTCAACCAAGGCAGTTGCGTTGTTTTAATATATAACGTGTACTGAAATGTTTCTTTGTGCTGTAATCGCACTCATAACAAACTCCACTACTTACCCGCTTGAATCCTGAGTCAAACCAGGCACTGCAAACCGCACAACTCCCAAACACACAACCAGGGCCCAGATCCCATCCATGCTTCTGTTCTGTTCCTCCGCCTTGTTACAACTTATGATTCATGCACCAAACTGACGGTCACCACTACCTGCTAACTGACCTGTACTACCTGTCACCAAAACTCCACCTCCTGTCCTCACACCAACACCCCACACGCACACATTACACACATTCACACACAGGATGCATATACTTTTGTTCATTGTTACACATAATGGCTTAGCGAAATTGGAGGGGGTGCTAACGTACTTTGTAACACCTTTGCCCAGGGGGAAAAAATCTCATCTGTCTATTCAGACTGTGACAATTCCCAGAGCTGCTGTAGTGTTAAGAGTATCCTGACAAAAAAGAAAATACATGTGAAAGTCAAAGATTACTATCTGACAAGGGATATACAACATTAAGTCACCTGGGAATTTAATTCTTCTTTTAAAAAGAAGTTCTTGATTTAATCTGGATTGTTCGTATGAACTTGGAAAACAAATCCTTATAATCACAGTTGAACTATGTGGTAAACAAGTTTGACATTTTAATTACCTAGTGGCGACACCGGATGTCAGGACAACAGAAAATTGAGGAGATAAGGCAGCGTCGTTGTGGAAGAAAAGGTGGTTCAGTCACAAAGATTGCAGTGAACTTTATCCAAACACACTCATCATCCAAAAAATAGCTACTACAATCACTTTTATACGCTATTAAATTGAAAAAGTGATGTGATCCCATTGTTTTGATTCAAACTGGGTGCTAATGTGCCTGAAAAATGCAGGTTACACATCGAGTTTGGCGGGAAAAATAGTCACGAGGGAAAGTGGCAGACATCATGGTGCCGTGTTTGAACCACTAAGCAGTAATTAAAAATTTCACTGAGAAACTTAATGACAGGCAGAATAAAAAGCCTGTATTAACTACTCCTTACCAGCAGGAGGCAGCACATTCAAGGATCAACTCATCTCTTTGTAGCCAAGTTTTGACCAAGCAGAGATGGGAATAATTTACTTGGCTATAAGCCAATGCATCTTTTGATCACATATTTACACAATATTCACACGTTATTAATCGTTTGATATTAACATTTTATTTCTTTGGTATCATGGTCTTTTCACACTAGTTACATATAAACATGTTTTACAATATAAGGTGTATTCCTCCAATATTTGGCACATTCAACTTTGGCAACAAACTCAGCTCTAAATATGTTGTGACAGTACCTGGTATTTAATGTCTCAGCACTGATGAATTATGATATATGTGCATGTGTGTATCTGCGACGCAACGTGGTGCCACTAACCGCACGTGCAAGCCTGGTGTAAGCTTGTGTATGTATACATATACACACACACACACACACATATATATTTATATATCTCTGTGGCACTCCTGTAATGTGCATCCCTGAGCACCCAAAAGGCACTTTAAGATTTCAATTAAACGGTTCCCCTGTTTCCTGTGGAAGAACATGAGCTATCATTCAAGAACAGAAACTGACTGGTCTACTGCCTTGCTACTGAATGCCTGCTGAGTTTTCAACAAGACTGCAGCAGTTGCGTCAAATCTGTACTGTACAGTATTACATTCATACACCAGAAACAGGTGCTGACAAAGTGCATATTTACAGAATGCTAAAACGTCCACGAAAGAAAAGAAGAAGAATCTCTGCAAAGCATCACACAAAATGTTAAAAGGTAAAACATATTAGCAGACAGAAGAGATGTGATCAGAAATGATGTACAGTACTTTCTGCCAGTGAAGTACCAGTGTGGAGACATTTACAGCAACTCATTGTGTACATACAATACCTTCCTCAAAGAGGTGCTATGAAGGAAGCTCCAGATATTTTTTCAATTTCTGTAAAGTGGTCAGTCATAACCTTTATTCTGAAAGCTACAATAAGCAAATCTGGCATTAAAAAGTGTTTTGTTAACCTGTTGTATCATCCTCACTAAACTTGATACTTTCACAATGTCTACTCATGTATGTGAAATGTCAGCTGATTAAGAATATTAAAAGATATTGAACCATGAAACAACACAAAACAAAAATACTGACTTGATTCTTTCACAGCCTCGACCTGGTCAGAGGAGATTTTCATGACAGCAAACAAAAAGAAAGGAATTTCAACCCACAGCAGCAAATCTCTAAAATACTTTTTAGAATAAAAGTTATGCTTCAAACTTAACCCTCAAGTCATATGGTTTCTATATATTTACCAATTTAAAGATTACTGTTTTTTCCTCATTGAAGCACAAGTAATTCAATGGGTACGTGATGTAATCTTCATTAGTGACTGGCTTGACATGATAATGTCAGTTAACTTGTCATTACCAGAATTATAAATTTGTTTGAAGTGTTGCAATTGCAGTGGTTTTTGCTGGTTTGTTTTTCTACAGAGTATCTATTTAGTTGTCCTTCTAGTTGTGTGTTTAGCTTTTACTGGGCTTCGCAACACCTTTCCATCAGTGCTGTGGCAGACAAAGCTTTAGTTTTGGTCCTAGATGTTTGTAGTCAAGCGCAACATCTAATTACAGTGAATATTGTATATATAACCTTTAATAGTAAACTATGTCTTTAGCAAAGGAACTAAACAAAGAGATTTTATCCGAAGCTACAAACACACCCACTTCGTTGTAAGAGTTGGACTGTATGTAAACATGGTAATTCAGGAAATATTATCAGTTATGGTAACATAACCAATTCAACCAGAGAATAGAAAGCTAATGTTCATCAGTGTCTCCATTCCGTGTTGATGGCTTTTTGTCATTGTTATTATGGTTTCTAATACGTTGCGATTTCACATCAAACAAAATCATATTCTATTGTAAAAAAAAAAATTAAAAAAAATTGCAAACAAAACATTGGTTTCTACAGTTTTCTGACAACCACCAAAGGTATGGTATTGGAATCAGGGAGGCTTTATCACAGAAACTTAAGTTTCCTTTGATGAGTCCTTAAGGATCCACTGTGGGACTGTCTGTCAATACCTCCATTAGTCACATCTCAAAGTGACGGTACATGCTCTCCACGTAGCTCAGGACCCTTTGCCAGTTAGGACCACCTGCTCTCAGCATTTCTTCAACCGTCTGTCAGACAAAGATTTCCAAGTAAATTTACAAGCTCCAAATCAATCTTGCATCTGTCACAAAAAAGTCAGATAAGGCTTTACCGTAAAAATGTTGTTGTTGTTTTTTTTTTTTGAAAAGATGAAAAGAAATAACTCAGCCATACCAGCGTTTGTGCAATCCCTACAGTCTCTCCTGTCTTGAAGGCCAGGCTGAGATTCTCTCTCTGCAAAGAAAAGAATGAATTACTGAGCTGAACAACACAAATCACTTGATCCTACTGATTGCACAGGTGCCAAGCACAGTCCCTACCTTGTTCTCTGGAATAAGAGTGGTGTAAGGGATGTGTGAGGGGAGGTAGGTGTGGTAAACTGCACAGAAAGCGAGACCATCAGCCCAGCTGCTACTGAAATTGGTGATGTCGATATTCTGCAGAGAAAACAAAACGCAGAAAGGTGAATGGGAAGAACTTATTCAACATATTTTTTACAGATGTACATTTCTTTAGGTATAGAAAGTATGAAAATATTACAAATATAACACTTGTTTGACAGTTACCTTGTAACCTTGGGTTCGGCTCTGACACCAACGCAGCAGCGAATTTCTTTTTGAACCTCCATGACGACGCAGCAGTAGGTTGAAACCATCCTGGGATCTGAAACCAAGATACAATCAGATTTTTTTTAATCTTAACACTAGAGAAGTTAAAAATCTTGTCACACAGTCTGCTTGTCACTCTGTTATTGGAATAAAAAACTTAATTGACATGTGTTGACCTCAATATTGAAAGTTAGAAATTTAGAAAGAAATGCACTCAGGTCAAAATGAGTAATTAATTTTACATTGGATTTAGCCAAGTGTGTGTACTTACTTGGTGGGAGGCAACTCAGTAAGGGCAGAGTTGTACTTGTTTAGAGACTCCTCACGTTTTCCTGCGATGACAAGTGACAACACTGTCTTAACAAACAGCAGCTCATGATTGTGAACAAGCAGGGCCTGACAAAGAGAGGTTTAATTACATAATAATTTTCTTATATGTGATCTTATAAATGCTGCTTTGTTCTCATCTGCGTTTATTTAACCGGCTCATCCTCCACCCAACATGTTTTACTCACTAACAACAACATGCTCGTGCTCAATAGCTCAATAGAACTAGTGGTCAAAAACTCAATGGGATCCTTTAAACAATTATAGGATAAAATTGACAAAATGCAAATGCAGCTATACCACACATGTTAGCATGCTGCCACACACTTTGTACACACACACACACACACACACACACACACACACACACACCTATGTCAGTGTTTGACCTGCTGTCTTGGCAATCCAGACTTTTTTGTCCTCTTAGTGGTCCCGTGTTCTTGAAAACAAACAGATTTCATTCAGGTTAGGTCATTAGTCATTACATGTAGAACAAACCACTGATTAAGTGTATGAATATTCCTGAATATTCCTAGTTCAACTCATCTGAGGTAAGACATTGGGTATAAGTTTGCCATTGGATGCAGTGGAGGACTATGTGAAAGCTATAGCTCAGTATTCCATAGTAACAGATAGATGGAGCCATGATGCAAAGGACAATGTTTTGAGACTAGAGCAGATATTTATTGTCATTGGTTTTATGGATTTTTATTATGTTATCATTGTTAGGAATTAGACATTTTAATCACAGCGCTTGCCTCTCCACATGGCAAAACAAGTTCACCCGTTATAATATTTCACAATGGGATATTATTGTGATTGGGACTAAATAGATGCAAATGAGCCAGAGCATTTTTCTTCCTGTAGTGTAATGACTATCTTGCACTCTGTCAGTGCTCGAGAATGGTCTGGCTATGCAAAACTATTTCCCAACAAGAATCTCCCTCAAGATGAAGTATCTCACATTGTTTGTGGATCCAACCGTTGTGGCTGTGTCGGATTGGGAGGTTCCATTCTGCAAAGTGGGGGAGTCTGAAGAGGCAGGTAATCTGGACAGGCTTCTATTATATTACAAAAAACAGCAAAGAGAACAGACATGATCAATCAAACCAACTGTTTTTCACTGCCGTTTTTTCTAAGACAGACGTTCCACTCGGCTCCAGCTGTAAATTAAACAGTTCAAAGTGTCCTCAAGTGGTTCTGTAGAGGCCTGTGCAACACATTCAAAAACAAGCCACAATCATAGTTCTGACCATATTTGGTAAATAGTAATCTATTTTTGCACGCTCTGTCAGAGACAAAACATTTTCAGACAAAAAGTGGCTATGTTTTGAATCATCTGAATGTCTAAAAACACTAAAGAGTCACCAACACACATGGATACATTAGTAATGCACTGCTGAAGTTCTATTTGTTTTTGTCTATTCCCAAATAAAACATAAGGTCTAAAGATTTTTCATACCTTGATCTTTCTGTGGTTACTGTCCTTCGTATATCACTGGATCGCACCTCATCTCCACTCCGATCCTCATTGGTCACATTTCTCAGGTAGCGTTTAGTCACATCCTTGCTTCCTGTTTTCACCTCCTCGCTGACAACAATCTTCACTACATCATTCACACTCCTACTTTCTGTCCCATCTCGACCCAATCTGCACACAGCTCTATCCCTTCCCCTTTGGGTCTCTTCCTTGCTCTCAGAAGTGTTGGTTGGTTCTGCATTGGGCAACTCTGGTTCCTGAAATGGAGCTTGGCGGTCACTTTTGGTCTGAGCCTGAACGAGAGTTGCAAGTCTCTGCCTGCTCTCCGTTAACTCCTCTCTCAGAGTGACCAGTTGCATATCAGCCTCCTTCTGCCTCTGCTGGGCAGCAGCCAGCTCCCTCTCGACATCACTGTGCGCCATTCGGAGCGCCGTCAGCTCTTCCTCTGCTTCGGCCCTGAGACGGTCTGCAACCGACACTGCCACTTGGAGATCGGCCTGGAACTGCAGCCATTCCCCACGCTCGGTCTAGAAAGTAAACAGCAGGTGTGTTTGCATGAAAAAATGTTTTATAAAAAGACAAGGTACATTGTGGCATGAACCATACTACCTGCCAATTATACAAAAAGTGTTAAATTAGAGACAATATCACAAATCATCTTGAGGTGGTACCATAGAGAACAAAATTCACATTCGCATTTTTTCTTATCTAAATTCAGTTCTGGGTTCTGGGGTCCATCTCAATTATACATGCAGCTTGTGTTTTTGTTGTAGTGATGTATAAACAGGCAAATCATACTGCTACACTTACAAGCATTATTACAGTGTAAATCATTTCCTACAATAACTCCATAAACGAGGCATTTTTAAACCCAAACTGGTTCCGTTTGCCAAAAGCAAACAATGACTATAATCAAACGAACAATCAAATATCCATTTGGCCTCAGTTAAGAGAGTAAAAGTTGAACTGAACTGAGAAGCAAGCCTCAGCACGCAGAGAAGAATGGTACTGATAAGTCCTCTCTAAAGGTTTTACTCATGTCATCTAAAATCAAAAATTCAAATATGCATGGCCATTTTTTTTTTTTTTTTTTTGACTAACAAGTCTGGACACAGAGAGAGAAAACACATTGAAGCAATAGTTTGGGAGCAAAGCCAGACACATTGTGAAACTGCCGTCTGTGTCACAATTCCTGCGGTTCAATAAATTTTCCCTTGTTATCTAGTTACCCATTAGAAATGAGATGGTTAAATGAGAAACTCATTGTGAAGCACATTCAGTTTCAAGTTGAATAACTGAAGTTGGAGAAAAAAAAAAACGGACGTGCACAAACACTACTCCAGACATTAGCCTAATAAAAATGAAGCAGCTAGGTAAATAAAACCAGGCCATTAAAAAGTGGTTTCAATCACATACACTTAATGGAGGACAGACTGAGGAGAGCAGCAAACAAGAGTGATATGGAGGTCTGTTTAGAGAGAGGTTGAGAAGATTGGTAATTAGATGAAGAATGGATCGAGATGTGGAGGAGGAGGAGGCAAGATCTGAGCCAAGTCGCTCCCTCGTCTGACCAGTGACTCAAGACCACAGCTGGACCTGATTACACTGGATGTACACACACAGAACCAGACACACACACACACACATATCATATTCCCCTTTTTTTCTCCCACACACACACCCATTTATTCTTTTTACCTCACTGCATGCCACATTGTTGTTTCTCTCACACATCCACACATTTGGGATACGTAAGGCAATGAGTATGATCTGAACACAGGACAGTGGTGTCCATTTGTAGTTCTATATTAAGTCATACTAAAATGCGCACCAGAATTTGGAGGATGTCTGCCTCTATCTGAATGTAGACACTTCCACTGGAGCATGTCTGCTTGAGGAAACAGGAAGGGGCGCTCCACAGTTCACACTGAGATAAGGGTGTGGACTGTCAGTTTTAAGACACATGTATTCACTCAATTCCCTCGAGACCTGACCTAGTACCCCACTCCAAGACCAGATGTGGTGTCCAGCATTTAGAGGCACACGCACTCACACATAGATACACTTGTTCACTATACTGTCGATGCACATCTGATTTCCTGACGTTGCAGTAAAGGGACCACCAGACTACAGATTGTGTGTGTGGGTGTGTTTGTATTTGTGTGATCTAACCATCTGTCCCTGATTCACATCCACACCCAGTCTTTCTAACACATACTTGGAGATACATCCCATCTCTATAACAGCTCCCCTATCCAGCTTTCCACAGCCTGCACTGTGCATCAGAAATGGTTGAATACACTCCTATGTCTGTTAAAAAGACATTTTACTCCCTTCTGTAGTGTTCCCACACACCTACAGTTCAAAATGAGCGGCTGCAGAAAATAACTTAGGCAAGACCACCAGCATATCTAAATGTCCTCAGACATCAAAGAAAAGGGTCCAGAGTTACCGCTATTTACTCCGCAGAGCAATTTGACACACAAGCTCCCTCCTTCAAGTCCAAATCTAAATCTTCATTCTAGCCTCCAGATACAGGGAGGGTTGTTGTGAGTCATGTGGTGGAGTGGCCCAGCAAGGACAAAAAAAACAAAGCTGAGGGAACCCTAGAGATCATGCCTGGAAATCTCCAGCAGTTTTCACCTGGAAATGATTCCAAAGCAGGGTGGTGAGAAGGACTTAATCTCCAGGAGGGGAGCACAAATCTGACCTGCCACCCACTATTCAGACATGAATGGACTGTTTTCATTTTAGTTGGTTAAGACAATTGAAGGCTGGTGGTGCACATAAGCACACACAGATGATGCAATGGATAACATCCTGCAATTTGATTAATCTTAGTCTAACATCAGAAATGAATTTTAGCTATTGGATAGATGGAGGAAGACGAGAGTCATTTTGGAAGATGGATGAAGAGGCATGCAGGAGAGGCTTAGCTGACAGAATGTGACTGGAAGAATAATGGCTACTTTTACTACTATAAAAAGCAGTAGGTCAGACGTTAATGGAATAAAGGTTTAAACAAGTTTGGGATGGATAGAAGTGGAGGAGCAGCCTAGAAAGAGAAGAAGAGGGTTGAAGGGAAGATAGACAGAGAATGAAATGGTATGAAGCATTGCAGCAAAAGTTAGAGGGTAATTGTTTTGAGTTCTTGTGCTCAGGGAGGAGCGGTCAACTCTGTGAAGGAGAGAGAATGAAGGAAAGAAGAAAAGGCAAAGAGGCACAGAGAGGGAATGAGGGGAAGGGAGAAAGAGGGGAGGGTGGGGGGGCTTCTCTACAAAGTTAAAACCAATTGTATTCGCCAAGACTTTCAATGTATCCCGGCGTATTTGTGTGTCTTCTGTCTCACGTGTAGCACACACACATACAGGATGAAAACACATGGCCTGCCGGTTACTTCAAGCTTGAGCGCCTTCCCCTCCACCCCAGCGCTCCCCACCCCACCCTGCACAAAACAAAACAAGTTTTGTCTCCTGAACAGCCGAATGTGAACCCCCTCCTCTGCACTGCACTCCCCTTCTCCGGTTCTCCACAAAAAGGCTCCCAGGACAGGAGCTAGTTTATATTGCCCTACAGAGGGCCCATGTAAACACAGTATTGAATTGCCCCAATCTTTAATACATGGTTACCTCTCAGTGCTACACCACAGTCGCTCTGAGGTTTAGCTGGCCCTGCATGACGCTTAAAGTTCCAGGTCCTTATGGGGATGTGAGAAAGTGAATGAGAGAGGAAGTAAAAGCAGGAGGGAGCTGGGATAGAATATCAAGTAGAGAGAAAAGTGACACCATGGAAGTGTGGAGGAGCAGACATAGCATTCATGTGTGTCAAATTAGTGCTTCCTTGTAATATAATGCAATTCAAATAATTCAGATTCTTATGGTAAAAAAAATATATAACAAAAGACAGGCAAGGGGAAGAAAAGAGAAGACAGAGAGATATTGCTGAGGCGGGTGTACTGTAGGTCATATTCCAGCTGTAGTAATCTGCAGCAGATCTGGAGGAAGCTGGGAGCCTCTGGTTACAATCCTCACAAGGGAGGGGCAGGAATTGGAATGAGGGACAGACAGGAAATTACCGCAGAATATCACCATCCTCATGACAGCATGAAACACCCCAAACGATTGGACTGTTTTTTTGCATAACTTCTATTCTTAGTTACCATGGTTTATCCTAATTCTGGGACAGTCCTAAATATCCTGTTGTCCTATTGGACAAACATCATGTGCCCTGAGAAAGTGAAAACAATCTTCATGGTTGAGAACTTACAGACTCTGCGTCTCTGTGTTTTGTAAATGTGACTGAAAACACTACTATTACTACTACTACTACTACTACTACTCCTCATATGACTCTAGGGTAAAGACTCTTTTCAAGTCTGTCTTCACATGACATGACAGACCTGAGGCGTCTACCAGAGGACAGCAGGTCAAACATATGATGTCCAGGCTGGGATGGGTTTTTCAGTATGTTTGCTGTTCTGCTGAAGCATCGAGTGTTGAATAAGTCCTCCAAAAAAGAACAGCAAGCAGCCAGTGATCCTCTGTGAGGTATTGATGACCCTCTGAATGGCTGCCCTGTCCACCACTGAGCAGCTGACGTACCACGCAGAGATGCAGTACACCGGCCCACTCTCAGTGGAGCAGCAGTAGAGGGACACCCATAGCTTCTCCTGCAGGTTGTTTCTCCCAAGAAACCTCAGGAAGCAGAGTTGCTGCTGTGGTATCAGTGGTATGGTCTGATCTTCAGTAATGTGTGTACACAGGAGCCTGAAATCAGGGACTGTTTACACACAGTTCCTGTTAATTTTTAATGGACCAGAGTCTAAGTTCTTTAGTTTAAAGGCACCAGGTGAGATGATTCTTTGAACATCAAGCTTTAAGTATTCAGACTTCAGTGTAAGCTGTCTCCTTCTGAAATAAGTTCAGGCAGCAGGTGTTAGAAATGCCCTAAGTCATTAAGTCTTAAGGCTTCCTGTAGCTCCCCTGGTGTGAAAACTTAGTGCAGTGTGCAGTGGTGTTGGTGTCTTTTAAAGACCCTTGAAGACTAACAATGATACATGTAAGTACTTTAGTCTTTGATATCGTTGATCTTGAGTCTTTTCTGGCAGTAGAATGATTGTTAGAGACCTCAGGAAAGGTGAGATGATAGATTTAGAGAGGGACTGATCTTTGTAAAGACTCTGAAAAGTGTGTCTGTACATTCCTTCAGCAGTTTTCCCATCAAACCATCAGAACCAACAACTTTCCTCAGATTCACCGGTCTGAGTAGGTGGGATGCAGAACACTCCTGCACAGCAAGAATGTGGCTGTTGGACATTTCTTGTCCATCTGAGCTGGTTTTGCCTTTTAACAGGCAAACAAACATTTCAGTCCCTCTGTCACAGTCACAGTCAACAGTCGCTGAACTTGTCTGAGTTGGGTATGGATTTTCTTTCGGCACCAATCAAACTGCAAAGATTACTGATTATTGAAAAATGTCTGTTCATTAGATAACAAAATCGCATACCCATGGAACAAATATAAGCAGCATGTCTGAAAATGTGTGTATAAAAGTGAAATATTATGAACAATAAACAGAAGACAGGATCATGGGTGAAGAATATCAGACACCAGAGAAAAATACGAATCATCGCCTCTAAGGGGAAAGTGATGATTCACACTGTGGATCAAGATTGCGATATGATCATTTGGCCAGATCACATAACCTAGAGCTACCCACACAGGCTATTAAATCAACATTTAATGTGTGATGTGACTTTGTTATTGTTGTTCATTGTAAATGTTGCATTTTGTTATAGGTGAGTGAGCATTAACTTGCTTGAGTCAAGGTGTCAGAACCAAAAATTTTGGAACAATACCCAGCCTTAGAGCTCAAAGATGTTAATGCACTGAATTCTCTGCCACACCACAACTTTTTGTTTTGCTTCACTTCACCACACATTTTTAAATCAATAACAATAATGAAAGCTTCAGGCATGACCAAGAATTAAGTTCTCCTTTCAAAAAAACAAGCCACCACATGTAATTACCTCCAATCAGTTGCACAAGCATGAACGACATCAAAAGTTGATCTCAAAGATTTTTTTTTCTTTTTTGTGTCTCTCAGGAGACAAGAGAAGCAGAGGACAGGAAGACGCCTAACAACAACACTAGAATTCCCAGGAGGCCAAGTAGGGGTCCACTTCAGGACCTATTGTGTTTGTGGGGTGGGGTTGAGGGGTGACAGGGAGTGTTATGGTGTTATCTTCTGGATGAAAGGTCACAAGAATTACACTGACTTCTGTATAGTTGGAGTACACAACTTCCTGTTTATATACACACTGTACTCATCCACTTTGCTCTTTTAATTGTGCAACTGTATTAGTGAAAGATGCAAGGGACTCAATGGGCTGTGTGCAGATGTAAAATGAAATAAGATTTTACCCATTTGAAATAGTAAAACACAGAGAAAAATCAATATGTTGTGGTCAATGTTGATATTTTGGAGGGCTGCCGCAAAGAAATCAATGCACAGCAAACGCTGTGAGAAGTGTAAAAAATTTTCAGTTCATTATGAAACCGTGTTGGGACAAATTAAGTGTCTGGCAGAGGACATCGGCTCAGTAGGCAGTCTATCAATGTGGCCCAGGACACATTTGTATACACACCACTTAGAGTATGTGGTCTGACGTGGCCCAGATTACCTCCAAATGTAGTCTGATCGATCAAATCTCAATGCTTCCTTAATGCTTCCAAAGACTGCTGCCAGGATTTTAAACATCTGCCAAGAAAATGACCACATCACACCAATCCTTCACTGTATAAAGAAAAAAAATAAACAAAAGGGACAACTACTGGAATCCTGTGATTCTAATTTAGAAAAGACCAGGTCCAGGTCCATTTGATTCCTGTGACTCTGTGTAGGGAAAGAATGGCCCAGCATTGAGGAAATTAGCCCAATGATAACCTTAGGCAAGAGTGATAGATTGAAAGGATTAGTCAGTAGCTTTGTGGATAAAAGTAGGTGTAAATAAAAGTGGACAGTAAGAGGGTATTTTCATAGAGTTTCAAGAGTTCAGCCACTAGCAAACGTGAAAACCAAGAGTTTGGTTTTTTTTTTTGTTTTTTTTTAAACGAACAACAGCCGTTCTGCAGAGTGACGGCGTCACCCTCACTGTTATAATTTTTTTTTAAAAATGAAATCTAATAGAATTATCACCTTGCAGCTCCATGCCTGTACTAACAAGTCCAGTTGTAGGTAATTAGGGAGCCTTTAGGGGAGGGATTAAAATGGAGGTTGCCTGAGCTGAATGTCATCTTTTTTTATACATGCAGGTTCCTAAATACATTGCGCTACTTGCACGCATCCATTTTCAATGGAAACACAAGCAAGAAATTAATTTTTATGATTGTGATTGGGTTGTCAAGCCAGGGGTCATAGAAATGAAATGGGCAGCATTTTCAGTAGGTAACAGAACATATTCAGCAACCTTTGAATCACATCTCACCTGCAAAGTGCTCTTCAAATTCTTCACCTCTGTCAGCAGATGCTTCAGTATCTCTGAGGGAAGGGGACAGTAATGTCAAAAGACGTCAAAATTGAAATGTCAAAGTCCTGGATGTGCTCTGCTCAGAATAAGGAAACATTCTGCGAGGCTTAATATTATTTATTAACATTCATATGTAAAGTGTATTCATGAAAACATGCATTGAAAATTTAAATAGCAGCCACATAAAAACATGAATCACTCTTACCTGCTGTGTTTGTGGCTCCATCGTGACTGTCAGTGATCCCCAAGGAAGTCTTGCACTCTTCCAGCAGTTTATCCACTTCCTCATTGTGGCTGTCACTGTCTTCATGACTGGGCAGTAAAGACTGACTCAGACCACTGTCCCTCTCTCTCCACTTTGGCCCTGAAGAGCTTCCAACCACAGGTGATGCACTACACAAAGAAGAGGGGCTCTTTGTGGGGCTGACAGCCGCTGTCTTGGAGCCTGGATTCCTGGGTGTAGAAGTTGGTGGACCCCCATTTCTCCCCAGAGCAGCTTGTCCTTTAATCACAGTAATTCCTGGCTTGTTGTGCACAGAGCCAGTGGTTGAGCTGTTTGAGGTGACCAGTGGATGAGGCCTCCAATCGGGAGTGGGACTGGAAGCGTTGGGGGTGGTCGGAGGAGTGATGGGCTGCGACTTCTTCCTGAAGGATGTAACAACTGGGACTGGAGGCGGAGGTGAAACCGGGGCAGCAAGGGAAGATTGAGTTGAGGTTGACTGAAGGAAACTTGGTATGGAAGTAGGAACATCACCTTGTGGAGAAGTAGGAGGAGTGTGGTAACTATCTCCATGGGATCCTGCAGAAAAAAAAAAACAAGCCATTTAGATGAAATATGGTAAGACACATGTTTTTGTTCAAAAAGTAACAGGTTTCTTTGTATGTTTATTGGACATTGTAAAAATAACAATTGAATCATGGACTGAATGACGACAAAAAACAGCTGAGTGCTCACCGATCTGGCATGAAGACACTGAAAACACTATTCAGCAAGATTACCAGAACAACAAGGCCGTCACTGGCCAGCAAACATCCAGACTGTGGCCCCTAAGACACTTTAATAAAGACATTCCTCTCTGACTGCTCATCCACAACGTTGCTGCGACTTGTTCTCATTCTCAAGTTCAGGGACACATTTGTACACTGAGGACAAATGTTACAGAGACAAATTTGCAGCAAATTAATTTCAAGACCTGCCACAGTAAAAATAACTCGAATGATTTTTACTTTTTGGTTCAACATTCCTCCTCCAACTAATAATAACAAGCTATGGGAACCGCTGGGCATCGTGTCTCCTGCTTTTCTTTCCCCGTTTACCTTGTTTGGACAAAAGCATCACTCCCTGCAAAATGAATGTGCTTTTTTTTTCCTGAAGTGATGTAAGTGCAGCAGTCAAACATTTTGCAAAGTTATGCACCATGTGCTGTAAAGGCCAAATCACTGGAAAAGAATGACGGGATTGTCTAATAACTTTCTCATGCCACCCCTGTTTTTTATTTCTTCATTCCAAACCTTAATGTGATCACCCAACCATGGGAGGCAGATTGACTGAGTGTGAGTGTCTGTGTGTGTGTGTGGGTGTGCGTGTGTGTCAGATAACATTAGGCTTCCTATGATTAATCCGCTGCCCTTGTGCTGAGCCGGGGAATTCTGCCGATTCATCACAGCTGGCCCGGCGGGGCCAGAACGAATCACACAGGGACGCGAGGAGAATGACCACTCACTGAGCAACATGCACAAGGGCTGCCAAGATTCCTCCTGCCGGTCAATGCAGGGGCGCGCACACACACACACAGAAGGAAAGTCTTTCCGCTCACTTCTCCTTTTGTTGCCTTGAATTTCCTGATTACCCTTCATCCTACCTCTTTTTAAGGGATTCTATTGTAATGCTCGCCCCTCCTGTATCTGTGTTCCCATTTCCTTTCTTTGTTTCTTTCTTTTTTGTCCCCTCTATCCTCCTTTCACTACATGAATCAGAGCCTTGAGGTGTGCTGGCTTTATTCTCAAAACATGAAGCCAAGAAACACATCCACGAACACACACATACACACACAATTTTGAAATCTATTTCAGAAAACAAACCCAGAGAGCACAGGAGAGGTAAAGCAAGCAAGTTTCCTGAAACGAGACAGTTACAAGAAGCTATTTTAGATTCACAGATGTATGTACATGTGTGTGTGCTGACATACCTGTGGGTCCATGGCCGTCCTTGGCAGAAAAGTTGCCCATACTGCAGTAATAGAGTTGCCACAGATGCAGCCCTGCAGGTGCTTGTTGCTTTTTCACTCAGGCCACAACCAAGTGGCACTGTGGAGGTGACACACACACACACACACACACACACACACACAAAGATGATGGATGACGTTGTGCACGTATGCACTGTTATCCAGCTGAGAGATAATTCAGTGACTGCAGGTCTGAACACAACCAACCCTGATTCCCCAAAGATCCGTCACAGCCCATGTTGCTCATTTGGATGCTAAGAAAATCAGTGTGTACACACAATGAGAGCTGAAGCAGTGAGGCAGAACAGCTCGGCGTGACCACATGTGCCAAAATGATGGCACGTCAGGTTTAAAAACGCATGTGAGGGAGTAGGAGCTTTTCAACATGAGAAATGCGCCAAAAGGAGCGGCGTTTTACGCGCCATCGACACAACAAAACTAATCCGAATTGTCAAAACTAAAGCGATATATACTGATAAAAAGCCTTAAAATCGACTTGTTCTAAAAACACGCACTTTTTTACGCGCAATTAAAACTTTTACACCGGAGCAGCAAAATCCGCGCAAACGATGTTGAGAAAAGTTGAAGTACTTTTTCTTTATCGCGTTAAATCTCATACTTTTAACCTGAAGAGAAACTTTGTGACTTTTTACAAAAAGCAAAAAAAGTTCATACAAACCGATGAAAGCAGAGAAATAAGTCCCAGAGTTTATCCTGAACTCCTCTTGTGTTCGCTGTGCTTCCTCCAGCGCTGCTTCCACCGAGCGCACTGCTCTGGCGTCTCTTCACTGACGAGGACAGTGGAGGACGGTGCTGCGGGGACGCAACAGCGTTTCCTGTTCACTAAATTTAATCAATGCAACATTTGACAGCTGGAGGCGAAAAAAAGCCATTAAGCAGATAAACACTTGTTTTTAATCCACACAGGAAGGAAAGGGGGACAGAAAACACTCCCCACGACAGTGAGGAGGACGTGTCCACTGGAGGGCACAGTCAGACTGAGAGGAAAAACCTGTTGCCACTTATCTCCTGAGTTAATCTCACAGGCTGATGACCCACTGACCCACTGTAGCACACAGATCCATACTTTTCATTCCCTTAACTTTAAATCTGTTTACTTTTTTTTTTTTTGTTTAACCATAAATGATCACAACAGAAAGATCAAAACTTTTTTATTCCTTAAATTTAATCTAAATTTAAATATGTTTACAGTTTTACTATAAAAGACCATCTTGCCCAATTGTTGCAGGATAAAAACACTTCACCCTGCTGTCTCTGCAACATTACACAATCAACTGAAAGCTAATAATTAATTTGCTCATCAGCACTTAAATACTAAGTAAAATTTTATCCCTATGACTTTTTATTGTGACTTCATTGTAGGTTACTTGAAGAAATCTGGTTGGAGTTCTAGTCATCTTTGCAAAGCTCTTAACCTCTTGACTTCACACAAATGAATAGTAACACTTACTGTGTCTGTACATTGTCTGTGTAATGAAGTCTACACCATCAGTTAGTATCTGGTCCCTGCCTTTCAGATGAACCTGCTCCAGTCAAAATATTAGGATGTTATTTGCTTAACATTAACTTAAATCATAAAATATAATTAAAAAAAAAAAACATGTTTTTATAAATCCTACGAATGTGCAAGCAGTTGGATTTGTAGTAGGAAGTCACTTGGCCTTTTCCTTTTTGGGACATTTTTCAGCCTCATAATTATGTAATAATAATCAACATCAACCCTATTGCAAAGTGTTTAACCAGGATATTTTGATCACACTTTAAAAAGCACAAACTGCTTCAGGTAACAGCTTGGATGTGGAAGTCACTCCTGTGTTCGTCTAATCCTTTATGAGGTAACGTGGCTCTAAATTAGTTCTAGGGCACAGTCATTTTCTCTGATGTCTCAATATGTGGATTCTAGATTCTACACAGCTGAATGATTAAGCTGCTACAAAAAAAGGGCGTGAATTGCAACATGACTAAGAACACATTTGTTTCTTAAAACAAAAAGGACAACTTCATCACAAAGCAATAAACACATACGAGACCCCTAGGTGTGACTAAAGTGCAACAGCAGAACAATGTTTTTGCCAAATGCTTTTATTTCATAAATATCTCTCTACATCTTTTGATTAAATATTAATTACATTTTACTAAACTGAACAAATCTTTCCCCTAATGGACATGGCTAAACTCAAGTTTGTAGACCTCTATGAATTGTAACGGATGAGTGTTAATGTGAGAAACGCACAGCAAACAGAGGAACATTGTGCTTTCACACATTCTCTGCATTTCATTCCGACAGCAAACATGTTTTCAGATATTCCCTCTCTCTCTGTCTCTCTCTGTCTCTGTCTCTCTCTCTCTCAGTGCTCGTTCTTGGCAGTTCTCCCTCATAAACTGTACAATGCTGAGTGAAACAGGAAGTTTGCTGCAGTGAGGAGACAAGCTCTCCTTCACTCTCTGAGTGAGATCAATAGGTTTTCACAGTGCTCTGTGCTCACTGTGCAACACTGCAGTATAGAGAAAATTCATCAAAAGCAGCCAGGTGCATTACACAGCCTCCAACCCCTACCCACATCGATTTCACACTCATGGGAGTGCGATGCTCGGACATGGCTATAAAACGCATCAGGTGTCAGCATGTCAAATACTTTCAGTCTTGGACTTTAAAGCAGGTAAAGACCGTGTTGAATCTTAATATGCTCCAAAAGCAACAATTTAGCCTCTATTTTTCCCTCAGGTGTATAAACCAGGAGAGTATCCTGTTGTTTGGAGACAATCATAAACCCATTATGACCATGTTTGTTGGCGTCAGTCTCAGTCCAGAGTAAGGTGACCTGTTGTTCAGTGTCTGATGCCAGTTGGAGCCATTAGTCCCCTTCACTGAGTGGATTATGACAATTTTGTCGGTGACCTACTGCACTAGCATTCTGGATCCGTGCTACTGGGACTCTAAAAACTCCCATTCTGCAACAACTAGATGCTGGTCCAATTTGGCAGACAGACAAAGATGGCTCTTCAGCAATGGAAAAATGGATTACAAGGTCTGGCTGACCTCTAAGGGACGAATAACTCAACTTTCCCACCACCCTTATTTTTTCACAACTTTCTATAATAAACTGGTAAAAAACTTCCTCCTATTGTCTGTTTACGTGGAAATAAAACTCTCTTTTATGACTCGGCATCGTCATTATATCAGGTTCGCTAGATGTCAACAGATCCAGACTCAGACTTTAAAGACATTAGAGATCCTGTGTAGTCCATAAGGCACAGCACACGTTCTCAACCACACTCAGCGTCTCGCCAAATATTACATCCTTTTTCACTGCCAGATTTTTTGGTGTAAACACAAATGGAAACATAATTTTTACTCATCTATAAATCAATGTATGACAGTGGGAAAAATGGTGGACACCGCAGGGGGAACGGCACAAAATTGGCATGCACAAGAACTGTCTGCCTTTCATGGGTCTTTGTCTGTCTAATACCAGATTAGGTTAATGAGTGTGTGTGCCAGGAATGATTTTCCACCTGTGTTAATCCCCACTGAGGACACAGGATGATCTGGGAGAAATCACCACACTACCTTGCCCACCTGTGTCTGAGCTGGGTAAATAAAGAGTTGTACATCAACAAGGTGTATTTGTGCATGTGTTGTTTACCTGACGCAAGTCTTCATATCAAACGTAAATAAACTAAAAAAAGAAGAAAAAAAAAAAGAAAGAAAGATGTTTTATATCCACAGAAGTGTCCTGCCACTCTTCCCACCACCTTCACCACACTCTCAGACAACATAATTTTCTGAAAACATCACAGATTTATCCGTAACCTGTCTTCTGACACTTTTTGCTGATTGACAGCCAACGTCCAGACCGCACCAGAAAATGCCAAAGCTTCTTGATAGATGGCACCTGCTTGTCCTCAGAGGAAATCAGTTGAAATCATGGGTAGAGATGGGCCGCTCAAGCACTTACGCATGGCCGTCTGCCTAGGAAAGGGTGGTGGTAAGGGGATACAAGGAAAGGGTTGCCAACCATCTGTGTACAGACAGGCACTGCCAAGCATCAGTCACTTATTATACCAAGTTCAAAAAGACTCAGAATTTCTCCAAATTAAACATGTTAGCTCATTCAAGGCATATTCAACAACAGTTTTTGCGATGTTCCAGCATCATTACACACTCATCCAGTTATTCACATTGCTTTGTGCATTACAAACTCTAATATTATTGGCTAAATGATACAATCCAGTAGAACTTAAAATATTTGTATATGTGGTGATCTACTTAAGAGTGTTTTTATATTACTATAAGATGTCACGTCCAACGTCCTGCTAACAAACAGGTTCAGTCAGAAATCGTCACTTGTACATCTACAGAGAGCACATGGGCCACAGTAATGCAATGGGCCAGCATAGCTGCAATCTGAGAGGTGCCTAAGTGTCGTTTCTGAAACTCAACCATTGACGTCGGCCAACCTAAATCCATAACCCAGAATCATAAGTTATTTTATGGGAACTTTCTCGCCCACAAAGGAGGGAGGCGGAATCTCCAGGCAGGTGCTGGTCTGGTGTGTTATATCCAGCAGCGGGGCTCTATGGGACACTGTGCCTGCCATGTTGGCATCAGCGTGTGTGCCAGCCCATTCCAGCACACGGGCAGAGGGCTGGTGGTGGAGGGCCAACTGCTTGGAGCTGTAGCCACACATCCCGATCCCCACGGCCCCCAGCAGCATCGCCACGCCGGGCACGGTCCTCTCAGCTTGCTGGGATAAAGTCACATTATGGTAGGCCTGGGTCTGAAAGTAGATAGAAGTGGAGAGTGAGACATGATCAGGGGAGTGCTGCATTATTTTAGAATAAACGTGAAAGACAAGTGAATTGTCACAGGCAATTGAAACAGTCCAGAAGTAACACAACTAGCTTTCCAAGGAGTGATGAAAGAGTTTGAGATCAATATTAGCTCTATAGACCACAGCATAAGAAGACAAAATACCTTAGAGCCCTTTTTCACAACAACTGTCTGCATCAGCTGAGTGAACCACAATATGCTCACCTCATCCAACCCTCCCACCAATGCCCAAGAGATTAAAAACCCATCATCTCTCATTTACCAAATCGCGCTGTGTCTCTTTTGACAAACAAACAGCTCGTCTATTTTTGCGACATGGGCAATTTCCTCCACGGGCACTTGACAATTATGAAGAGCATAGAAGAGCAAATAATAGAAACTTCATAGTTTCTAATGGAGCTGTGTCACAGGCAGTTAAGAAGCCATTCCTGTAGCTCACTCATCCAGTTCCCATTACCATTTACAATGCAACCAACTGTCACAGGCTTGGATTTCTCCACTGTTTGTGGTAAACGCCACAAAAATACCTGATTGTGTTCTGTGAGCTGAAACAAAAACACATCCTGTAATTACTGAGGCAGCAGCTGGGATGGCATGTATATAATATGCTAGTGTGCTGTATCTCATCATTTTGTCACAGCTGAATCAGAAGAGACAATCAACTGAGAAGAAAATAGCTCTACCTACGTACCCATAAAGCCAAGACCTTACAAACATTAATTACATCAATGGCTGTTTTCCGAACTGTTACTTTATCTGCTTCTTTTCTTTTTCTTCTCACAGCACCATGCAACCTCGACTTCAAATCCAAGATATTACAAGGGCTTTCTGTTCTTTTCTTTTAAAGGTCTTAAATCAAAACAAACTGCCCGCTGCAGATAAATTGCAATAAAGTTCAATCCACTGCAGGCAAGTTGTAACGACTCAGCACTTTACACCTCGAGTATCCACTAGTGCAGACAGCTTTAGTGTCACTACATATCTGACACTAAAAGCCACAGCACATGAAATTATGCTGCGGATAGTTAGGTGATTGTCATTAAAACATTTTTTTTAAACTTCTCACCTGCAGCAACCTGATGTAGCCCGGAGTCAGTCTTGGGAGTCTGAAAAACATTTTGGAGCTTTCCACGATTGATCAGCTGAAGGCCAGATGATAGTAGGTTCTTCCTTTCTCAAGCTCCTCTCCCTGGACTCCCAGGGGATGGGGAAACCCAGTGACTGATGGTCTGTCTGGGTAAACGTGTGCTCTACTACCTGATGCAGCACAGCCTGGTCAAGCCTTTTTAATGACCTGTCTTTACATAAGAGGCAGACTGCAGGTAGTGCGCCTAAGGGGATTACAGGAGCTGGCACACAGAGACAAAGAAGCCAGTCTCAACGGAAGAAAGGTCAACCAGAATGCCTGCGTGATGATTAAGCATTTAAGAGGAAGTGGAGTCACTGAAATAAGATTATCATACTTTAATACACACTGTTGTACACAATAGTGTTGTTGTAATTGATAACTTAAAGCAAACTGTAGTTATCCACCTATTTATCAAATTCGATGTCTTATTGTGGAGTTAATTGTATTAAGCACATTACATTACATTACATTAAGCATTTTCTATTCTATCTGTTACGCATTTGCACCAGCGTGATAAATATTGGACTCTTAGTAATTGTCCGAGGCCATTTTAAACATTTTGTTGTCTGCCCAGAACATTTTCAGGCTTTTGATGTAAATTTTCATCTTGTTCACAGCGAGCATGACACGAAAACAAAGTAGAAATTGATAAATGAGAATATAACCAGGTAGATGGGAGGCTCATTAGCATCAAGTGTAAATTGTTTCTGACTTCAGCAGTTCCTTAATAGCCTTATACAGAAAGCCCAAATCATTTGAAGTTGGATCAACTACAACTCATTTGGATCTCGTCATGTGGGTTGATTTGGATGTTTTCCTGTTGTTGCAGAGAAAGGCTTCTCCTGCCATGCCAGCAAATTTGTTTTAACTTTAATATCCGCCCTGGCCTTGGGGTCCTGCGCTTAGAGGGAGGTCTTATAATGAGGTATCTGTGCAGATAACGTCTCTCTCAGTGAACGAGAGGAATTGTCTTCACCGAGGACAGCCAGCGATGACCTTCTTCTCATCTCTGGTAATAGGACCCAATTCTGTCTCCCAACTCATGCATCCATGAATAATCTCAAACTCTGGCAGTAATACTGCAAAGTCGACATGATGCCTCTGCAACTCATAAGGCTCACTGGGTCTGTCAAGCGAAACTGCGGTTTTCACATTGTCATTTCATGCATTGTTATTCTAAAAATACCAATTATAACCTATTTAGTGGATCATTGGAGGTATTACAGTTCATCCTGATGTACCAAATGTAATGGCAATCCATCCACAAGTTATTGAGACCTTTTTTTCAACACTACAAAATCTGTCTGTGGAGCAGTAGGGATGCAGCATTTGGGGATCATTTATGTGAAATATTTGTCACAAAAGTTGGAAATCTTCATCAAATATCACCAAAGATGGGCTAACCAATGCACATACATTTACTAGATTACTGGGAACTACAAATCATCATCATGCTATGTTATGTAAGCAAGAGGGACAATGTGATTTGTCTACAAAACGAGCCCATGAACGTCTCAGACGTGGCCCCTGCTGTGTCCGTCCATGACTGGAGGCCACAGATGGCTGACCTCATGGTATTTTTACATCGCTATAAAAATACACATACCCTTCAAAGTGTTATAGTGTACAATATAACATGCTGGTTTCTATTGTTGCCTCCCATTTCTGGGAAGACAACAGTTCCTCTGAAGCTAAAAAATGGCAAACAGCTCTCACACAGGTCATCACAATGGTACCATCAAGCTGAGATAAGTCTCTCTTCCTGATCTCACCTTCTGGCATTGAGCGGTGGGTAAATGTATTAGAATAGATTACCTGAGTTCTAGAAAGGTAATGTGATGCAGAAGGTTAAGCTACCGACTCCCTGGGTGGTACTGGAACCCAAGGTCCATCGACAGCACAATAGTTTGCTATTTTGAGCGTACAATTAGATAACAGCAACAAGGGGTTATGGGAATAAAGCAGAGGGTCGAGTAATTGTTCTAACTTTCATCGTCCAGGCTTAAATAATGAATATTTGGGAAGAAAACATTACCGTCACCTCTCTGTAGACCAACAATTAATGATGCGTCAGATGAAACTGTAACTTCAAAAGGGCACATGTAATAGTAACGTGGTCAAAAACCAATCGGTGGGAACTGTACTGTAGATAATTGAGGTGCGATGAGGTTAACTGGCTGAGTTTAAATGTCATAACATCTGTAAACACACTGGTGCTCAGGCAGAGTTGACATTTACTTCTCTGGCAATTTGGAGGTTGGATGAGGAGGTGTGAGTGTGATGTTAATACCAATTAAATGTTTGATTAATTTGACCTACATGAAAAACAACTCGGAACAAACAGAAAGGTAAACAAAGGCTTGGTTGATAATGACAACTTCAAGTTTACTCATAGTGTGCGGACTAGAAGATTAATTTGCCTGAAGGGATCAATGAAGATATGATTCTAATTTTAGCTGGAGTTGCAAAACTCACGATTCACCTAATTTATTGTCCTCTTGGCATAAAAATTATTACACAAAGTCATAGCAGCAAAATAAATTTAATAAAAAAAACTGTTTTTACTTTTGAGAAGAAAATGTACAAAATCTAGTGGCAGACACCTTCCTTCAGTAGCATCTGTGCCTTAATGTGACTGACAGTCACATTGGTGTGTTGTAGAAAGCTCTGTCGTCTTGTTTCTCTGCATGGGAAGAATGTCTGTGATCCAGTATTGGAACAGCAAAATCACTGCAGCAGTTTCCTCTAAAACACAGAGAGACAGAGAGAAACATTTTCAGTCACTGTGGAGACTGCTGACAACACAATACCACACATACAGTTGGTTTGTCACCAAAGAGACTTATTTACTGTTGTGTTTTTGCACTGGAATCAAAATCTCCTTCCTACCTCTCTGCATGTTGACATCTAATCAAACATATCTTTCTCCCACACAAGACAGATTTTTTCTTTTTTTTTTTTTTTTTGAAACTTATTCTTTAAAAGTTTGAGTTCAATTTAGTCAGTGCAGAAAATGAAATAGACAGCGTAAAGGGAAGCAGTCAAGCCAGTGTCATTCATGAGTGAATATCCTGGGTGCAGTAAAATATCCTCAAAGGAAATGTTCTTCAGACCTGCTCCTGCAGTCAATTGATTGTCACGGCGAGGGTAGATAGAGTGAGGAGAGCTTTGGTGAATTCAACTTAAAGGACTTTCAAAGCATTACTTCTACACAAGCACATGGGTATGCTCCTGCATGCCAGTGGATGTGGATTAAATTGAAAGGTGTTGAAAAGGTGCTTCTGTGCTGCTGAACGAGCGAGTGGTGGATCCAACCATCGCTTTGTTTACAAGACGAGGCTTTAATATGTCATCTATGGGGTGCTTGCTGGCTAGCATGCTTGAGAACTGGAGGAGACAAAAAAAGAAGTGATGGAGCCACTGTTCACTGCTGTAGACAGCTCTTGATGGCTGTTAATACTAATATTCACTATGTCGATGTGAATAATGTATAAATAATAGTGTAAATAATAGAAGTAGTAATATAAATAATAAAAGTAGTCTCATATACTTCAAGTATCAAATGATGGAAAACCTACAAAAAGATAAACAAGTATTTCTCTGCTCTGACACAATTAACTCATAAGGTCACATTCAAAAAAGAAACATTTGAAAACTGAAGAATGACTACATGATACAATATGAAGTGGAGGTTGAATTTCTGGCAGATGTAGATCAGGCGCATGGAGTGATACATGACTGTGGGTGTTGCTCGCACGATCACGAACAAAGTCATTTTGAGGCCACAGACATATCTGTAGCCTCAAAATGACTTTTGTCTCCGTCGCCAAGACAACACTGTAAAAAAAAAATGTGTTTGCTATCGTGCAAGCAACACCCACAGTCCTGTCACTCTATGTGCCTGATCTTCATGTAGCTCTGTCTCACTGTTGTCCTCGCTCACATACACTTGTGTGTGAGAGTGTGTATATGCGTGTGTGACAACAGCAAAGTCCCTACTGATCCTATTATGCAGCCACCTAGCCAGTCATGCAAATAAACACAGACAGGTGAAAATGTGTCTATCTGGGGACATGAGATGTTTTGGTATTGACAGAGTTAAAACAAGCTGAAACATGTTATTTAACTTAGCGGCGTGTGACATGTAGTACGGACAAGACCGGGTCTAGTTCTGCACATCAGGGGCAGGTACATGCAGGTAAAGGCTGGCGAAGACAAGTAAGGGCAGGTATACTCAGGTGACCAATAACTACTAGTGTAATGGGAGGCAAGCACTGACAGACAGAGGCAAGTATAAACCTGCAGGGACAGGTCAGTGTGGTGCCTGGGGCCGATCTGTGCAGGAGGAGGCCGAAGCAGACAAGATGTATCTTTGTAACAAATACAATTTAACAGACAATACAATTTAAATATTTGATGTTTTGACGGAACCGTGCACTTTCCAGTTTACCTGCAGACATGCAAGAGTCGTTACGGAGCTCCTTCAACGCCTTTTCCAGTTTATTTGTCTCTTTCTGTTGGACAAAGACCTTGAGACGATAGAGCTTCTCCAGGACGGAGTTTGGCTTGCATCCGCTGGATATGTGGCTCAGAAGGTCATCCACTGTGCCAGACTGGAGAGGAAGCTTGTCCGCCCGCAATGAGGCTGTACGAACATAATGGAACACAGGGGTGGTCGGTTAATTAAAAGCAGTAACGTCATAATTTACTATTTTACATAATACTGGGGTCACTCTGTGTCAAGAGCAGATAGGGTCATTAAAACACTGTTTTAGAGTTTGTTCAAACCTTTTACATCTCATGAATACTCCTAAAACGAAGGCCTGTAAAATATTTGTTTAAACCTTGTTTTTTATATTTTTATCCCTTGATATTGTTTCATTATTGTAGCTTAGAACCCACATATTCATAGACTCACTGAACTTTGGTGGATGGAAATGAAACATGTTCCCTGTATGACTGAACCTACAAGCAATGACGTCTTTGTGACCTTAAATCTACTTAAAACTGCTGTGCACTGTGACTACTTTCCTGTCTGATCTGACATGGAATCAGCCGTTAGCCAACTTGAGCTGACGAAATGAGAAATCTGCCTTTACATTACAAGCAGTGAAAGTTCAAACACATTTGTGCCTACACTAGACCTAACTGTCTAGACACAATGTCATCAAAATCGAAAAAAAAATACATTACTTGTGTAAATATTTTATATCTGTATATATCATATATTTGTCTAAAGCAGATTAGGTGAATCACCTACCTGCAGTCTCACTATTTATTATTAATCTCTCTCATTTACATGGCAGCTACAGCAGGTGCCAAGGACTGAGGAACTTGTTTTTTCCTTGTTTTGCACACTGGTCAGGGCCTAATCTTCTTCTGCATCTTAATGAAGTTATTTCTCTCGCTGAGTCAAAAACTTTGATTTAAAACTCAGTGACCGAAGAGAGCAATTGCTTTCTGTAAGCTCGATTTTGTGTTGACAGTCTGCTGCAAATAATCCCTATATTAACATAATTTATTTTGTAACTGTCTACAGTGTCTGGGATGTGGAAACTTTTGTATTAGTGACCTATCTTGATTTGATTTCCTTTAAGAGTTTCTTTTGAAATAGATGTTGCAGAAGGAGTCAGCCTTAGATTTAATAGTGACACTAGAAACACTAGAAGATGTAAAACAAAGAGCAAAAAAAATCTTGATCTAAAAAAGCAAAACAGCCTCTGCTCACTACTTACAATCTGACATATACATTTCCAGTGTTGTCTTGAGGAAGTCTGACACCTCAGCAGCTCTCCTCTTGTTATTCAACTCCTCCTCCCCCTCCTCTCCCTCTTTCCCCCCATCTTTTTGGTATGTGAACTCCAATGCAGCAGCTCGCGGCATCACACCCATAGAGAGCAGCTTCTCTTTGTGCCGCTTCTTCTTCAGTTTCCTTTTCTTGTTCTTGCTGATCTGCTCTCTTCCTTCATCCACAGGTGTCTGACCCGGAGCTGCACCATCTGGCCCAGAGTCTTGCTGAAGAACTGGTTTCTTTTTCCTTCTTCTCCTTTTTCGTTTGTGTCCTTCTTGCTCCTCCTCTTGGTCTAGTTCTTCGTTGCTCTCATGGACACTTTCTTCTGTGGGAAACAAGATTGTACCATTTCAGTTTCGATTAGTTTCAAAACGTTAAACTTAATCCATTAGAGTCTCTGTGTGCCACTCTACTCGTGTGTGGTCTGAATCAGAATTGAAAAAAGTCAGATTCTTGTGTTCACATTGTTAAAGGAACACATTCAGCTTGAGAACCTGGAATTAAACCATTAGGAGGTTAGGTTTCCACTCATGTACAACAATTTGGCATAGTGGGCTAAGAGACTGCAGGATTCCTCTAGCCAATCACTGCACCATCTGATACCACTAATTAGATATTCTGCCTTTTTCACTGATTGCATTCTAATCAGAGAAATCAGCTTATGTGATCTTGTGTGGACTGAAAAGAAACCTGCTGGATTTTGGCTTTACATGAGATGAACCTGACACCACAGGCAGTTAAAAAAGATGCAGTACTACAAGTATATATATATATATATATATATATATATATATATATATATATATGGTCTTTTAAATTTACTTTATAATGATCATGTAAAATGAAATCTATGCCTCCCACACTGCTTGTAAACTTCCTTAATTGTGCATTGCTCACTTTGCCTGACGAAAGATGGAATAAAGTAGCTGATTGCTCAAGTTATGCAGTAGTTTTTCAATGTGCGCACACACACACACACACACACACACATGCACGCACACGCTAACACACACTAACCACATCCTCCTACCTTATGGAAATCATCATTAAGGTTCCTGCGGTTCTCTTTTAGCTTTGCAGATTGTTAACTCCTAAAAGTTTTATTACTTCATCAAATCACTTTTATGTAATGTCTTAACAATGTGTATAACTTTAAACTAAACCAGGAGTGACTACAGCGCATGCAGAAACCGGACCTGAGCGGCTCCCTCTCCGTCTCCTCACACCTCCCCTCTCTTCCTCTCTTTAACAACTCAAGGAGCATTTGGATGTGAAAGAAACCAGGTGTTATCAAATTCTTGGAGACCTGATCACAACAGTGAGCACAAGACTTTGGCTCGTAGCCAGAGTGGACAGTAGCTGAGGATGTGGCAGAGCACTGGTTACAACAGTGGTGAAGCAGCTTCATCCAAAAAAAGGCTGGAGTGACAAACATAATCCTTTACAGCATCATGCGTCTATATACGCATCGATTTAGAACTTGCTGTGATTTTGTTCTGCGTATGGTAGACAGTCCCACTGCCATCTGGGGAGCTCAGCTGAGTCACATCCTTTACAGATACAGATCACATCCTTTACAAATACGCAAACTTTATGGAGGCTTCTTGTTAATTCCATCCTTTTGTTCCAAATTAAAAACGTCTAAACAGTGTCTTGTGTCAACATGTTGCTCAGCACAGAGAAACCTCTAAATGAACTGAATATCCACACCTCTCACTATGTGGAACACCTGTACACCTGCATATTCATGCAGTTATCCAATAATGAAATTATGCAGATACAGTTCAAGTGCTTCAGTTAACACGTGAAAAAAAACATGATCCCACTGTTTTTGACTGTGGTGTGATTATCAATGCCAGATGGGTTGGTTTGAGGTTTTCTGAAACTGCTAGGATTTTCACACACAACACCACAGGAGTTCACTCAGAATGGTGAGAAAAACAAAAAAACATTCAGTGAGCAGCAGTTCTGAAAACAGAAAAACACCTTACTGATGATGAGCGGTTAGAAGGGAATAGTGAGACCAGTTGCAACTGACAGAAAGGCTACAGTAACACAGATAATAATGACTCTTTACAACTGTAGTGAGCACACTGCACCCTCAGGCAGATGGACTCAAACTGTGAAAGATAACGTGAGGTTCCCCTCCTGTCAGCCAAGAACAGAAATTTGAAGCTGCAGTGGGCACAGGCTCACCGAAACTGGAAAGCTAAAGACCGAAAAATTCAGCCTGGTCTAATGATACTGGATTTCGGCTGAGACACGCAGATGGTTGGGTCAGAAATTGGCTTCAACAGCACAACACAATGGGCCCAACCTACCACATGTCAACAGTCCAGGCTTATGGTGGAGATTTTTTTTTAATTTTTGCACTCTTAGGCCTCCTTAATAACAATTAATCATGGTTTAAATGTCACAGCCTATCTGAGTGTTGTTGCCGACCATGTGTGACACTTTATGGTCCCAATTTATCATCCTCTAATGGCTATTTCCAACATGATGACGCACCATGACACAAAAAAAAAAAAATATCTGAAACTTTTTCTTGACAATAACAATGACTTCGGTGCCCTCTCCTGTCACCTCATCTGAACCATATTAATGTTTCCATCACCTTGTGGAAGTGTGGCTGTTTTGTTTTTGTTAAGTGGAGGCCAGTAATGTTGATCTTAATGAAATGCTCAACAAGGGTATTTGATAGAACAGAGTAAAATACCAAAATAAGAAGTACGTCTTGGCTCAGAGACAGTAATGTGCTCTTTGTAAGTTCTTCTTGTCAAACAAATGCTATAAACTGTAACCTACAGCATTTACAGGTAAACAAAAAATATGGAAAATAATGAACTCCTTTAGATTAGTTACATTTCCATCATATTGGCAAGTAAAAGTAAAGACTGGACGGGAACAGCATAGATCCAGTGTGGAGACATGATTGGTAAATGATGATTAACCTTGAAGCATCCTGATTCACTCTTAATTCATTATTTATTAAAACTATATCACAGCAACCAGTTACTGTTGTATTGCTTCTATCATATTTATAGTTGTATTATCAAAAATCCTTTATAAGGCCTGAATCAATATGACCTCAAACAGCACTCTGGATTGCAATTTCCATCAAGGCTCACTGCCCGCTAAATCAAGAATATCTTCAATTAAAGACTGTTAGGCTGCTGAGTTCAATTAATCAAACGAAACCTCATCATTTATTCTAGTCAGTACCTTGGAATGCTGGACTCTGTGAGCCAACAAATCTCTTTTATTTCACTGAGGTAAAGCAGAAGTCTTTCAGGTTGATCGAGGTCTGCATTAAGGAAGATGAGTACAGGGATATAGGATTTTGTTTCTTTCACAGCCAGGTCATCTAATTGGTTCATAAAAATAAACAAAATGATGCATCTCGCTTTCCAAACGTGACTAATCCATGTAACAAATTGCCAGCCAAGTTTACACATCATAGGTCAAGAACATTTCCGTTTGACATTAACGTCAGCTCACAATTTAGCCTCACAGATGGCATCAACAAGGGCCCGGGATACACACACTTACCCTGACAAACAACATATTTAATAGTGTTCAAAGTAAAAAAAAAAAAATCAGCCAAGCTCAAACACCATCTGCACTGCATTCAAGTTCTCCTCAGTCCAGAAGCACAATTGATTATCACTGTCTGTTTCCCTTAACTAAAATGGCAAAGACAATCAAAAAAAGTGACTTTAATACTACAGAGAGCCAACCTGGAGAAACCCCATGCCATAAATCTCTCTAAACTTTATGGTCCATGGCGCGAGTCTGTAAATGTAAGATTATGGTCGACTTACCAGCTGGGTCCTCGGCACTATTTATGCTTTCTAGATGGAGGAGTGTGACAGATTTCTCTGACTGTGCCTTGTAGTCTGCTGGGGGAGGTAGGACTGTGTACATCCGCCTGGGTGTGTTGGCTGCTGTCTGTGCCTGCCTCGCATCTACTGAGACAGATGTGGCAAATAAAAAAAGATAGTAAAACTTAATGTTAAAAGCTGTTTAGAGCAGGGGAGACGCAGCAGTTCTGTATGCATGGGGTGCTGTTTCTTTTTTAAGCAGCAAGTTTCTGATCTTACCAGCAGCAGTGTCTTCTTGTGAGGAGGCTTTTCTTTTCACATAAGTTTTCTTGGATAGAGCCTGTGCAATGTGTGGCGGACTCGGTTGTTTCTCTACCTTAGGAGCTGCCGGGTAAAGCCTCTGGAGTACTTTTGACTGAAACACTAGATGACACAAGAAACATGACAGACACAGATATGACATCACCTGTTAAACACATGCAATTGTATTGTGAGAGACTGGACTTGTTATAAAAAATGAAGTGAATCACAAACTATGAATAGAAATACACAAACAATGCAGTTAAATGCAATGTGTTATAGGGTTTGATTGTACAAGTTACAACAACCTTGTATATGTGTAGAATAGAAGATTAAGTCAAAAAGGCAAACAACACACGAAAGAAGTAAGGCTTATGGATTGTGTGTCATGTTGGGGCTATTAAAGTAGTATACTTTACTAATGGTAGAAGCATTGCACTCTGACGACTGGAAAAATGCCAAAACACTCATTTCAAGTTGGATGTTTTGCCCAAACAACTTGTATATTATGCAACAATGCATAATTCATCTTTCAAAAATGATCAATACGTTTAGCAGAATCTTATTAGGGAGAGATGTACCCCTTCATATAAACTTATACAGGTTGAGTATACTGCGTATATTTAACGAAAATGTAAGCACAACAGTGTAAAAACAATCAGCTGTGTGTTTTAATGGTTGCCATTTCATAAACAGCTGTGCACGTGCATTTGTTTACAGCAAAACTTCTAAGCTACTTGACACGAGCCAGAGTTAGCTCCGTTAGCTACCTAGCTACAAACAAAGTAGCCCGAGTTTTACATTGATTTCGGTAATACTGTAGACGACACTGACAATCCTCACCTTCTCTCCTTTGTGTCATGTCGGCATGTGTTGCTGTCTGGGTGCGAATAAGGAGCAAATACGGATGCTACAGAGGCTAGGTAGCTATGGGTAAAATGCTATCAAGCTAGCACGCATGCTAGCGTTTGGTAAAATGAACCGACTCCATGCCGGGGAAGTGCTTATATCTGACACGCAGGTAAAGTACGATAGTTAATAGTTGCAACTCCGTGTGTTAAGACATAATTAGCGCTGGTTTAAATGAATCCAACTACCTAACTAAAGTGCAGTAACGTGCAGACTACCACGACCATACTCTCTATCAACTAAGCGACAGAGCTGACAGCGAGGGGTTGGACCTAAGGAGACAAGTGTGCTGCGCCAATTTACGTTCAAAATTATGACAATTTTAAGTGTACGTGGTTGTCAAAAAAGATCTGTGTGGGTTATATCATGAATTAATATATTGGCTGAATCTCTGGTGTTCATTCTTCAATTCGGCACATTAATAGACACTATTTAATGTATTATACAGAGTATAACATAGTTTTGCCTGGTCACTGTATATTGTAATGTAACTTTAGATTCCCCCAAAGTCATTTATTCTGTGATTAAGTGTAGAACGAATTAAAACGGTGCCCTCTGGTTCTTCAGAAAACAGATCTTGAGTAAGTTAAGTTGTCGTGTTAAATTTCAATCTAAATTTGCCCACTTTCTCTCATGAAGTGTGATGCACCAGGCTAGAGCTCCCCATGTGTTTAGATCCCGTAATAACAGCGGTTTTGGGCGTGCGCACACCAAGCCAGCTGTAGGACGGGCTGGGAGCGAGATGTGAATACTAAACAGGCTCCTCATGGTTCAGCATCAGCACCGGGCAGAGTGAGGATTTGCGCACCCTCCAAACTTGGCCTGGGACCTCAGCATGTGAACGGGCTTTGCAGAAGGAGGATCCACCTAGAATGTCAGCTCTGAAGAAGGTAACCTCCCCTCTCTCTTTTATTTTTAATCCTAAATATTTGACTAAAAACGACAGCATGAGCAGGATTCAAACATTTATTTATTATTTTCTCATCTTACTGTAAATGAAAAAGATATATGCAGCAGAGGGAAAATGGGCGTGTGAAGCAGTTTGGTTGCAGGATTTTCTTAGTTGTGCAGGGTAATTAGACTTTTAAAGTGTTGGCTTTTTTAAAAAGGAGAAAACAAACCTCTGCATAATTATTTAAACTATATCAAGTGCCAAAATGCGTATTTCTTTGATTATGGTCAGTGATCACATTACATAAGTATACATAAAGTATGATTTTTGCACCACTTTTGCATGTACATGAATTTTGTTCACCACTCACACCGCTTTGACTCATACATGTCATACCTGCACTTACATTTGTCCCTGAGGAGACTTGGTTGAAGAGTGTTTCAGGCAGAAAAAAAGCTCTTTTAGCACAATGTTAATTTCTTAAAAGGATGCTATGTCAAGATTGAGCTGCCCTAGACTCCCCCTTGTTGTACTCTGTCCCATCATATTGTATGTACCGTGCCGACTGTAGTCTCTGTGGGTGGGTGAGCATCACTGGCTGTATCTAGCAGAGTGCAAGCCCAGTGCTGGCAGACTTGAATGAGAGCGAAGCTCCTTACACCTTAACAAAAGAAGACATTGGATGAGTTGTAGATTTTGTACCAAGAGAACAGCGCATGCACAATTCTTACAAATCCTCTGATTAATCAAGTAGAGAGACTTGTACTCATGTGAATAGGTAATTGTTGCTGTGGTGAAAGAAACAAGCCTCTTTTATTGTTAGGGATGTTGCAAGATTAGAAAATGTTTTAACTGCGTGTTTGTGCAAAAACCTTGTCATCACTGTCAGTTGTACTCCGACACATTGTGTTGTTTAAGATTGAGTGCAATTGCAAGTATTGATGTCTCAGCTTCAATAGATTCCCATGATTGAGCAATACAAAAAGAAGGGAAGTTGTATAGAATGCATGTTTCAGCACTGCAGCCGAATCCACAGCAAATACACAGTACTCAGCACACACTGTGAGTGACAAAGTGCTGGCTGCCAGCACTCACATCGTCAGACATCATAATCACAGAGGTGCTAAAAATAGGGAACTAAATTCATTGCAATGCTTTAGAAGCTCAATGGAGTTATTGCTGTTTGCCAGGGCAGCTAGAAGTTTCACCAAGATACTCCTTGATGCTGTATTTGTACCCTGCTCAATAATACAAAAGTCTTTATTTTTAGACAGCAGCGGTCAGCCATTCTTTCTTCAATGACACACAGCTGCTTGGATGAGACTTTAGCATGTGAATTGTAGACTTGAGGCAGTGTGCGTTGCCTTGTAGCAGTCTATACATGGAAACTGCATTTTCTGCCATAGTAACAAGTGTGTTTTACTTCAGGTATTAGTCATGTTCATTCATTATGCAGGTGGGTGGAAGAGCTATAGCGCAATGGTAGTGGCAGAAAACAATCAGGGAGAAATGTAACCACTTGAAATCACTGAGCAAGGAATTGGCAATATCTTTGTGTGTGTGTGGATCTGTGTTTATACTTAACTTGGGTGTGTCAGTGCATATGTAGCCCTATACCTAATAGAGCAAGAAGCTGTGGGTGGACAGGTGGCAGGTGGCAGGTGAGAAATGCATGTCATCTCCAAAAGTCCTTATGTGACTAAAAAATAAATTACTTGTCACTTACCACCTTTGGAGGGGACACAGCTTTCACCTCATCCACATATCCACATCACCACCTCTGCTTTTAACCAGGGGACTAATCAGACTGTCAGTGAAAATGTGATGATTCATATGAGATGAGAAAAAAGGCAATTTCTTTAAATAAAAAGATGAGAGTGTAATTAAAAGCTACCACTTTGTATAAAGAATAATAAAAAAAATCTGATTGGAAACTGACACCATTTCCTCTCAGGGGTACTTTGCAAGTGAAGGTAGCATTTCAGGATATTTCCAATCATGCTGTTAAATTACGTGCATTCACAAGCAAACACACACTTCATGCTCAGGAGAACATAGTCATTGATGAGAAGCTTGTGTGGACTTTTCCTACTTGTCAGTGACATCATAAGTCTCTCAAATCTATTTGAAGATGCATGCCAAACTTGAAATGCTACATTTAGGCGTGTGGTGATGTCATTTTGGTCCATAGAGGGAGAGTGGCAGCAGTGAATGGAGACTGGTCTGACTCAAAGTAAATGTTGAAACATTTAGGAGGCTCTTTTCTTATCTATCCACTCACTGTGACAGATGTGTCTTTGCTTTTTCCCCTTTTCCCTCTACATCTTCACTTAAATACTTCCTCTTACCTAGTCATGCACTCTTATCCACCTTCTTTCTTTCTGCCTCTTGCCTGATCTATATGTTCCCCTCCTTTAATGTCTCTATTCATTCCCTGATGAAACCACCCCATCCCTCTGTGATTGCTTGGCTTCAAGAGAGATATGTATGGGACAGGGCTGTATGAATCTAATAATACACAAGAGCCAAGTTTGAGTACATACAGAATGTGAATCTTTGTGTGTACGTTGCCCTGCACTGCAATGCATTCTCCCAGTGTTTCTGTCAGTGCATAGCACGCCCCATAGCCCTAAGTGAAATGTGACTCATTACAAAGTCCATTAGCAAGCTTGTATACTATACGTAACCCTTCCCCTCCCATCTAATTTCACAGTCATAGATACAGACAGCTTGATTCTTGTTTGTAATATCATCATTTAGTAGCTTTCTGCAGTCAGACTTTCACTACAACAATAGCCATTGAAAGTTGGCACAACCCAGAGACAACTGAATGTTTCTCTTGTCAACTGTATGGCTCTAAAACTCTAACCAGAAACAAAAGTAAATCATCACATTGTTTTAATGGAAATATTAATGCGTCCCCTAAAGCCTACTGTGTTAACACAGTCAACATTTAAAATCTGATACTAATGTAAGTGCAAGCCCTTGTACAATTCAAAGTGTACTCAAGACCTCCCTTGTATAGCATAAGTCCTAATAGTATTACAGTTGGCGAAAGGCCCAGCTCTTTTACAACTGAGTCTTGACCAGACCCTCTAAACCGAGCAATGAATTTGAATATATTAGCTTAATAAAATAGCCCACTCCTAATGACAGAACATCAAGGCAGCTAAATTTTTTGATTGGGGCAGGTGTAAGAGATTTGATTAAGCTCTGGAGAATTACTTAGTGCTTTAATTGCTTAATGTGCTCAAGCTGTTTCACATAAACAGCAGTTATCTTTCTACCACTATTCCCTAGATGTTACAGTTACAGGACTAAAGACCTCACACCTTATGATTTTGCAGTAAAAGTCAAAAATAGGTGGCCTTGGGTGCAATATATGCCTCTGATGCAGTGATTACATTGTTTGGGAGCTTGGTGGTAAAATTATAAATAAAGCATGTGGGACTTCTGTGAGCCCAGCTGTGGGGAGGATATGATATTGATAATGAAATTTGGGGCCAGAGTGCAGAGCTGCTGTAGTTCAAGGAAAACCCTGTACATCATGTTGAGACTAAATCTTTCTTTTATGGTGGTTCCTACGAACAGGAAGGGTTTTTTTTTTTTTTTTTTTTTTTTTTTATATTATTACTTTATTGGTTTATTAACATCTGCACACATTAAGGCAATTTAATACAGACCTGTAATGGATAACTTATGAAACAATTGAATTCAACTGCAGTTTACTATTGAAAAATGTTTGTTTTTTGTAGTTTGTGTGTTCTGTCTATTATGACAATTGCAGGGGTGAGTGCTTCCAGTCCGAACCTTATCTTCTGCTCAATCTGCACACCACTGCATTTGATAGCATAACAGGGTAGGATGGCCCAGGCAGTGCTCTAGGCAGATAGGAAGAGCTTTGAAATGCACTGGAGTGACTCCACTTCCAGTCTATCCTCTCAGATCTCCATTAGCTCACCAAGAGTTGCACTCCAGCCCTCAGCTACAGCTACTGAGATACCCTATTATACACTGCCACTTGTGATAATTGCCTCTACTCAGCAGTAATAGGTGTGTGGAGATAGGTAGTGAATCTGTATGTCTGTGTGTCAGGCAGGTATTTTCTTTATGAGCTTCCTGAAACACCACTGGGACAAGAGCAGTTGTTGTTGTCAGATCACGCAGAGCCATTAAATGAACCGGGTGAATTGGAGCCTGACTTGTTTGGAGTCAAGTGCAACTAGGTTTAGAGCATACCTGTACACTTTAGTCACTGTTATACCTTCAGTAACACAACTTAACCTTGAGCTAGACTCATTTATTTGTACTTTTAGATGTTGAAACTTTGTGTTTATGAGCATGTATTTGTGCACAAGTCAAATCAAAGAGGCTATTTCTGATCTTCACTCTCCGGTCTCATGAGGTAGACTCCATCAAACAGTAGACAAAACAATATCCGAGACAAATGGACTTTCGTAGGGGAAAGTAATCAGTACTTTAATATCTAGGGTCACATTCACAGCGTTCATAGCACAGAGAAAAGTTTCTTCATCGACTCAAATGGTCTGTGACTCACCTGAGTTAGCCTGTTGTGTTGTTCATTTCAGTTTCGAGAATATGCATTTGGTTTTTCCTCTCTTCCGTGACTGCTTCAACTGTCTTTGTGTTTGTCTGTCTGAGTGCTCTTACTGAATAGAACCACGTAGCACAGCACCAGCATGGTCGAGACATTTAACTATTTTTACCAACTGAAAAAGTAGTTAAAAAAAACATCTATAAACCTGTTTTTTTCCTGATCATTCACAGAAAAAAAAAAGACTCCTGTACAAATTAAATGCAGTAGTGAATTTTCATGTGTTCACAGTTTGAGCCAAGACTCCTAGCTACCTCATTTTTATTTGATGAGCCACTCTGAAAGTAGCTAAAGTTGATGATGTAGGGTTATATCATATCTTCAAATGGTCTCATAACATTCCTAGACAAATATGCTTGAAATCCAGAAAATAAAAAGTAAATAATTCCTCAGTCAGCACTTGCTTTGTAGTCTGCTTTATGACCAAAATACTGACATGAACAGCACCACTATCTTGTGTATTTTCAGACTGTATGCCAGGAGAAATGTAGATGTGACAGGGCAATAATATGGAGAGTTGAGAATAACAGGAAAGATCTACTTTCAAGGAGTTCCAATAAGAGGGGTCCTCTTATTGGAGGAGCATAATGGTAAACTGCCACAACACTGCCAAATGAAGCCTTTTATTAACTCACTGGCTCAATGGGGGTTGAAAACTCATTCACAAGACTAAGCTTCTAGTCCTCAGGTTATTACTTAGTTTTTTCATTTTTCTTTTGATGTATCTACATTAACTGCAAAAATGCTGTAAAACTGTCAAATTAGCTAAACTGCTTATTTTAATTATAATTAATTAGATTTTGATATAATCAAGGTTTTTATTTAGTTATGTTTGGTTGGCCTTGGCACAAAATCAGCCCAGTGATTTGAATGACAGCAGCTAACCTATGTATATTGTGCAAAAACAACAACATGTGTACAAAGACCCAAAATATCAAACCAGATTCTTGATTGTTTTTTTCCATTTGTCCCAGTTATATGTGTCCATGGGATCGTCCTTGTGCGTCTTGTAAATCTTTTATGTTACAAAACATTGTGACATAAATCCTCTCTCGTGCTCATCCCAAGATAAGCCTAAAAAGACAAATAAAACGATGCCTAATGCATTTTCATATGTGAAATTAGAAGCCTTGCATGCACACTCCAATCCTTTTAAAGCGTAAATGAGAGGCAAGTGACAGCTCTGTGTGTCAGAAACAGGAAAGTGTGTTCCTGACACTTTGTTTTCCACACTCTCCCAGTACATGGCGTTGCCAACGAGCCATCCAGCATCAGTTATAATTGTACACCGTGCAGCTGTTTGAGTCATTATAAACCAGTCATTGTATCTCTCATCCCTGCAGAGCCATCTATTCATATCATTTTTACCCACTTTCTTTCTGAGTTGCATATTGCTGCAGTGCCTGAATGATGGGGCATGTGCACAAATAATATTTTTACATAAAACAGTTGAAGTGATCAGACTCAAGGAGGTGCTTTAGTCCAACTCATTTCCTCAGTTCATAAAAGAATGCGTCATACTTCTTACGTGAACATTTCAACATTAGTAAATAGTAAATGGTTTTCATTGGACGTCTTTAACCAAAAATTCAGCTTCAGCCATTCTGTACCATCAAGCCAAGTCAAGTCTTTCACATCTTAAATCATCACTGGCTCAACATCATAGTCCAAAGTGAATTTGGCAAAAATGATTTCTCATAGTTTATAGGGATCAATAGCAGCATCCTGGGAAATCACATTACATTTTACTGGATTCTATGTAATTCAGATCAAATGGTTTCAAGAACGGATCATCAAACTATCAGTCACAATGGTACAGTTCGGTCAAAAGTGTTATGATATTCCCAGCAACAGACCAGGCATCATTCAAACACCACCCACAGATTTGTATTTAGGTGACACATACTTGTAAAGAGGATTTGTAACGCTTAGTAAATCTCCTGTCTGTGATGACTATTCTTGGTGCAACAGATGATAACATTTTAATGCAACATTACCACGGTAGGATTTAATATTCTCTTGTCTTGTATCTGAGTGATTGTCCAATATCAACAAGTACTCATGGACCTTTCTTTTTTCCAATAACGTCACTGCCATTTGTAGTGTTGTACTATTAATACCACTACTGACGATGCAAAACTTATCTGTTCACTGCTCTGTCTGTTAGTTGTTTTTACCCTGTAGCAACATTTCTGTAAATAAAACTCATGGTACAGAACTGGAAGTGTTGCAGTATTTAGTACATCATTAACCCTAAGTATCCAATTTTACTGATGTGCACCTCTTCATCAACAGACGGCATTCATCATTCATCAGGTTGAAATGAGCGTTTTATGTCAAATTTGAGTTTGATGACTTTGGTGAGTTCAAAGTAAGGTTTTATAGTCAGGCATGATTTGATTTGCCTTAACTCTAAGGACACATATATTAGCACAAACTATCATAGGGAGTGTTTGTGTTATGACAGGATTATCTCTCCACTTGATGTGCTGCTGGTAAAGTAGAAAATGAGACTGGATGACAGGAGTCACTGTGCTTGAGGACCTCCTCCAGTATGAATGATGTACTAAGGTTGATAACTCATTGAATGTCCCCAGAGACAAGCCATTAGAGTTCATTTTTATTTTTTATTTCCGGTCCTTCTCGCTCTTTTCAAGATGTACCTTTATATATACTCTTCTCTTTAATTAAAAGTGACACTTATCTAATCGGTCTTTCTCGGTTCCAGAAACGAGTAAAATAACTTGGCGAGGCAGAGCAGCCAGAGATAACCAGCAAGTGCGAATGCAAAGGAAAGAAAAAAAAAAAAAAGAGAAAAGGAAGACGAGGTCCGACTATATTACAAAAGTCATTTTGAACAACAAAGACTCTGTCAGTTAGATGTAAGGACAGAGAGACATTGATAGCACCTGCTGAGCCACCTCCACATCTCTCTCTATGTTTTAGTTCCATGAGTTTCTTTCCTTTAGAAAATCCTGCTTCTTTGTGCCTTTTGAACACCAGTAATGGTATTCAGTATTCGAGTTGGTATTCGACTTTAGCAAATCTGTTATCGTGCAAAAAATTTAGGGGTGTTTTGTTTTGATTCTGCAGAAAAATGGTTTACTAACAGAAGACAAAAGATGATAGCAGAATTTGAGTTACTAAGATATGTACAGTAACTTTGGAAAGATTACGTTTTTAGAGAACTCTTTTCAGAGAACAGTGTAAGCATGCATTATTGATTACAATCATCACTTCAGGCTTGTGAGTGGCGCAATAATTGGCTGTTGTGTTTGCTGCTACAACTTTCTGGCATAGTGAAGCTGCTGATGGAGCAGAGAAAAGCTTCTAAGATTGGCCCGTTGACGTGACCGCACCAGATTGACCGATTAGGACTACCACCCCCTTCTCCACCGCTTCAATTGTGAGCAGTGTTTTACTCCTGTGCAACTCTGTCCCAGTGGATTGTTAGGATGTTTGGATCATATTTTCCTTCACATGCCACTTAACCCACATTTTTTTTTTTTTTACTTTCTGTTTGAAGATCGAATCAGAGATAAACTCAGAAATAAACCCACACACATATTCACATCAAGAACATCATTTAGTGCTCGGCTGCTCGGATCACGGTGCAGAAGAAAGGTCTCAGATAAATATGGGAGCACCTTCTTTTGATGCAAATGGTGTGAGAAATAGGTGTCTGGTGCTACTCTGTAATTGTGGGTCACAGCATGGATCAGTGCCTCCCCACCTTGTTTATCTGCTTTGAGCTGCTGAGATATTTACGTCTTTCCCTCTCTCCCCCCCACCACCCCCCCACACCCCTTTTGTTGTTTCTTGGAAGGTGTTGCCAGGCATACTGCAGAAGCATTGCTGTATCTTACCAGACAGGAACACAGGTAAGGACCAAACAGATGCCCCCCTAACCAACCCCACTCTGCACTAAACACACCAGTCACACACACTGATGAGACAGAAGGAGAGAGCCCGTCAGTGAGAGTAATGAGTGGGTGGTGATGCTGGGGAATGGATGCTCAGTGGGTGGGTCATATTTGTCTGTCTACCATTTTTTGTGAGTGCTTTGTACATCTGTGAGCTTTATTACTTTTCTGCTGGCTACATTCATTCCTATAGACAGCTTTCAACACAGTATTTATGTAGTGACTTACGCCTTTCTTACAATTTTGACTGTAATGTGACCATTTTATTATTGTGATTCTTATAACACAGATGTTATTTTTATTTGCTGCAACACAATTATATCATTTGCAAAATGATCATGTTTAAAAGAGACTAAAATCATGTGACTTTTCTCTGTTTGGCCTCTAATATGTCAGTGGGAAAGACAAAGTTTTGGGGGCAGTTTTTGCGAACTTGTGATGTTGACAGGCTTCTTCACATTATTGCAGGTGTGAAGAGGTTGCTGATGAAATTGAAGAGCAGGGAGATATACTCAGGTACCTCGCTGCAGTCCTCACAATTATGACTTCCTCCGCCTCTCTGTGCGTTTACTTTCAGAGACTCAACCTCTCCGACTCTCGTCTCGACTACAATGAGACTGCATGCACATGGGCTCCCACACCATCCATCCCACTAACTAAACCTCACTAACGCGTATCAACCACGCAGGGGTTCGCTCATTCATCAGACTCATGACCATTTTGTCATCCCTAAAAATATCTGCCCCTCTGCGGTGAACTTCGTCCTCTTGTTTCACAAACAGCGCAAGACTGATGTGTTCCTCAGGTAGCTGTGTTCCTCAGACATTCTGCAAGAAAGCGAACTGCGCACCTCTCCCGGGTGTGAGACACATGCTAAAGAGAGCAGCAAGGGCACGGCAACCTTGGTGATAAGCAGAGACTTGGAAGCTTGTCATGAATCCTAGGTGTTGCCGGTTGGGAGTAGGATTTATAACTGATAACGCCTGTGAAGCATCTCGCAGCGTGAAATTAATGTTTGATGAAGCATATAGACAAGATTATCTGCATTTAAGCAGATATGGAACTTGATGAACCTGTAAATCAGTGTTTTTAGTGTTAAGTATGAAAGTTCTATAGGCCAGACCTGGGAACATTTTTTTTATCCAATTCCTTTCCTCACTGAAAAGAAGTACCAGATGGTTGGAGTCCGCTGTTATGGAACAATCCTCTTTTTTTATTCCAGTTAAGTTTAATAAAATACAGAAAAATGCTCAAAGAGCATTACAAATGTTAACTTGAGTTTTTTTTTTGTGTGAAATATTTGACAAAAACTTCAGCAGAAGGACATGGAGCCTGCTCTCCCAACAGGATGAGGAGTTTTGTGTTTAGTTGTTAGGTGGCTGACAATGATGGCATGAATATGGAGGACCCTGGGGTGCAGCTTTTGACTGGACTTACAACAAGGTGTTCTGACAGACCGGACACTTATTAAAATAACCTTACAATAGCCTTATGAATATGGATGTGTGAAACTCTGAAACTTTTCCACTGTGATTTTAACAGGCACGAGTCTGTGACAGGAAGCTAGCTGTTCATTTAGCTCTTGATGTTCGCTGCTGGGTGTCTGCATTCATAAATGTGTCGACTGCATCACATGCATGTAAATTTACTTTACTTAAACTTGACAGCAGCATCATTTTTGACTGCACTTGCTCACAAATTCTATTTCATCGTAACAAACATTGCTCTTCTCTGAAAATATCTCTATTCTGATATATTGTGCTGTCAAGAAGACACAGTACATGGCACCTCTCTTGTATACTCAGCAGTGGCGCCTCAACAAACCTCAGATTTTTGTCAAACTCCTATTCCGCTATTTCCAGTTCCCAGAAGTACAAGCTTTTGCTGAGTAACTTCAGCAGGGCACAGCTGCTAACAATGTCAGTGCCCCCAGTAGTTTCTGTATTGTCTACCTTGTTATCCTGTTCCCATGGCAACACAGCATGTGGCGTCAGTAAATGGACTGTGTCCATTCTTAATACTTCATTCTACTGATTGGATGATATAGGGATGTACCTGCATATGTTAAATGGACTTAAATGAACAGATGCAGTGGATGAGGATGAGGATGCACATTAGAGACATCACAGTAGTGTTGAGTCAGGCTTGAGTTGCTGAACGAGTGACATGAAATGAAAAATTCAGTGCAGAGCCTGGGGAAGAGGGGGGTAGAGTGAGATGGGTGAAATCTGGAAAATGACCAAAAGCAGAAAAGATTAGAGGAGACTTTGAAAGTAACGGCCATAAAAAGATCGGTATCTCCTAATGTTGAACATTATTCAGAAACTGCGTTGTTCGTATCTGTATGTGTGTGTGAATGTGCTCTATTCTACTCTGCTCTGTTGAGTAAAGTGTGCCCTCTCCTGGACAGTTTCCCAGCATGTACAAATCCATCTCCTCCTCAGAAACATTTTCCCCATATGCTCCCCTCACTTCTGTTTCTCTCATTCGAAAGCTTGTGCATAGAAACCGAATGGATGAGGCTTATCGTAATCTTACACTCTCACTCTGTTATCAGTGTGTCCCTCTGCTCCTAATGTACTCTGTGAGCAGAACCCTGTGCTGATGAGCACTAACCATTTGTATACTGCAAATTCACAGACCATTCCTATTTATAGACATTAATTAGCATGTGAATATTTCACCACTTTGTTGCCATTATTCATGTCTCGCTGAATTTCTGGCACCGTTTCTTCCTATCCCCAGCGCAGCTCCTACTTTGACATTTTAAAAGAAAAAGTACTGTAAATAGTCATTTCCACTTACATAAGTTACATAAGTTACACGAACCTCATTTACTTCACGAACCTCATATTTAACTTAAGGATGGCTGGAACATGAAGATGGTGAGCACACGCTTACATCCACTGAATTAGCAGCAGGGAGTTATTCTTACAGAGAACAAGTAGATGTAGATGTGCTAGCGTCTTACTGTGATACCATCAGCAGAGCAGCATAGAGGTACTGTAGAGAGACATGCTGACTTCTGCATTCTGGGAAACCCTTCTTTTATCCTTTGCAGTATTTGGACACTTCTGTTTTTGCATTCATGACCTTACATCCTCATCGATTTTGTCTCCCCTGAGTCTCACAACCCACGTCTAACAGTATCACACACACAACCACACATACACACACACAACCACACACACACATTCCTATTACCCATCGCCTCAATTTACAATTCCTGTGCGTTTCTCTCTACGTGGAGGTAAGTATACCTAGTGCTGTTGTTTGTCTTGCATTATTCACTATTCTAGTTACCAATATTTGCAAATATGTTTACGGCATGCATGTAAATGATAAAACAGGCAACATCTTTAGTCACTGTACATGAGATTTGCCTGTTTTATGTATGTGAAAAGCAAAATATATTAAGTATTTCTCATCATGGCCTTTGATGCATGTGACTTTGCTTCATAGTAAGACAAGATGAAATGAAAAGCAACATCAGAAACCTCAATTTAAAAAAAAAAAAAAAATGTTAATGAATACATTTGAATAGTGGCTAACACTAGCACAAAGTCACATAGACATCTCTAAATCTTCCTGCAGATATAATAGTTTGTTCTTCAGAAAGATCAAATGAATGAAGTGGATTAAGAAAGGAAAGGCATTAAATGTCATCAACAACATGAGAGCGTTAGCATCACGTGATAGTGACATTTGGATAGAATATTTTTATAAAGGTCACAGAACAAACATGGACTGAACTATGTTTTACTGTATTATCCACACAGACAAACAGGTTTTTCTACAATTAAAATGTATCTCTCTGGCTGCAGCACTAGTCCAGCAGTTGTTGGATTACACTCACTGCACTGAACTTTAATTAGCTAACTTACCACTCGTACTTTGCTTTTTGTGTCAACTTAAACTGGAAGGGTTTGTCTGAGGACACGTTGCCATGGAAACAAGTTAGCCAGGAGAACTTGAGGATTACAGAAAAGGACATTAATTAAAAAGCGAAAGGAAGTTTTTAAGAGATGAAAATCATAACAAAATATTCGGGAATTACACTTTAAAGTCTTCGCAAGAGGAAGTTTCTTAACTTCTTAAGAGAATCCTCAACACTCCTTCTGAAAAGTTTCTGTTATGTCATCATCCAGACGCAGATGAAATCCCATTTCACTTCATTTTGAGACGGCTCCTCTCAAAGCTTCCTCAGTCTCTGTCCGGAGTCACAACATGTCCATCTTAATGTTTCACGTCCTGCCTGAGCCTCTTCTTCTTGCTGTGAATCTCACTGACATGGGAGTGAATCAGCAGCTGCTCTATTAGCTTGTGTAATTAACGGGCGAGCTGTCACTTTCCCTCTGAGTGTGTCCAGCTTGCTTTTGTGGATGCATGCACATGCACATTGTACATAGACACAAACTCAAATGGTCAGTGCACACATGCACAACGTGTCCTCCAGCACACTTGATATCAATCTGTAGCAAAGCGAGACAACCGGGGAGAGTCTGTCTCTTTCTGATAGCTCTCAGAGACCTTGATGCCAACTCTGTAGGCTCTTCATCCACACTCACCAGCAGAAACAAAAAGAGAGAAAACATTATGACGATACAAAACATAAATATCATGTATGGAGTGTGTTTGCAAAAGAGAGAATGACGATGATGAATAACAAAACAGCGAGCTGAGAGCATGAGGGAGAGCGAACAGAGTAATGTGAGGGCAGAGAGTGGATGTGTGTGTTTGTGTGTTTTGGCAGCCCTCGGGAGCTCTCCTCATGTCTTCTAAACTGTTGACTGCTGTAGTTGATAATGAATCCTGCACTATCTCCCTTCCTCAGCCTTCCTTACTTTCTGTATACTCTCTCCTCCTCTGCTCTGCTCCCTCCAGCTCCACCAAGGTGTGCCCTCTGAAAAGTTATAAGAGTGGGTGGCTTTCAAACGGCTTCCTCCTCCAAGCATTGCTGTGTGTATGTATGTGTTTGTGTGTGTGTGTGTGTGTGTGTGTGTAAGTGTGTGTACAATCAGACTGTTGTACCACCAAATTGATTGCAAACAAATTTGACACAAAAGCATAATGGATTAGAAGAAAGTTCAGCAATAGGTTTTGAACATCTCCCATGTGGTATCAGAGATATGTAAAACAGAACATGCTGTTCAAGGCACAGCACAGCTGAATATTTATGAATCGGCACCTGTAGACTTCTTGAGAACACGCAATTTAATTTGACATGAGTTGAGGGCCACTGCTGTGGCCACTGTTTATGTCTATATGTTGTAATGAATATATTTTAATTCAATTGTCAATAGCAAGAAGTGTGCTGCTGTAATGGTCTCATTTGTTCTTGTCTTTACATGCAGATCTTTAAATCACCACCAGCATCTCTAGTTGATAGTTGATGTTTGATTTGTATAGTGGTGAAGTCTCTTGCTGCCAGTGATGGCTAGTTAGCTTAACAGGCTGTTAGCTGGTGGTTGTAATCTAGCAGCACTTAAGTACTTTGTTTTATGTGGCTAGGCCACATTCTAGTTGTGGCAACATGTTACATGTTCAGTGGTTTTACATCTCAGCTGTAAGTTGTTCGCTGTGATGATGATGGTAGTGATGAGGGAGGTCGTTCTCAACAAACTCAGCAAAACATCAACTAAAGAAAGGGAGCTCACCTAAGAACACAGACATAATGTCATATTCATCTCCTTTGTAAGACAGGTCAGGGAACGTGATTTGTATATGGAAACATTTCTCTTACCACAGAGATTGCAAATCAGTGGCCGATGCGCAGATGGGCTGACCTTTGTTGATGTTAAAGTGTGATTAAGCAGGAGAGTGTCCAGACTTTCCTTGTGTAAAGGTGGGAGTCAAGTTTAGAGGTGCTTTAGGTCATAGTCAGAAATTGATGTGACCTGTCAGAGGCCCCAGGAGATTTATGACGCTACAGTTTGATACCCACTGCAGGGCCAAAACGGTCACCCAACTTTTGGCACATCTCACTACATGTATTGTTGACTGTGAAATATCATTTCTATTTATAGTGCCATCTAAATATGTCGTACTCCAAGTGAGCGCGCTGCATGCTTACCTGCTCCTGAACGCATGTATGAGTGCGCTACGTCTCTGTGGAGGCTCTTGTCATTGAACCACACACTGTCTGAGTGGAGAACAGCTGCTCTCCGTGGACGGTCTGTTTCAGCTTGTCCCTGACATAATGAGAGAGCTGGGAGTAAGCTTTGATTTAACGCTGAGTCACTCCGTTCCAAGCTGCTCATTAATAGATGAATGACGGTGGCAGGAAGTGAAAGAAATGGGAGGTGGTCCCGTTTTTGTTGCTGTGTTGACAGACTTTTAATTCCCCTTAATTCTCTCTGTTTGGATCCTCTCTCCTCCTCTCCTTACTTCATCAGCACCCACATACACATACACACACTTCTTTATGGTGCTCTCATCAGCAGACAATGAGTTCACAGCCTGTACTATACATCTCTACTAATGGCCAACATGGTCCATTTTGTGCTCATGCTGAAGAGCTATGGACTCCATCCAGACTCTGAGAGCTATAACTTAATCCTGCATTAAGAATGATTGCTCTGTGGGAAGGAGCAGGAAGGAGCGTCTCCCTTCTATATGTGCTGAAACAGACTGACAGTAAAGGAAACAGAGATGGCAACAAAGAGACAGTACATAACATTCATAAATGCTCAAATGGCTGAAATACAAAGTAGAAAGGCTGAAATAAGTCCTGTAGAGAGTCAATTTGTTGGCAAAAATATATGCTTATATAATGAAACATGTTGTTTAATGATTGTAGTGTTTCATATATTTTGAGATAAATGACCTGTAAGGCAAAGATATGTGGTGATATGTTTGATACTCAAAATAAGCAAAGTTCACTAGAAGGTCCATTAACACTGTTTCCAAGGTTAACGATGAACTTTCAATATAAATTCTGTAATTTTATCTGCTGAGAAGATTTTGTGGTGCAGTTGAAAAAACTCTACACCAGTTACTAAATTGACTTTTTCATCAGACTGCAGTCTCAGTGTGTTACAGCTTCTGGGTCATGCTAGTGTTAGTCCATGAAATAAAGAACTAATTTCCTGAAAACTTTACCACAAATAGGGTGTTTGCACTGTTTTTGGCTTCTTTGCTTCTCTGGTCACAAGTTATTCTTTCAGTTTACTAAAAGTTTTGTGACTTACAAGAGGGCTTCATCAGGTTGTGGACCAGTCCCGCAGAAATCATGAAACAACTGGTAGTCGAGCACCTTTCTGCCTCAGTTAATGATGCTGCAGTGGTTAACTTTGTACTTTTTTATACCAAATTTGATGGATGCCAGTGACTATACACATTATACTGTGTATACCCTGTACATTTATGAGGAGGAAGGAAAGAAAGTGAAAGAAGCACAGGCTTTTTTTTTCCTCCTTAGGGAAATAGAGAGGAAAGCTGCATCCCACTAGCTGCATGTTAACACCAGTTGTTTTCATGGAATAGCTAGATAAAATTGAGGTTGTAAGGTGACAGAGAGGGATGTTTGTAAAAGCTCATCTGAAGTCTGTAGAGCAGTTGACCAGCTAGACAGTCCAAACAACGTCGGCCGGTATTTGTGCTTTGGTTTCTGCGTGTATCTGTGAGCGTGTGAAGGTGATAGCAAGAAGTAGCGAGCTGTCTGCGACGATGGTCTGAGACCATAGTGCTACACTTTGTGTTCAAACCCACTTCAGACATTTGAGTGTTTAAATGTCAACTAAAGCTGTTGTACGTGTCAGATATTGGTTTTCTGTCAACACAAAGATGTTGGAGACAAAGTACTTGAGTCATGGGCTTTTATCTGATCCACTTACGGTAAATCAGTTAACACAAGATGCAGACTGATGCGCAGACTTGATTCATCTGTATATGTGTAAATGCATTAGTGATGCATAGCCCTCCGTAGTTCATTAATATGGTCTATTAAGCAGGAGATAGAGAGAGTAGAGAATGCATCACCTTTATCCTTTCCCACTCACACTCACTTATACTGTCTGAGTAATACAATTCTCTGTTTCACCCTCATTGCAATTCTTTGCACAGTTGAGGAGCACAGTTGTGACTGTGTATTGATTTTTCCATAGGGTGGCATTCTGGTACTTTGAAGCACTGAATGCATATACAGACTAAAGTGCTCACTCTCCCTATCTGTCATTTGCAGCAGTATATTTTCCACTGAGGGGGAATCCCTTCTTTGCTGAAAAATGTCTCTCATCTCATTTGCATTTTTAGGAATTGCATACAAAATGCACTTAGCTGTTTTTATTTGCAGATAATTCTCCTTAAAAGTCAGTAGAACTGATCATCAGTCAAAGATAATGCAGTAATGTATTTTGTATTTTTGATTTTGGTTCTAATGATAGAGACAGTGTAGAGAGACGGGAAACAGGGAGGAGGGTGGGGCTTGACTTTGTCGGGATTCAAACCAGCGACCAGCATGGCATATATGTGTGTGTGTGTGTGTGTGTGTGTGTGTGTGTGTGTGTACACCAAAACCCTTTGATTATCCAGGTGCCCCAATATCCACACACTTTAAAACAAACGTACGCCCTTGGTCAGTTTATTTTTTGCTGCAACAAATCACAACATAGTCTGTTCCATCTTTCTGTAAGTGAAACAGATTATGTTTGAGATCATTTCCACAGTGACATGCACCTCATTAACATCTACAGCACAGGGGAATCTCTATCCTGGAGCCACTAGTCATCTACTATTACCCTTGGATGTAGAGTTTATATGACAAACCAAACCAAAACCTCACTTCTCCCCCTTCCTTCTTTTCCTCCCGGTAACCCTGTAGTCCCTCTAGTTGTTGTACCTGATGTTCAGAACATGTTTCTCCCTCTGCAGCAATTATACTAAAGTGACACCATTCATTTCAGCCCTCATTATGAGCACAGCAGCTATGCTGAGTGGATGGTACCCATTTGGCAGCCTGCAGCTCTCCTACACCAGACAAGGAGAGTCTAACAGAGCTCCACCTGTTTTTCTGAACATGCTGCAGGCAAACAGCTGTATATGTCTCTTTTCTCTTATGCATTTATCATTGTGTTGTTCTCTTTACTGACATGTTCACACACTGACTCAGACATGTCCACTCCCATTTATATATAAAAAGAAAAATATAAAACTTGCAGAAGCCAAACATTTGTCTTAGTCTCAAATGCTCAGATACTTTCTACTTTGTTTGACTCTCGCTATCTCATTTTACTGAAAGAAACATTTTCTCTGCTTAACAGACAGTTTCCTTGTCAAGCGGTGCTTACCACGGGTCACATTTAGTGTTTTTCTGTTAACATGTCTGGTAACAAAATCACTTTGTTTTCACAGGAAGTGACATTATCTGTGGAGCATCCATAGCCGACAGGCAACCGGCTGTCTGGAAAGGCTAGCTGTGATTTGATTAACCAGGAGCACAGCCAAAACAAGTACAAGGCAGGAAGTGAAATACCAACAGCAGGCTTTGTTATGACTTTGATTCTGTGGTGTGCAATCAAAAATAAATATGTGAACATTTCAGAGTCGCAACTAACAGTTATTTTTCCTGTCATATCAATCTGATACCCATTGAGACATCTTCAGATTGTCTTGTTTTGACCACCTAACAGTCCACACCCCAAAGATTAAGGATAAAATGAGAAGCTGCATCAAGCAAAGGTATTTCTAAAACAGTCACCAATTATGTTGTATAAAAACTATACGCCATCCATTGCACTTTTTCTGAAAGGCATTCACACACTATGAGGTTTGGTATGTTTCTGAACCATCGATCTTCCAATTAGTAGACAATCTGTTTTACCTTTACCTCATCTAGAAAATGAGATCTTACATCACACACACACACACACACACACACACACACATAGTTTACTCTGTATACTCAGCTTTCAAGCAACAGTTCAGGTGCTTTTCAAGTAAATAGTTTAACTTTGAAGGAGAATTTGACCTATAATTGATTAGTTGTGTTCTGTATTGTAATCAGACTCAGTCCTGCGTCACTGTGAAATTTCAAACTTTTCTTGTTTGACTCCTATCCGTCTTTGACCTTTTCAGCGTAGCCTTGATCTTATTCGACTCTCAGTGCCACCATATGTACTCGCCACTCTTCATTGCCTCTTTTGCCATGTCTGATCACTCTGACCATAAGGTTTTCTTTGGGTTTGTGCATCAGGGCACCTGTCTCCATCAGGCAGCCGAACCACATGATCTTACAACTCTCCTGTCCGGCCAAATGCCATTTGTTGAATATAATTGAATATTTTTATGCCTCGAGGGACTGACAGAGAAGGCTGTTCCTCCACTGCTCATCCTTCAAAATAATAATCAGAAAAACAGCATGGAAATCATCCCTCTTACTGGTTATTAACGGTCCTCTGTCTGATAGTGATAGTTCGCTAAAGAACATGCACGGACAGATACTTTATCACTCTCTTCTTTTCAAGGACACAGAAAGTGAAGCGTCTGCTGTAGCTCTCTTTGATGTTATGACTGACTTAGGTTTTTATTGCTGAGTGTATTTCAAAGAATTTCTTGCAATTTTCTTTATGTGTCATCAGTTTCTCCTCTTTGTCAGGGGAAAATGTTATTTCTGGAGTGACCTGGCCATTTTGTTTTATTATTTTATTTCACATTGTTGGACACAAATTGCCTTTTTTTTTTTGCTTCTTTTATGAAATCCTCGGTGGTTTTTCCACATATAATATTTCAACTATAAGAATAGTTCAGATTAATTTTCTTTCTAATTTATCAATTGACTAACTGTTTTAGCACTGGAACAGAGCAACAGAGGGAGCGACTGGCCGGTGTCACCCTGACTCTGCGGTGACTGTCCGCTCAGTTGCACTCTTTACGGCAAGAGTCAAACCTCCAACTGTGCAGATGATAAAAGACGAGCAGTGTCAGCCTCTTTCCACAGCACATCAAGATGATTCACTGCTCAGGGTTAAAGTTTAGAGTCTGTTTGTGTGTGTGAGAGAGAAAGTGACAAGAGGAGCAGAGGGAGCGACAGAGAGACATGCAGGATTAAAATAGCCCAAAACACTATAAAAAAAATCTTAGAGTAAACCCCGATTATGTCTTTAAAACCAGTCATGAATTATTGATATCATGAAGAAATGCACAAGTCTTAATTTTTATGTTTTATCCTTGTTTTTGTGACACTGGATCAAAAGCTCAAGCATACTTATTTAGCTATGGAAAATGTTAAGATCTATGATTTTATGACAAGCAGCAGCTGTATCCTGACAAGCTAAGTAGCTTGACATTCTCCATTTCATTAATGGCTTTAATCTCATCTGAACACAGGAGATTAAGGAATTGAGAGCTAAACTAAACCAAAAACTTCTGAGACCAAAATAAGAAAGATAATAATAGTATGGTCAAAAGCAGTTTGAAATCACTGCCAGTTCTTTTTTTTCAATACAATGAGAAATGACAGAAAGTGTTTCTGTTCTATAATCTGAGATTTAGAAGACTAAAGTCAACATTAGGACAGGAAAATTTAAATGTCCACATTAGAATTGAGCACCTCTTTATAATGCTGTTGAGGACAAAGAGACAAATGACACCAGTTGCTGTGTCCCAAGCTCTCAGTAGTTTAGAGGCCATTTCGAACTTAATCAAATTGCAGTGGATAGTAAATCTACTAGACTACTGGCTTAATGGTTTATTCATGTGCTGGGAGAGATTATTGGGGAGATATTATAGAGCAGTATATTCAGTTCTTTTACTGCTATGATATGACAAATGCTCAACAATGGACTTTTGTTCCCTCAGTACAAACTTTGGTGAGAATCACAGGGAGGGATTTCTGCTGGGGTGAGTAGGTGAACTAGCAAAACACACACCAAAATACCTCTAAAATTCTGATGGCTCAGCAAAGTAAAACAATGCTTCTTCGTACTGATTGTACGAAGAAGCAGGGGCATTTTTCTTTGTCACACCGGAATCAGATGTTGTGCATCACCTGAGAGACAAGAAAAATACCAGAGAGTGTGGGAAAATGACATGAGAAGAGCTAGATTATTTTGAAATGTATATAGGTAGGAGGTTTTATCTATCTCTCAGTCAATGGAGGAGTCACCAAGAAACTCTATAGGTAGTAAGATAAATAAGATAAATGTGCATTTGGCGTGGTTGATCAAAAGTGTGAAGCTTGCATGATCCTGTTAGCAAGATGAACTAAAAAATCTGACATTAACACTGTGCTGTTTGTTTGATTGTAAACTAAATTTCTGCAACTAGCATGATCCACTAAAATGTGCAGTTAGCACGGTACCATTAGCTGTATCGTTAGCATAATAAACAAAAATCTGATTTAAACCTGACACGTCAATCAGTTAACAGAAGATATGCCATTAACATTGTTAACCAAAAGTCTGAAGTTAGCATGATACTGTTATCAAGGTAAACTGAAGATCTGCACTTAGTACAGCAAACTAAAAAAAATGAAATTAGCTTTGTTCTGTTGGTGATATAACCTAAATTTGTTCACCTGCCATGAAAAATAGTTAGCATGATAAACAAAAAAATCTATATCAATATAAGTCATCAAATAATCAATTAATCATATACCTCTCAAACATCCAAGTGGTTCCACCTGATTAATAGGATATTTAGCATAACGTATGACCTAAAGTTATGTCTAAAGACTCAGTTTGTAAGTCTGAATTGTCTTTCCATGTAAACCTATTTTTCCGTCTCTGTGTTGAAGCTTTTATTCTTTCATTTACAATGACATTGACACAATGCATTTTTGTTGCCTCTAGGTCAAAGACAACCCAACAGGTGGAGCAGCATAAATGATGCACTGCTTGATGTTTTTATTTAATGTGGATGGAAAACTGGAAGGCTGTTGTTTTGTTTTAGGCTGCCTTAGCAACAAATTAATTACAGGAAGTGAAAATATATTAGGCTGGGCTCTTTGTAGCTCCAAAAATAATTTAATTACAGCCCGTTGAGTTATTTCATTACAAAAACAGGGTTACATGAGTAATGTTAACATCAACGATAGTTTTCCTCTCAGATTTATGAATAACAATATTGTTTGCACAAATAAGTGTCTTTGTAAGACTCCTCGAAAAGCCACCAATTTTTCAAGCTGTCATCCAGCTGAAAGAGGAAAGCTGTGACTGAAATGTGCATCACTGACAACTGTTAGAATAAAACATAGGAACTGAGTAATGATCAAAGTCAGCAATGGATTATGTTATTGTAAACAGCCCTAAAATAAACAAAGGGACATCGAAAGAAAAGGGGACACTGACTTATATAAAACTGACAACCTCAGAAGAGACCAGAACAGAACATAACAATAACAAGACGTTTTCCACCACCGTCTTAAATGCTGAGTCTGCAGGAAAAGGCCCAGACCTTAACAAACTGAGGTCACCTAGAGGTTATAATAAATGGGGAGATAGTTCCCATAACCTCAGTGTGCACAAATTGATGGAGTTATGTAACAAAAGGGATATAAAAAAAGTGCAGTTACTGCTCTTTGCTTGGTATTGATCCATACTGATGGGAACTCATAGACCGATGCACTAATTGAACTAATTTGATTTCATCTCAGGTTGCAGTAAATCCTCAGCGTTTCCACTTTGTTATCCTGAAGGTGAAATTTAACACAACACGAGTAGTGACAACTAAATAATACAGCTATATTTAGTTGTGTGTTTTTTTTTTTTTGTAAGCGACATTAACAGTTTACAGAGGCAAAGAAAAACATTGGAAATCAAAATTGGAATCAATAAAATAATATGATAATAAATTATAGAAATTAAAACAATTAAACTTAATTAAACATTAGAAATAATTTAAGAAGGAAGTAATTTAAATTTGTTAAAGCAGCAGATATTAAAAACAATTTAAAACATTAAACAATTAAACGCTGCTTAACTGTGTCTGGTTTGAACTCTGTGCTCTATTGTCTGACCTGAGTCAGTAGATCTCAGAGCCCTAATGGGTCTATACTCTACTAACATGTCATTTATGAATTCTGGACCCAAACCATTCAGTGATTTGTAAACTAGTAGCAGTAACACTTTAAAATGTGTTCTGTAGCTGACTGGGAGTCAGTGTAAAGACTTCAATCAGCAATGAAAGACAACATCAATGCAATAAAATAACAATATATCAACAGGTGCTGGACTTTGCAAAGATGTTCATGGTCCCTGGAGGATGAGCACTAATACTGTGATGGAAATATGTGGACTTGAGGTTGACATGTGATGACAGGACATATGATTCAGAGTAACAAACCATAACTAAGTTTGGGATTTGGCATAAAGTCGATTTTGGTGAGTTTTTATTTACCACTAAGGGTTAGCTACATTTCCAGTTATACATTTAGAGCTGTTAAAATGGCTGTAAAATACAGTTTGCATTGCAAGTTCAGTAACAACTATGTTTTGTTCAAGCTATTATTACACTGACAGTCAGTGTAAAACCTGGAGCTTCATGATGAGCTGGGAGGAGATCATTTACAGATGTATGCTTTCTCGTATCCTGCCCTTTATGAAGATGAACACATTATGTTTACCTTGGCAGCACCAGAAATGTAAAACCACCCCGTTACAAATCATGCAGGACCAGACACAGAAACAAATATTGGTTTTCCTGGTGGGAGCGGGGGAAACGCTTGTGAAAGCAGCACTTCTCCTAAAGCAATAAAGACCAGACAGTCATGAAGACAGATGGAGGTTATCTCTCCTATCTAGCATGTCTGACGGCGCAGACCTAGATAAAGCCCTGCTGGGACCACCACAGGGGGAAACACACACAGGACTCTCATTAAGATGGCTATAATGGTGTTTCACCATCACACACCTCACGCCTCAGCAAAACATGTTGTGGATTGGAAAGAGACACAGTCCATTAGTGGTGATCCACAGCTTTTGTTTGCGCACTGCGCTGCATCATAGCTAATCATGTATTGCACTCAGTGGCTACGTACGTCGCCATATGTTAAAGATTATCGACAGATGAGGCTTATACATCAGATTGCCACTTTGTAACAAAGTAATGGATTGACATGTTGAAGAAGCATCTGCATATAGAACACTAACAGCACTTCCCTGTCAATGGCAGTATGTAAATCGCTTGTGCATCATACTGTATGGAACGTCGACTGTGTTTCGTATCGTCAGGTAGAATTGATGGCTTTCTGTTCAGACTGCACAAGCAACTGAAAGCCTAACATACGGTTGTCATCATAATCATAACTACAGATATGATTACAGTACATACTGTAGACTCACTGAACAAGGTCACACAACCAGAAGTCAACTCTGTCACAAAATTGTCATTTATCACTACTGTAGAGCTACTTTCATCACTAGGTTTATGTATGTTTCTGTGTGTGTATTTTGATTAGACACATGTTCCCTATGTGCAGTCCATCCATTCTCCCTATTCACTTAATTTTCTGCACCAACAACTCATATGGCACATTATTACACTGTTACAAGTTCTTCTCAGGCCTCCTTTGATCAGAAGGTGTCATCTTATCTCTGCCTCTATTTTCAGCAGGCATCACATGGATTATGTAACTACACAGTCTGCCACATCCTCAACTGGAAAATGGTTTGAAGCTTCTGCTGTTAAGTGACTATCCAGCCCTGCTTCACTTTAAGCATGACTGAGTTAATAATTTATCTAGCTGCATAGCCTGTGTCTTTACTGTGTGTATGTGGGGCTGGAGCTGTCTGACGACACCACTGTCATAGCACAGCTTTGATAGTGCTTCAAAGTGAAGCAAGTTATGATGGTGGTTAATATAGTGGAATGTATGATACTATGTTAAATATTGATAGACCCCATCTGAGGTTGGTGCCAAATTCCTGTGTTGTAACCGATCCGTGAAATCCTGCTCAGATGTCGAGGAATCAGGTGAAAAGGAGACGATGCACTGAGAGTGACGGCATCGTTGAATGAACAAATGACCCATGATGCCTCAGAGGCTCGCGCAGCTTTTTTAGATGTGTGTGGTGATGCGTGTGAATGCTACTTGAAAAATATAAATTCTTGACTTTGTTGTGAGCCAATCTTTGATTCTTGTTATCTTATTCTTATTCACATTTACAAAATCACAGTGGATTTTTTTTGACAGTAAAGTTGTTGCCCCTTCAGATTCAAATATGATGCAGTTTTGCAGTTGAGTAGCACATTATTCGGCTAAACCACCCTTTCTGTCACAGTAATAATACATTATAATGTCCCTGTGTTGTGAGTATTAATCCTCCATATTGTTTGATTGGAGATGAATTTCTGAGTGAGACCATGAGATGGTGCTATGTGGCTAAATTGAGCTCTTTGCTATAGAAAAAAAAAAAACATGGAATACTTTAACACATAATTGCATATATTATCACTATGTCATGTTCAGTAACACTGACTAATGCCTTCAGCTCTGTGATCTGTTTCATACTTTGTAAATCTGGTGAAACTGGTGATGTTTTTGCTTCAGGTGAAGGACTTTACAAGGACATATGAAACTACAGCTTTAAAAAAAACCTGTTTTACCAAACTCTTCTTTTATCCTCTTCAGCCTTGTAATAAGATTCAACCATACTGTTTAGCATTCACCTATCGTGTACGGTGAGTCAGCTTATCTTTAGCTCGCCTGGCTGAGAGGGTGAATCTGCGGCTGCGGCCTTTGCGAAAGATTTACATCACTTTCTCGCGGCACGGAGCCCTGGGATACGGGCCGGCGGAGCAGACCACGGACCCGTGAAGCATTCAATCTGTGTGCCATCACAGCGCATCAGCTCGGTACTTCAGCCCCGCTGTACTAGCCTCGCTTCCACAGACGACTATTTGGAGAGATTTTAGCTGCCTGCCTAAACACTGCAAGGTCAACACTAGTGAAGGAGAAGGCTGAATTTAAACAGGCTGCCAGTTCAGTGTGAAGGCTTGAAGCAATGATTGGAACAAGACGGGAGCTGTGACAGGTTGGCTAGAGCTGATCTGAGGTCAGGCTTTTTATTAATATGTGATTGTTTTTTAGATCGATTTTAGGGATATAATCTTTTCTCAGATACCCTTATGTAGATGCACAGCCCTTTACATTGTAATGACCAGTGTTTCTACATCATATTCTCTTTCCCAAATTTATTATTCATAGTGTTTTGACCACACATTAGAATTTTCAATATTGGTGTACCTGGACCACTTGCAAAATTGTGGCAATTAATCATTGGCAGGGACACCCTTTATTACCATCAAGTGGTGCCAAGAAGTGACCCATGTGAGTCAGCATATATTGATGAAAGTCCATTTAAATACTTTAATTATTAATAAGCCAGCGTACACCTAAGCTCTGTAGCTATAGGGATTTCCTTAGCTGAAAAGAAGAGAGGGCAGAGTGTAACAGTGCAGGAGCTTCAGATAAATAGAGGACGGATGCTGTGCAGTCTTCACAGCAGCAGCATCACCCTTTACAGTTTTCTTTCCTCAGATTTACCTGAGCCAAAAGAAAAAAAAAATACATTTAGTTTTCTGACCGATAACAGAAACAAATATCTTTCCAGATTTAATCCTGCAGGCCCATATCGCTATAACACTCAGGTGTTGTGTTGTGTGTCTGCCCCTGGCGTAGGAGTTCAGAAAATTGCTGAGGTGTGGTGAGCTGGTCTAGGAAGAATTGTTTGCCATCACGCTCTCACATCATCTGTGGCCGCTTTTTGTACTGAAACAAACCCCCATGCAGCTAGAACATGAAGATGCTAGAAACCAGTGTAGCTGCCATTCATCCATGCTGGCCACAGGCCCAGAGAGATGAGGGGAACAAGGGATGAAAAGTGCTGGCTTGGTTGCATAGGTTTTTTGTTTGTTTTTGGTTGTGAAAAGAACTGTCTGGCTCTGTATAGTATATCTATTTCTTCTGAAAGAGATAATAAAAAAACAACACCTTTCACATTGTGATACACCTCCATAATGTGCCAGGGTAAAAACCCATTTCCAAATCACTGCTCGCCCCACACCCACTCTTCATCTTATCTAACACCACCTTATCCCTCAGTCCCTTCTATATTTTCTTACCTGAATGATTTACACACACACAGGTACACAACTGTTTGCTTTTTCACATTTAGATAGTTCTGCTGTGTTCTCATATACACAATGAAAGGGCCTCACTGCAGACATCTTGAAATGGATCCCAGATTTTGTCACACTTTGACAGTGTTTGTAAAAATCCTCCATAATGCATGAGAGGCTTCCACATGTTCGAGCCTCTGTCTTTGTCCCTCTAAACTTTTCTTTTTATGTTCACATCATATTATGCCAACTTCTTTCCTCATGGGGGAGCTGTGATCTCGCCATGTTAGAATGAAATACCACTTAACTGGTGCCTTCTGTATTTGGTATCTTGCACCATGACACATACCATGCGCACACCCACACACATTACATTTGACCCTTGAGGGTAAATCCTAATTGTAAGAGACTGATCTTTTGACCGTCTGTCTTTGTTTTTTTTGACAGAACCAGCAGTGTGTGGCAGATAGAGTGGCCCTGTTATCACACCCAACTAAAATATGAAATTGAGGGATTATAGTAAGTCCTAGCAGAGTGGTTGTCCTCTCCACTCCTATATTATGGAATTCAGCATCTCTCCAAGTGTTAGCAAGGCCCAGAGAAATGTGCCTTCACTGTAGGGAAAAAAGGCTGAATTAAGACTTGTTTTTTTTTGTTTTTTAAAGAAAAATAGTATTCTTATACCCATATTTGTACACAACCTCGTGCCTCCCTAACGATCACAGATTAGTCCTTTGTTTTCACCTCCCAAGACCTTCTAAAAGATTAATCTGTCGCTTAAAACCACACTCAGCCGGAGCTATGACAAAAATGGTCCGTTGTGTCGTAATATTGTCGGAGTCATGCTGTCTCATTTGCCCGTTGCCATTTGGGCTGTGAGATGAACAGGCGGATTGGCATGAGAGCACAGGAGGGGAGGAGAGACTGAGAGAGACTTTGTGGGAAGAAAAGGAGGATGAGGGAAGACAGAATGTGTGGAGGAAGGCAGGTCTCAGTCCGAGGCATAGCCCAGTGTGTTGGATGGTAGTTGGGAGAACAGGCGTATACAGAGAAGCAATTCACTTCACATACTGTTCAGTTTCCAGCAGAGCAAATGAGGGAAAAAAAAGTTACTCAGGAAAAGGACGAAAGACACTGCTACAGATCCAAGCTTCTGGGTTGACTTTAAAACCATCAGCAGCAGAACATGGCCTTTTCACAAGAGATGGTTTGGTCATTATGGGAAAAGTAAATCTGTAAGGGGAACATTCTGTTGTGATGAGCAAAGTCCCTGTTGTCTGGCACAGCACTTTAGTGTTACACTTAATGGAACTGAGTCATCCGTAAAGAAATGTCTCACCTTTCTTTCTCCAAATAAGTCAATTTTGACAGGAATGTGGCACTAGGCACAGGACTCAAATGTACAACTCTTGACAGGAGTGAAATGGTTTTGATAGAGCAAGTAGGAGAGGTCAATCAGGAAAAAAAGTGGAGAAATCAGGAACAGTGGAGAAAAAACAATAAGACACAGGAAACAGAAAATGTGAGATCAAATAAGAGTATAACACAAGGGCTTGAACCAGGTGCGACAAATTCAGCCATGACTGCAGATTTAGTGTGTAGGATTTAGTGCCGTCTAGCAGTGAGGTCGCAACCAACTAAATATCCCTCACCGAACCATCCCTCTCCAAGCGTGGCTTTCAGATATCATACAAAAGCCAGTGTTTGGTTTATCTGTCTTAAGTTGATATAGAAACATAGAATTTTACCATAGTTACTATTTAGAAGGGGGTCCACTCCTGATTTAGATTTAAATGGCTTCTTCTAAGGTACCAGAAAAGCAATATGTTTCAGGTGGTACTTAATGAGAGCATAATCATGATATTTTACTCCAATAGATCCCTCTTAATCCCATACAGAATTTGTAAAAATCCTGCTGTGGTCTAGACAGTGTTGGTAGAGTGATGGGATGAGCAGAATTCCAACAACCTAGCTGTGATGAGGAGTGAACTCTGAGTTCGACCTGGGTCTAGATGAAAAGTGAGATGAAAACTGGTGGTGAATGGGATGACGCAACATGCACTGAAATCACAGCTGATAGCAGAGGAGAGGAGCAGTTTCGATATTTGACAGCAATGATGCAACTGAATGATTAATATTGTTGCAATTTCTGATTGGTTTACAATCACACTCAAAGACAGCTGATAGGAAATGGTAAAGACAGATGGAGAGCAAGCAAGAGAATTGGGAGTGAAGGAGGCAAATGTCTTCCTGACAGAAGTTAGACCAAGCTTCACATGAAACCCTGTTTTAAACTATTTGCTTGAAAAAGCTGCTGGAACAGTATTAACATGTATGACAAAATAATAAAGCAAAAAGCTGGAAAAACAGGAAAAAACATGTTTTCCATCATCTCAAACTAAACTTTGTGAGACGAGCCTGGCTGTCCCAACAATAGGATGTCAACAATATGTTGACCCCTTCTGTTATGCTACTTCAGGGATTTGCACATCGCATCTGCTTCTACTCGTATTTGATCTATTGTGTAGGCATCGTGGAACATTTACAAAAGACTAGAGACAATATACTGCTATCTGCTGTGAACATTGAGGATGTTTCTTGTACTGTGGGCATGATGTGACTGATGGACAGACTTTCTTAGTTTCTTAACTTTTCCTCTTCTGTGAAATTGTGTGTAGCATATTGTCACTACAGTTCTGTTAGGCTTTCTCGACTTTGTTTTTCTTCTGTGATAGTGTAGAAAGTGAATAGTAAAAGTACTGTACACTGTGAGAAATGAGTTGAAATTGAAAGACGAGCAGTGACAGACTCCATGCCTCTGAATAATGGATGAACAGTGGCATAGTTTCTGATCCTCCAATCTTTTCTCTTGAGATTCAAGGCTATCTAGTAAGAAACAGGTGTTACTATGCATCGGTGGCCTGAGCAGTCTGAGAGGATAATGAGTTTATCCTTTAACATTTTACTACTACTCTGAAATCTGAATATCACAAGCACTTGAACATTCATTTTGACAGATTTTATATATTGTTCACATCTTGATTCTGCTCGCAGCTCATCGGTGTGTCTGTCAGCACATGAAGATATTTTCTTGAGACCTCTCTCCTCTTTTTTTTCATCCAGCAGTGACTGACACAACTATACATGCTTGCTCTTACATTTTCCATGAAATCCTTAATTCTTTCTCTGACCAGCTAGTGACAGCAGCTCTTCTTGTAGCTCCTCTTACATGCAACAACAGCAGAGACATGATTTGATACTTTCTATTTCCTCCAACTCTGATGACTTACTTTTTGTCATCGTTTGTCGTCATTTTTAAGCCTCAGCGATTACGATCAAATGTTTTTAGGAAAGACCCCAAGGTTATTTATAAAAGAGAAATATATTGCGTCCCTGTGAAAACAGATTTTACACTTTGGAAAAGATAACAAGCAAGGCTTTTTAGTTTTGATTTCACATTTGTTTGATTTTCACACAGAAATCACAGAAAAATATTCAGGTTAAAATAAAAAGAGTTAGTCAGCATCTAATTTTTAGTCTCAGTTTTGCTTGTGCTCAAAAATCCTGAGCAGTGTTTCTATCGCTGAGTATTTACATGCCCTGAGCTTGATATCAGACAACTCGCTATTTCATGTTAACCAGCGTGATCCTCGTGTCAGTATGTGCTGCGTTGCTGGTAATATTCAATAAGTAGGCAAATATGAATAAGATTTCCCGAGATGATACAAGGAGGGCTGTTCCTTCAGCTTACTGCATCGGATCGTGCAGCTCAGTCACGAAACACCAGACCTCGTCTACAACGCAGAGCCTCGTTTCTCCTTCACTGTGTTCAGCTGGGACAGAAGGTGATATTTGGCACTTGTAGAGATAAATGGATCTCATGACCGGCATGGATCAGTGTTATTAATTTCCCTTGTCACCGGCTGAAAGGAAGCTTAATTCTAGAAACAACACAAACACACAGATACACGTCATATTAACAAAAATCCAGCTCATGGGATAATGTGTATAATTCTCTGGTGCATTCAGACCAGCTGGTGTGTCGCTGCTGTGTTTTTGTCTTTTTTTTTTAAAACTAATCCAACCATATAGAAACCACATATGTGCACAGTTCTGCTGCAGTAGGTCAAGCTTATTTAACATGAGCACACTTTGTTTTAATTTAACTCAGTAAATATTAACAGATGACCCCTAATCCGTCTTTGTGTCCTAGCACCAGGTGCAAGGTTGAATGTGTGGAGGCTACATTTTCTGGTCCAGGGGCTGTAAAAGAAGTGTGAGGCACATGCTAATTAGGACTAGTTAATTGCTGCTGTAGTTGGAGTCTTTTACCTCTTTGGATGCCAGCAGTAGATTAAATCACTTGATTTTTGACATCGTCCCTATAGTTTCTCTTGCTACACTTGTTAAGCTTTTTGTTCCCATACACTGCATATAAAGCTAGCTAATTAAGCTAGTAGTTAGCCCCTTGAGCTGGCTGAAACACGGTCTGACTTTATAATGTCATTTTGTAATGGGCTCTTAAATATACATATATATGTATAAGATGTGGTGCTGAGGTTAAATGTCCAAAATGTCATCAGCATCCTTAGGTTATGTAATGATTTGTGTGAAACAAATTAGCACGTTAGCCTGTGTTTGCTTTCGGAACAGGTGAAAGTGAAAACCACCACTCAAACTCTAAGTACAGTCCTGTGAAAAAATCCAAAGGTTCGACAGGCTCATGTCTAATTAAGGACACTAAGCTGTGATTGGACAACTGGTGTCTGAAGGAGGGATTTTGCAAGATGTCAATTCCTGACTTTTCCGACTTATTTGATTAATACTTGTGTCCATGCTCACCACGATATTGAAAAACCCAAACTTCCCTTTGGGATGTTTGGTATTACAGACTGGAGACCAGTGTGAGAATTATTCACATCTATAATAACAGGACCCCATGTGCATAATCTCCCTGATTTGTCCTTTATTGAGCTCCCTACTCCTCTTCCCATCTGAATGAGATAATTCACACTCATTACGATCTACGCAGTGCTGCTCCAATGCTCAGCTTGTGAACATAAAGCGATATTGAATTTCAGTGTAAGCACAGTTCTTCTTCATCCTGTTCCTTCTTTTCATTAAGTCCATCTTTGGTTCCACAAATACTACCATATCTCGGGCACGGCAATAATCACCGTTGCTGAGTCCGTAATGTATCTCATTTTCCCTTTTTCTCTTTCCACTTTGTGCCGTGCAAAATTATTTGTATCTGTCACCCTTTCCACCTACGGAATAACACCTTCCTGACAGAATTTTTTGTCACCATTACGGGCGTCCTTTCTCAAGGTTCGTGTCAGATTAGGCAGAAGTAATTGGTGCCACGGTGTCATTGAGAATGCACATTCTTGGGCCTCTAGACTTGCAGATGATAAAGTGGCCTTCTGAGACTCTGGACCAGCTGCAAATGTTCTTGTCACAGCGGTATACATTTAGTGTATCTTGCTGCTGTTTGACGTTATCACGGCTCAGATGCATTAAGATGCCCATACCATTATTTTCCGTTGTATATAAACATTATCTACTGTCTCTAGATGGTTAGAGCCCATTCTCAGACTGAAAAGATTCAATGCTTAACATTCAAACTGCATGAATTCATACGTCATTTAAACAGTCCTGCTCCCTCTTGAAAGTAAAATGGCATTTTTATGTCACATAATTCCTCACATGGAAAACTGGTGTATACAAGCAGTTTTCATCAGCGCAGTGCCATTTAATTTGTTGTAAATGTTTAGGTTATCATCTTTTGACCTTTCGGGTGCAATTTCAAATATGCATTTTGTCAAATTTCAAGTTGAAAGCTGTATGCAAAAGGTTGGTGCGATGATACGAGAAGAAAGAGGAGACTACAAATAAAATGAAACATTCAGACTGGTGAATTTCAGAGCTTAAAGGTTTATAAGTCAGACATAAAGTAATTTGTAGTTGCGAAAGGTTGCATGAGTCCTCATCTTGGTTTAATTAAGTCCTTTGTGGTGGTTTTTATGCTTTTATTACAGAATCAGCGTGATAAGAAGAAATGAAGGGGCAGAGAAATGAGGGAATAACATGAGGTGAATTTCCTTGGCTGCACCTGAATCAGGAACATTACAGTTCATACTACATTAACCCCCTTGATCACTATTGTTCCCCCTGACTTCTTTTGTTCGCGGTGACCTTCAGAGCCTTTTGATTTGATGAAATTGTACCTGTGGAACAAAAAGTAACAAGTGTAGGCAGCGGCGTCGGAAGCAAAACAAATGTCTGGTTTAATGTTTAATTTAGTAGATGCGATTTTCTGCGTTGTTGTGTATTTCAACAGGTTGTATTTTAGCACCTATTTTTTATTGTATTTATGCAGACATGCAGGTGACCACAGAATCAACACTGGCTGCTACAAATCAATGAATTTATTGTTTCCTACACTAAACACAACTTTAAAACAAACGCTCTGTTCTCTAGTTCTCTCCCTCGCTCTCTCTCTCTCTCTCACACACACACACACACACACACACACACACACACACACACACAGACTGCAGTGTGTACTATTAATAATAACGTGATGAAGCGATGGCAGAGAAGACGATGCTAAAGTCAGTAAAGTCTTGCTGGTTTGCTGGTTGACTGAAATGTAACTGAATAAAAAAAAATCAGGAATATAATATTTCCTACTCAGTAAATGTGGAGGGTCTAATCGAGCAATTTTGAAATGTGGGGGTTGGGGGTGGGGGGGCACATCCCACACTGATATAATGTTATCTACGCCTGTGGGTGTAGGAACAGTGTTTGGCATTCAACAGCTGTTCAGAACGTCTCTTTACAATAATTGAAAAAAGAAGAAAGTCAGTTTCAGTCTATGGTGATGAAAAAAGTCATTTATATCAAATCAAATGCTTTTCGCCACATTATACATTTTTCTTTCAGAGCAAAAAAAATGAGAAATGGGTGTTTCAAAAACAATGACACATTGATTATTGTTCGGAAAAACAACTTCACATGGCATCGCTGCTTCACGCTGCAGCCCAGAGGACAAAGGACCAAAGTCATGCTTCAGGTTCTGTATAATGTTTGATCAGAGAGAGAGAGAGAGAGAGAGAGCTGTTGCTGTTTCCCAATGAAGAGGAAACATGGCTAATCCAACCATAACTTCACATCAGTCGTGGAATAACACAACCGTGTATTCTTGCATTTATTATTTCATTTCCTGTCACCTTTAACACCTGGGAGATTAACTGGTGTGACCTCAGTGGTATAGTGGCTGTCGAATGAGCAACTTTCCCCGAATGTGCTGACCGTTTATCATATTTTTGATGATGCCTCAGAGGAGGGGCTGGCACCGGCCCCTGATTTACACCTTTAATGTCTCCTGGCTGTAAACATTCGCCCTCCACCACGGTGTCTTAAAGAACTAATGATTTAGATGAATCATAGACAAACTGCTGAAGGTCCCCTTTCTCCTGGGCTACTGCCACAATGTGGCGTGCTGAGTCAGGACTCTGAATAGGCAAACACATCGTTTACAAAAGCTCATCACAAACCGAATGAGACCCGGGCCCCGAAATGAATGTTCAGCTCTGATCAAGTTGTCCAGAGTTAGATGAAAATAAAAGTCTTTAGAAAAAAACTACAATAAAAAGTATGATTGATTAAAATTTCACAAACAAAATTAGGTTTTATTTTTGTTTCCTTCCAGTTGAAAAATGTAATGACATGTTAATAGTTTCTGTTTTTACATTACTTTACCAAACGCAACAATCTCAGCTCTTGATAGTCAGAAATGGGAAAAATAAATCCAAGTTGACACAATCGAAAAGAGCTGAAATGCAAATTCAGTCACATTAATAAGGGAGCAGAGACAGAAAAACGTTAGAAACATCAAAGAAATATGAAAACAGTTTTACCAGATTGATCAGGCATCAGTTTCCACCACAGGGTTTCCTCGTAAAATCAAACGTGCATCTGCGCACATTTAGTGTTTTACTTGTTTATTATACAATAGCAGTCAGAGCACTTTCACCCACACATTTGTCTTAGCTGGGGGTGTTATTACCTTCGGGAAAATCCATCATGCTGCTTAATGCGGCGGAGTAATCACCTGCTCAGAGTCATTTCTTGTGCTTTCCTAAACTGCAAACAGAACGACTGGGCATTTTCAGCGCATTGTTTTTCTTAGGGCCTAAGAAGGTGTCATTCATCAAGCCCTGTGTTGACCCAATCAATGCGTAGACAGCTGGGGATATGAATAAAGGAGTGAAAAATACATGGTGTTTGTACGTTACTCTTTGTGGTTCACCTTTCCCACAGCCCGAGGATGATGTGAGTAGGACAGAGTCCTCCAGACGCTACCAGTCCACCAACGCCGTTCTGGATTTCTTCAGACTGCTGTAAATGATTCAGACAGTCTATAGCTGCTTTATTCCCAGATGTGGTAGAACTAGCTGAGGCGTGGATCGATGCGTCACGTTGTGATGCAGACATATTAGCAGGTTGTGAGGGTTTGTCTGTGTGAGAAATCCCCATAAATACTGTGGGTGATACCACCTTGAGCAGATACAGTGGCGTTTAGCAGTGGGTTCAGTGGTGGTTACATAACACACACACACACAGGCAGACACACTGCGTTTACACAAACCACAAACAAAACGTAGCAGCAAATAAGATCAGAGAAGGCAGATAAACCAGGAGAGCCATTATCCCGGCTGCAAGCAGAGCCAGATATGCCAGGAATACAGACACAGTATTAAATTAAGTCTGGATTTGATTTGTCTGATAAACTTTGATATTTCCTCTTGGATACATTTAATGTCACAGTGGTTTAACAGTTCTGACAATGTGCAGGTAAGACACACTGTCACCACTGATACACCACACCGCAGTGTATCAAAACAATGTGTGGTGCTTGGTTAGTTTTGGATGTTATTGTTAGACCATATCTCGGTTTTAAATTGTGTAACTGATAAACAGATAATTTGACACAACACAACACACTCTTCTTAGTGAAGAGGTGAATTCATGTAAAAAACAAATCTATTTAAGGCAAAATTCCACAGATTTTACATGTTAGAGGCAATTTGCAAGGCACTGGTAGCACTGCCTGGCCTGTGAAAACAGCTGTATATTGTCTTGTGTGGCTATGGACTTTGTCAAGTCTGTGGAATATTATACTTCAGTTTTTACAGACGCAGTTTGAAAGAGGTGGGAGTTTAACAGGCTGGGACCGGATGGACTAATGAAAGATGCTATCAAGTTGCATAATAATGGGAAAATGTAGGATTCATGCTTTTAAAATGTGACAAAAAAGTCTGTGTCAGTGTCCCATCATCTTGAACCAGACTGAAATGTATCCTCAAATTCTTGATGGGTTGCAGCAATTTCTTTTTGGTTTCCAGTGTATAAATACAAAATAACGTGGTTGTGGTTTTGAGTGTCTCAACATTTACTGAAGTGATTGCAGTGTAATTCTGTAATGACATCCATGCCCCACTTAGACTGAATTGTTAAACAGTATTTTCTTCCTTAGCATTTTTTTTTCCAGCGCCAGCAAGTCAAAATTGAATCTGTCTAACGCTGTATTTTATTTTCAAATTCATGAAAACTCATGAGCTTTCCGTCACCTTCAACTGCACTTTGTGTTTAGTGTTAACTTGCAGCTGTCAGTGTGATGGTCATCATGTAGCAGAGTACAGGCTCACAGAGGCATTTGTCTTACACAAACCCTCCCTCACTATGATACTGTATATGGTTGCTGTTTAAGTGTTTAATTAAACAATGCTAAAATTCAGGCATCTGCTTTGCGACTCTTTGTTGAAGCTTAAACATCTGTAACTTTCTGCATTTTTGTCACTTTTATTTCAGCAGAGATGGAGGAGCAGCTGCTTTCAGCTAGAGACTTCTATCAAAGTAAGAAAGTGTCGCCAGTCTTTGAATTTTGAAACTTCAGTTCAGGATCTTTCATTTTTTTAACACATTGAGAAAAGTTCTGTGTGTACTGCAGTTGATAATCAGATATTGTAAAAAAAAAAATCATCACCTCATGTTAAGGAACAAACTGATTTTTTATTCTCAGTGATATACTGGTATATAAGAAAGATCCACTGTTTTTTTTTTTTTTTTTGATTTAGCTCTGTCCCATCATGAAGACTTTATGGGGTTTAGTACATACGTCATTAAAAGATGACAAGGTGCCGAGGGGACATCAGTCCGACATGACAAGGCTTGTAAACTTGTCTTCTTCTTTGTGTCTTTTTTTTTTTTTTTTTTTCCTACATCGTTTAGCCACTGTCGTTCAAGAGCGATGATAAAGCTGGATAGTGAATGACTAGAATGAATAGTTAGCAGCAGTGGCTGCTGCAACCTCATTACAAGGACAAACTGCGTACAGCAGGAAGCTGATATCTCTGGCACAGCCCCACGTCACCGTTTCCAATTTGAATAGAGAAGGGAATAATGCTTAATGCCTTTCCCTGCGTGGATATTGGCTTGTATGGGACAGCGACCCGTGAAATGAATATTTTTTGTGAGATGAGATTTGTTACCCTCAAAAAGAGGAACGCCCATTCTTCCATGTGACCAAGAAACGCCCGACACAGGAGAATAGAGGTTTTGTGCGTTTAGTTTGTGGAGAGCTGAGAAAAAGATCACAACCTGAGAGAAGAGAAGAGAGAAGAGGGAGAGGACGGGGGGTTGTAACGAGCTACAGAAAAAGTTTAAGAATTTGGAAGGAGCTAAAAAAAAGTGATTGCTTTCTTTTACTTTCTTGCTTAGCAACAAGATAAGTGAGAGGCTGGGATTACATAAGATTACTCAGAGAATTTGAAACTCTTCAATGTAGCGTTTGATCTGACAGAGCAGATTAGCCCGTACTGAGCAGCTGCATTACGCTCACGGTTCATCAGGTGTTGTGCTCCTTGAGCGAGCATGTGTTCCTCTGCCTGCGATACATTTTCAATACAATTATCACCTGCATCTCCAAGGATTTTAATTTGATGTCTTTGTAAATCCTGTGAAAGTAGATGCGTTGAGTAGATAAATTAAATATTAGCTCAGAGCACAGATCTCTCAGTGGGCACATAAACTGAAATTGTTTTTCAGATTTGCTCCCACAGACTTGCTTATTTTTGACTCAGTAGAAAATACATGTCGAGGGCCTTCTCCAGCTCATCTCTGACACAATTCATTATGAAAACAGTTGATATTTGCAGCATTAAAAAAAAAAAAAAACACTAGGTCTGATTTTACATAAGGAGTCTAAACAATAGCAGATTTATTCATCTGTAGTTAGCAAACAGCAGTTAATGGTAAAAGTAACTTGGTTGGAAAGTTTCTCTTCAGCTGATTTTGAAATGTTCCTATTTGATTTCTTCTAGACCAAAAACCCTGTGAAATTGTCTTGATATGCACAATATGGCTGCATGATGTAACAGTCGGCACTGATGACCAGTTAATCCACACAGAAGACAGGAGATAAAGGAGCAGCCCTTGAATGGTTCGGTATGTGAGGAAAATCTTAAGCTCGGCAGGGCTGTTGTACTTAGTCACGTTTGCTCAGCTTTGATTTGACATTTCAAGTTCTGTTCAGCGGCCCAGTTTCATGAATGGTCAGTTTCAACCAAATATGGTAGTGATAATAATGTAATACACACGAGGGGTTACACTAGAGGTAAGGCTGAGCATCAAACTAAAATAACACATGCAGAGTGAAAAAAAAATAAAAATGCACGTGTATTTTGACACATTATTTACAGCAAGGTAAAAATAGAGCTGTGACAATACCATCGCAACTTGAATTGCCTTATCAACCCATCTGATCTGAACCACAGCCTCATTATAAACCCAGACAGCCCATCCTCTCCTTCGTCTCGTCCCCGCTGCCTTTAATTTTTTGAACCTGATGGATGCACGGAACAATATCAGTATTATGCATGCGCACACCTTTCCGGTGAAGGAAGGAATGAATTTTTTCAATGGGCTCGTAAATCCCCGCTCTACCTGGATGAGCACTGTTAGAATGTGGGCTGGTTGGCTAGCCCGCTCTTCTTGGCCGAGACTATAGATCTGGATTGACAGCTGCTCCATCCTGTCTGCCACTGTTAATTATTGAAGGATTTGAGCTCTGCCAAGCGACCTTGAGCCCCGCTCGGGCCGAAGGACTCCATCTAAAAGCCTGCTCCCCTGTTACAGCAAGCAAGAGGCACTTCAGCCAGGCAGCCCAATTGCTCCATAAGAGAGATTGATAGATAGCTAAATGTGCCACATTGTTGGAGAATATTGCCTTGAAAAGTTGACATTCTTTGAGTACGGATGCTATTGTACCTTGTATTCATGCTCCACGTGGACAGTCTGACCATTTATGCATCACAATTTACTTTTTAATATGTCTCTTCTGTTCTGTTCTTATTGTGTTTCACATTGTTGTTGACTGAGACAGAACCCAAAAGAGCAAAAAAGCAAATGTTAAAGAAAAGGACAAGACCGTCATTGTGAGTCTGACAATTGTGAAAAGTTTTGTACATGATTTTACAGAACTTGTAAGATGATGTCAGTTTAATAGTTTGGAAATTGACCAAAATATATCAGAGTGAGGGGAGAAAGCATATTAACTGTCATGTAAGAAAAGAATGGCACTGAGATAGTGGAAAAGTCTGATTGGTGCCATGTTAAAAACTCTCCATCTGTTTGGGTAAAGAACCTCATTGACAAAGTCCAGGATCCAGACTCTAGACTCCAGATCCAGATTTTTGCTCGAGCCATGCTGTTGGAACCAGCAGCAGCAAATGCCTGCTCTGCTCTGCTCTGCCTCTTTCCTCTCCTCTCTCCTCTCCCTCTCCTGCTGCGCTCTACTCTGCTCTGCTGCAGTGGATGGTCCTCACGGTGCGCTCACAACTCGCCTTAGTGGAGGAGATCAGAGCATCTCGCTGTCATTTTCCCACCCTTTCTTCCTTTCCCTTTTTCAAGCCCTCGTTCTTTTGCCACTACCCCCTGCTCTCTCCCCCTCACCCCTTACCTATCGTCAGACGGTGTGGATAAATGTGAGGGGGGGGAAGTCATAGGATAGACGAGGGAGAAGGAAAGAGCTCAGGAAGTCTTTAATTCAACATCTCTTGCACGTATGACTGAGTGATGTTCTGCTGTCTTCGGGTGACAGAGAAGCTTGTTCTCTTAGATGCCTCCTGCTTTTAGACTCAGTGTCGGGTAAGTTCGTCCTCTGGATTGATCTTTTTTATTCTGCATGTGATATTGTGGCTGACAGAGGAGCTGCTTTGGCTCGTCTCTCTCTCTCTCTCTCTCTCTCTCAGGGCGGTTGTCATGTTCTGATGAGGAGACGACAGGCAGAAGTTGTGTGCAAACAGGTCTGATGTAGGATATTGTTACCATATGGCATGCAGTAAATTTGTGTCTCTGTGCAAACTGTGCGCTTGTTTGCATTACAAGAGATCAGTCTGAGCTTTCATCATATTTTCCAAAGAGCTCTGCAATAAATTCTGTTCTACTGCAGCAACTTGAAATCGATAGTCCTTTTTAAATATTGAGGCAGGATCAGCTTCATTTATCCTCTTACACTGTACAGGATTTTAATGTTGAACACACTTTCATCCATGATCCAATATAAATTAGGTATAGGGGAGTGGTAGTAGCTGTATTAATGGGTGTTTGAGTCTCTCTTAGTGTGTTTTATGGAGGGGTGGGATATAAAGAAGTGTAGCATAATTATTTTTTTCTTTTTTGAGGGGAATCCTATAGAAATACTATACATTGCAGCACAGATAATAACAAGGAAATCCTGTGACATCGCTGCTGAGTGTGCACACTTCATTATGGATGTGTGAGTGAGTGCATACATGCGAGAGTGTGGGCAGCTGTATGCGTCTAATGTAAACTCTCACAGAGGGGTGAGCACTGCGTGGGCAGCTTGTGCGTCATTTGTGTTTTGTGAATGAAGTGCTATTTTTTCTGTGACCAAGGCTGAATACAGCCAAGGCATGTTCAACTCTGTCATGTGTTTGTGTGTGTGTGTGTGTGTGTGTGTTTCCCTTTCATCAATACAAACTGTCTCCCATCCCTTTGAATATGGTTGTGAACTGGAGACGTCAGCAGCAACACGCTCACTTTAGGGAAACACTCGTCCTCGGTACAGTAAAGCGGCATCTCTTCATCAGGTATTGGGTGGCGGTCGGCGGTGGGTGGTGACTTGGTGACGATTTACAACCTGGGTTCCCAGGTTCTCACCCCCCTCTCTGGTGTAAATCAGCCTGTTTGGTGAAGCATAGAGCCACTGCAGCCAGTCAGAGGAGATGCTCTGGATGTTCATGTCCACTGCTGCACTGCAGACAGACTCTCTCCCACCAAAGCTGCTAACAGACAATGTGTTAGTCAGCCACAGACAGCGTAGGCTTGTTTAGAGAGGCTCTTCATCTATCAGCCCATAGTGTTTTAACAGATGCTTGTAATTTAAAGTAACTTTCAGCAGTCTGTGGTGTTTTTTGCTTGTGCACTTATCTGATGGGACTGAGAGTCTGTGTCTGGTGTTATTATTGCAGCACTTGAAGAAATGTGTCACTAATGCTAACATGCTGAAGGATGAGGGCTCTCTAGGTATTGACTGAAAACGTTTTCAGCGACAGGTATACACAAGATGTGCTGATAATCAACCTCCTGCTATTCTTGAGGCACAGTTGCCATTACCAAGTTTCTCCTTGTTACTTAGAATCACAATTCCTGATTTCACTGGGGTTTCCCTCCAGTGCATCCGACATTGTGTATCACACTGTGTATAATAGTGTAGGGTCTATTTGTTTGTGTAAGGCAGTCAAATCCTGATTATTAGCAATCATCCAACCTGCTGAAGTGTCTTTGAGCTTGGAAACTAAATCCCTACTAGCAGAAAAGCTGCCTTATGACATAACTGTGAGTTTTTTTACGGACCACAAATGCATATTAAACTGAATTTATGTTAACATATATTGGTAGAAAACATGTTTTTTTTGCTTTAGTAAAAAAAAAAAAAAAAAAAAATCATTGGGCTTGAGGCTTATACGACCAATCTCAGTGTCATGGCAGTGAGTAAGAAATGACTTTTAATCCATTTTCTACACTTATGACGTGAAGCTGCCAATTAATGTAAATGCTTGCCGGGTTTTTAAAGCTTTCATAAAGTTACTAGATGCTTGAATTTCCCTTGGCTTACACATTTGTGCATATTACTACATCCAAGTATTGAATAAATCTCATCATATTTATTGCTACAAAATAAAAAAACACAACACCAGAATTTTACATGTAAAGTTACCGATATACAACAGATATTGTCGTCAATAACTTGACGTAAGCTTATGCTTAAAGAAAAGAAAAGAAACCCATCACATCACTAAACTGCATAACATTAGGACGCTGCTGCTTTATGGAAATAAACCTTGTTATGCATGATTAAAAACACAATGTTAACCTTCTCACTGACCTGATGCACTTTCATCTCATTTAGTGAAGCCATTTCCTTAATGTGCCACTCTGATTGGCACATCTGTTTGTAGATATTAAGCAAGCATTGCAACTGAGCTTAATCACCACACCCTTTGATTTATTCTTCACAAACTGTTTTGCACATAGCTCGCTGCAAGCGTAATGAAAATAGCAGGTGTGCTCAGACTCTGCACTGATCATTGTAATTGTGCTTTCGCAGTGGTATCAGCATTAGCTCCAGCATCTGCCAGCTTGGCTAATAACTTGGTGACACCACTAGCAATAATAATATTTTAAGTAGCATTTGCAGGTTGGTGTTTGTTAATTTTAAGGCGTTCACACTCTGTATACACACAAACATCACACTAACTGGGTTAATCTTTATCCTCTATTAAACTGCAGCACGTTTACTTTGGTTCTTCTTTAATTGTAATCATAGATTAAACATCAATGGGCCTAATTTAGCTATATAGTAACTTGACTGACGATGACAGGCTATAGATTGTCTTGTCAGACAACTGCTGTGTTGGGCTTGTCCTCCTCAGTGTGACAAGGAAGCAGTAGTGAGACAGATACAGCTGTTGGTCTGATGAAAATGATGCTGTCACATTTACTTTCAAGCAAGATGAATGACTCTTGAGTGGCGCCTGAATTTGATTGCACAAACAGCTCGCTTATATAATGTGTTTTCCTTAGGTCAATTAGCATTGTATCTATGTGTCATGTTCACTTTGGTTGAGGCTTTGCTGCATGGAAGTTGATCAATCAATGGTCTCTTCTCTTGCACATTTTTAATGTGCTTCCTGTGTTTCCCAGAAGTAGCAAATGAAGACCGACAAATTGGTGCTTTTGCACTAACAAAGGACTCAAAGACTGTGCTTTAAAGACTGCACGAATTCTGAGTGTTCTTTGCGGCTCATGTTGGATATGTGGGACAATGGACTCGCAGCAGCTTTTGACAGCAACAGTCATGGACACTCAAACAGTGAAGCTCACAAACAATGAAAACAGTCAGCCATTGGCTATAAACAAATCAGAGAGAACAAGTAACGGCATTGAAGGATTTCTACAGTCTCATCTCTGTGGAACTTGACATGAGGCTGCAGCTTTCATATAGGGAATATCGCCATCAGCACTTTGCTGTTCTAGTCTACATCATTTCACATGAATTATATGTGTAATAGAAACATCTGTACTAACTAAAACAGTACTAGTAGTGAATTCAGTTTGTCACTAAGACCTGAAGAAACACAGCTCACTGTGAGTTAATGAAAAAGTGGGATCTTACAATGGTTACTAGTCCGTGAATGTCTGCAAATAATTAAGTGGTTTTTTATTCACGTCTGTTTGCATCACCAGAGTAACAAATAAATCATGTTTGTAGATCTATGATTTCATGGTTTGTTGGCCATTCGTGTTGATTTTCACAGATTAAGGAAGCGTACTGTTACACCTCAACAGCAACCATCTATTGGAACCACAGTGAAGTGTTTCAGAAAACTGAAAAATGAAATGTGCTTAAACACAAGACATGAAAAGTCTTTATTTTCTGATTTGTTGCAATGCAGCTGCAGAATCTTTACAGTAAAATAATGTGTTGAAGACTGACATAACATGGGTGATGACTTGAGTTTGTGGATTAATGGTGGCCTGGCTTGTTGCATTAATTCACCAGTCAGTATGGTGCTGCAGCGTGGGATGAAGAGGCCCACTTGCTGTGTCAGACGTTTTGTTTTTGAAGCATGTGTGTATTTCGTATGTGTGTTTGTTACATTTGTATGTGTTTGTGGGAGCTCTGTAAAACTGTCAGGGCTCAGTCTGTCTGCTGTGATAATGGCTTTGTCTCCAATCAGTGTCCAACTGACTCCATCAACACTTGCATTTGGGAAATTACACCCACACACACACACACACACACACACACACACACACACACACACACACACACAAACCTGCAGGATGTCACTGAGCTTCTGAACAGTCACCTCTTGAAAACAGGCTTCTCTCCTGATTGAGAATCTTGAACTGAACCCAAAAGTAAAACAAGAGAAGAAAGCCCTCTCTTCTTTTGCATCCCATTCCCCCCTCTCTCTCTGTGTTTCACTCACCAGCACACTCTCCATGGCCTTCTTTTTCTCCTTCTTTCTCTCTGCTTCATGCTACTTCATCTATTCCTCTGTGTATCTCTCTCTCTCTGGGCAGTCAATAGGTTGTACTGCAGCCTGAGCCGTTGCCAGAGCTCAGCCTCTGAGCCACAGGTAAAGCATTAAAGCCAAATGACTCATGCACTGAAACTGAACAACCTCTTTGCTTCTTGGAAGCGCTGCTCAGACTCAACTCTCGAGAGTGACACCCGAATAAGCTGCTCAAACTGCGATGCTCTCTCCCTTCACCTCCACCAGCAGTCTGTGGACACACCGTCACACCTCTGACAGACACCAAGTCACAGGATTATAAACTGTTGTCTGCTCTGACACACCACCACCTCTACCTTTTGCTGTAGTGCAACTAAAAGTGTGTGGGCTGGGAATTGCACCTCTTTTTTGCAGTATAGCTTTTGCCTGGTTTGTATGTGAAAGGTATCCGGGCAAAAAGTTTTTAAAGATATCAGGCTGAAATTTGTGGAAAAGTGTGCTAAATGTTTAAAATCAAATGAGCTAGGCAGCCATAAAATATCTTCGCTTTGGAAAACTGGATATTCCGAACACTCTCCATACTAGATATGATGCATTAGTGAATATTTAATATCCACTAGTGACAGTATAACTGCAGTATAACTGTGAACAGAGCTCATTTCAGTTTTTTTATTGACCCCCATCCTGCACAACATGCAGCTCAATTTTTTTTTACAAAGGTTTAAAACCCACTGTTTATGTGACACCTCATCGTAGGGCCTTGCTCCTTTAGTTGCCATGGAGACACCATTAGGCAGTGGTGCCGCACCGATTTTTGTATTTCTTTGCATAACCCCACACCAAACCACACTGCTTGTGGGTAACTCGGCTGTGCCAACTGCATGTGTGGGTGGATGGGAAGGGTGCATTTTTTTTTTTTTTTTTTTTTTGTGACTGGAGCAAGTGGGAGAGAAAAGAAGAAAGAGATCAAAATACGGTGGGAGGGGACCGAGAGAATGAACAGAACGAACGGGAGGGGTGGGAGGGGGTGACAAGGAGAGGAATGAATGATGAAGACAATGATCAGGAAATACATGCACATGCAAACAGTGATACACGCTGTGCGCACACACACGCATAACACTCATCCTCCAGCAGAGACGACTAGAGTACGTACGTGTGAGTGAGCAGGGTGAGTGTGTGGGTGGAGGGATGCCGCAACAGTGCAGCTTATTTTGCCTTCAGTTTGATCCATGCAACCCTTCTCTCTGCATTACTTCAATTTCCTGCCGAGGCCAATCCACGATGATCCAGACTCACTCCCGTTATTATCACACGAGAGTTTGATAATGACTGTAATGATTTGTGGGTCCCTGTAAAGGGCATTGATTTGTTTTCTGACAAGACCAAGCACGTATTGATGCACCTTACAGTCCAATATAGTTAAGAATTAGGCTAATTTGTCACTTCATTTTTTGACCTGGTCTTTAACTCACTCAGCTAATCTCCAACACTTACCGCACATAATTCTTTAATTGACCTAATTTTTGTAAATCCTCTGAGGCTATTTGTTCCTTTTTCATTATTGCTGAAAAAAATCAGTTTACTATACAAATGATCTGATTTACTGCCTTAATTGGCTAGAACGTATATTAACATATGTTATGCTCACTGAAGTGATTTCTGGTCTTTATGAGAATTATGCAGCAGTAAATAACCTTCAGTGTTCAGTACATTTGCATGTGTTTTTAAAATGTTGTGACAAAATCAGAGCTTTTACATTAGCTACATTTGCACATATTTAGAGACGGTGAGATGCACTGTGATGCTCACTGGTTGCACTGGTTGAGTTTGGTCAGCAGATGTCACAGTTGGGCACTGCTCATAGTAAATATTTTTAAATGCATTATTAATGGTGTATTGGAGGACTAAAATTTGGAAGGTTAGGACACTCTATAATGAAGTAAATGCCTTGAGTAGTAAGTGCTCAAATGGCTCAAAATGAGTAATATCGATGGTTTTATTATAGCTTGTTTGTTCCACAGTCTCAAATGCAAGTACGATTTATTGTCTAAATCATGTGGTTCAGTCAAGTTTCACTGAGGCATCTCCAATATAAGTGTGTAAAGTAAGTCGGTGAACAAAGAAAATAATACACATGATATCAGGCCACAGTGATTTTCTTGATTATTTTACTATAGTTATCATTTCTCTGTGCAAGCTGCTTCAGCCTTTACCATTCATTCATTCATGACAGTCACATATTGGAATCAATGATGCAAAACAACATTAACTTTATTTTCACATGTTCTGTTTTTACAAATATCTACTGATTCAAGGATTAGTGCAGGAAAAGTAATTTTACTGCTCACTGGTCTGCTGTCCAGCGCCCCAGCATCATAACTCCATCCATACACTGGCTTCAAGTACAAAGCCGCAATATAAGCTATGGCTGTAACTAATTGTTTGCTTCATTTTAGAGCAAATTAAGTTCCTCAATGTGTTTTAAAATACTGCTGATAACGGCAGATAAGGAGCTCTATGAATCTTGCTCCTGCTGTATTTTACAAGGCTTGTGCTGCTGTCACAGATGGCTGTGGTGTAGAGCGAACAGAAACGCTGAGATCTGTGACAAACAGTCATGACCTCTCCGATGTGCTGTGGACACACTGTGTCCCTCACGAGATGAGACTGCGCAGTCATAAGGAAAAACACAGTCATCGTCGCTGGGTTTTTGAGAATTCTGGAGATGCAGAGGATGGGAAAAGAAAGTCAGACCTGGTTAGTGAGTGTTTGCATCTGTCAAGTAGCATCAAGAGTCCACTGAGGAAGACAACAGTGGCAGGTGTAAAGGTCTGTTTGTTTCTTTCATTGATTGATGCAACATAATTGAATTTTAAGTTTTGATTACATGAGTTAATTGTGTTAATTTGACATTAATGATATTGGCGTTGAGTCTTTTTGTGAAGAATCCTCCGGGCATTATGCTGTGCAGCAGTTTTAACTTTTGAATTCATGAAAGAGAAACTTTGTTCTTGTACAAAAAAAAAACAAGATCCTGCATCTTTCATCATAGTTCTAACCAGCTTAAATTGCAAGCCAGTCTTTGCCAAAAGACCACGCTGGGACAGATAGTCTTTGTATTTCTTAGTTCATGGTTACACAAGTATTCAGGTAAAAAAAAAAAGCCACTTATGCCAAATACTCAGACCAGCCAGGATACAAAATATGGTGTATATACATCATGAAAACACTGACTGTCTGGTTTGAATTTGAACTTGAACGGCACGTCTGAAGTACTTTTTCTATTTCTCCTCTCTCTGGAAGACACTCTTTTTTCATTCGAATTCACTGTGTGCTTGCTCTTCAGCTCTGTCTCATCCACCCACAACTACAGAGGTATTCACACTTTCTATCATTCGAGCCCTGAGCCTCTTTTTCCCCTTGTTTACTTTAGTGTGTACAAGCAAAGCACAAGCAAAGTATAATATTGCTGTGGACATCTTGAAAGAATCCAGTGTGGGCTCTCTCTCTCTCTCTCTTCCCCTCACTCCACCTCACTTGTGCGTGGATGCAAGTCCATGTATTGAATGCGTGCAGTTTGGCAGCTCCAGCAAACAAACTATCTGCATCTCGTCGGCGGCATTAATGTATTCTCTCACAACTCTTAGTGGTCTCTCTCTCTCTCTCTCTCTACTGATGCCTTCACAGACCCGACATTAAAAACACCAGCCAGTACATTAGGGACCATCTGAGGGCTGTTTGAAGTGCAAGGCTTTTGACTAGACTATTGCTCACTAATGAGAACAACGGGTGCTGCGGTCACATCACTTAGCTGGACCATAATGTGATGCACTGACTTGGTCCCAAAAATAGTTTGTGTGTTATATCAGGCAAGACTTGATCTGCCATGCTGTGATGATGTTTCATGGCCAGTATGCATTAACAACAGTTCACTAGAGTCAAGGTTTTTCTTTTTCTTTTTTCACATCTTTAAAGTCTATTTAAAAAAAAAAACCTTTGTGAGGAAATACAAAAGCTTTGAGGAAATACAAAAAAAAAATCATATACAGCACATGAACATATATGTTAAAGATTTGCCAGAATACTATAACAACAAGTAAGGAAGGGTTATCATTGCTTAATAGTACAAGATTTGCATGAGGGTATGTAAGGAAGACATAGTGCCAAATAAAATGAAAATAATTAGATATCCTGCCTGGCTAATGTAAATTACTGTAATTTTAAAAGGCAATTTATTCAGAGTTCACTATATAACACTTGACTATAATGTATTCTATCTCTGGGTTCATACTTATTATGGATGTCTGTATTCACTGGACTGACTGGTCTGAGACAGGTGTCTTGGTGTTGTAGTAGGGTGAAGAGTGCATGAATTTGCTTCCAGCGTTATCAAAAAAAGAGATGTATGAATTTTGTTAACATGATTTGTCTTCCCAGCTGGCTCGCTCTCGGTGGTGGAAGACTTGTTCAGACTGTTCCCTTTAAGAAAAGCAACAATACCTCAGTGTCACGAAGTAAAAGTCCTCATGGTGCACACTAGACCCTTTCACAATAATTGCTGCTATATCACCGGATTATCATAGTTCATGCATTAATGTGCTGTACATATCTCTATAATGTTGCTTTTAAAGGTGGCACTAATTTCAATCACGTTATACACTGCTGGTTGCCTCAGTCTATAATAATACATCCTGATTTATTAGTCAATTTACATTTTGTGTTAATAATTACAGTCATTCACTCTGAAGAGTACAGATGAAGTATAAAGTGACATAAAATGGAATGAACTTAAAGTACTTAAAAATGTTACTTAAGTAAAATAGTTGTGTTAATATACTTACAATTCAACTATTGCTTGTCAATGTGAGAAACTAGCAAGGCTGCATTGAAGAATGTGTTGAAGGGTGTTTGTGGACCCAGCAGCTCAGTAAATAAGCCCAAACTGTAGGCTGGTGCTTACTGTGCATTAAGGAGGGAGGAATATTTGAGGGTTCTGACTATAATGTGACTATAATTACTAATTATTGCAATTATTGCAGAAATGTACTACATAATTACAGTATTTAAGTATTTAGGGGATACAGATCCTACTGTAGAAGGGCTGCAACATTTTTGCTGCACTGTGCTTTTATTTTCCAAGGCGCCTCCAGTCACATTGTAATACACATTCATTGTGCAGGCTGTATAGTCACCTGCTTTTCCTCTGTTGGTCGTCCAAATTGGTGGCCACCGCTGCTAAATTATAGTTGACATCTTGTCACAGGGAAATCAGAATTAAAGGGAGTCTTTCATGGAGCTTTTCATTCAGGATGCCATATTATTTGGTGAGATGTGATGGTACCTGGAGCAGAATAGAGTTGCAGGTGCAGCAGAAAGTACAGCAGGTGTGCACAACTGTGTTACAAAAAAGCAATGTGAGCAGACACGTGAGCCTAAAATAAACAGTAATTGTAGTGTCCTTGCAGCAGAAATCAATTTTTACAGCAGAGATTTTTTTTTTTCTTGAGGTTAGCCCTCAATACGAGAAGAGGGCCGTGAACTTTTGATTGACAGTCGCTAGATTTCAAAGACCCTTAGAGTAGGTGGTTTGAGATCAGATAACCAAAAGTGTGAGCACTGTCAATCATTGTGTCCATGAAGTGATCAAATGTCCTGCAGTGAGCTACAGCAGCGTAAGAATCTGAGTCACTTTGCTGCCATCTACTTTTGTTACTCACCATTACGCAGCCAGTCATCACCAGAATGCAATTACACCCACTCCCCCACAGCTCCTATTAATAGACACAGATAAATCAACAATTTGACATGTCCACAACACTCTGCCAAATCTTAATGAAATGACTGGCATGACTGTGCTTCAGCACACAATGCAAAGTGGACGCAGAGTCATTCAGATGCCACGAATGCGATAACTAATGAATAAACACATCTATGCTGCTGGTAGGAAATGTGCTTTATAAAAAAACTAACATGACAGCCTCAGCAAAATCTAGTGTTGAGCCTTTAAACACAAACACAATTTTCACATTTACACCTTCTCCATGTGGGCTTGGCAGAAATGTGACACCTTTGGGATGATGTGGTGACGAGCTAACGCTTTCATTTCCAGGTTTTTGTGCGTCGGGGCAACACACACAACCACCGCGGTCCCTACTACATCCTCCCGCTCCACCCTGTCTCCGCACAGCTGATCTTTAGCAGGTGAAGCCAGAGACCTGCTGACTAGTAAGAGGCAGGGTCATTAGGCCAGGTGGTGCTGCTGTGATTTCCACTGAGCAGCACATGTCTGGCATTAAAACTACAGGCAGGACTATAGATTATCACACTTGGACCATTAATCATTGTTCTAGTGAAATAAAATTCAAGTCTTAATCTGCCAACATGGGTGGTGTTTGCAATGTAGATACAGTGAGAAAATGGTGATCGCTCAATTGGTGTCTCTCATGTATTGCCACCACATTCAAGTCACGTAACTGAACAGCTATTTTTCCAAAAAGACAAAAGAAATAACTACTTAAATTCTTTTTTTTAAAAAAACCAACAGGGTCATTTAACAACACTTACTGCTGTTCAGGACATGTTTCCAGAGTCTTCAAAGACTTCTGACCATCTGGTCAAAAAATATTAAATTCGCTGTTTGATAAAATGAGCTACAGAAATTCAAGAAAAGACATTTTGCGAATAAATATCTATGAATTCAGCGACTCACCTTCACCTTCATCTCCAGATGTCTGTGTCCACCTCCCTGTGAGCGCCAGTTTGGCTCTCAGGAGGATGGAATTGGCGTCAGCTGGGGACAAACGAGACAACTCTGTTGTTTAAGAGTTGTGAGATGAAGACTCTCTTCTTTTGCTTGATTTGTCAGCCAAATGCAAGCGTAAACCCGCTGCGTGAGTGACAATGGGGATCGCTGTGTCAGCGTTTCTGAACTGTCTGTGAGTGATTTCAGGGAACAGATGCACTGTACAGATGGGCATTGGTCTTTTTTTCATTAGCAGGCATATGAAGGCAGCTCTAAACGAGTCCACGGGGCTTTTAGAAAGCTTGCGTTTATATCATTCAGGCTGGCGACTCAAACATTTAAGACCTGCCACATCTTGTCTGTAATACTTAGTCATTGTGTTGGCAACTTCAATTTCAAGTGATAATGGTCACATACTAGAAAATTACCATGAAGACCAGAAGAGTGCAAGAACCTACATTCTCTCACTCGGGCCTATCAGGCCTGATTTCCTTAATGAGAGGAAAAGAGACAAGTTTGAATTTCATTACACTGAGTCGGCCTGAATAATTTGAGCTGGTGATACCATCACCAACCTAAAAAAGCACAAAAAGAAAGTACTTTTTTAGTTCTTAAAGTCTCCATTGTGAGTCAAACCAAACTATAAGAATACAATGCACCAGTATTTATAGCTCCCTCTGTTTTGTTGTTGCCAATGATTCTATTATTTACACATATAACAAAAGCATTTTTGTTATTCATGTGAAAGCTCTCATATTGAACACACTGTTAAACACTATTTAATTTTTATAATAGAAACATCCCTGATCACATTACTGCATTGGGTTAGACCCATAAAACAAAAATAATACCACATGAATACACACAAAATATTCCATCACTCCTGCCATCACTGCCGTGGCTCCTGCCAGGCTGATTAGGTCCGGGGCCTCTGAGCCATTACACCATTGATTGGAATCATATTTTGTTGCAGGGGCGGCAGATGCTGATCGACAAGCAAACTCCCAGGCATGTTCCACATATGGGTGTTGATGTGCATGCCATCAATTAAATCACCCCGAGCCAGGGACCACCAGTGCTCGATGGCTTTTATTTAAGGAGCGTAAATCACCAGCATTGTGGGGAAAAATGCAAATGACTATAAGCGAAATGCATTTGTGCCCTAAGTGTTCTTTGATTGGACAGAGTCATTCCACCATGATTTATATTCAATTCATCTTCTCTGTGCAGCTAGAGGGTGATTTTCACATTTGTATTTTATTATTAACATCCAGCTCAGTGCTCATGTGCAGATTCACACATCAGTGTTGTATATTAAACACTCAAAACACCCTTGTTTGATTGATGTAATTAAACACCATTAGATATAAAGGTTATTTGCCATTGCCCCATCCAATTGCCCTAAATTATCTTTCCCAGGGTCGCCGTGTAAATTGTAGGAGGGACTCATGTGTCACTGCATTTTCACCCTAACCAGCCGCATCGTGACTCGGCTTTTATCCTTGGGAATTCAAGGCTGATCCTGACATAGACGGACCACTCCCATAAGTTCCAGCTGTTTATTCTCACCGGGCTATCAATCTGTTTCTGCTGTCTCCAAAGGGATGACTGACTAATGGTGATGAGACTCATGGTTTTTTTGCCCATCTCTTTCTCTCTCAGTGAAATTGATGCCTGAGCCACAAAATACGAACCCGAGAGTGAACCATCTGTGAAATGCTGATGCTAATCCATTTTTTTTTTTTTTTTTTTGCTTCTCCACCTGTTATTGAGGGTCCTAAATTATGTTAGAGAAGCTAAGCATGAGTCTATCTGTTCTCTCCTTTTCTCTTTTATCCTCTATTTTCAAGCACAAAAAGCAAATTGTCAGACACTTAAATCTGTTTCTCTCCTTTGATGTCCTCATTTCAGTCCTCTCATCACCACTATTCAGATATAACCCCCTCTGGTAGACATAACTCAAAAACCTCACTTTCTCTTTTATATGCCTTCACTTCACTGTAGGAGCACTACAAAGAGCAGTTCTCTAGTTGGAATATGTTGGACTGTTCTTGTCTCCATATGCAAATTGATACATATACAGCTAAGTAAATAAAAATAGCAAATATTTTATTTATTTATTCATTTTTAATAGAAGTTACTGATAATTAGTAATTAATCTAAATATTTGGAGGTTATCTCTCTGATGACTGATTAGTCAACCATGGCAAACACCAGCTTTTCAAGACCATTAATTGATTATATGGCTGAACAATTAATCGATTAAACAATTTCAAATTGAAAGCATGATTCGAAGGAACGCAATTATCAAATGACAACGACTGTGATTTATACTGTAGATTATTTACACACGTATCTGACCCATTTGAAACGGTTGTTTTTTACAAATTTGCTATTTCATCATCCTTTTGTGTAATCACAAGCACCCAAGACATGCGTGGCCACCCTTTAGCAACAGTTAAATCTGAATGAAAACATTTAAGAAAATGACCTCTGTCAAGATGTCAGAGTTACAACTGCGCTACAATGATTTTGGGATATTTCAGCTTCAAGGTAACTAAATAAATCTTCACCAAAAGAAAGTGATATGTTAAGTCTGTTGTGCAGCCGTCGCCACATCACAGGGCAACACGACAAATCAATAGCAACACTTGCAGCACCACAGGTGGACAAACACATACAATCTGCCTGTGGTGCTGCTAGTCTGCAGTCCACTCAGACACACATGTTGACATTCTCAACTTTGCATTTAGACCACAGAGCAGTTGAGTTGTCACGTGACATGTTTTATACTTATTACAAAGTAAATATTGAACTTAACGTTGAATTCTAAAATCTTAAAAAAAAATCTAAAATGGCATTGTTATTTCAGTTGTATCACACACAAAAAATGCTGTTTTATGCTGTAAAATGCTGTTGGTGATTTCATCCCTAAATTCTTCAGCCCTACATGATTACATGACTAGAACTTGAACTGTGGTTATATCTTGTATTTTTACGCATCCTGAGCTTTTACTACACACACATTCAACCCCAAGTTGAATAACAGGCTGACTGCTTGGTCAAACAACAGGTCAGTCACTCACCAGCTGGATAAAACCATCCACTGCTTTAGGAAACTTCACCTCCTCTGGCTGTAAAGTTGACTGACTCACTAAGACTCCAGATGCTTGCCAGCAGATAAAAGGTTTAAATCTGCTCAAACTAAGGAAGTGCTCTCCTTTGATTTGAAAAATAAAGTCCAATTCTTCTTTTTAAGCCTGTGGCTGATCCCCATTGGCCTTAGTGTGAGGAAATGGCTGTGACATTTCAAAATAAAGCAGAATACTGCCAACGCTCCCACAGTTGGTTGCAGCTAACATTCTCTCCACCTATTGAAGATAGAGCGGTCCAGTTGGTTGGATCAGTGAATATAAGTGCACATTGTGACTTGTTGTTTCTCACATTACAGGAACCATTTTTGAATCTGTGTTAACATTTTTCACTAATGATACAGTGTGAGAACCTTGTTTTTTACATTGATATATTAAACTCAGCTCTTAAGCCATATACGGCCAGTGCAGGATATTCAGTTTAAAACACAACCACATCCTCTTTGAATTTGATTTCTAATGAAACGTGTGCGATTTCGACATGGCCTTGCTGTGTTTGAGTGCTCACCTCTTAATGTGGCAGCAGTTTGCCACCTCTGTCGAGTAGAGAGTGCACAGTCCCCCTTAAACCTCAGTTGGTCTCATCTGGAGCCAGCTATCACTTTGTCATGGCCACTTAAAGACAGTTCTGATGGACTCCTGTGCTGTCAGCCTGCCGGTTAGAGCTTGTTAACCCAGGCACTGAATACAAGGTCAGGGCTAATATACCCCAGAAGTCATTTCAGCGCTCTCTCAGTCTATTAAGGAGCTGAAACAATGGACTGTCACTGTTCAGATGAGTGCATTGAATACGTTTGTATGTGGAGGACGTCAGCCACGTATTTGACATGAATATTCACATGACTACACATAGTAGCATATTAGTGTGCGCAGATATGTGGGTGGACACATGCTAATATAGATTAGTATATGTGTGATGCTGAGAGCGTGTTACTTCTGATGTTGTTATGTGGGTGCGGTTCATCTAGGGATCCACGCCTGGTTGCATACCACTACACATCTATCCGCAGGGCCTGCAGAAACGGTGTTTGGAAAACATCTAAGGGGAATTTTTCTACATCGGACTCCACATCAATGTACCATTCCCACATTTATCTCACACTTACCGCTCCACCATACAAGCTCATGGTTCGTCCAAATCATGGAGATTAAACCTAATAAATGCCTGCATGAATAAGTGAATAATTTTTTGGCTCTGCAGTTTCTTGCACCATCACACTATAATAGCGCGCTGTGATAGATAGCCAGGGCTATGAAATCGTAAAGACATGAAATATGTGATATTTATCGCAAATACACTTCTGCTACAACTCCATAACTCGTGAGCACATTTATAGAGAATGACCTCACATCGTGTGCTAATCATCTTTCTGTCGGAGATAAACCTTCCTCGTGCCTCAGTCCCTGACTTCAAGCATAATCATCAGATGCTAGAGAAGGCCATGTAATAGAGAGTTAAGCGTTAACGTCCGCCCTCCCGAGGACGTCTTCCTATCTGGAATGGAACTGGGCCACATTAAATCAAGTCCTGGTGGAGACGGCGGATTAGCTTTATGCTTTTTACATCTGCTCTGAGTAACAGTGTGTGAGGGGAAACACTTTGCACACAGGAAGGAGACTCCGCAACAAAAAAATAAAAAACCTTTACTCTCCCTCCTCCTTCTCACCCTCATCTTCCTTACCCATCACTATGGCAACGGGATGTCTTTAAACATGGGAGAGCTTTAGTTTGTGATTGTGTCACATGGCTGCATTGGCTTTTTCTGTATATGTTTGATAAGAGTCTCTCAAGATTAGTATGTAGAGGCTGCGGGTTTTCTGCTGTTTGCAGTTGCGAATCTCTTCAATCCTTTTCTCTAATTTTTTTTTCAAACTCACGCTTCTTTTTTGTCACTTTCTTCCACACACACACATGCTCTCCCTCTCCTCATTAATTTTTTTTCTCCCTCTCCTCCTACATGTCATTACTAATTTTTCAAGCATGTTACTGGTTTGCTCTTGTCTCCTCATTCCACAACTGTGGTAGTGTTGTCTCCACCTGTAACACTGCAGAGTAAAAAAGAAAGAGAGAGATGTATTGTGGTTGCTAGGCTACAGAGGCTACGTAAGATCTCTGAAGAATTCCTCCCTCAGCATTAAGGTGCTTTTGAAGTCACCATATTGTAATACATAGTTAACAGGAAAAAAAAAAACTCCTGCTACATGCTGCACTGCAGTTGCCTGGTGTTCCCCAGTACGCCTCTGATTTTGAAGTGGATGCAGATGAACAGGGCCAAGTACGTGTCAGCTTTCTCGTATCCCTTTGTCTTCTGCACTGTAAGCATTTGCCACTGTGAGCCACCCCTGCAGCATCTAATGGTTATATCCAGTAGAAAACCGTAGTTACATTGTATTTTCATCAAGCTGCCGTGACACAGATTCAAGCTCCACTGATGACGAGGGACAGCAGAAGGAGGAGGGAGGTGGTGACAAGCAGTGTGATGATAACAGGTCAGTGGAGCTAAAATCACTCTGCAGGGAAGCCCACTGAACAGTGTGATAGTGTTTACATTCAATCACCAGGTGTGGCAACACATCCTTATGAATTCAATATGGTCAAAGCAAACACTTCTCCCTGGAACATCAAGCGTGATGTATCTGTGTGGGTGTGAGGCTTCATGATTTGAGCCTATCACGGTATCAGTGCCACCTTATTTCCTGTTCCTTACTTGCAGGAGATTTATCGATGCTGATCTTGTCCACCTGAAATGTCGTGCTTTTGAGTTAATTTGCTTTTAATGGCCTTGAGAGAGTTGCCTTTATATTATCATGATTTTCACAACTCCTCTGAGCACAGTGTCTTTTCTCCAGTCATGTGTGAGATCCCCTATCGTTATGTCTCCTTCTTGATGTGTGAGGGTTTAAAGCTGCTCCGATCAATATTGTATTTTTAATTTTAATTTGATTTTAAATGGGTCGAGTTTCTGTGTGTGATGTGAAAGAGGTTGCCTGCGGTGATGAAGGCACCGACCAGCTGTTTGCTATGCTATGTCCAGCCCCAGTGTTATAGTTACCTGTATTTACTCTATTTACTTTTATACTATCTTATCTTATGGCAGATTGCCACTAAGCACACAAAATCACAAATATTATCGTACATTACAAGTTAACAACCGCAAGAGCAAACTGTTATGACATGTTGGAACCAAGATAAAGGGTTGTGTATCGTAAAGAGTCAAGTGAAATATGTGAAACTAGTTTTGGGACTCGGTCTTAACAACTTTCACATTTAAGAATAAACCAGTGGACAATCTTCTATAAACAAACAAGACAAAGAAGTATTTACCGCACAGACTTTTTAACAAATTTTGGCATCTAGCTTAACAGTTTGCCAGACTTCGGGCACTTGGTTTGGATTAAGAATTTGCTGTAAGCAAAGCTACTCTGGCTATACCCCAAAATGCATTTAGTAGTTAACAAAGAGACAGAAGGACCCGGCACACATCCAGTATGGCTGCTCAGTGACATGGCTGACCAGGTGTTAGACACTTTGTACGCTGCCTCTGGGCCTGCTTCATCTGGTTTCTCCTCATGGCCCATTAGGCCCATTCCAGGAGATGCAGGATAATGCAATCCCCTTGATTGTACCCATAAAGTACACACACATACACACATAAACATGTGCACTGCTACATTGGTAGCATGTACCAGTCCCAGTCCCAGGCAGAGCAGTCAACGCCAAAGACAGCAGGTGTGTAGCTGTGGAAATCTGCTGTGTGCTGATGGTGGGTGCCAATCTCTCATCGTTACACAGACATCCAATCACAAGGAACAATGTTGTGACATTACGGTGACACAGCGAGAAAGAGAGAGGGGGAGTCTGGAAGAAGGAGAGGATGAGGAGGGTGATCCTTAGCTGAGCCAAGTTCTCTGTTACATCTGTATCCAACACATGGAGAGTTTGGCTGTTTGAAGTTTGTTTTGATTCGATAGAACCGAAGAGACAGCGGGTTTGCAAGCATGTGAACAGATGAGTGTGTTTGTGTGTAAGTAGTGTGTGTATTTATTTACCAGACGGGATGAGTCATAACTGAGCTTCACAGGCGGTAACCTCCGCAGGTTGTGTATGAGAAAGAGAAAGAGACATGCACGCTGAAATCAAATGGCATGTTTTCCTCAAAAATATCAATGGTGTGAAGTTTTACAGTGCAAGTTTTGTGTCATGTCATGTAAAAGTACATGGTGTCTAAGGAATAACACATACACACAAAACACATGTACACGGTCACTTTGATATCTGGTGCTGCTGACAGTGTTGATAGCCAGGAGAGTTTTCTTTAAAGAGTGAATAGTCAGTCGGAGTGATTTATTAGTAAATGCTCTCAGTCGCTCCCATTCTCTACTTCTTTCCATCTTTCCCTCCATCCTCCCCTCTGTCCCTTCCATGTTCCCCGGTGTAAAATATGAGCACGGCAGCCCTATAAATCTGGACGGGAGATAATGAGAGTTGGTCCCCTCAGTCCAGTGGGCCAGCAGCCAGGCTCGGTGCCAGTGACATCATCCTCAGGGAGATGGAGTAGATTGATGAGTGTGGTGACACTGTGCCATTGCTTCCGAGTCAGACACACTCAGACATGCACACACACACACACACACACTCGAGTCTTTGTGAAGTCTTAGCACGTGAGAAGTTGTATGTCTGGTTTTTGGTGCTAGTGATGGGAAAGGACATTGGCTTTAAAATAGAGCTATTTATATTGTTTGTATATAAATATATATATGTATTCTGAGTCATTAAAATGTGACTTTTAAAACTTTCAAATAATAAAGTAATACATTTTTTGCCTATCAGATGGAATCAAATATATTAAGGTCAAGGCTTGGTAGCATATTTGATTTTTTTAACTCTAGTGCTGATATGATTTATGAGGTTGTGCTCCAATCATAAGGTGGTGCTTTTTGATAGACTTACAGAAAAACAAGCCTTATTTGTTTATCAGGAAAATGAAAAATCAAAAAATGACACCAAAGCTCTCAAATGTTTAATAGCTGTATAAAAGCTTTTCCCAGATGAAACAGTTTAAAACTGCCACAGCTGAGGACTGATGAAAGAGAAAGTTGAGAAGATGATCTGATCAGACACTTGAAGCCGGCTTTCTGTATTTGACAGTTTGTATCTGTGTTGGTGGCATTTCTCTGAAGATGGTAGTGTTGCTTTCCTTCTTGATTGGTCCACCACTTTTCATTGAACGAGATAGAATTACTTTTTTCATGAGCTTATCGCTCTCTGACTAAATTCTAATGACATTCCTGTCAGCCTCATCTATACTTAGTGCAATTAGTAAACTGTATTGGATGTGATTGTGTTTGTGATTGTAACTGACCAAGTACTTTGAGACAGAAAGAAATACCCAGCTCCATAACTTCACATTGTGTTAAAGAAAATAACATTTTTGATGTATTTTTCAATAATCTCACCTGTTGCTTCTATCCTGGTTTTTCAGCAGCATGTTAGCCGCTATCCTCCTCCTGTCCTACATCCATCTTCACTAGCTAAAGCTGTCCTTCCCTGACCCTCTCCTGTTTTTCCTGCTACTATAACAACCAAAGCCTGCAAATATCTGCAATAAATAAGTTAGGAATCTAATCACATTGATTTGATTATTCAGCTTTCCCATGTCCCTGTTTCCCATACTAATACCGCTCCAGTCCAGACTACCTCGATGCTTCCTCAGGACGAGCCCTTTTGAATCTTCAATTTTTCTTTATTGATTTGATTAGATTGTTTGATATTTGTGTGGTTTAAGGGAACAATCATTCAACATGTATAAAAAATTGACTTACATGAGCAGTTGATGTATGTACAGCGTCCGCATCAACAACTTGGTGGATTGTAACGCTGTCTTTTCTGCAGGGAACACGGGGATATATTGCACTGAGCAAGTGTTAACACACTAACATGATAAACTGTGAGGATGGACATGGTAAACATTACACCTACTAAAACCTCAGCATGTTAACATTGTTAGTGTTCGCACCGTAGCATGCTGATGTTAGCATTAAGATAAAAGCACCGCACAACCTCAGACTGTTGGTCTTTGTCGACAAAGTTGAGTCAACTTTGCTGAGTGAAATTATGATACATAGCCAATCCACAGCCCCAATATGTTCTGCAAAATACATTAGTCTCAATGAATCAATTTTGTCTTTGCCTTGGAGCCAAAAATACAAATTCTGCTTGTGCTATGCAATGAATTTACAATTCAAAACACATAACTTCAATCCATTCTCATTTTTTCTTGATGCTAATGGGGTGATTTGTAGACTCCAGACATCCAGAATTGAAAATCGCACAAACAAGGAAAACAACAAAACAAATAGAGACATTTTTTTTTCTCACAACTTCAGATTCCTCCAGAGGCCCAACATACACACACTCCTCAATCTCTGTGTTTTTTCCCGTTCTCCTACTCCGTCCCTTCTGTGTCTTGTTTGCTTTATATCTACAAACCCAAAATGTCTGTATGAATAAGAATAATAGACAGTAGCCCCAGTAGCACTGTCAGTGACCTTACTGATTACTTTCATGCTCGACGGAGTCTTTTTTTTCTTCTTCTTCTTTTTATCTCCTGTTATTGAGCACAGTGCTGTGCACATGTTGAAGGTAGCGAGCCACAGTGGACGACGACAACAACAATTACATTTATTGATTCGTAGCGGCAACAGCTTGGAGACATCAACCCCCAGATTTTTCCTGTGCGATTCATTCACATTTATATTTAAATACACGTCTTAATGATTTGTCTGTGGAAGAGAGAATATTTAAAGGAAAATTATCTCATGTTCTGCATCAGTTAGCCTCAATTCATTCAATTCAGGAAGCTGACTCTTGGATATTTATATTCTGGATGTATTATACTAAAAGAAGAGTACAAAACAAACTGATTCACTACAGGTATTCAGGTATAAAGATATTATGTTCTAATAATAATTTCAAAGGAAAGGGCAAAAGGGCAACACATGTTATCACCTCCCCCTCCTACCAGTTGTTATGCTATATGATACTTTATACATATTTTTTTTGTTGGCTAAATTGAAGGGTCATATAACATAATGCACCAATGTTTTCAGTGTGTTATGATTTGTTGGATTTGAGGGACTTGTATGTACAAGTACCTTCAGCGACATGAGCCTCGAGCCCACTTCAACTCCTGTCACATCTGTCACAATCACATCAGCCATCCTAACCTTCGACAAACTCTGGACAGTTATAAATAACTAACTCGACTCGTGTTGTTGTTTTTGCAAACACGGCCACGTTAGATTGTCAGTAAGGCTTAAAAAGAGTTGAGAGTAAATGATGATGAGTGAAAGAGGAAGATGGGAGGATGAAGCATGCAAGAAGGAGCAGCAGATGCAGCAGGGGAAGGAGAAGAGAGGGACATGTCACTGATGGCGACACCCCCTCTCCATCAGCATGTGTCAATACAGTCATCTATGGGGTCTAGCTCTCCTGATAGATGCTCTAGTAAGGCAAAGGGCTGCTGGGGCGTGAAGGAGGCCATCAATATCCTCTCTTGTGCTACTCTCTCTGTCTACTTCTGTCTATACTCCCTTCTCTTTCTCTTTGGCCCTCCATCCTCCATCCATCTGTCCAGCCTCACTTGCCCTCTTTGAGGGTTTTTTTTTTTACACACATCCTCCTCTCTTTCCCTTTCTACCATTTACCTCACTATGGTTTAGATGCAGCAAATCACTCAAATACAGTCTCAGACTTGCACTACAGTCCTCTCCCTAAAATATTTATCTCCCTCTTCCTTTCAACTCCCTTTTCGCCTCCCAGGAGGAGAGATAAACCACCTATAAATCTGACCCATGGCCCTTGGGGCTGATGGAAAAACGATGGGATGTTTTACCTCCTCCTCCCCTTTTTACAGACCTCCTGCCTTCATCCGCCCAAATCTATCCCTCCCTTCTCTGTTCTGTCTGGTTTCATGTGGAGCTCAGAGAGTAAACATGAGAAGCAAACTGCTAAACAAAATGTTGCTTCACGTGTACAAACACCCAGAGTGTGAGTGCAGTGTGTTCACCCACATACTGCACTACAGACATACACTCACAGACAGTCACTATATGCTCACATATGTACACGTGTAGTGTATGTCCATATATGTATGTACTGCAAATACAATTTGACATGCGCTTCACATACTTAGAGACAAAGTACATTGTAGAAAGCACATGTAAGTGATTAAACTCTGTGCGCAGTCGCAGTTTTATGAGATTCCACACCCACTCAAACACTCACAAAAAGCTGAATAAGATGCTCTTAGATAAGCACTTAGTCACAAATAAAAACAAACTTACTTCTCATCTTTTTCAAGCTGAGCTGGGCAGTGAAACAGTGCTTTTCAGTCTGGTGTTAAGTTACTTTTTTAATGGTATTGAAAATGTTCCTTTTAATCATCATCGTGCTATTGGATTAGGTCAAAAACATTAGATCATGTACAAAACAACAACAAAAAAAACTTAACAGGCTTCAGTGTCTTCATCATGACACAAAAAAATTCATGTGGCCATTTCCACTTTCAATCCAGTTCCAAGATTGTAAAATACCTATATTTGTTAATACTGCCTTTTATTTTTAGTTTGTCAACTGTCTAGTGTGGAAACAGGACCTTGTGTATTTGGAGACAGTGGCTTTTTAGTGATAAAAATGTGGAGAAGTCAGTGGGCTGTCACTATTGTGTCAGAGTGTCAGATACATTTAATCAGCTATTTGTATTCTACTGAGCCTGGGTAGTTTTCTGGTATATACACATATCTAACAAAAGGCAATGAAATTTGATTCCAAATCTCACAAATAAAACTACTAGAAGAAGCAATACTGGATCCAGATTTAATAAGATGTCGTAGAACCTCATCATTGTGCAATGCGCTTTTAATTTAATGAGGAAATTCACAGAAATCTCACCAGCATGAATGTCAGTTAAAGCACAGGGAAGAGACTGCCACAGGCGAAAACAGTATTTACTAATAAACAGACATTTTTGTGCCGCATGTGTTAATGGAGCTGTAAATGTGTTATTAGTGCAATATTTGTATCTGATAAGATTAATCTCTGTAATCTCCTAGAAACTGTCAGAGAGGAGTATTGTTGTGAAAGTCTCAGTGCAGTAAGCTGTGTGTGCTTGCTTCAAGCAGCCTCAGTTGCCTCACATCCACACACACAAACACACACACACACACACAGATTTTCTGAATAGACAGGGGGATGCATCTTGACGTGTGATGGCTTTTTACTCGCTGCAGAATGACAGTGTTTGTCTGTAACTGAAGGTCGTGCTTACATCTCTGCACTCGCGTCACTTCAAACCGCCCACTGCCGCTTCTACCTACAGCCACAGAAACAGACTGAACCATTTGTTTTGGTGCACTTTGTTTCAGAGCTCACAAAGGGGTGATGCTGTGTGCAGTGGTCTCATGACATGACTCTGACGGCTGGCTTGATTTCAAACGCTTGCTGTTTGATGTCAGATGCCTGCTGCTTCGCTTCTAAGTAGGTGATATTATGGATATTTTTGACAAGTCCCTCATTACATTGCTGAATCCCTTTGATATTTGTAGATCTCTCATTTACAATCTGCTTTTAAATGGGGAATATGACAAACCTGGCCAACTGTCAGGGTCTAAAAAAAAAAAAAAAAAAAAGAAAAGTGCTTCCTCCCCCATTTCCTTTCCCCTGTGCTACAGTCAGACAAATCCCACTGGGCCATCACATTCAGTGTGCCAGTGGTTTGTCAAAAGAACCCACAGATTTTACCAGCTCTCACTGAGTGTCTTCACATACGAGAGCTTGCTGCATACTTTTTTTTGTAGAACTGGGCTCACGTTCTAACATTAGCTGGGATAAATTTAACCTCAGCATAGGGCAGTTCTTGACATGTTGCCAATTCTGCATCCACTGGGGAGTTCTTTCTTTTTTTCATTCACCTTCCAATGTGATTATGTAACCAGGAGCTTGTTTTCTGTGAATATTGTTTGACTAGCAAGGACTGTTTCACACCTTGTCTGCCCAGTTAGAGCAGAAGATGTGGTGGCGTTTTGAGTAGAGCTTGAAGGACGTGAAGCTGAACAGTGAGTGGAGGTTGTATCAGTAGCTGAGGATGATATATAGCCAATTTGCAAGTTTCTACTTCTTCATCCTCACATGTTAGACTGAGGGAAAAACTGGACGCTCCACTGACTCACTGTCACATCTTGAGGTGCAAAGACTTCTAACTCCATGCAAAGTGGTGAAAAAGATGACTCCCCACTATGTTAAATTAATTCTTTGACATAAACTTCAAACCTAGTGGTTCAAAAATGTTGGGTCCCTAAGGAATTATAAGCGTCTTGTACGTTGATATTTAAAATTGAGCTTGTTCATGTGACGATCCAGTACAATTAGCCCCTGAAGAGGCAGGCAGGGTTTTTACTGCCAGGCTGATGAGTTCTCCTCCAGCTCTGTGCTCAGCACAGCATCTCCTCTGAGAAGTGCTACATCAGCTCCAGGGGGAGGTTGCATATACGCAGGGGGCCTTGCTGAAGATGGATTGTGCCAGTCAAACAGGAAGGTAAACTGAAATTGGTGACCATCCACATAAAAGAGGCTAGATGCCGAGGGCACGTGAGAATGTTGTTCTTGTGATTCTTGAGTATTGTGAGTACACAATCTAGTTGGTTCATCTGTGTCAGTGGGCGCAGCTCTGTGTGAACTGTACATTATTGTGCACTTCCCTTTATTGACTGTTATTGACCCTGTCCCAATAAACAGGCCTTTATTTGACTTGTGTGCGCAACAACTCAGAGCAAACAAACAGAGCTTATCAGCTGCTTGTCCAAGTAAATCCACGCCATTGATAAAAATCCACCAACTTCCTTAAAACAAAGTTTTCACTCTCCAATCTGTTTCACCTCGCTTTATATAACCTTGTATGTTTTCTCAGAGACACAGCATTCTTGTGAAAAAGCCAAGAACAATCTTAGCACTAGCTAATTAGCACCTGTATCTCTCACATATCATATGATCAGGAGAAAGGGAGAAGTAAAGAGTGAGCGAGGAAGGGAGGGAAAAAAAGAGGGCAAAAGAGAGATCAGCCAACTGGGAAGGTGTGAGCAAGCCGCGCTCATATGGAAATGAAGACTTTAATTATGGATGAATACATTATCAGATCAAGGCTAAGGATTTGTTCTGGGTATACAGCGTGTTTGGAGATTGATACTAGGGTACACCTCAGACCCCAGAGCTCTTCTGTATTAGTTTACTCACAACCAGCCAACATGAGACCGGTGTTTGGAGCATTTTAACTACAATTAGTCTTCTGAAATAGACTGACATCTGATTTTGAACCATCTCTTATGCTTTTGGATTTAAATGATATTTCATACATTAGTACTGATCTGCTTTTACGTGTGATAAAGGTGACATTGATGAGCTGTTCATGACTTGGATTCATGTAAATGCAGTTACACTGTTATGTTTATTTTCCTCCCACTTTTCCTTTGTGGCCTCTGTCTATTTTGTCCTCACATCAGATGATTGTGCAGTTCAGGGAGTTCCTTGGAAATCTTTTTCATTATCTTAAGTACCAGAAATAGAGACACCTCTCTCTCTTCCTGGCTCTCTCATTTATCTGTTTTCACCTCAAAACAAGGCCACAGGACAACCCCTGTTGTTGTTGTTGTTCACTCTCTGGATGTTCAACTACTTTTCATATTTGCATTGATATTTACTTGATCTAATTTCAGCTATTTCTTTATAATATTAGACATTTGTGACAAAAAAAAAATCAACAATCTGAGTTGAAAAAAAAAAAAATCCAAAACAAAACAACAACAACAACAAAAAACACTCTAATCTTTAATTTAATCTTTGATTAAACTTTAAACTTTAACTTTAATTTTCACAGACACAGACATTTCATTTTGCTGCAGTGATGTAGGATTGTCCACCAGGACCTTGTTATATCACTGTCTCTTGTGGTAACAGCTGAAACAGGCTTTAACTTTCAACCAGAGAGTTGAAAGTCAAACACTTCTTGCTTTGTTTTTAGTTACTCTTTCAGGTTTCAGACAAACAAATAACCTTGGTTATAATTTATGAAGGGGATTTAACACTGAAGCGGTTAGCCTCATTAAGTCATGGTGTAGTGGTTGGATCAGGTTTGATTGTAGTTTCTCCAGGGCGACATAAGGAAGCAATGAGACTTTAATTCTGATTCACTCTGATTAACTCTTTTATAAAAATACACCTTTGGTCTTCAACTCTCCATTTTGCATCCTCATAAGTTAAAATACTCAGTATTTTTGCTAAACTAATTTCCCATAAGACTTGTGGGTATATCTGTATGCTGCTGTTAGCATTTAAATCATAAAGCTGGGCTGTAGACTCTAAGATTAGTCTAAGATTACAGATATGGATTAAAAGATTACAAGTGTATAACTTTGACTCCACAATCCACAGTGACTCAAATTAGCAACAAATTCTTCTCCTTTATCGTCAACAGCAGAGCCATAACAGCTTTAGTTGATGAATAAAAACAGCTGCTTTACACCTTCAACCGGGAAAACAAATGAGAATTACCCACCAACAGTTCCTATACTGTAAAAAGAGCATGATCAAGATCAATATGGGCTCAACACAGGGAAATTCAAGGGTGCTTTAAATTTAAACAGGCAGGACGAACTAATAGAACCAATTGCTTTGACTCTGTGGAATTATACAGCAGGGACAGGCAAGTAAAAAAGACTAATTAAACTAGTAAATTCTCTCCAGGCTTCAGCTGTTCGCTCCTGTGCTGCCAACCGGAGCATTTTTGTGTGGTTCTACCCCACAGACTCCCAACCACCATTGTCCAAGAGAAGCACTCGAGAACAGAGACCCAAATAAAGTCATGAGATGCAAAAGCTTCTGCTAAGTGACAATAGCAGCTTGATTATCTTATTGGTATTTTCTTTGCTGTCCTCTAACACTGTATGGTGTTTGTAATGGTCCTTGTCTGTCTTGATGTGGTGTGCAGTATAGACTGATAAAATAAATATAAATAGGATTTTGCTTTTTTCCCCCCCGTAAAGCCATGGTACAGACAGTTTTGTAAAGTGAGAATGAAAAGGCTGCGACACTTCACAACCTGTGCAGACTGACAGCTGCAACAAAGCTTTAACACTCAAGGTGCCCTCAGTCATCTGGGGAGAGGGAGGGACAAATGGCAGCACCTCAGTGCTTTGAGCGTTTATGGGCACATTTTATTGTATTTATGTACCCCATGAGTGTAGGGATTTGAACCAATCAAAAAAAAAAAAAAATCATCTCACTTTTTTTTTTTTCCCTTCACCAAAATAAGTCATGAGTCCAAGGTTGCTGCTGATCTAATTATGCTCCTAATTAGCAGCGATTAGATGAAGGAGAGCCTCGACACACAAGAAAAAAAAAAGGACGACATGGCCTCTTTTGGCTGTTGCCACATTACTGACACACCACAGCTGTTTTGGGACCGTCTGCGTAAACCAAAGCCTGAGGACATAACGTTCATATTCATCGTCATTCCATTCATTACGCACAGTGTCTGTCTCTGCAAAACAAAGCCATTTAATAATACTGTTTGTCTAAAATAAACTTGGAGCACTTCTTGGAGACTGCCTACACTCTGTTGGCTCTTGAGGCTGATACTTCATTAACAGTAATATCGATATATTGGATTAGATTTTGGGGCTTCCAGTGAAATGTGCTGCTATGTTTGCATGAGAATGATAAGAGCCGCTTAACAAAGGGCAGACAGCAAGTTATCTTCCATGTTTATATTAAAAGACATCATGCACGCGAAGCCTGTTACGTTAGGACCACTGATGGGAATAGCGTCGTTATTCCCTTAATCTAATTAATTGCAATATCAATCAATGTATCAAAGTCTTTTCTTGAGCAAGCAGTCAAGGAGAGGTGAAACTGCATGATGACTGGTTAAGGGAGAGCAAAATTTCATGATTAGCCAATCAGAGTAGCTGGAAACACACAATCAGATACATTAACAACTAAGATGCACACAGCAAGCGAGCTCCAAGGTAGCATTTTTAAATTGTCATTATTTTAACTTAATTGAGCATAATTTAATTTTTGTGTTTTCATTTTTTGTTTGTTTTTGTTTTTTTTAATAGCTGCTTGAGTTTAAATAGATACAAAAAACCTGTGAAATATCTACTGTTTTTCATTGTCTTGTCTCACAATGTCCTCCAGCACTATTAAAATACTGCAGATAAGTGAAGGCAATGTTTTCCCTTAATACTTTGTTCAATTAAGTGTCCATTTCATTCATGAAACATACTTAACATTCAGTTTTTTTTGATTGTTCAATTGTTTTCTAATTGTTTTTACAGTTGAATTCATAGTTCCATAAAGAGGCGGGAACCATTCCTTGTGCGAATGATAAAAATAGACAGTAATAAAAATGATGGATTGCGCGTGATCAAAAATCTACACCTGTTTTTGCTTTAATTTAAATTTTGAGTCTCATCATGTTTGTATGTTCATATTTGTGGCACGCGGCATCTGTTGCACATGGCAGTGATAAATTGAAGCAGTATGATTTCCCATTTTTGTTCTTTTTTTGGGGTTTTTACGCTCCTCACTGTATCATTTTTTATCTTTCTAGGAAGCCACATGTGGCTGATGGTCATATTATGCATGGTGGCTGGGTTTCTATTATGTTGCACACGGGTGCCATTTTTGCAAAGACATTAGGGGCAAAAACATGCTGTTGTTCGTCATGTTGTTTGTTCAGTTTTATTGTTTTTATTTGTTTTTGACAGACAGAAAGAGAGAGAGGTGGTGAATCTTCAATAACAGCTGTTAGCGTTTTTACATGCAGAATGCTGATGCTAATGTTTGTCCCCCCCACACACACAAACATAAACTTTCACATATGTGTTGCCTCTATTAATCTGCTGTTGTCTCTTTTTGATCCTTGTTTAGAATCACAGTGCACACTGTGTGGTGAACCAGAAGGTGAGTGGGCCTCGCCATTCCCCAAAAGCTCTTGTCATCGTCATCTTCCGCCTTGTTGTTCGCTGTTTGGGGAGGGTGGGAAGAGGAACGGGGGCGACGCTTTGATGCTTTGCTGCAAACGCTCTGTTCTTCAGTCTTCAGCTCAGCGCAGGTCCGGGTTTTAGGTTGCATAGATATCGAAAAAAAAAAAAAAAAAACACAGTATAAATAAAATATCCTCGTAGTTTTGGTTTGATTCGCTGTTAAGACGGCTTAGAATAGAATAGATCAACAAAATGTAATTCCAGGAAACGTCCATTCGGTACTTGACCTGACTGAATGACAGCACGAAGGCTGAAGGACTCATCTTCATAATGCTTACTAACCACATTTGCAAATGCTTCACATCTCATTAAATGCTTTGCTGATGATTAGACATGTACACATCATTTTATAAGTATTAACACAAACATACATTTGTACACATTTGTAATTGTAAGATCGTGTGTACCAAACATGCTGCTAGATGTATTCGAATGTTTGAAAGCTGTTTAGCTCTCTTAGCTGTATTTCAAGTGGTCCTCTCATGCTGCTGATGCCGCCTAATCTTCCATTTTAAAATGCAAACCATTCCCATGTGTCTCCTGCCATTTTATTCTTTAAACCAGAGTTCATTCCTGTGCATGTATGATCATTTTTAAAGAAAGAATTGTTGGTCTCTCTCCTCATCTAAAACTGCTTATTTTTGCTCATGTGTTTCATCTGTTGGAGCTGTTGTTGGGTTGCATTTGGAGGTCTACTGTTACTGATGTTCCTGCGAAACAAAAATGACCTGAAATTACTTGTGTACGCGACAGGAGCTGACAGCTTTGTGTACGTTTTGCAGTGAGAAGGGTAGATCTAGGAGTAAACCATAAACATGTTTGGTGACAGATGTATTTCCCTCTAGAGTTAACCTTGCTCAGGAATCATCCATATGCTTGTAAGCTCAATAAGCATTATTCAGTGTCTCCAGAATCAATAGAGCTCTCTCTGCTTTGCTTGATTGGATTAAGACATAATCAAATCCAGCGCGATAACTGTGTGCCTGTGACCTTCCTACTGACAGGCGACAGGAGAAGCCTGAGGGAAGGATATGTAATGTGCGCACATGTGAGTGTGCACATGCGTGCATGCGTGTATGTGTGTGTGTGTGTGTGTGTGTTAGTGTGTACAGTATGTGTCCAAATGGGTGGTGCTGGGCAGACAGAACCTCCCAAAGCGCCTGCGTGCTATTGCTCCATGTTGCACGAAGCACAAGCTCCACTGGGAAACCAGCCCTGGAGAGAGGGTGTGAGTGTGTGTGGCTTGTTCGGAATGATCACATCATGAAAGACAAAGACAGATAGAAAAGCAGACAAACAGCATTTTAGTGTCTATTGGGCTGTATAGAAATCCTCAACAGTTCCTCTTTTTTTATAGAGCTACAGAATTAAACATTGATGTATTTGTAAGGGTTTTTTTGTGTAAGAACAAAAAATGGTCTTCACCAACGCATGAATAAAGTAGTGTTTTTCTCAAGACAGCTTCACTATGTACCTGTTTCCTATTTAGTAATAGGCAGGTAAGAGAGTGAAATCAAAGTGGTAAAGGTTAGAAGGTGACAAAAACAAGAAAATAAATGGAATGTCCTAAAATGCTAATGTGGTAAAACTGTGACTGAACTGCAGATTAATTTCTGGCATTGTTGATATAAAAAAATTATATTAAAATATCGAAGGGAACGTGTGATGGCGCGAGAGAAACTCAGGATGTGCAAATGGTCACATTAACACATCTTGTTTCTCATCTTTTATGCAGAAAGCTTAGCCTTGTCCTGTAGTGACCCTCACTCTCATTTCTTATAATACATATACACCATGTAACATACACAGCAACACATAAAAAGATAATTGGACATAGTCTTAGGTGGCAGCATAATATGAACAGATATTCGGAAGGGGGAGGGTGTAAGGAGATCATAGTAAAGCATTTCCAGTAATTAGTTGTAACAAAGTCCTAGTGTAGTTTTCCAAAATGTGTTTAATTAAAGTTTGTTTCCTTCAAAGCCTTTATTTAGTCATTTTTAGCATTTAGAGGTAATTCATCAGCAGAATCTAAATGAGAGCTTGAAATGTTTAAGATGCGGCTGCTCATTGAATGTAATGAAGAATTTTTGCATGTTGTTGTTGTATTTTTTTTTTTTTTTAAGATGCATCAATTACTGCTTTTGCTTGAGTTGCTGGGTGAAATGGATCATTCCCCAAATTTGCAGTGTTAAACATGAAGGCACGACTCCAAACTGTGGAGAGAGAAAGTCACCCAACTGAGAAAGCACAGTGACAAAAAAAAACATACTTTTATGCAACTCAGAGAAAAAAATGAGAGGACATTACTCAGCTGTGTCTGTAAACTATTCTTGCTGCAGTCAGAGAAACTAGAGGTCCGAATAATACTTCTTATAGAACAAGGGCAGGGAGGACACTTTCATACACAGGCTGGCCTTAAATCTAAACACTACTGCAAAAATCTAAATGACTGACCTTGATAGACACTGTTAGTTTAAACCCTATAAGGAAGAGCTATACCAAGAGAATACTTATTCTGTTAATGTACATTCAAATTGTCTCGTCAAGGTCTGACATAAGGTTCCAGTATGCATTATTGTGTGAGGACAAAAGAATAAGTGCCCTGTCCTTCAACTGATGCTTCCACACTTTACTCACCGACAGCACAGGCAAATGTGAGAGGTTGTGTTTGATCAGTAATGAAAAGAAAATGGCTGAGAGCGAGAGAGAATGAGGTAGAGGGAAGTGAGGTGTGACTGATGAGTCGTCAACCTTGTTTCCCATGAATTTTGCTTATATGCTTCTAATATGTGTAGCTAGTTATGTGTTGATTTGAAATGTGATTGCTCCTTGGATTGAGTTCACATTCATCATTAACTTCTTTAATTTTTTACAAAGACCACAATATTTCTCTGCCCTTAACTGAGGGCTGTGAGTACTGAAATATAGCCACAAAACCATGTCTGCACAAAAAGCTTAGCTGGAACTGCATGTTAACAGAATAACAGCAGCTCTGGTACACAGTATAGTAGTAGAATGTTAGGTTCCATAATAGATAGAATATAATTGGATATTGTGAAGTTGTACAATAGTTGTATAACAGTAGAATAGTAGGCCTGATTATGTACTGGGCTTGTTAACATTTTACAAGCCTAGTACACTACAATATCACTGTAGATACAGTAACATATTATCATAAAGTTGGTATAATAATAACATTAATATAAAAATGTGCTTTGGGTTGTGTTCATTGACATGGAGTTCAAGTAAATGGTAAATCATGATGAGACAGCGAGATTGATCAAATAGGAGCCTGGCTGTTTTATGAGGTGCTCATGGTTGGCTGCGTGGACTCAGTGTGGTTTAATGTATCGTTGTTGGATGCCTCCTCAGCAACCCCAAGTGTGTTGTCAGTCAAGCTTGTTATATAAGTCAGCATACTGAGCTGGGATCTAAGCACCAAGCTCTACTGTATATCAGTGTATACTTGCCACCGGTGCCTGTACTTTATCACTTCTGTAAATGGCTGTCTCCCAGTAAGATTATGGTGCACAGTCTCTTCCACACAGAAGCACTCAATGTATTCAAGAGCCTTCTAGACATTTCCTCAGGAGAGTGGGGGGCGTCTTGGAGTTATATGTAATATCATTATGCCCTAATGCATATTCCCCCTGTGCCTACAAACACTGTCCTATATTGAATTTGGCAGCATGGATTTTTAATTTTCAGAAATCCATTTACATTGTATGTTGGCTAGACAAGTAGGATTCCTGCCAGACCACCGGCCAAGGTCATTGTCCAATATAGAGGAGGCTTGTTGGTAGGTGTGATGGGAGTACTGATACCATGCATCATACAGAGGATCAAGAGCCTTGATAATCTACTGTCCTCCTGCATTTTCCATGTGCACTCTGTTTCTTTGTTTCTTAATTCTTAACTCTTCCTAATTTTAAGTTTTAAAAGAAATCCAAATGAAATTGAATATGACTATAAGTCATTTGGTATTTTATTTTGGCCCGTTATTCTCTCAAAATAGTATTTACAGAAATTTAAGAGCGCTAACCCCTGTACCGCCGTGCTGCAAAATAGTAACCATATATTTATTTTGTTTGTCTTTAAAAACCCTCCCCACAATCTTATAAACCATTCCCATGCTTGTTATTTATTTTTTAGGCTAGAAATTGCTTATTTTACCCCAAAAATTATTAAAATCTGAAAAGTAAAAATACCTGTAGGCTGCAGAATCCCACGATATAATAAAGACTTATGCAATGTAAATTTACATACTGTAAAGCTGTAAATAACAACACAGGCATTTATTTTCCCAAATGACTCAACAGACGCTGCGTTTATTTGGGACAGGCATTTATATGAGTTTAATTTTTACAGATGTACTGAAGTACCGTGGCCAGGGGCGGACTCGCCACAGTGAGGTTCGGGAGATTTCCCAAGCAGCTGGTCTGTTCCAGGCCGAACCGGCCAGTGGTTGGAACATTTTTTACCCAATAAAACACAGTCACAGGTAACCGCAGCAGCCTCTCCTCACAGCCGCAGAAGATGGACTGGTAATCTGGAATTTGGGCAGATGCCAGTCCGTCCAGTCTCCCAGTCTATCACTGAGCGTGGTGCTCCTGTATTGTTACGTTTTGAAGTCTTTCATTGTCATTTATCAATGGAAACTTATAGGCCAACCCATCATTGTACCATTAGGTGCAGACGTTTTCCATGTGTTAAAAGAAGAAGCATAGAACATAGCTTTTTGGTCACTGGGTGCGGGGGAGTTAGAATGAGCTAACGTCAACGACAAGGAGAAAATCTGACCTGGCCTTTATTTGAGACTGGCATTTAACGCCCAGATGTGTTACTGTTCCTGACTAATAAAAGTGACAGGTGTCCATTCACCACTCTGCCATTATTTGCAGTTTTTACAGTATACTATCCACAAAAAAACACCATGTATTGAAATCTCTAGAGGTGAAGCGCGATATGGTGAGGTATCACTGTATATGTGCTTTCCTCATCAACCCATCTATCAAACCAGCATCTATCTATTGAGTAAAGATGTCACAGTGGCTGTTAAGTATCAAACTAGAGTTTCAATAGTGTGAATGAAAAGGGTGCAACCTTATACATATGAACTATTCTGTATAATACTGATATATTTAGCTTTCTCTTGTTTTTTTCTCCAATTTTTCCCACTTTTTTTGTCTTGATTTGAATTGGTTTAAGTTGTTTTGTTTTGTTTCGTTTCAAAAAGACTGGTAGCTAGGCTTTTTCCTTGGCAATAGCTGGGATCATCACAGATTATGTCACAGTGTTGACATCATTAGTACCCACAGGTTTGGCTTTGTCTATATTCACCATGCATATCCAGAATTGTCGCTGATGAAGTAAGAACCCTGAACTGAGCTTTTTCATTCATTTTGACTCCTTTCCAAGTAGCTGTTTAACTGTGTAACACATTTTTTGCAAATAGTTTCATTCAGAATGTCTTCCACAACAGTAAATTTACCATTTCAGGTGAAAAAAGACACTATACTGCACAGCAACCAGGTATTGAGCTTTAATGGTGAAGGTTGTTTTAGTAAAGTTGCCAAATGTCTGGACTTGAATACTAAAAAGACAGCAGTTGTAAAAATATCCAAAAAAAAAAGATGATGACCGCCATGTTGAAAAAGAGGCGGTCAGGATTCTTGTCCCAGACAAGCACAACATTGTAAAATTCGTGGAGCACTTCAGATTCCAAGACCTTTCTTAGCTTTTGAAATGTTTGACAGGAGCCTTTGGGACTTGATGAAGTCAAGGCGTATGCAGCCACTGCGTCTCGATGAAATTTGCTGTGTGACCAAGCAACTCTTTGTTGTTTTAGAGGGCATGAAAAGCATAGGAATCATGCATAGAGACTTGAAGCTCAACTACATAATGCTTGACCAACCATTTAAAATCAAGCTGATCGAGTTTGGTCAGGCCATTCACACCAGTGAAGCAATGGTTGGAACGATTGTGCAAAACTGTGCTTTCAGGGCACCTGAAATTCACTTTGGGCTTCCCTTGTCTGAAGCAATTGACATATGGGGAGTTGGCTGCATGATGGGATCCATGTTCTTTGGCAAGAAAATCTTCCCTGGCAATTGCAAATTTAACTGGATCAGGGCTCTGGTGAAACTGATGGGTTATTCAAATAAGCACCAGCTGCTGGATAGTAAGTGCAGTTGGAAGTATTTCACCTTGGATCTTGGTGACTACTGGAGAATGAGGACACCACAGGAGTATCAGGAAGTAACTGGTGTTAAGGCTATAATTACAAAGAGTTTATGTGATGTGACCGCGAATTTGGATTAGGAGATACAGAAAGTCTGAGAGTGCCAGAATGTTTGTGAGTATTCATATACAATGGCATTTGTAGACCTACTGAAATGTTGCCTGCACATGGACACAGATCAGAGATTTAGTTCCAGTGAAGCTCTTGCTCATTGTTTTATTAAAAATGCTCCAAACAACTGGCTAAAGATCAAAACCTTTAAGATGCACAAGGCAATGCAGCATCTACGTAAAAACATAACCAAAGTTCAGCAGGACTGTAAGAAGGTGAAAGAACTCCTCAAGTCTGAGAAGAAAACAACTGATGCTTTATGTGAGGAGATCCAACACCTTAAAGAAAGTGGCCAAGTACATGTGCAGGTGGAGAACACCAATACAGCCACCAGATCACCCAACAAATTTCAGGAGGAAATGATCAAACTTCAGCAGGAAAACCAGGAAGTGAAAGCTTCTGAACTTCTGAAAGCTATGAAAGAAACAGTGGATGCTCTACATGAGGAGATTCGACTCCGTAGAGAAAGAGACAAAACACAGGTGCCAATGGAAAGGAACAGCAAAGCCATCTATTCTCTTAATACATCCCAAGGAGATATGGCTGCTCTGCAAGAGGTGAGTTCCACAGTCAAAACACAAAATGGCTCACATATTGGAGGAGAAGAATGAGGACCAGAATGATTTGAAGGAACAGGAATAGTTATCTGAGCATTCACAGGAGAGCAAGGGACAAAGATGGGAACTCTCCGACCGAATAACACTGATAAAGATCAGAAAGAGGTCTTTCATTGTGGAGAAGGTTCAAAAATGTTTTTAATGTCTGTATCAGCAGGAAAGAGGAGGTTGGCTCTCATTTCCTCTGTGAAAGACAGTGAATTCATTTTATCCTTTATTTACTATCTTCCTTCAATTTTTACTTGTTGGCCATTACTATTTAATTTTTTATTTCTGAATTTCTTTTGCATCTGAAAGCAATGAGCAGCATTCACAGGATGGCTCTCATATTTGCTGTGAAAGGAGGTGACTTAATTTTTTTCCCTTTATTTTCCTTTCTCCCTTCTTTTTCTTCCACTGCATTTCCTTTATTTTCCTTTTTTCATTTCTGAACTTCATTTGCATCTGAAAACAGTCAGATACAGAAAGCAAAAAAAGCAAAAATAAATCATAATAACAATAGTTTCTTTCTCTTTTCCAATTTGTGGCTGTATCCTAGGAGATAAGGTGAGTCTTCCACTAATTAGATGGTTGATGGTTTCATCCCTGACCCCTATTGTGCATCTAGTTGTCTGTCACCAAGTGTTTGCTCAGGGTGAGAAGTATTGTACTGATTGACTGTTATGATCTTGTCATAAGCTCATTAATAATAGGGCTAGATTAACTAGTCAACAGGTTTATTATTTCAGTGTATCTCATCCATAGTGTATTTTGATGAAATAGTCTATGTAAAATAGCCTTTTTTCTTGTAAATCAATTAGACTTGCATCAGTTTTTACAGAGTTTTCTTCACATCACTAAAAATACAGTTAAAACTGAGATAGTCAGTGATCAAGTGTCGGGTGTTTAAATGAATTAAATCATGGGCAGAATGTGGTGCGTTTTGCCGGGTGGTAACAGACCACAAAAGTTGACAGCATGTTGCCTGGCAACACTGACCTTCAAATGACACAACCGCTGTAATGAGAAAATGCCCGTCCAGTGGCTTCCCACAGATATGTCCAAAAAATGTGATTCTCTTGAAAATTGAAAAAATGCATAATAGTTATGTCCCTGTTTACTGTTGGGGGATTTATGTTTCTCTTCAACTTTAAATGACATCCATGACAACTTTGCACTAGCACTCAGTACAGTATAGAATAACAGTAGGACTGTTTGTGGCCTTGACTCTTCATGATAGCACTGTGTGATGAGACCTCACAAAGCTCCTCGATGCTCAAGTTGGCATACTCAGAGAACTTTGGCCTTCAACTTGACAAGTCATGTCTGTCAGTTTAAATCTTGGGCTGCAGCTTCACCAGCTTTTGCCAGCAGATCTGGCTGTGCTCCATACACCATACTGTACACAGTCAAGGAGCCAAGCAGCCTTACGCCAACAGTGCAACATTGGATTGCAGTGCTGTTCCCAGCACTGGGAGGCTGACACAATGTTTGAAGGGCTTAGTGTTTGAGATGACGGCGAAGCAGCAGCTTTATCACTGTCACTAACAACCCGTGAGAGAGAAAGAGAGCAAGCAAACGGAGGAAGTAAGAAGAAATATATAACATCTGAGGATTGCCTGGTGCTGCTTAGTGAAGTAGGATTAGGAAAACGTGCTATTTAAACTGTAAGCAATTTTTATATTTTTTTTTTACTTTACCAGGCAACAAGGAAAAGTGCAGTGGGTAGTCAATCTTTGGAGCTTATCATCAAGTAACCAAAGTTGCTCTGTCAGCTTTCTTGACACTTCATTCTCTTTTGACTCTCACACACACACATAAACAGAACCACAAAGCTACCACTTATTGTCACAAGACACACTTTTCTGATGCTTTCCCTCTCTGCTTTGGCTTTTTTTTTACATTCAATATTACCCTTTAAATCATCTGAAATACATTTTTAATGTCTCGGGGAAAGGTTTCCAGTTTGTTATGTGACATATAAAATCACATTAGGCCTACAAAATGAAGGAGGCAGTGAGGACAAAGTTGTGGCAGATTGCTGGCACTGCCTCAGATATTACATGTCAACTAATTTACCCTCAGTTTGAGTGCAGGCATGACAAATGTGTGGGGATGTATCTGTTCTGGAGATTGAAATGGAGCAGCCCCGCTCTTCCTCTCACTCTGCTGCCATCGATCTGTCGGCCTCTGGCTCTTTAGTAATGCCAAAATCACTGGCTAGAGTAATGAGAAGGCAGAGATATAGACACCTCACCAGTAGGAGACCTCCAGTAGAAGAAGAAGTTCAAATCAGAGGTACTTTCTTTCTAAGTCCACCACTGTTAGTATTTTGTTTCCACAGTGTGACCCAAGAAACCCCAGACTGGAGGTGAGAATGGGTACTTTAACTGTGTGCGTAGGTGTGTGTGTGTGTGTGTGTGTGTGTGTGTGTCATATGAGCAGCTGTCCAGTCTTGGCTGTAATGGCTGCAGGGCAGCACATATGGAGCAATTTTACTCAGAGAATCTTGGGATAGTGAAGGGAAAGCTTGTCGCTAAAATGAAAGTGATACTTTTGAATTGATTGCTGCAACTAACTTTGTTGTATCTCATGTGGTTTTATTGGGCACCCGGGGCGATAACAAGAGCGACTGACCGTCGGCATGCAAATAGTCTCATTACTAGGAGAGCTCCCATGGGTTTGTGATATAAATTGGCCAGGGGGAGGTGTCATCACTCTGCTCCTGGTGCAAACATCATTCAGCTCTCATTTGATGTTTGCAGTTAAATCCCAAACACTTCACTTGATCATCTGGAGAGGTGTAACAGCATCCTCTAGGAACAGGTGTCGTTCTATATAGCTTTGCCACAGAGGCCACAGTCATGAGCCTCCATGTCAATTTATTTACATATCTAACACTTGTCTTGCATCCCGTTAGACAAATACACTAATGACTGGACACTTGCTGGATTGTTGGAAGCCTTGTAAACCAAATGTGTGTAAATGAGTGATGTTGGAAGTTGCGCCTCATTAGATGTTGTTCTTTCAAAAATGAATTGGCACAGACAGTTTTCATCATGCCATCAAGGCATTACAGGCGGTGTACTTTGTTGGTAGAGTGGCCAACTTTTCATATCCCTTTATTAACTTTTAAATGTTTTGGGATAAACCTTAAAGGTGCAGTAAGTGATTTTTTTTTTTGGTGACATCACTTCTGTTGTTGTATGTACTGCCTCAGATGTTTTTCATGGTCATGTCATGAACATTTTTCCAGCCATTCACCAACTAACCTGTCGGTGGCTGGAATGATGTCTATTATTGTTTTGGTGAACAGGATGCGCACTTTGTGGAGATGTTTGTTGAACGTGACAAAACAGTTTTAGATGTTTTAGATGTAAATCTGCCAAAAAATCACTATGTCCCTTGAAACTGTATTCTAAAAACACCTGACCTTCTTTAAATATACAAAAATAGTTAATTAAAGTTGACAAAAAGTTAATCATACTATGTTTACTAGAGGTGCAGATCCAGTATCAGCCACTACACTAAAGTGTTTCTGTTATCAGTTACTTTCACTCAGTCACACAATCCCTGAACACGTACTACTTCACTGTGAGATTTGTAGTTTTAAATGCCGGAGGAAGTGCATCGGTATCATATCAGCAGATCAGGGAAACCACCCCGTGTTTGTTATATAAAACATTATACTATACGCTACACATCAATTATCTGTTTTAACTGATATAGCCCCAAGATCATCCACATGCTGGCAAAGCAAAGGGAAGTGTGATGTTAGGTGGCCAATGTGTTATTTGTAGATGTGATATGTTCAGATACATTTATTTTGTGGAAAATGTTGCAAGCTGTTAACAAACCTTGTTTTTTAGTACGTTTACTCAAACTTTTAAACTTTATGTACAAACTACATCATTATCTGAACACACTGCATAATTTCCTGACAGGTCCAAACCACATCTGCTTGACTGGGTTCATTTGCTTTTCAGTGGTTTGAGGCCATGAAGGGACTTAATCATCACTCGGTCTCGTGGTGTTACATTCGCCATACTTAATAACATACTGAAAGGAAGTTTTACCTATCCAGCTTTTTGGCCTTCACTCATTGACTGCAATGTTTTCCTTTTGACTTTTTTTTTTTTTAAGTAGACATGATAGTCAGTGATCTGTGCAGTCAGTTTACACCAAGACACTGTAAATACTGTAACACGAGACCCATATACAGGATGAAAAGATTCACAGAGAAAGAAAAGAGACTCTGATTCTTTTATTATCACCCATTTAATAAAGCATTTATTGCAAATATTGAAAAAACTGAAGCAAAGTGTCAAAATTCAGTGTCATGTCTAATTGATCATTAACATTTAGATCCAGGCAAGACAAGTGTTTTAAATTTAGCCTTAGTTTTTCATGACTATCTCTCTTTTCTAACCGGACTTTCACTTTGTCTTACTCTCTGTCTCCCCTTCTCTTATGTGTCTTGTTTTTTTTTTTTTTGCGCGTGCCATCCTAAATTTAGCGCGTTATGTTGGTCTTTGCAGGATATGAAAACTTGGAACTTGACATGTAACGCAGTTATGTGAGGATACTACATTCAAATGATCTATTTATAACTAACAGCCCACAGAGAAATATTTGTGGTTGCATCCTTCTTATTTTCTTAAGTTTGCTAATTGTCAGACAGCATTATATTACATTAGAAGTTTTTGTTTTTTGATTTGTTTTTTTTTACTACTGGTAAGTAATCAACAACAAAATCACTTAGGTTTTCAGTAAAGTGAGACTGATAAATGGAACAGGCATTCCAAAATTCACAGAAGCCTGCAGATCATTTGGTCTCATTCTCTCTGGTTCACTTCCATCTCTTCTTGCCTTTATCTTCCTCTTATTATGAGTGTGTCCACTGCCTCACACTGCTGTGGTCATCAGTGCTGAGGTCTTCTCCCTCTGGGCACTGCCTCTTTCTTCAGAGCTGCTTATTAAAACCCCAAACCTGGCCTCTGGGAGACTCTTGCTATCTTTCTCCTTCACCACTTCTTTCTCTGTATTCCCTTATCTCTTTAAACATACACACACACTCAGGGGCAAAGGTGGGAATTTCTCTTCAGTTTGTTCCACCCAATCGGGCATGAACTCTTCAGATTTTTCAGCAACAAGAACCAATTACTGTAATGAGACTCATAAAGTTCCCCCGCTGAACCACCAGTGTCATCATTTCACATCATTTCTCTGTTGGCCCTTTCATTTTAGACAGTCCTGGCCTATATGATCAAGAGCCTCATGTGTGTGGAGCCCAAAGAAATTAATCATTGTTTTGCAAACTGATGGCACCTTAGAGATGTTAGTGATTACAGAGCAATGCAAACTCACCATATTTAAGCCCTGCATTGTTTTTTTGATTAGAATCAAAGTTTACTCCCACATTTTTATTCATGAAGTCTCTACAGATGCATCGCTTGGCCAGCCAAGCATTCGACAGGCCCAGAGATATCGGATGATGCACTGGCTTGCTACTGAATCGCGAGCATACTGTTGCTATGTATAGGCTCAGAGCGCTCTGAAGAATAGATTGGGAGAGTATAAGACTGATGGCTACTGTCAAGCAGAAGCAATGGTGAATCATGAACACTTACATTTTCTCCCCATCTGAATTTCCATATAATGTTTCCCCTCTTGAAGTTTTCCTGCAGGAATAGACCTTTTTCACTAGTGTTTTTATTATTATTATTTATTTTAGTATGATTTGCGTCATGGGGAAGTCTGAATCTTTTCCTTTCAACCGAAATAACGTCATTGACATTTGACACCGTGCTTCCAGCATAGCTCACAAAACAAGGAGGGCGGCAGCTCAATGACATAGTCGTCAGTTTATTGTGTTGCATTGTTTACAACTTGATAAGCTCAAACAGCTTGAGGTCACAGAGAAGCACAATCCTTTTACGTAACCGGGAGACTCAGTCCTCTGTGTCCTATGACAGACAGTAAGTCTTTCATTGACACTGAATCACCATGACGTGGGAGATAATGAATACAACACATCCTACAGTAGGACTTTGGAGCTATGTTTTTTAACTCCATTCAAGGATGTGCTGGTTTCATTGCCAAACACAACCTCTCACTTTTCGTTTCTTGTTGTTCCTCTCTAGTTCACTTGCTTGCGCCAAAATCACATTATCATGCCCTGCGGCTTCTTCATTTAAGCTAGATATTTGGCTCTGTGATGCTGAGAAAAGACATTAGATTCTGAAGGAACGATCACCAGGAAATAGGACTTTTTTTATTTTCTTGCCCTATCTTTTGGAAGGCATATCTTATAGCACAAAAAACAGCAACATAAATACACCTCTAATGCATGAATGTATTTTAAATATCATGTGTTTAGGTACATGTACTTTGTCAGAGTGTGGGATGTAGTAATCCAGTCAAAGCTCAATATGTAGCTGTATTAGCTGTTAACCATGGTGCAACTCAGGTGAACTCAAAATGAGTTGAGCAACTTGGACAGATTTCCCAGTGGCCCAGAATCCATAGCCTCCAGTCAGGGGCTAAGACTTTGTAGCGATGTTGCACACATAAGCTCAGAGGAAGAGAAGTTTAGCTCAGAAAACTGAGTGATGCTGAAGGAACAACACCATTATCACTGTAGCAAAACTAGGTCCTGCAGTATTTATACGTTATATAATAATTTAGGCCAATAACTGACTGCAGTGTCTAATTTTCTTGTCATTATGTTGTTCTGTGTCTGAGCTGTCGCTCCCATGTCCACGCAACTTCTAACACATGGTATTTTCCTTCTTATATCATTAAGCTGCACGAAAAACCATCCCTGCTTAATAATATGGAGCGTTTCAAACACCAACTCTTTAACGTTTATTCTCATTTCCATTCATAACAGCCATGTCTACGTGGCTCGGAGCTGCAGTCCTCGAGTTGGAGACACACTTTCACTTTTTCATTCCTAAAAATAAACACATCCTATTTTTCAAGAAGGAAACATATATATATATATATATATAGACGGCTTAAATAAGAAAGAGAGGGACAGTGCTCACAGACTGAACTGCTGGAAGAGACTGTCATTATTTTCCAGCAACAATTATGACAAAACTCCACTTGTGTGTGTCTGACTTGCCCACTTCCCTCCTCTCCATTCCCTCCCCATGAGGGAATATTTGAATCATCCATGTGTGAGGTTGATTCGTTCACAACTGATTTCTCCTCCCACACAAGTTTTGACGAAGTGTTATTTGGAAGGCTTTAATTAGAAATGGTTTATTGGTGATACACTTTAGAAATCCACCCAGTAACTACCAGGGGGTACCGTTGGATTTAGGACTGAATATGTCTCCCGTGACGATGTGAGTTACGTCAAAAGTGTCGTTGCTGTGGTCGGTTTCTTTGTGTGGGAAATTTACTTTGTGTGCCTTTTGTTGCTGTCGACTATGTTCAATCACCGTACCTCCTGTGGCAAAGCTAACCTCCGGACCCCACATAACCGCCCCTTTTGGCCTGGTCTGTATGCGATAACCAGCATCAGTCTGACGAGGCAATAAGCCAAGATCAGCGGGGTTAATGGTGTGTACTGTGTCCTCACCCTAATGCGTCCCCCCTTTTCCTGAGAGGTTTTTGTAATGCCTGGGTCCAAAGTGGACCTTAGGAAACATTAATTCCTCATCCAGCCTGAGTGCAGGTCACTTCGGGTTAATCTTCGTGGCAGGAAGCTGGGCAGTGGAGCCGCAGATGATGGATGCGTGCCACGGCTCATGGTCCTCCATCTGATATATTTCATTGAAACATAATACACCTTGTTGCTTACGCACCAAGAATCAAACATAGGAGGGGATTAAGGGCCGTTATGAATTTTGGTGATTTCAAAATGAGGCAGCAGTCACATTGTTATTGTATGCCCATTTTAGAGCAGCAGGGTCACTACCTTGCTATCAAAGAGCGCACAGATACTTAATTTTAACTCACTCTCAAACGCTGCACGCTGCAACAGCCAGGCCAACTTAATGTTCATTCTAAAAACCAAACAATCCATCACTGTCGACCGCACAGGCACTTCTGAAGAGGTAACGCAACCTGTGGTATTTCTTCTTGGCAACCTTGAGACCTCTCTGAACTGTTAAAATCTCCCTCGCACTGCCACTTATCTGCCCTGCATCTGAGGTGCCACGAGTCGCTGGCAGACAAACTGAGCGCTTTTTCACAAACACTTTGATGGCAAAACGAGACCTTCTGTCTCTTTCTCTTGTAGCTGTGGGAATGACACGAGCTGTGAGGCTGCAATGACAACAGCTTGATGGAAGCTGGTTTATTATTGTTTGTTCTCATCAGCAGTGGGAGGGGAGAAGGTGGATAGATGGTATCTTCCATGTGTTCTCGCCACACAGTCAGAGTTTAATCGTGATGGAGCCTCCACATCTATTAATTATTTGTGTCATTGCAGTTTCCCAGAGTCCAAAGTGTTTTTTAGCTATGCTAGAGGCGTGGTTCTGTTGGAGAGAATGGCTCCATATTGGCTTGCCAGTTGGGCCATAACTTTGGTCCAGACTGAAAAACTCTGAAACTGAATGCAGTGACTCGAAAATGACCCAGAAAAGATCCCTCTTTATTTAGAGTCAAAGAAAGGTCAGTTTTTTTTATTCATCTCATTATTTATGATCCACATTTAAAGAGATTCACGCTATTGGTTCAGATGTCATGGAGTTTAGTACACAGGACAGGTTTTTATTTGACCTTTTGCCCTTGGATTTACTTGCTTTGTGCTTTGTTACTCCATTAGCCTCAGCTTTACTACTCAGTAAATGCTAACATGAAAGCTAATCTAAATTAAGATGCTAATCATGTTGAATGTCAGCATGTTGTGTGTTAGCTTGCTGATTTTAGTACTTGGCATTAAAACCCTGCTGTGCTTAGGTATTGCTTGATATTTCGCTTTTTCAATCTACCATTAAACGTGTTAGTAGTTGTTGTGCAAACATTATTTTCTTCACTTCAGTTATTGTTATATAATTTAACACTTTGCCATAGGACTGTTCTGTAATTAAATGGCTGAAATCTCACACTGCAACATCGATTTCATGAGTTTCTCCTCCTGGTAGTTTCTACAAATGAAGAGATGAGATACAACATAAATGTTGGTGAGCCCACTGGCAATATATAATCTTTCTGATGAATCATTAGTAATTACAATAGATCTTATGGTTCAGATTCTCTCTTCAGGCTGAAAAAACATGTCAAAATTCAATATTGTGAATGGGGAGTAGTCAAGAGAAATAGCAGCTGTATAGGTCAAGATGTATTGACCTTTGCTATTGACCCATTCACTTATCTTATGGGAAAAACCATAAACACTTTAATTAGACCCAGTACCATATTCATTTTATATCCTCATATAATGCAGATCTGTGGACCTTGACTGCTGTAATTGTAATACAACCACAACCGGTGTTTACAAATTCATCCCTGTCCCTCCTCATCTGTTTGCGATCAAGTTTTTGCAGGAAGCAGCTCGGTAGGACTCAGCGATGCCCTGCACTTTCTGAGTGTACACAACATTAATAACTCAAGGTAATGAGTCATTATCTACTGCCTTTATCAGACTGACAACACCCATGGTGTTCACATAGCGCCGAACGAGGGGACCTGCATCAATTAAATCACTACCTCTCATTGTTCACGTTCAGGCGGCATTAAAGTATGACAAGTGAAACATAATTAGGTATTAAATTGTATTAAATTGACCATTGAGTGAAACAGATTCGCAGCATGTTTCATATATTCCCCATTAATTCATGCAAAACAGTATTAATCCATCATCGTTCGTTGGTGCTTGCTCTGTTTTGTCTCACCTTGTCCTATGTTAATTCATCCTCCTCTTTGACTCCATTCTCTCTTCTCCCAACTCTGTTTCTTTTTCTTTTCTGTAAGACAAAAATCACGTGAGACACCACAGCACAACACTTGTTCTCATTTACAGTAGGATCACACACTCACAGACATTACTGACACAACAGTTTGTTGATTTGGAATCACACCTGCAAATAGTGAATACTTTGTAATTCGTGTTTTGCCAGACTTTGTGTGATGTGTGTGAGGCAAAAACAAAAGACACTTGAGATGAACTTGTTATGTTATTGATATTTGCCTTTTTCATTCCATTATAATCCTCATTGCTTCTGGTAAGCAATTGTTGTGAGCTCATTTATTTGCAGCGTGTATTCACATCATATGTTGGTATTTTTCAAAGCCCGGGCCCAAGGACAAGTATTAGAGGCCAATCAGGAACCAGTGTGATGCAACGATGCAGTCTTTACCCATGAGGGCTTGCCTCATTGGAAATGGAGATGAAAGTAGGAAGAATATCATAGCCCCTTTAATTGATTTCAGTTGAGGAACAGGCCACCCAGATGTCGTGCAATTTCAGTATTCAGTCCAATAAACTTATGTGCTGTATATCCACATGTAAAGCACGTTCTGTTTTGAAAACCTTTTATAGTATAATTTAAAAATGATGGTTACAATAAGGCCAACTGTCATTAATAACATACAATAATGTAATTAGTAGGGAAGGCGCTGAGGGCATATTTAATTGGTCTTCTGTTCTCACGACACAGAGCAGACTCCCAGACTTTGTTCTGCTTGTTCCTTTTGATTTGAATTTTCAACACTTTGTTGACGTCCGTATGAAGTTGTCTTCAGGCCTGTTCTTAAGTTTTAGTTACTTATCAAGACAAATTTTTGTTAAAGAAAAAAAAAAAAAAAAACACCTCCACAATTGGATCTACCTCGTCTAATCCTACCTGTGCCTCATGTCTCGTTGTTGTTTTCATCCTTATTATTAACATTTGTAAACTGGGACTGAAAAGCCTTCTGTTAGTATCTAACCAGGTAATTAAACAACAAATGCAGATATTTGTAGTGTGTATGTATAATATTATATGCTGTTATATTACAATGTATGTGTATTCTTTTCTATTTATGTGTAACAGCTCGGATTCATTGGGTGAGATACTTTTTCTTGGGCGTCACATGATACGGAGACTTGGCAAGTTGACAATGATGTTCTGAATGCAATACAAAACAATCAAACCAGGATCATGGGAGCATTTTCAGTCTGTTACAACATATTCATTGTAGAAAAACAGACTCTGGAGGTTAAGGCCCATAAACTGACGGTTGCATCTCCACATGCGCTGCATGTGGCCCAAGGCAAAGATGAACACTCTGGTCCTGCCTGTGACGTTCTCATACTTTGTTTCTAAGCAACCTTCAGCTCAAAGCTTGGGAGAAATGAACACGAGAGAGTTGCTGCAGAGTCTTAATGGGAGGGATGGAAGGATGGATGTCTGCCTGTTAGTGGTTCCACTTAAACGTTTGTTTTATTTTAGAGACGTTAATGTCACAGACTGCTCTTTGCGATGTTGAACCTTCAAAATCACAAATTGTTCTATGATGTCTGTAAACTTATCTGTATCTGATCTGCAGTTTATAGAATTTAAAAGTTGAAACCTTTTTTTAAAATCCAGGTGAGACCGACACACTTAAAATCATGTTTTTCTTTTTACTAAAACACTTTCAGAGAACATTCCTAGCTCTCTGACTCCTGAATCTCTTTCATTCATCTTCACACAAACTCTCGATTTGACAACACACAGCAGATTCCCACACATAAATAAATGTGTGTTAACCAGTCTGTTGTTATGAATGACTTGTGGCCGTGTCACACATTCCTGACGTTTTCTAACTGCCGGTGCTTTAAACAACAAGTAAATCCAATCCAGTCTGTTTGTTGTTGTCCATGTTTTCCGTATCACCTTTTATCCCATTACAGCTTTTCCATCAAATTATTACTAGAATCATGTGGTTTGAGTGACTGCCTGGGGAGGCGAATGAAAGCTAGCCTGCCCCCTTAAGAGTGCTTTTACACAGATGTTGGTGATTTAGGCTGCTTGAGTGTATCTGAGCTGCATTACCCTTGAAACTCTGTAAATCTGTAAAAGATATCAACATGTGCTGCAGGTGGGTGAACACCTATATAGCAGACAAGTTACTTTTACCATCATATGTCAAAAGATCGTTATTCACTGTAATTAAAACTGCTGCAAAGCCTCATATGAGTTATAAATGGTGAATTTTAAAATATCTAGATGGTGTTCGTTGAAGTAAAATGTCAATTAACATCCAAACTGTCAAAACGCAATGCATAAGATAACTGAGGGCTCTGTGACCTTTTCCGTACCAGAGTCTTTCTCATCCCATAAAGGTCACTTTTGGATCGTCTTTGCTCTGTTATTGAGTTTGTGTTGTTCTCATTTCAGGCGAGATCAATTAATGCAACTTTATACATACTTTATACTGCCTTTAATACTTAAATATACTATACTATGCTTTTTTGCATATTATTTAAGTTTGTTCATGTTGTTCATTATTATGTGCAGCGTATGCTTTAGCAAGTGCCATAGAAAAGCAAATATATATATATTTTAGGTATTTTAAGATGGAACTTGTAAAATAGTAAATTAACCAATTAGTTAATTTAAAGAAAAATAAGACAATTTATTTTGATGATGCTTCAACATTCAATCTTGTCATTTTATCATTTCTAGTTGAATTTTGAGAATAGAATGTGAACAAAATGTCTTTTGTAAGACCTTCTCTTTTCTGCAGATAATAGAATAGTCTTGAAATTTTACCACTGCCACACTAAATTCATGTATTATATATATATATATATATATATATATATATATATATATATATATATATATATATATGTACACACACACACACACACACAGGCAGTGTTGTTCCCCTCACTAACTGTATTTAGTGACACAGAATGGCACATAATATACACATATGGCTATATCTGCTGTTTAGCTGCTCTGCCATTTCCTGGTAAATAGTTTTTGCATGATCCATTTAGAGTGCACCCGGGGCATTTTCAATAGCACTTCTGTCATTTCACTGCTGTGAAATTATGCCAGTAAAACACTAGGAGCAGCACTTACACTAATTACATTTTACTGTCAGATGAATCCAGGTTCACCTTCAGTCCCCTGAGCGACATGCAAACTTCTTCCGTCCATATAAACACATGAGTGTTTTTATGTTTGAGAGACTTTCAGACTCCGCAGGTTTATTGTAGGGGTGTTTGTCAGTGTCACATACAGTTCATGTAACTCTTAGTTATGTCCTAGCATACCTTCAATGGCACTGGTTTCTGCCTGCAGACGCTGTGAGTGCTCTTCATTTTTCTGATGTGATTTTGTCCCAATTAACATCACAGCAAATTGTTTAACACACACTGATCGACATTGCAGCCTTAATGTTCCGGTTGACTTTGGAAAAAAAGGCGAGCGAGAGACAAAGATCTGAACTAGACTGTCGCTATCATTTCCATCTCCAAAAAAAAAGTCATTATGGCCTCCACCCTCTGCTCTCTCTGGTCTGCAGAGAGGAAAATTACATTAGTGGGGAAAGGATTTCAATTGTCTTCTTCAGGCTGGATGGCTGCAGGGTGCGTCGGACCTGTAGTGTTTGTAAAATAAGTTCACTGACGGCATCGTCTCTCTGGGGAACAACGTGTGGTCTGGATCTTTTCGTCCGCCTTTGACACGTGTGTCTTATTTTCTTAACTCATCCCTGCAAACAATAACAGTTTGACTTACATTGAATTATGTCTCATTTTGTCCTGAACTCTCTCGGTGGCTGCAAAGACAGCAAAGGATGTGAACCTCAGAGCACGTTGCTATAGCAACCATGAACAGTTCTGAGGCTTCCTCTAACAAGTTGCCTGGCAATGCAGTCCTCACTGTTACATAAGATGTGACTTACTCTCTCTCTCACACACACACAGGGCTTTTCCTGTGGCAGAATTTCATATTCAGCATGATTTATTCATAGCTGGATAGCTGTGCTGGATTTATGATTCCACCATGTAAATGCAAGCCCGTGCAATCTACCACACTTGGCAAGTGTTTGCGCAGGAGCATTGTTGGACTCCCAAGTCAATTTCTGTGGCAGTTGTAAATAAAAAGGGTGTTTTGAAGTGATTTAGACTGAGGAGGTCTTTGCTTGAATAAGAAAATGATCCAAAGATAGTGCAGTTTTTTGGCACCAAGCCTACTGTTGTGTTGTTCTGTGGGATGAAATCATCACAGCAGAGCGATGGGTTGTAAATTTTTTTTTTGATTTAGACACAAATTTTGTCTTTTGCTTTTCATTCCAAGACATAAAAAGAGGAATGAGAAAGTTAGGAAGCCTTAAGTATTGTCATTCAAGAATGAACAAGGAACGCTGATCATGGCACTTTGTTGAATTTTCTTTCTGTCACCTATCGTTCTGTCCACAGTTTGAGAGAAGGGAGCCGAGGCGCAGCGCTGAGCGCAGCACAGATAACACACTTCATCATTAGTGGGTTCACGATAAGCATTCAGGCATTCAGCGGCTTCGCCTTATCTGACCACCATAATCTCCCTGCAGCTAAATACTATGGCCGCCTTCAGCTCACCACTCTGCTGGTGAAATTGGTTGTTAGAGAGGAGAAATTGCCATTTTACGTTTGTTAGGACAGCCTACCGATGGGCTAATCATTTCTGAAGAGATTAGTGCTGAGGCTGATAGACTCAAAGCTCTTTAGGGGGGGTTACAGAAATATGCATAGTCGCTGTTACTGCTTCAATTATTAAGCATCTGTGTCTTTTTAGAGTTTCCTTCACCTATAGTATACCAAAACACACAAGCAGTCTTCTTGTTGATCATTATTGTTGGTCACATCTGTTAGATCCTCTTCACTCTAATCTATCTCGCTGTGCTCACAGGCTTAGCTTCACAGCCTCATGGGAGGAAGATAGTGGGGTGTAGGCTTTGATCGCTGGTGGAAGTTGTCACACCCAGACAGTTTTGTCAGATTTGTAACGTCATCATGTGCAGCTTTGTGTAACAGAAACTAGAGGCAACAATGAGCCAAATATGTACATTTATCCAGTTTTATACTTCACAATTATTTCTATCAGGGCAGACTGGGATTGAATGTTCATGATTCCAATAATATTAGTTTCTGGGTATATACTCCTCTATTGATATTTTAATTCTTGCACATCTTTTAAGGCATAAAAAAACACAATGACAACTATGCAATATTATTTGTACCTCTGCCTCTTACCTTATCTTATCTACTGAATCTTAATCTTGATACACCAAAGTGGTTTTATGTGAGGGCATTACAGATGCAGCTGTGAAGTTGATCAAGGTATAATACTGTCCAGTACAGTGTAGTAAAGCCTCTATAAGGCAGTAGCATGAGAGGCAGTAATACCGAACTCTAATACAGTGGACGTTTAGTCTGATGTTATCACAGCAATGTGTCACTTTGTATTTCAGAGAAGTGAGTGCTTGTGTTTTGTTTTGTTTTTTGTTGTTGTTGTTGTTGTTGTTGTTTTTTTAACAGTGAAAATTAATGTTGTTTTACAGAGTCACGTGACACTGTCTCTGCTCTAAATCACTGCATAAATTCCCAGTTTGATTTAAGACCAGTCATGAGAGTAGGTCCCCCCACCATCGTTTCAGTGTTCGAGCAGCCATGCAAACTTATTTGTCCACGTGTGACACGTTCAATGCTGACTTAGCACACGGCAATGTAACCAACTCTCATGTCTCAGCATTAGGTGTCAGTCATAGCATCAAACATGAAGGGAACAGGTTTTGTTTCTCTGGCATTTTCGGTGTCACGCTTGGCCAGTGACAGATGGTCTACGAGGGAAAATATCAGTGACAAGTAATTGGCTCCCAATTGGGCAGTTTTGAAACAGCTCAGTTAGTTGAGTAATGTATTAGCAACTAAAACGCTGCAGGTTCAGTTTGGGCTCGTGCTCCAAACTTGAAATATATGCATTAATCGTCCTGTGCTGTCACATTGATGGACAAGTGAGCAGGATATCTGCCAAAGCTGTAAGCCAGGATCTAATTCTGATCGGAGTCGCTATACTGGATACCATAAGGCCTCCAAAGCTGACAGTCTCGCTGCTTTTCCTTTTTGTCCATTAGCTCCTGCTCAAATCTAATAGCTCAGTCCGTTGCTGATTTGCCCCAAGGGTTGAGGACACAATTCGCCTTCCTTTGATTTTCTAAAGAAAGACCAGTATTCTGAGGAGACTGCATTTAACCTTTGGGAGATGGATAACAAAGCTGTTCAATCAATTTGTTTTGCTCAGAAAATAAGGGGTGTGAATTTATTCTGGACAGCTGGGAATGATGCCGCAGGAATAGACAAGACTTCTTTTTTTTTAATTGGTGTTGAATGTTTTAACCTTTATTTTTTTGTTCCTGTGAGTAAAACAACTTGCAAGATTCTTTCCTGTTTTTAATATTTGTTGCATAACATAAGGGAAATATGTAATTAATACATGAGTAGTAGGATGAAACTATGAAATAAATACTTCACTTGAGTATGATAAGTAAGAAACCAGTTTAATTCAAAAACCAAGTTCTGAAGCAGTTAAGAAGCGTTCAGAGTGTTTGAAGCCAGACAAATTAGAAATGACAGATTCTCCCCGATGTAAAATATTAACGGCTGTTCCTCACAAGTCCCTCATGTGGTGTAGTGTCTCCCTTACAGTCGCCTTCATCCTAATCCCCTCTTAAACACAGCTGTGACTAGCTACATTGCTTACCACTGCCAAGTCTGAAGGTCGCATGCCTCTGATCTCTCGTAGTCTGGTCCAGCGCTTTATTATCCTCTAACTTTGTTTGCAACTCCTGTTAGGGTCTGAGGGCGGTGGAAGAGTGGGAGCTGTCAGTGATACTCAGTGCAGATATAATGCTATTTAAATGCTAATGTGTTAAGAGGAGCAAGACGACCTTTACTCACGCTCTGCACACAGGCGGAGCAGCAGCACAAAACAGAAACCCTTAATAAATGAGCCTCTTCCTCTGACTCTGTTTCCCTTCCCTGCTCACCTTGTGTCAGATATAAGGTGTGTTTATCACAGTCGACCCTGGAGGACTTTGACAGCATCATAGAGCCGAGTATTGGTTCAGGTGTTAAGCCAGACATGACTGGATGATTGGAGGATGTCAAATCGAATTTGATTGGTTTGGAGAACTGAATTGGTTTTGGAAACAATATGACAATGTCAAGGATTCCTGTCTTTTCTTTCAATTGAAAAAAAAAAAAACATCAGATTTTCTTTTTCTTTATCATTCTTTTCATCAAGAGGTCAACTTTTAAAAAAGCACCGTTGCCTCACATTTAAAAAAAAAATGTTTCCTTCCTACTGTGTGTCGTACTGGAAATCTAATTGTGATCCAGTTTACAAATTCACTGTCCATCCTAGCAGTCCATCTAAGTAGTTGGCACTCTTGCCAGAAAGCCGATAATGTGATGGCAGGTGCTTGTATCGGTGTAAAAACAACAAGCCCTCTCCCTGTCCACAGATGTCACGCTTCTTGTCTCCCTGTTTGCAGAGCACTTGCCAGAAGGATGCACACTCACTGAGAGTACCACTTCCTCTTCGACCTGTAAATATGAAATAACCTTCAAAATGCTTTGTGGGGCTTAACTTCTGGAATTGTGTCTACTTTTTCACCCCCTTCAGCTAAAGTACATTTCTGTATCAGCAGAGGAAAAGGTGAAAAAGGAGAAAGAGAGGAGGACGGGGTGGATGAGTCTGTCATCTGTCACATAATCGCATGAAATGCCATAATTCTGCCGGTAGATCATTTATTCAATGTAAATCTCTGAGATACCTCAAGAAATAATCAGCCATGAGAGAAAAAGTCTTGGAGTAAGACAGCGATGTAACTTCTGACAGAAACGTAGCATTACTCATGAATAAATGACTAAATAAATCATCATCCTTTCGCTACAATTATTAGTAACCAGACTGATGCAGGCCAAGCAGCATCACCTGATTTCTCATGTTGAATTTAAGTTTGTCATAATATTTTGAAACACACAGCCTTAGAAAAACAGTTCCTCCTGAGGGAAAATGTCTCATCCTTTTCCCCTCATGCACGCTTAGAGTAGCTTGAATTAATTTTACATCACGCTGCCAAGCAGACATCGTCATGTAAAACGGGTAAACAACGAGAATTTGTTTTCATCTCGACAGATGGAGGGCGACAGCAACAGAAGAGCCCGGCTGCACCTCAGGGGTTGGGATCTTAGACCTCATTAAAAAATAAGTTTGAAAGGAATAAATTTTTATCTCATTTCAGAAGATGAAAAGGATCCATCCGCCCTCAGTCACTATTCACTGACTGAACAGTAAGTCATTCTGCTGCAGGTGCAGGTGCAGACACACAAGCCGAAGGACTTTTACAGCAGCACTTTAACAGTCGCATCTCAGTGGAGACGCATCCAGTAAATACTGTGAGATTAAAATGCTTTACATATGGATTAGCTGCAGGAAGAGTTTGAAGATATAAGAACACAACACAGACTGACAGAATAGTACTTATACTAATATTATATTACTTAATTCTGAACAAATTATTAACTATTACTTAGTAATATTCTCCATTCATTTGTTCTATTGTTAACTATATATAATTACATATATCAACACTCTTTAAAGGCCTTTACCTTTTGTTTATTGTTTTGTCCCAGGGATGAAGCTGCCTTCTTCATTATCAAGATGTAAAGATTTGAAAAAAAGTTCTATAAAGTTTTTTTGTGGCTGTGTGCTGCCTGATCATTTGACTCGTGTGATGTCACCTGAGTCGGCCGAGATCGGGGCTGATGTCTAGAAATGTAAAAGATTAAAGGAAAAAATATGAACTTTGCTTTAAAAAATATGAACTTTGCTAGCGTCTGACCGAGCTGTCTGTAGTTACAGTGAATTAATATAGCAAAAGTGGATGAAATTTAAAAAAACAGATTTGACTCATCTGCAGATCTTTTAATCCATTCTATAAGGTCCTATTTATCAAGGTCTGACTGTCCTCTTTTAAAGTACACTGGTGTATCGTTATACAATGATGGGAGAAAATACTTAATGAGGGGAGCTGTTCAATTAAGAGAGGTTTTGGTAAAGACAAAATGATTTGCCGTTATTAGTATTAGAAGGAAGTAGCTCTATTAAGGGGTAATGTGGCTATAATCTGGGAAAATGGCTGTGCTAATATTACCACCAGCATGAACATTTAGTTGCAACTCTAACCAAAGCCACGAGGCTGTGGTGGTCAGTATATAATCATATATGAATTTTATGATAATATTTTAAGAATTTATCCATTTGTTAATATATTGATGTATTTTAAAAGTTTTGACCTCAAACTCCTCTCCTGGTTTTTACTGTGGTACAATAACAGAACGACCATTAGGAGAAGCAGGACTTTTCCCAGTAGACGCCTTCGCAAATTGGCCCAGTTACTCAACGTGGGAAATAAAGAGAGAGACAGAACGAGGGGAAAAATAGGAGAGACAGATTGGCCCAGAGGAGCAGACCCACTCTGCTTCCATGTGACCATCATCTCCCTCATGTCTGTCTCTGCCTCTCCAGCTAATTTCTGTTCGCTCCCACAGCTCTGCCCACACACTTACCATTTACGTGTTAGTCTCTTTATCATTGTTTAAACACTGAGGCAGCAGTGGACTGTTGCTGACTTGTTTTACATGAATAATAAATATAACAAAAAGGTTGTGGATGAAAAATTAAAAGCAGCAGAGCATATTCAGGTTCATCACAGCTCTCAGTGTGTCCAGTACAAACACCAACCTGGGTTGAAGGCAGAATACATTGGGAAGCTTGTTTTTAGTTTATTTAGTCTTGTATAGATTTGTTTCACATATTTGCAATTGTCAATAAAAGTGAATAAAAGTCTGTGTAATTAACTCCAATGTTATTAAAAGATATATGGAAAATAATTTGGACCAGTTTCTCACTCTAATATAGTCCAGTTTCTCACTCTGCACTACTGTTGGTGTGGAAAAAATATAGTTCATGAACTGAGTTGTGTATATTTGACTAAAAGGTTACAAAGTAATGGTCAGATGTTAGTGTATCATGTAATAATGTTCAAATTATCGTAGATTCGTTAACCTCTATTTATTACACGACTCGTGTAAAGTATAGCGTGATGTGGTGTCTGTGGGTGAGTTCTGGTGGATCAGTCTGAGTCAAAAGTCCCAGACTGATATTTAATCCCACACCACCCCTGCTGAGGTAGCTCATAAAAACTCTCCTTCATTTTATGGGGTTACAGTGGGAGTGAAAGTGCAGGGAGTTTATGAGGCGTATCATTGGCAGGCAAGTGAGTTTGGTGGTTATTCTTTGTTTATTTATTTGTTTCCTATTTTTCAATTTTTAAATACGAACTGAAGAAACCTCTTCTATTACTTTAATATTTCACTTTTCATTGAAATGAGAGATAATTTGTTTAAATACACTCAATTTATCCCCATCATTAATAAGAATTTACATTTTAATTATATATCATAATTTAGTTTAAGGAGTAACTATGGTTCAAACCTCATAAAAAAATGTACTAAAGACCTTCAGATTTTGATCTTTTTTTACACTGTGATCTATTGCCTGATTTTATTGTTTCCACGATAAAGCAATGTTAGGGCAGAAGATCAATGATAGAATTAATCTTGTTATTAATAGCAAAGCAGCGAGGTAACCCATGGAATTTTATTCCCCATCGTCCTGATGCATTTCAAAGGAAGGGCATTGTAATTACAGGGGAGGCAGACGGTGGTGAGGCATAAAGATAAAGTAAACCTTTCTTCTGATTAAGTTAAATACATTGGAACAGAGTGCTAGGACGTCTGCCCTTGGTGACCGATCACACAGAATTGGGTTTTAATCTAAGACTACATGGCCAACAGAAAGAAAAGCAGGGTGGGTGCGTTTGGTGATCGCCTTCCAAGGACGCCCATCCGGCCATACGGCTCACAGCGCGCTCCTCAGGGCTTTGATGGATGACATCAGCACCACGGAGTGATAGGCTATTACTTCACTTTGCATTGAAAAATTGGCAATGCTGGCTCCTACCTGTCGCCTGCCCTTCTCTTTCTTTCCCTTCTTTTTTCTTTCCCGCTGTCTCTCTAGCAGTATGTCATCACAGACCTGAACAGACGAAAAAATAGGATGGCTGAGTTTTATTGGTGCAATCTGTTGATTTTACTTCCACATTTCAGTTTTTTTGTGTCCTTTGTAATTGAAGTGGATGTTGAGAGAGAGAGAGTATGATGGACAATAACCAGCTTGCTTGATGACATATGATACCCCACAGGGCTTTTTTCACCCTTATCATTACATGTGCAATGAATTTCTAGGAAAGTGTTTTTTTTTACCCTATGTGAACTCATATATGCCCTCTCTCTCTCTTTCTCTCAGACCAGCAGTATTCATGGTCGCCCTCACAATACTTCGATGAGGACAGCTACTCCCCTCCACCCAGGAACATGAAGGGTCTCTCCGGCGGCCGCCCTACCCAACTCCAGCTCACCTCTACCACCTCAGCCCACACCTGCGGCCTGGCTGAATGCGACCATTCCCTGGACCACCACATCCATCATGGTGATTCGCGGCCCCCTTCCTACCTCCTCAGCCCCACTGAGAGCTGCCCCCTTGATGGTCACCACCGCTGTTCCCCAAGGAGCTCCATCCACTCTGAGTGCATGGTGATGCCGGTGTCCATGTCGGCCACCGACCACTCCATCTCTAGTAGCACTTTCCCCCGCATGCACTACGGCAGCGCCTCAAGGGACAGTGGTGGGAACACTTCCAGTGGCAGGGACTCCCGAGACGACGGCGGCTCATCCTCACACGGTGGCAGCGGCAAAATGAACCGTATCCCAGCAAACCTCCTGGACCAATTTGAAAAGCAGATGCCGCTGCACCGGGATGGCTTCCACACGTTGCAGTATCAACGCACCTCCACCACGACCACAACTACAGAGCAGCGCAACGAAAGCCCTGGGCGAATACGCCACTTAGTTCACTCAGTGCAGAAGCTTTTCACAAAATCGCACTCTCTAGAAGGATCATCGAAGATGAACGGTACCAAAGGCGACTCGCACCGGGACTCACATCACCACCATCACCACCACCAAGGCCACCACAAACACAGCAAACGCAGCAAGAGCAAAGACCGTAAATCTGAAGGTAGTGGCAAGCAACGCTCCGGAGGTTGGTGGAGCTCGGACGATAACCTGGACAGTGACAGCACGTACAGAACACCGAGCATCATGTCGCGGCATCACGTGGACCACATCAGCCACTGCTACCCCGACTCCGTTCACGGCCACTTGGCAGGAGACCTGTCGCTAAAGACCTCCAAGAGTAACAATGACGTCAAGTGCTCAGCCTGCGAGAGTATAAACATGGCACCGGAGGGAAAGTTCATGAAGAGGAGCTCCTGGTCAACGCTAACGGTCAGCCAAGCCAAGGAGGCCTACAGGAAGTCTTCACTGAACCTGGAGAAGCCAATGACTCCCACTGACCTGAAGCCTAACCTCAGATCCTGTCACTATCTACAGGTGAGTTTGACTTTGTCTTGCATCTCCCAGATTGTAATAGAGCCCAAGGTATCCAATGAAACACTACTTTTTTTACTTACTTTATTTTACTGATAAACAAAAATGGCATGCACATATAACTTTGGATTCCACTTGATTGGAGGAAATGCACAGAATGATAAACACATTTAGTTTATTTAAATGCTTGAGTAGATCCATGGATGACTCACTGATGGTTATTTGGAGGATGTGTATGAAGGAGAAGACGGTGATTTGAAAAGAGGCGCATCTAATTTCACAACCACAAACAATTGAAAAGATGATGAAAACATTTATATTATCTCTCAAGCACTTCAGTGGCTGAGTGTTCATTCACCTAAATGTAAAATTTATAAGAATGCGGGGAAACTGCAGCATAGAGAAAAGCATAATTCCCACAAGCTAAACCTGGATAGTACAGGAAGTGTTCCCTTTCTATAAGTGGCCTCAGGCAATAGAAAAGAAAGAAAAACCTCGCATCACTGCTGCATTTCTGATTGATCTAAAAGACAATGTTTTGTTGGTTGTTATATGTGATATTACAATGTGAACCTGTCCTGTTGCCCAGCATGTGGCTGGAAGCAGAGGGGACGAACGCAGCAGGAAGAATCAATTAACTCCACAAATGATCTGCACCAGAGGGGAAGAGTCGACGGTATGAGAATAAAAGAGCAGGGATCAATGCTGATTTTCAACATGTTGTTTTGCTTCGATTGTCCATAGGTTTGGGCTTTGTGAAAGGTTAGCATTTAGCTCAGGCTTGTGATTGGCTCTGCGGGAGAATCCACAGCACCGCAGGGATCAGTTCAGAGTGAGTCAGCACTTTTCACTGAAGTGTCTCATGGGTTTTATGTGCACGCTGAAGGGTATATGAAACAAGAAAAAAATGCTTAGAAATCCCAAATTGCAAATCCAAGCAGTTGAAAAATAGATTTTGGAACAACGCTGCTTATTATACAACAATGTGATGTGTGATAGCATCATGTAAGTGGCGCCTGCAGCCAGAATAAAGTGAGTACTTCAGCACATTGGGAAAGGGGATTTAGAGACTGATTCCTAAAAGCACAGAGTGTGTTGTATGGATTAGATACTGTTGTAAATGGAAAGCCAATGCATTACTCAAATCAGCCAATTGAGCCAAACAAAGCACTCAATCTCAGTCTACGTCATCCAGAAGTATATTAGAGGACTAATTTTCACTAGTGTGTTTTTAAACATAACTCAAGATCATTTTCAACCAGACAGACAGAGCACTCATCCACTCAAACTTTTTACAATCCCACTAAGTGCAGTAATCTCACAATGAGAGTCACAGTGTTGAGCCCCCTCTCTCCCTCTCTCCTTCCCTCCCTCCTCACTTCCATTTGGTCATTTAGCTGAGGTAGTGTCCGAGTCATTGCACTATAAACACTTCTAAAAATATCCTCCTCTCTTGCTTCCTGCCGCAGGGCTATATTTAGCTCAGCGTTATCAATCCGATCCGTGTGGGGTGACACATCTCCCCTCCCTGAAGGAGAATCGGTGCCCTTTCAGAGAGCTGGAAGACGTATGGAAGGAGGGAGGAGGGAGAAGTTAGAGATGCATACGGCTGAGGTGTGTGCCTCTGTGGTACACACTCAGTTACTCACGGGGGTAGAGGGGAGGAAAAACGGCAAAAGAGGCTGTTTTTGCTCCCCATGGTTACTGTTGTCGCTCATCTCCAGGAGCAGTCAAACAGACAGATAGAGCCAATAGTGAGGATTGGTACTGTGTACACACTGACAGGTCATATTGAGAAGTTTTCACTGCCTGCTGCTGCTAAATTGGGATTACCCACAACTGTCTGAACTGTGGTGTAACTGAATGTGTGAGACAGTGTGTGAGCAGGGCGGTGGGGGTATTTTATTCTGTTTATCACACACCAGATGGTTTGATGATGTGCTAGTCACCTTGTGTGTGTCCTTGGTTGATGACAGAGGAAATGAAAAAACTTTTGAAGTGTTATAAAAGTTTGACACCAGAAACAAAAAGATGGTTTTTACTGAGGTGCTTGCTTTTTATGTATGTGTGCTCCATGCGGGTGTATGTGACTCTTTGTATGTGAGCGCTGGTTGGATCATGTTAATGTATGAGAGATCGATTAACTGGACATTAAGGAAAACAGAGCTAGATTAAGATTGGCTGTTTTTTTTTTCCTTCTCTGTAATGACAAATGTTAGGAAATCAGACCTGGCATCAGCCATCACTCTCTGTCTCTGGCTAAGTCATTTCACGAATTAACCTCAATTAGCCCTCCCCAAGACACACACACACACACACACACACACACACGCTGTGATAATCCTTAACGCATTTGATTGTGAGCTTGATATTAATTAAGGGTGATTGTAGCAAACCATTAATCTACCATTAGCATCAGGCTCATCTGGATGGATTTTAGTGTGTTTTTCAATCTCTCTGTTGCTCTCTCACACACTCTCAGTTACATAGTAAGTATAAATGAACTGTTGTAACAGCTGTAATCCATGGCTCCTCCACCTTCCTCATGCCCAGCCCGTATCTTCACAGCACAATAACACTGTCTAACTGACAGCTCTCAGCTCTGATTAAGTCAGCTGCTCCAGCAAACTCTGTACTCTGTTCTCTCCTACTATACAGTGCTGTAATACAAAGGGAGGATTAGTCTTTGATAGTTTTGCTGATGGGGCATTGCGGAGGGATTTAATAAGCCAGTTAATTGCCATGTTGGCTTGCCAAAGGTGGAGCTTGAGAGGCAGAAAGGCTGATGATTAAAATACAAAAGGGAAGTGCAAAGCAGCAGAAACAAAACTGGCACTGTGACTGAAAGTAACACACACCTCCACACACCTCACAGGAGTTCCCCAACTTTTTTTATTTGTCAGTTCCCAGATCAGTATCAGGCCATGAACTTACATAGTAAGATTATGTTCTAGGGAAACCCTGGATCAGACAACAGTTTGCAGATCAATGTTACTCGTCGCTGTTTCCTGAGGCGACAGGGAGACTTTGTCATTACCACCGTGTCGCCAAGCATCTGCTCGTATTTATGTTTTACTATCTCAAACCTAAATCTCCCTTTGACTCTACAAGGAGTGTGTCAGACTGTAACCATTTAATAGTCAGTTGTTAAGCACATTCTCCTATATCCTTATTGTGTGTGTGACTGCTTTCCAAAGCCTAATCAATAATAATGGAGGCGGTTTTATGACCATTTTTGCTCCTATAGCAGCAATTTCTTCCCAAGAAATCTTCACTTTCTGAACAGTGACCTGAACAGTTATTGCTGTTTGGTGCAGGACATGAGTTTGACCTTGAGGTGTCTCTCCTTGTGACTTTCGGAGAATGTGTCGTAAATAAATACAGCTCCATCACTGTTGTACTGGCCTTAGTTTTATTCCATGTATTTCCTCTTTTTAGTATCCTCCTTTCCTTTGTGTTATATCTGCTCATAATTTACCATTTTGCTCCAACAGGCAGTTGTTTCCCACTAAACCCACTTTACGATATCTGTCCAACAGCAGACACACAAAGCTGCAGCAGCCGGTGAAGAAAGTCAAAAATCAAGCAAACTGAGGAACCAGATAGTTTTTTATTGGCGCGGACAAATACAGAGCAAATGGAGAGTGGATATTGTGATCATTTTTGGTGGCCAAATCACAAAATTAATGCAAATCTTCCACGTCTGCTGACTGGATGAAGTAGACTGTCGTTTTCTAGTGTAGATCTGAAAAAAAAAAAAAAAAAAAAAGAGTGTCGGTGGCAGTGATGATGTTGAGATCACGTGCCTTGGATACAACAGCTAATGTGGATCATCACAAACCGGCTCAGGGACTGCGATGAAGAGGAAGCTTTTTGAAAAAGTGAGAAGCATGTGAGAAACATCAGCAATGAAAGAACTTCACGACAGATTGATGTCTTTAAGGTGCAAAAGAAAAAGACGACGCAGGGTTGAAGGCATTGCTTGATCGAGCTGACCTCATCAAAATGCCTGGGCCAAGCTTTTATGACGATGAGCTGACAACCCTCCACTGTCAGCCAGTTGCTTCCTTGACATGGATAGGCCTCTAGACAATGGGAGGGGGATTGTTATTATTATCACACTGACAGTGTTCAACTTTGAGTAGTGAATTACCACCTGTGACAGCAAACTGACAAGCAGATGTCTCCCCTGTTATTTGGAAAACAAAATGTATAAATTCCATAGAGAAAGAGAGAGAGAAGAAGAAGACAGGGAAATATCATGAATTACTCTGTGAGTATAATGTAGAGTGTCACAGTTTGGTAATATTATACTTGGAAATTGGCCACAATGTCCCTTTCCTCAGAACTTTCCTCCAGCTACTCCATTAGAGTACCCCATGTGCTGCCAATTCTGCTGGGAGATCTATTCCCTCCCGAGAGATCTGGCCTGGGGTCTCCTCCCAGACAGATGTGGCTGGAACACATCAAGTCTGTGGAAACTGAAAGCCTTGGTGCTACTGTCTATGTTCGATCCATCTCAACTGGCTCCTCAAAATACAGTGTTGATCCCAAACTCCTGAGCCTTTCACGCTGTCTCACTGAGACCAATCACCCCACAGAGAAACCTTATCTTGGCCACTTAATCGTATGCATAAGGACTGTGTTTACCATTCAAAATTCATCATGATGGGTGGAATGAATATTTGTCATTTGCCATTTCTGACACGTCTCTCCCCGCTTCTGTGTCTTTGTCTGTGTCTCTGCGGCTGCATTAATGGGTGACTACAATTTAACCTGTCTGCAGCCAATAAACTTGGCTTGGAACAGATGCACAGATGTGACCATCTGGCTTGGAGCTGACAACAAAAGGGTGAGGCCGCCCACAGAATTATGATGTAAAAGTACTTTATTGAACCAATTAGTTAACTGAACAATGAGACGTGTAGTTCAGACAGGACAAAAGGAGGTTAGTCATGTCTCTACCGTGTGCACCATTGAAGGTATGGTGTAATGACCCAACCAGTTAACCACATCCTCTCTCATTTATCTGCCATCAGGATATGTGCAACAACGTACTATACACTTTTCTCTGAAAAATTTTTCATTCATCTTTCTATTCTCTTTGATCAGTTTTTCTTTTTCCTCTTGAGACGGCGCTCCTCAAGCCTTGATGTGTTTTGACTGAGAGAATTTGTCGTTTTTTTTTTTTTTTTTATATAGTATTTCATAAAAAAAAAAAAACTATTATATTACTATTATTATTATTAAAACACCTTTTTTGGTGGTACTATAGAAATAAAATTCATTATTATTAAAAATGTGTTGTAGTAATAATAGTTATTTATGGTCGTTGGTCATAGTCATTTTATGGTTAAATGTTAATTGTTCTTTACATTTAGCCCGTGTCTTTTGATTGTTGTGTGACAGTTTTTTGTGTTTCTAAGTTCTTAGTCTGGAGACTGTATTTTACTGATCCTAACAAGACTTGGATTCAGAGTTAACTTCAGATGTAGCATTGGTTTTTGCTCAGACTATGACTATTTGAATAGAAAGCGAAATAGAAATAGAAATAGAAATAGAAATAGAAAATTATTGAAGTGGTGTATTTAGTCCGATTTTCCACACGTCCTGTTGGCTTGACTGTGTCCTTTTCCTTTTTTTGTAATTGAACATATCTGTTTACACTCGTGCGCCAACATCTAATACTATAAAGTGTCAGTAAATTGACAACATGACAACAGGATTACCATACAGACTGCTAAATATTGCATGTGTGGGCGTCTACTTGTGAAAGACAAAGACGAGAAGAGAAGAGTCGGCGGTGGGCGTGTGGTAGGTGTTCAGTCAGTTCGGGCGGCTGCATAGGAATCTGTATTTATCGTCTCCTGTGAGACAGAAGGAGGAAAGAGAGAGTGAGGAAGAAAAAAAAAACACCCGATCAAATGTATACACAGCATATCCATGCAATCTTGTGAGAGGAAATGAGGGGCTGGAGGCTCGTGGGTGGGATTACCAATGACTGAACCTTTAAGAGCTTTCTAACTCAGCCATTTCTCTATCTTTCAACAGTATATCCCTTCTGCTCTGCCTCCCTCCCTCTCTCTCTCTGTCTCTCTCCCTCTGTCCCTCCCTCACTGTCTGTCTATTCCACTCTATTTCTTTACTTAATGGCAGTGACTTATGTTTCTTAGTGGGAGAGGTGCTGTGTATAGATAGAGCCGCAGAGTTAATCAATGAAATGCACTGCTGCACTGCAGGAGCTGAGGCTTGCCTCACCCCCACCCCCCGCACCTTCACAACCAGCACAAACACACACACACACTCACTGTACTCACAGTTGCTTCTTACAGAGTCCAAGATCAAAGCACTGAATGCAAAGACACACAAAGCTAATATGCCAGTGTCTGCATAATCCTGCTATGAGACCTGTGTGAGCCATCACAGCAATGTTATTTATTGGCAGAGCTGAAGTCATAAAACAGCTGTGTAAAGAGATGTGGTCATAGCCCGGTGGGCAGCAAGAATAGTAGAAAATAAAACTTTTATTTCATTACAGCACGTGAAAAAAAAAAATCCCAGAGTCATGTCTTTTCTTTATCGAACAGAATCCAATTAATTAAGAGGTTATAAAAAAAAAAAAAAAAAAAAAAATCAGCGACTGTGAAAATGTAACTTTAAATATGAATCTTTCGCACTCGAGCTGTGAATTTTCACACAGCTCCCCACAAACCTCAGCTCAGCTATTCACAAAGGGCCTTACGTCACTGCCACAAAATGCACCGTTGCACAGATCAGTCACATTTATTTAGGTGGGAGAAAAAAAAAAAAGGAATCAAAACTTCCATGAAAATACATCACATAATTGCAAAAGGCAGTGAGCTGGTGGACGCATGATTAACTCTAAATCCCTTAGTGGGATCTGTAGGTCAAGGTGAACACCGATGTTAACAAGTGTCCATATTTCAGCTCCACTAAGCATGCTGGGACGCCGTGTGTGTTTTCACAGCAGTCGATAAGAGCACACTGCTGCACAGCCTGGTTTTTTTTTTGTTTTTTTTAATCTTCAGTGGGAGACACCCTATCCCGTTTATCAGCAAATCCAAATTAGACAAATCTCACCACAGCTTGCGCCTGTCCTCCGGTGTTCCGTTCATTAATTAGACGTCTAAAAATATCAAACCCCTCCAAGACTTAATTAACCCATCGACTTCATTTGGTAGCTGGTGCGTGCCTGTCTTTGGAGGGGAGATGAATGACTATTATCAGGTTGTGTGTTTGAGTGTGTGTATGTGTCCATTAAGATATGAATCAGTGCAAGTATGTCCATGCCCGTGCATGTTAAGCAACAAAGATATCACGATAAGTGTAAGTATTCTCGATTCATGCTCCTATGTCTGTTTCCTCTAGCATTTTCTGCGTACATGTGTATTTAAATTAAACGCGTGTGTTTTTGTGCCACACGTACATTTAGCAACACCGTCTTTCATGATGTAATGCCACAGCTTTGCCTTGAAATTCAGTCCCTGAGCTTTAAAGACCCGTAGAGAACATACTAAAATCTCCATCAATCATTTTGCATTCGTGCTAACTTCACAGCACAGATGAAGCGTAAGAGTCAGAGGCGTCTTTGATCCAGGATTCTGTGTGATTAACAGCGAACAGGTTGTGCAGAAGACATAATGGATCATAATGATTTGATTTGATACTTGTTAGAATAGTAAATGCGGCTGTGTCTGCATTGATGTGATAATTAATGTCGTTTGGAAATCTTTCTTTCATCGTTAGAAATACAATTAACCGATACCTTTAAAGCTGTTGATGAATTGCACGTCTCATAAAGCCTCAACACGTCTCAACAGTTTACAGCCACAAACATTTTCTGTTTGAGGATTCCAGCTGCCTCTCTCGTTAGGGATCATTTCAGTTTTCATTTGCTTTTCGGATAACAGGCACATTTCAATTGTTAATTTTTTCCATAGATGACATTTGCCTCAGAAAATGATTAGAGCCGTGCGTTTGACGCATTAATGACATTTGGACGCAGTCTATCTTCTCCCGACATTTGCCACAGACCAGTCAACTGTCACCCAGTTCACTGTGAACCTGTGAGTAATGAGTTAGTCATTAAACTGGCACGGGAAAGTTTCAAAAGGCACAGAATTGGTATCATCAGTATGATCATACATTTATACAGTGTGTGAATAATTAATAGATGGAGTGGGGCTATTTTAAAACTCCGCTCGACTGTAGTGTTACTGTAAAGTCAAGGAAATATGGACCCAAGTCAGATTTAACTTAATGAAATCTGAAGCTGAGTGAAGTGGCGCTTTGCCAACGCTGATCTGACTGCCAGGACGTTAAAGTGACAGATGGCTACGGCATCAGAGAAACCTTCAACTTCCACATAGAATTTAATGATTACTGACAATGTCATATTTTGTGAGTGCAGATCATCGACCATGTAAATTGATGTCCGGCTGAAGCTTCTGACAGTCGGCAGAGTACAACAAAGTAAATCTGTAAAGGAGAGAACAAAATAAAACATTTATATGACGCTATATGATCTCTTTGTGTGTGTGTGTGTGTGTTATGAGTTTTATCATCTATGTGTTTGTTTGTTAGCAACACTAAGACCCTGACTCAGCTGCTGCTGTTTTCCCAGTAATTGAACTCTGTTGTGCTGTTTAACTAGAGCAAAATGAGCCTGTGTGTGCGCGTGTGGGTTAGAAAGGGAAAGGGAGAGTGTGGCGTTGTGTGTAATGAGCTTGTGAACAATCATTATCAGTTCATCACGTGAATGGGTGAACTCAGCCCACCAGATTTTAATAAGCTGCACAGCGACCTCCTGTAGACACCTACTAGGATCATATAAATACATGTATACATGTTGTAGAAGAGCATTTACCATTTTTTCTTTTGGAGTGAGATCATGATTCAAGCAAGTCATTTGGCTCCACGTGTGCTCTGCTTCAAATGGATTCAAGATGCTTGTTTCCGTTTTATTCTTAAAGACCACCATGATGCTGCTAGTTCACTGAAACGGGCAGAAAGTGCAAATGAGACACCCTGTTCTCTGTCTGAATGGGATAATGGCGACGGTGACGTCTGGATACTCAATTACCTGGTTTAATGAGCAGAGGAGAACTGCAGCATGTAAACCGCCTGACTTGTTTTGATGGTGGGTTTCAACATGCAGTAGCCACGACAAAGGGGGGTGAGAAAGGAAAGCTCCTTTTCTCTATTTTGAGGCTTCTTCTTTCAGGCCAGTAATTATAATTAAAAGCAGAGCCAAATTTATAACAGCTTTTCAGTCAAGGTTTTCAGCAGTTTGTAACCTGGCCAAACTACAAAGAAGATAAAATATCCGGGCAGCTGTGGAAGCTGTGTGAAGGTTTTAATGTGTGTTGACTCATCATGAAAATGGGCCTGTGTAGCTCGAAGGATAAAAGTAACTGTGCCAAAGCTGAGGGGTTCAATTCAAGTGTCATTGCTTCATCCCTAGAAATGTTCTTACAGTTTTCTATGATTTTCAATGTTGCATTAAACATTGCTTCTTTTAGATGTGCATGGTTTTGATAACCCTTGGATTTGAATGGGCATTGTGATGTAGCAGTACAGAGGTCAGGATGTAATGTACTTTCAAGATGTAATATGATGATCTTTTACCCACAGTAGAAGATACAGGCAACATGCAATATACACTGTGTTGCAACAAAGTAAAAGGTATTTCATCTGTGGTGACAAACCAGTGTTATCACTAGATTCTGTTACAGATAGAGATGTTGTTTATACCTCTAGAAACCAGCCTGTATTTGTGTCCTTGCTGCTCCACTTAGGTACCACAGGACGAGTGGGGGGGTTACCCCGGCGGTGGGAAGGATGATGAGATCCCTTGTCGTCGGATGCGGAGCAGCAGTTATGTTAAAGCCATGGGGGATGAAGAGAGCGGAGAGTCAGACTCCAGCCCCAAGACGTCGCCTCAGAAGTCGGTGCGGCCAGACGCTCTGGTCAAGGCCATCATCAGACCCAGGGACCTGCTGGACTCTCAGAGGTACAACACACTCATCGGAAAAGGTTTCGGTGTCAGCGTTCATGCTGCTAAGCACTTTATTTTCTTTTTCTTCTTTTTTTTGTTCTGGCATGTCCTTGTTTAATATTTAACCCACTTTCACTCTAATGTAGATGGTGCAGAGAAAACAATTTTGTATCTTGAAACTTCACCTGATTACATCACCTGTCACCCGTCAAAATAATTTGTGCAGCCTATTTGTTTGTCTCAGTCCATTTACTCCCCTCTGTTTCCGCCAGAAGTTTCCCATTCTATGATAGAATAACCTCAGTGGACTGTATGGTTTACATTATTCTCGAGACGTGTTTATTTCCGTGCTCCTATTTAAAGATTGTATTTTTTTTAAGAGTTCATCCGAGCTTGTTTATGTTGTAAGTAAAATCCCGCTTGTTATTTATTTTCTCATTTACATTCCCGCTAGCGGTTGTTGGCAGTTCTCTTGGTGAACGGCCTCACCGCTACATCAGTGTCAAACACTTGATAGCTGAACTCTGCGCTCATTAGTATCCCTTTATGGATATTCATACCAGCGTCTTCAGCTGTAAAATAAATAAATAATAAATAAATATTTAGTGTGTTCTTCGGGGATGTGTCCTATTAAATGCTGAAGAAATAGATGGCTGTTGTTTCAGTAACCCTGAAGAAGAAGAAGAAGAAGAAAACACTCATAAGAGGATTACATGATGAAACAAGCTGAAGACAATGTAACAGGAAAATAAATACGAGAAAACATGTTAAGGGAAGATGGAGCAACAGTTACTGAGATTAATGTATTAACAAATCTATTAGATTAGAATCAAATTTGATAATAGAATACCTGAATTAACACACACACACACACACAGGGAATACAGATTTGTATTGTCATTATTATTAATATAAATATTAAAGTCATCTACCGTTTTTGATATTTACGGTAAAACGAGATCAATCAGCTGAAGAGATAAATGATTCCTCTGTCTGTCCTGTTCCTCTTCCTGTCTTGTTTTTCCTGATAATTATTTGTTTCTATGTTTCTCAGCCGCTGCTGTTTTCACTTTCTGTCCCTCACATCCTACCTCCATTATATTTATTTGATTTTCATTCATTTTCAGCCCAGTTCGCTCAAACACGGTCGTGAATTAACAGCAACTACAGCCACAAAGAGCAATATAAAGATGTCTCCGCCACCTGTCACAGTAGTGTTTTTTTTTTTCCTTTTTTCTTTTTTCAGCAGTTTTTGGACATTCCTTTTTCAATTACAAAACTATTCAGATGTCCCTCATCATCATATTCTACCGTCTATTGTGGTTTTTGAATTGTATTGTTACAGTACTTCAGACACCAAATTATTGCATTGTGTGTGGCAGATTAATCTTTTCTTTCTTTCTTTCTTTCTTTCTTTTTTTAAGGTGGCAATTCACTGTCCCTCGTCTAAGGGACCTTTCCTCTTTGTTTGCAGCAGAATGTGAAAACAGTAATTACAACTGGAGCTAATAATGACAATTTAAAAAAAAAAAAAAAAAGAACCTGCTCAACTCTTACTAAACACAATCTTTTCATCTGCCATTTTCATTTGTAACATGTGCATTGTGCATTTCTACCAACCAAGGTTTGGGTTTAGAAGTAAGTTAAAGAGAAGGACATTTTAGTCTTTGACATGTAGTTTTTCTGTTTCTTTCTGAGAAAACTTGAGAAGTAACCTCCAGAACTTGCACGACTCTAGAGGCTTTATTAGCGTTAATAAAAGCTGTATAAAAAAAAGTGCAGTCAGTTAGAAACAACTGAATTCTCTTAATTGCTTGACATGTAAAAAGAAACTGTGGTAAAGTTTGAGTTAATGTTTGACGTGAGAGGAATATTCATGTTGAATTTCTTTCGGGGTACTATTTTATTTATAACTGATTAAATTATTTCTCATCAATTCAAATCAGTGAACATAATCTTTTATAATCTTTAACAAAAACAGAAAAAAAACCCTGCACCCAAACTTAAAACCAATGTCATCACATGGAAGTTGCCATTTGTGACTTTTAAAATATCAAGAGGTCAGTGAGAGCAAGAGATTGAAGTGAAAGCGACCTTGTCTGAACTTGATTAAAAAAGTATCCGGATAGTTATGTAAATAATGAGTGTCCGCTACGTTTTCAATTAACCCAGTGATATTAATAAATAATACTGTCTCGAGCTTAATTCATTTTAGAAATGAGTGTAAACAGATACATTTCATGTCTTCAGACATCAGTCTCTCCAGGCAGTGTCATTATAGAGAAGATTACACAACACGGTTCATACAGCTCAGGGTGTCGTGATGCAATAATGAAAGACATATATTTGCTTTCTCTTCTATTATTCTGTATGTTGCTGTAGTCTTTATATCAGATGTTGAATTATCGCTTTAAGATTAAAAGTAAATATTTCACTCTGAGAGGGAGGGATGAAGAAATCCATGAAAAGATGGAAACTGTGACACACGTGACGCAACAAAAGAATCCATGGAATAGTGGAAACAGATGATATAATAATAAAGGAGAGAACACAATGAGAGCTCAGCTTGTTTCGTTTTTTTCATGCAGTGCCATTTAGTCAGACAGGCTTGCTGGACTGTGTAGAAAGAGTCTTTTAAGGACTTGATGCAGCTTTTGCACGTATCACCATGTGTGTCTTTTCTGCTTCTGGTCTGAACAAGCCCAAAGGCAAATAATGTGACATAAATTGTAGACATTATGCAAATATGACCTTGTGCTCGACCTGAGTGTAGAGTATGGCCTGTGACAGATACAGCCCAACGTCAGGCAGTAATAGTATGAGACAGTGATTACACACACTGACTAACAATGACAATTCCTTCACTCTTTCTGTCACATCTCCTGTTTCTTACTCCTCACACAGATGACCCTGTGCTTGCTGCAATTCAGCAGAGATTTTAGCAGTCACTTTTTTTTCTTTTTACCTGGAAACACAGAAATTTCCAATACACAGCACCATTGTTAACCTTATCCTGGTGGAAACACATACACGCAATCACGCAAACAGAATTAAAGATGAGCATCTGTGGCAGAGTGCCGGAGATGTGTCTCTGCAGGATGTCAGGAGAAGGAAGCGGGGCAGCAGAGATTCAGATCCAGTTTCATCCCAGTGAGAAATAGCTGTAAACTGACTGTGATCAGGAAGGATGATAATTATCTCTCTCACAGAAGATGCAGCCGTTTGGCCCCTTTTAAAGAGGCAATAGACGTTTTGTTTTTCATACATCATTTTCAATATGTAATAATGTCGGTACAGCTATCTCAAAGAACAAATTGTTTTCCATTTTTATCAACATCTTGATCATAACAGAATGTAATAAGCTTTCCAACTCTGAGCTATGGAAAGGCGCCTGCCAAAAAAAAAATATGTTCTTTGTGATATTATAACACATAGAATAGTAAATGTTTGTTTCTGATAAATGGTGATAACGTTAGCAACATCTAAGATTTCCAGTTAGAACTAAAAACCCTGTGAACTGAATGTCAGTGTAGCTGTCTCTCTCTCCATTGTTGTGGCTATTAGATTAAATCCCAATGTGACGCTACATCAGTGTGAGTCAGCAGACTGTAAAAAAAAAATCTATAAAGTTTATGAATAAGTCCAGGGCCTAATAATCTCCACATTTCCATCTCTTTCACTCTCTCTGTCTTTGCCTCCTCTGAGGATTCTCCTGGTTTCCACAGTTGCTCCACTCCACCATTTCTACCATCCAGTTCAAGCTACTGGAGGAAAACCGAAAGCACTGTTCTCTTATTGTTATTGTTTTGGTTGCTACAGTGGAAGATGCACTTATTTTTGTGCCGTAAATTCGCTGCTAAAATTCCAGCGTGGATTAGAGAAAGTTAGTACGATTATGGAGGCCACATCTACATTAACGCAGATGGCCATTACATTGTCAATATTAACGTCACGATGATAAGTAGAAGTTTCTTTTGTCGCTTTAACAGCTCTTTTGCTTTAGGAAGTAATGTATGAGGTCGCCATGGTGAAGTATGCTCATTTTTCGACATTTTGCAAAGCCTCTCCTGACTCTATCCATTTTCAATATCTCTAAACAGTGAATGATTTATGAGGATGCAACAGCAGGAAGGGCTATCAGTTGCAGTTATTGTACTCCAAAGCCCGTCTGAATAATAGCTCTCTCAGTGGTTATACTGAGAGTCTGCTGGGCTCTGAAAGAAAGATATTGACCAGCATGGATCAGGCTGTGTGACCGGCCTCTCAGTCCACTGACAGCAGCAACGGCATTATTGAGTTTAGAAGGGAAGTTGTTGTTGCATTCATTTTAAACAACACGAGTGTCCCCAAGGGTGTCGTTAATGAAAACTTCTGATACACCACTGAGCACACACTAAGAATGTCATAAAGTGGTATATTTTCTCTCGAATTGATTAAATTAAAATGGAGGGAAAAAATCAATTAGAAAGCTTATAAGCTTATATAAAACATTTTTACCTTAACCAGGGGACAAACTGGTTCACATAACTTTTAAAGAAAAGCGTGTTTCATTAAAAGTGAACCAAAAAGTATTCAAGCAAATGTCATCATCAGATTTTTATACTGTCAAATATCAATATCAGTATTAGCCTCATAAGACCAGTATCAGACAGACTATGAGCTTCGTGTTATAATAAAGCTTTGCTGCAGCAGGCACAGGTTTATTTGGATTCATGTTAAAGCAACAACTTTTGACAACTTCAAAAGTTTGAACAGTTCCTGTAAATCAACTTGAATGAAAGGGCACACTCGTCTTTAAGTCTGCCTGGTTCGTAACAATTTGGAAAGAGGGAAACTAACAGCATTGAGACCAGCTTTTTATGAGAATCAATGCTGACAATAACTGTTTTACAATCTTAACATTTGAAATGACTCATTTGGATGAAGATATTCTTGACTTTTTACAGACACTAATAGGATTTAATTTCAACACAGTTTACATAAAAGTCCTATCCAGTGTCATCTTAAATGTGTGTTATTATTTTTAGATTGGCTGCAGAGTACCCGAATCTCTCATCATTTATTCAGAAGTGTGGTTATTTTCCATTTTTATTCCTGGCACTGCAGCGCTGCAGTCCACATCTAGTGCACACATAAAAGTAGCCACGGATGCAAGTGCCACCTGACACAGGCAGCTCTCGCGCTATTATGGATCATTGAGCTTGTTGAGTTGGAATTAGATTGGATTTAAGATAAGATGTAGCGTAGGTTGGATTTCCTCAGCACTTGTAGCAATTTGATGTCCCGCTGGGGCATTGAGACGGGCCGAGCACAAATTTGACAGCAGCATCTCCCTGAAGCAAATCACATTAATGTGAGAACAGGCTGTCAGGTTGTGTCACCTCCTTCCATCTTTCCCTTTTTCTTTTCAAGCTCTCTCGTGGTTGACAGGGTCGTTTCTTTGTTCATCTCACCAATGAAGAATACATCACAGACACGAGCTTGCTGAGCTGGAACAGCCTGTGCACTGGAAGAAAAGTTAGAAGTTGATGATTGTTTTAATTAATATTCATTTACGCCCTCTCAACCCCCCTCAGATTACATATTCGCCCTCAGGTCCTGTACGTCCTGTAGAGCCGACAGGGATGATAAATTGAATATGAATCAGCTTTTTTTTTCCACAGTATCGCCAAAGATACTTAAAGAAAGTAGTAGTGACAATAAGAACTGAATGTCATGTGGCAAATTTTATTATCTATTAGCATAATGAGCCACTGAGTCAATCAACGATGTTGTGTTTGATAATGAATTGTGTTGATACACGCATGCTCAGAACATCGACATTAATCTCCAGCAGCTTATCTTCTCCTTCGCTGACTGAGGTCCAGGCTCTAAACACCAACAGCCACTTAATCAGACACATTTTTGGCAGTTTCTAAAATAACTCGCATTTGTTTCCCTCCCGTCTATGATTAACTTCTCGAGTTGCTATAATTAATCAACGTTAACACTAGCAAAAGCATTCAATAACACTTGATTTGACATAATGTAATTACTTATTCAGACAGCACTGGGTATAAGCTTTTATCCCTTAGATCCAAGGTCAAAACAGAATTACAATCCACTGATTTCTGGTTGTGTGAGATGTGTCACGGCCTCACCTTTTATTCAAAAACATCCCAACTACTTGTTTATAGTCTTGATAGGTTTTATGGCACCGGCTCAAGTTCAGTAGTTTTAAAAAGAAAAGTTTATATAAGAGCGAAGTAAGCACTAGGGATACAGCTGTTGCATAATGTGTCAAACATCAGCTTTTCCTCAATTCACTGTCTGGTTTCTTTACTCATATGAGACTCAAATGAGATTCATTTGTCTTGTTACCGTCCACCTCACTGGGAACCATTTGTAGGATGTAATTGTTCTCCTCAGGGGTTTTGCATATACATGTTAATCCTTTTTGCAAGTTGTCGTTCCCCCTCCCTCCCCGCAGCAAACTGCTTTTCATTCATCAGTTATCCTCCAACCAAATGTCAAACATTTCCATTTCCATTTTCATTTTAATACGGTCAAAGACATACAGGTAGCCTATGTCAGAAATGAAAATGCTAATTGGATTAGTGCAATTTGTGTTTCATCACATACACGTCTGGAAAAAAATATATATATTATGCTGTTGTGGAAATACATTGTCATTTTCATTCTTTTTGTCTTTTTTTCTTTATCTCAAATGGGCTTCCATAAATATTAACAGAAATTTGCCGTGGCACATCAAAACACTTCACTCAGTTGACGATAAGTAACATCTCTGCAGACAGAGATGAAGGAAGTATGCTTCAGGTGTGCCTCAGCTGTTGCACTTATTTGTGATCTTGTCAGTTACAAGCTTCAATTCAGTTTCATTGCTCAGAGGGAGAGATGTTCAGCAGGTAGATGTCAAGAGATGTTTTGTTTTTTTTTCTTTTAAATCTTCATTTGGCTCAATTAACCAACTCTAATTAGCCTCACAGGGAAAGAACGTGTGGTTTATGATCTTGTGTAATTGTTTTTTTTTTTTTTTTTTTTTTTTTGCAGCCCTTCATCATCAAGTGCTTCATTATCAGTTTTGGTTGGTGCTGGTGGACTGTGCGTGTGCGACAACGCTCATGATACACTCATCATTACGTCATATGTGTGTACGTGTGCGTGTTTCATTTAGAAGAGATTGCCTCGATCAGACAAAGCAATCTACCTTCTAAATGTAACTGCCACTTTTTATCATCACACAAAGGCCATGTCAGTCATATTGTATCACCCTAATGTTTGCAGCACTTTGGTGAAATACCCCAAGCAAACATTCAATGCAAAAGAAATACCATAAAGAGCCAGTTCCATTGGACGTTTTCCACAGTGACGTCACATCCATCCGACCCAGTAACTCTGTACTCTTCTCTACCCACAGCTCTTACCGCCTGGATAAAATCAACAGTGACATGCGTAACTACATCACCAATTTTGCTGCAGACTTAAGGTGAATACAGGCTCAGTGCCTCCCCTCTCTTTACCTCTCTGTTGCTGCCATGTTGCAGTGGTCAGATGTAGGAGCCAGCTGGCTCTCTGCCCTGCTGACATATTCACTATGGATGCCTCACAGAGCAAACACTCAAGACCAGTCAGTGAGAGGTCACCTGGGGCAATTTGCTCACACGGCCAAAGCATAAGGCACTGTTAAACACAGTATAGATGTGACTTGATTCACTGCCATGCATTATTTACCAGCACGGTTCTAAACTTCTTTCCTATATTAAAGATGAAAGCAACACTGTTACATTGTTTGAGGGATTCTCCACATTGTTTTGGAGGTAGGGCTTCTTCCCACAGCTTCTTCACTTTTACCACTTCATTCAGACTAAATGTCTGGATGTTTCTGCTCTAGGATGTCTTTGGATGTTTAGAAGGTTGATATTGCTCTGCAAATACACACAGCCTCGCTGCAGCATGACAAGAAGGATTGGAGAACTTTTAATCACAGTGGCATTTTCCTTGCTGCCAAACACTGACGTTTATCTCTATAAAAAGCCCAGAAACTGCTTACTCATCCCCGCCTGCCATTACAAATAGATCTGGCAGAGAGAATTTCACTTTGGTAATCCTAATGTGAATCACATAGTATTCTTTAGTTTACTAGAAGCACATTCCTCTCCTCTGTGTGTTTGTTCATCTCTTCTCCAGCAGACCTTTAACCAGCCAGATTTTTTTTTTTTTTAGCATCTCTTTCTCTTGCTCTGCTGGGGTAGCACTTTTAATTGACCCGGCTGACACTGGGGTGCTCCCTGAAGTGCTTGCTTGCTAACTAGCTCCTGATTTGCATTTCCTCCATTTCCAAGCATTGATTAGATGTTTCAGCACCACAGAAATCGAACTGCCTTTTTAAGGACACTGGAGAACACAATTGTCTAGAGGTGGAGAGAAACAAAAAGAGAGGAGACACAAGGAGACAAAGTCATAACCAGTCTCCCTCTCAAGTGCAGGTTACCCAGAGGAGGCTCACAGCGCTAATAACACTCAGTTGTTTTTGCCATCGTGTTAGACCTATAGTCATGATTCAAGCAACTTGTTTATTTAAGAAACTTTTTTATTTAATTTTTCTTAAAAAAAAAAAAACACCATGGCTGCAGTCCCACCCCTTGCCTGCTTCTCTTTGTCTCTCTCTGTTCAGTCAGAGCTACCACTTGCAAGCCACCAGGGACATTCACCCAAGCATTGCCCTGGATCCCTCTGCCAACTACAACTCGCCCAAGTTTCGCTCCAGGAACCAGAGCTATATGCGAGCCGTCAGCACCCTCAGTCAGGCTAGCTGTGTTAGCCAAGTGAGTCAGGTGAGTCTGCACAATTAGGAAAGATTCTCAAGTCCTAACTTGCAATGAAGAGCAGTGCTTCTTAGGCCGCACACTGCAGAGGGACTAAGAAGAATCCGAAGGAGTCTCCAGGAGACACTGTAAAATGGTGATTTCACTGCACAGTTCTTCGTTTAAATACTGTGTTAAAGCAGTTAAAAAGCTTAGCTAAGTTAACAATATATTTATATATTTTAAGACTGTTTAAAACCTGACCAGATTTTACTCACATATTTTACATGACAGTTCATTACACATTATTTATTTGTATGAATTAAAGCACTCTAACGGGGACTGTTGAGATATTCATCTCCCTTTTAAAAGAGGCGTATTGATTTGTTCAGTCTTAAAAGCTCAACTAAACTCCTACTAATTCCAAGTCCCAATAGAACAAGATGTTTATCTTTAATTCTTGGTATTGCCAAATGGAATGATGACTATCAAACAACAAATCCTTGACAGAAAACTCTTACCCTAATTTTGTGCAAACTGACATGGTGTTACCATTAAATTTACTGCAACAAAAAGAGCATGGCCACATGTTGACTACCAGTGTGGACAAATGACAAGCAACATGTATAAAATACAAAAATGACTTTTGTGACATTATAAAAACACATTTCATTGCCAGTTGCATTTTAAGATGTGCAGCAGCAAGCCTCATTTTTATTCTGAAGGGAAGTGACAAGGTTTTACAAGAGACCAATTAATAGCTCAAGATAAACAGAGAAAACCTCTCCCTGGTATAGTGATGGGAAAAGTACAATTCATGGCTTACGTTTTTCTTGCAGGTGAGTGAAACAGAAATAAACGGCCAGTTTGAGTCTGTGTGTGAGTCGGTGTTCAGTGAGGTGGAGTCCCAGGCCATGGAAGCGTTGGACCTTCCCGGCTGCTTCCGAACCAGGAGCCACAGTTACCTGAGAGCCATCCAGGCTGGTTACTCCCAAGACGATGACTGCATCCCCCCCATAGCCTCCACTGTCACCTCCACCATCAGGTCCACCACAGGTAAGGACAGTTAGACATAGAATTCATCTGCACAATACGACATGTGACATCCTGGATGTTGGTATTTTTGTTTGCTTAAGTACAAGTGACAATTTGACACCAAAAGCTTACACATGGCATTGACGTGTGGTAATGATGGATAAAGAACAGTTAGTGCAAACTGGTTGTGCTGTCAAACAGCTTCATATCTTTGCATGAATCACTCCTGTATGTTTCCATTGTTTTTTGATGGAGGTATGATTACTGTAGCTATCACTTGTGAGCTGTGCCAGTTCATCCGACTGTATTTTGAATACAGTGCTTCATCTGCTCATCCACTGGATGCATCAGAGAGTAAAGCTATGAACCCTATTGAAAATCACAAATGGAAATTTTCTGAAAAAAAAAAAAATAAATGAATAAATAAAAATCAGGTCAGAATAAGGACATGACTGCTTTTTGCGTTACATTTCAGATATTTGACCTTCTTTATGAGGCCACACGGTGAATGTATTCACAGCTTTATTGCAAACTGGTCTAAGAAATGGTTGAATTTCCGTTTGAAACGTGTGCATTCTTGACTTTTAAACTCAGTTTACACTGTGCAGAAAATATCACAACAAACAATATGAAATTTTGTCACCTGCAGATTGTTCACTTCATGTAAATTATTTTGTCTCATTGCAAAGCTCATGTTTACATATAATTTAATGAGATCCCATTACAAAACTGCACACTCTTGTGTCTAGACTTGGATAATGGATAATGTGAAGCTGATAATTGATATATCAGTAACTGGACTGTCACACTGGTTAGCCACATATATCATATAAAACTTGGTGCAATAAATCTAAACCTACTCAGCTGACACATGCATATATTTCTGGTACTGAGCCTTGATTATAAATTGTAAGCTGCTGGTGGTTTCAACAATTCCCATGATTGCTGGATTTACAGAGGAAATGATACGTCCTTGTACAGATGAAGAATGTGGGAAGAAAAGAAGACAAAGTGTCTGGACAAGAAGTCTGAGTGGATTCTACCGCTTCCCACAGTAGATTCATGAGATAACAACATCAGTCAGACTGTAATAGGGAGGGTTAGAGGTGTGGACATCTGGAGATGTGCTTATGATCAATTCTTCATACCTGTAAATGTTTGCTTACACTGCTTTCTCAGTAAACTCCAATATCTTTGGATTTTACATTTTCTGTATTTTATGGTACAGAATTTGGTTTGATGGATTTCTACATTATTTTGGACACGGGGTAATTGATGATCTGAATCAATTGGTCAAACTGGACCTCACATTTTCAATAGGGTTCATACTGTACTTCCTGATATATGAGAAAAGGTTTTGAAGCTTTGCTCATCTTTGCCTCTTTTCATTGCACAAAGTACACTTTTCTTTATCTCGAATGAAAGCAATAGAGCATGCAAGGATTTTTCCTACACGTCATTTATTAAAGATCTTGTCCATTCTCTGTGATGTGTTCTGGGAGCTAGAAGTTTCAGCTTTGTGCATTGAAAAGATGTGAAGAATGCATGCTATAAATTAAGGTTGAGAAGGCAGTGTAAAACATTAATGGAAATGAGTCAAAATGGGAGTATTTTCTCAGTGTTACATTGGATTTCAACACTGTAATGATATTACAGTTTATTAAAGCTATAGTACAAAAAATTTGGGTGTAAATTGGCTCAGTAATTGTAAGGCACTTAGTACTCAATTGTTGTAGATTTCTGCTATTATCTTATTTTGACTCATAGCATTCAGTGCATGATTTGTTGTTACTGCTTTGTGGCAATTAAAAGCACATTCTCTCCAGCTGCTCACACCTTTGGCCATTTTACAGATACGTATTTACATTTGTCTTCCAGACAGAAATTATGTACAGGAAGACTCTTGTTTACCTGACCAGACCAGTATACATGAGGATTTGGCAGACACAGTCCCGTTGGCTCATGATGATCTAGGCTGTCCCATCAGAAGAGACAGGCTTTACCAACAAGATAACATGGGAGCTACGTCAAAACCACTTTCTGGACCACCTGTTTCTCCGAGCCTCTTCAGATCCCCCAGATCAAGCGCCCCAGAACGACCATCACCAAAAGCCATCCAGGCCAGCATCAAAGAGTCGGCTACCTTGGCTGCAGCTATCAGCATGCAGTGGAAGGAAGAGGTCTCTGCCATGCGTCGAGAGCTTGCTGAGCTCAGAAGGGACCTCTGCAAAGAACTTCGTGCTTTCAACAGTAATTTCAACACTTTCACACAGCATTACAACACATGGTCTCCCCAAGGTGGCCACATGGCAGCTGGAGCCGGGGTAGGTTTAGGTGGAGAGACTGGGATCGGGACAGGGACAGGACCAAGAGCTGGGGCAGAGGTAGGACCAGAGGCTGGGAAGGGAGGATTTACAACATCTTCAATAGATCGAGGCACTGGGGGAGCTAGAGAGAAGAAACCCCAAGTATCCAAAGTGTCTGTGGGAACACAGGCCAGAAGCAAGGTCCTTGTTCGGCAAAGCACTGCAGATGCAGCTGTCAATTGTCCAGAGGAAAGTGAGGAAAAGAAAAGCGCCCGCCGAAATCTGCCAAAACAGCTCTCAATGGACCCAAGCATTCTTGCCTGTCCACAGTCAATGTATGTGGAGAGTGCCATACCACTTTCTTTGGATCCAATACTTCCAGGCCCTGTTAGAACAGCCCAGCTTAAGCCATTTGATTTGACTGCTGTGCCATCTGAAACAAAATCAGAACCAAAATCAAAGATACCCGATCACACAGCAATGGATTCATCCATCGTTGTCACTAATGAGCCAGACACCACTCATGATACAGTTCCACTTCCACTAGAAACAGCCTGTGAGAGCTCCCAGAATTCAGTCGCAGTGGGACAAGAAATGTTAATCACTCCGCAGTTAATAAATGTAGAACCAGCTAATGAGTCCTATTCAGATTCTGAGCCATCTCACACTGATAACAAGAAATCCCCAGATGCAGAGCAAAGTGAAAAAGATAAGGTAAAGCTACCGTATCCAGTCCCTGTTGTTACTGTGTCTCCACCAGAGGAGCATGATTATGAAATCATGTCAGATTCAGAGTCTCCAGACCGCAGCACTGTGGAAGCAGATCCAACTAAAGATCAAACTGCTGTGTCTGTGCCATGTTCAGAATTAGAAGATCCCGATCCTGCAGAGGCAACACAATTAGAACCAAAACCATCAGACTCAACCACATCGTCTTTATCTGACCCAATTAATCAACAATCGTTAGCAAGCGATGCACCCAAACTTGATCTTGATATTGTTACACAAGGTAATTTAGAGACTGACATGGCATGTCCATCCATTGTGGTATCAGAATACCTGGACACAGACTCTCCTGCAAGTCCAGCTGACAGTGAATCCAATCAAGATCTCATTATCACCTTTCCAGATGACCTTTCAGAACCTCCCCCAGAGCAAATAATATCAGATGTTCCCACTTTAATAGAAACTCAACAAATCACCGAGCTAGAGTCTCAAGACACAGACTGGCCACCCTTACCAGAACCACTGGATACCAACCCTATATATCATGCTGATCTGGTCCACTTTGACTTAGTCATGCTGACATCCTTAGATCAAGATGATCTTGACTCAGTCTTCATGGACCCTGAACCAGAGCCTTTTGACTTTAGTGTTGATTCCCCATCTAATGCTGAAGATGTAGAGCTGCCCTTATACCACTCAGATTGTTCAAGTTCACCCGGACCCACTGTTGACCCTGCAATGCTGTGCCCACTGGATACTTCACAATCAATAGAATCCGACTGTTTGGATCCTGCTAATGAGGATCTCCTAGAACAATTGCCTCAGGTCATAGCCTCAGAATTATATCAAGTCCCATTACCACAGGTCACTGTTACAATATCACCTCCTAGTTCAGTATCCCCAGATACATCACTGGAAATAGACTTTGGACCCACAAGTCCATCTCCTGAGCCTCTTCCACTGGATACAGATCCGCCACCACCAGATCTTGAAGTTATACCCCCAGAGGACTTGGCAAACATGGATCCAGATGATGTTATTGTAGAGGAGCTGCAGTGTAGGGCTGTATACCAGGAGCGGGGGGAATGTGTGGAAGAAGATACCCCAAGTAGCCCAGAGAGATTCTCAGGTGAGAGGGCATTTCTGTGGTACAGGTGGCAGAAGAGAGCCCAAAGACGAGATTCAATGCGTAGGAGTGCCAGTGTGGAACTGTGGAGCGGTAGATATGAGTACAACAGTGCAGAAATTACATACGTGTCTCTGACACTGTGAGTGCATACCTCATTCTCAGCAGACAAAATGTAGCTCAAAGTATATTTATAGCTCATGGTTTGTAGCTGCCAGCGTGCTGAACAGCAATGTGCAGATTTAAATGTCATGTGATCAGTGGCATTCAAACAAAGACTTCCCTATATCCAAACCTCCAGCTATATTTCATTAAAAAGACTGCACTAGTAGCAGCAACAACCATGTCCCATGGACTGCAAGAATGTGATGAACCCTCTGTGGTGACAAATCTACTGAACAATTATGCTTTAAAATCATTTTCTGAAAGCAGTGTGAACTTCTCTGAAGCAGTTGTCACCACCGATGTGAATTATCCAGGACCTTTTTTTAACAGTGGATACACTTGTAATGAATATTCTTGTTCAGTCAGTGGATTACACCCAAGACATTTTACACTTCTATTTTAAGACTCTTTTGGAGCTACAGACTACAGACAAAATGGCCTCACACACGAGACCAGACAATCCTTGCAGAGATAATACAAATGCTCCTTTCCTTAACTTGTTTTGGACTCTGTGTTTACTGTCACTCCAGAGTGGAGTGAAGTCAATCTTGGTGGTTATCATATAACTATAAGGACATACTGTTTACTATGTGAGCTGTTGGATGGACTCTGAAGTTACAAACAAAAAAGGAAGGATGCTGCGGAACGAAGTTTGCACAATCTTAGACAGAGCTGGAAAACTATACTGTTAATTTGTTAGTAAAATAACTTGCATTATTGACACCCTTGCTCAAATATGATTAGAAAACCAGAAAAGTTATATTATGTAGCCTCATAACCTCATGTTACCTACCTGCACATACAATTTGCTACCAAACATACAGCACATACTGTACACACACATCCTTGCTGGAAAATACATTTAAAAATACTCTTATTTAAAAACAGAATAGACAACAAATCATGATTGAATTTGCTGATAATTTGACTATAGTAATAACAGGCCTTGTTGAGAGGTGTTATTGTATTTTTTACTGTAAGATATCATTTTAACGCTCAGGAATCAAAGACTGAGAATGTAATACAAATGGGACTGAAGTGTAATGAAATGAATTGAGTTATGCTCTTTTCTGAAAAGACGTATATCTTTGTGTGGCTATTTTTTTTAAAATGTGTGACAATGACTGATGAAAATGACATTGTAATGGTGCATGACTGATGGCCTCAGTATTTTGTGCATTTCATACACGGTGCCTCACTGTAAGCATTTGGTTCTGTTAGTTTCATTTTGATCAGCAGTGTGATAGAAGGAGCCCACATACCACCGACAACCCAAAAGTCTGTTACCAGCAGTGAACAGCTTAGAAACCAGGTGAATCACAAGATATATCTGTGCTATCAGTCCCATTAATCCCATATAGAGCCCATTAATGGGCTCTATATGGGATTAATGGGACTGTGGAATATGGAATCACGCACTCAAGTCTGCACTCTAATAAAGTGCACCAGAACTAAAAGAATATCTCAGCTGAACATCAGTGAGCTGCCTGAACAGGATTTTCCTGTGTGTTTCTTTGAATCGAACCTGTGTCGGGCACTTCATGAAAGTTTAACTAAACTAAACTGTCTGAATTGGAAAGGTTTTCAAAAGGGGTGGAAGTTAATTAAGTTGTATTGTTTTATTCTTTCTGTTCATTTCAGCGGCATAAAATGTACCAGCCTTTTTCTTCATTGGACTCTTTTAACATTTTTACTTTTCATTTGCAAAAGTAGCAGATACTTTAACCTGTACTGCAGTGATTTAATGTTTATTCATAAGTTATAGTCTGTGAATCTGACAATAAACTCCACCAGGATTCATTCACGCAGTGAAAGATATTTGCTCATGATAACAGGCCTTTTTTTTCTACAGGCCTTATTCCTAATGTGAAGTTTGGAACAAAGGGACTGATGCTGATGAGAAATTGTTAGATTTCTGCCTAATTGAAAGCAGATTCTGTGAACTTCAGATGTTTTATGGGGTTAAACAGAATCAAATATATTCACTTCACCAGGCTCTTGCCACATGTGGGTTGGTTATTCTCTCAGTTGTTTCCATTGTTAGTGCTTTTAATAGAATGTTTTTGTTTCTTGATTTAAGACTAAATCTGGTAAATTGGCCAAGTCATGCTGTGCTTCTAAAGCGATTGATCCCTGCATGAGTTAAGCAGAAGTAAAGCATTTTGAAAACACATTCTTTGGGATGCATTTAAATACAAAATCACAAAAAATAAAAACTGTTGCACTCCTTCGTACCTATAGACAGATACGTTGACTGATGTAGTCACCATTTCCTAACACACACTCAGTGTATGACACAAGGTGAAACGGTGAAATACCTCACTCTTAATCCACAGTGATGCCTTGTCAACTCACTACAGACTCACGGCTGTAGATGCAGGTCACGTGCAACTACACACACATCAATGCTAATCCTCAGAATTACACTGGAACTTAAGGGGGGGTAAGCTATCATTTAATTACAATAGTTGTTATAATTACCTTATATTATTTGTTTTCTTTATCTAAGCACCTTGTTAAAAATAGAGCAGTTCAGATCAGTCTCACACACAGGTTACTGCAGCTGTGTGAACGTGTTGTACAATAGGGAAAGAAACATTGAAGGTAAAATCACTACTGGGAAATAAACAGTATTTGTATGAATGCTGATTATTCATTGTGAACTTTAAGTCACTCTGCTGAAAAATGGTGCATTTAAATGTATGGTTTTTTAGACTTCCTGGTCAGTGTGACTCCCTAGAGAAGGTATTTTCACTCCTTTTTCTGTGGTGGTTTTGCCAAGAGGATTGATTTTCTCTCCATCCCACTGTGCAGGATGATCCTCATACCCTGCAGTGTTTCCCTGGATCCACTCCTTGTGTAATGTTAATAGATTGTGCTGTGCTGTGTGTTTGGGCAGATATGCCCATTCTTCTGAATATCCACCTCGCTTCCTTGTTTTCAGGGATCCAGTTCTGCCTTCCCTCAACCTGCAGCATTGATCGGACTCCCCAGCAAACCCCAGGTAAACCTGCTACCTGGGACACCCACCATTTCTTCATATCAATACATTATTGCAATGAAATATGAGCGGTCTTGTTGCTCTAAAGATTTATGTTGAATAATGACGAGCCTATGCAGATTCGAAAAGGCCACTATATAATTAATCAACTGCAAGTTACTATGCAGTGAACGCAGTGTGATACTGTTAATTTGCACAGAGTTTATAGGGTAAGTAACAAGTCATTTACACTAAACGAGACTTCTCTCTGTGTTAATGTAACTTGACCAGTCAGTGTCAATGTCTCTCCCCTGAGTTCTCTCAGCATAAATTTGTTGTTCATTCATGAGTAACAGATAGCAGCAGCTAACACTAAAACATCCTGCTGTTTTGATTGAGAGAAACCAGTCTGAACAGACTCTCAATTGTCCAGAGTCCTTTCTCTTCTGTCACTCTGTCACACATATTTACTATTGCATCACTTTTCCAAAAAAAAAAGCGGAGACTGCCAGCATAACAAATAATATATGAACACAGACACAAACGCACACACCACCCTCTGGACCTTTCTATTATTAGCTCCCATTGGGCACTTTAGCGATCCATCTAGACGACAAGAAGTCGATTCATTTTTCCATGAAAGGGTGAGGTTAAGAGCTGTTACATGCAGATGCTGGTCAGGAGCAAAAGCGGCAGATTGTCTCCATTACAGACTGAAGCAGACATTACTTAAAGACAGACTCTGCTGTGTGACTTTCATGAACATACAGGATGACCACAAAGGCGGTATAGGTGAGCAAAAAAACAAAAGAAAGCCCTTGATCCACACAGAAAGAGGAACTAGCCATGAAGTGACTGCTTTGCCGCCACAGGGATGCTGCTTGTTTCAAACTGTGTTTTTGTTCCCGGAGATCCATCACAAAACTCAGGGCACTTTTAAAAACTTCCACAAACTATCCAGGGTTTGCTATCGGTCTGGGTTTTTATCTATTCTTGGCTATTTTTACATTAATTCCTTTATTGTTTCTGCCTGCAGCACTCTTAACAGTGCCAATAATGGAGTTCACCATCCATCTCTCTCCTTTCCTCCCTCCACATCATTTGAAAACCCTTAAAAGCCAGCTGCTAAACAAACTGCTGCATTTCCTTTACAGTGATAAATCCAGTCGGGGAGAAAGACTCGTAACGATGTGTCACTCAACCCTCCCCCAATACACACACACACACCCATCCCTGCCCCCATGTTAGCATACAAGCCAGTCCTGATAGAGAGTTTTCAACAGAGATGGAGTGGTTGAATCACTGCCTTTGTGTCTCACGTTAATCAGCTTCACTGGCACAGTAGTGTTTGTTTGTGTGTGTGTGCATGTATGTGTAGATTAAATGGTGTATTCACATTGAATATATTCAACAACCTCTGAACAACCTCCATCATTTAAACTGTACTCACTGTACATAGTGACTTAACCTGCACGTCAGGAGACACATTTGACTCATAGACAATTAATTTGAAGCTAAAAGGGCTTCATATACAAAGTATAGTTTAGTTTTTTTCCCGTTTGTTACACAATTGTTACATAATTTTATTCTATGTTTTGCTTAATCTGCACACAAATATCCAGAAACAAGCTTGTGCTCCTTTTACTCTTTATTCAACCCCAGCCCAGGTTTTCTGTGTGTATCGGTTAAAAAACAACTTTATCACACAGAAAAATGTTCAATTCTAAGTTTGGTGTTTCCCTATATGTTGACATTTGAGGGTTGGTATACTGGAACAAACTTTTGTAAGAAGCTAGTGACACTATAAATCAAACATAAACTGCTTTTTTCTTCTCACACATTTCTTGTTACTTTCAGCAACAAAGAGCAATAATCGTCATATTTCTGACGTGGCTTTCGTTTTTGTTTGAGGAGAATTATTTATTTTTCTCTCCTGTCAATCTGGTTTTTTTTTTATAGAAATAAATCTGAATCCTGACAGTTTTTGCTGCTTTATGCTTATAAATCTGAAACATTCAACTTAAGGTGTTTTCCACATCCTCCCGCACCCTCCTCCTCCCGTCATAGATCTTCATTCCCTGTACAGCCACCCGTCGTTTTGAGAATCACTCATAAATTTTAGTTTTGACAAAAGGACCCATGATTAGGCTACATTATAACAATACTTCATATTGTGCTTTGGTACAAATTTATTGCTTGTTATTTCTTCCCATGTTTGTTCACACAGACACATAGAAGCACTGAGTTGTTGCTGTATCAGCAGGACAAAAACATTTGTATGAAAAACAAAATAACAACATTTGAAATCTCTGCTGCCAAAGCACAACTAGATGGGACATGGCTGGATTTGGCTTTTTTTAGACACAAAATACCAAAATACAACGTGGCTAGTGAAATAAGTACTTATCTGGGATTAGAGTTAAAATAACAGCTTTGTTCACGTTAGGGGGCGTGAGGCCGGGGAATAATCATGGTCATGGTTCAAAGAAACCAGTGTCAGAGGAAAATAGGAAACAGTTTGAACTGGATCTGGTCTGGGTTTGTCCTGTGGGTGGTCCAGCCCTCGCTTGACCATTTGACCACACAATCTAAGTCATAAGGATTAGTTAAAAACAACAGTTTAATAGAGTTAATGAGCTTAATATGTTTCCCACATTCCTCTCATGGTTATGCTTTCCGTCTACCTTAGTTTTTATTAAGCTCGCTGTGTTTCATTTTCATATTTCTGTATGAATAGTGATGCTGTTAAAGCAGTGTTCATACAGTGGCACAGATCATTGTTCAGTGCTTATGCTGCAGGCCGGTGAATGAGTGAGTGTGTGAGTTCACTTCAGATGAAAAATAAATGCTGAGTAATCCTGCCACTACTAAGAAGGGAGCAAGAATTATGACTCCCCTTTGCGCGACTGTCCTGCTAATAATGGCTCTATTTTGGTCCTCCTGCTGAATCATGCCCCCTGAATGGGTCATCTCTTTCCTCCCTTGATCTCTCCTATAGCTCCCTGATTTATCCTCGCTCTGTATCACACATAAAACCTTGTCTCTCACCCTCTCTACCTGCACAAATCCACCCTCCCTCCTGTTCCCTCTCTTACCTCAACATCTCTATCATCGCTCGCCTCATCTTCCTCACTAATGTGTCTCTTCAGCCGTGAGAGGTTAATTTTGTGAATGGACAGCCGAGTGTGTCATAAAGCCCCCCGGAGCAGAACGCTTTCCATAGACCAGACGTCTCTAGCTATTTATAAACACGAGCAAAATACGGGTGAGAGAGAGGACAAAAGCTGCTGCACGTTTGAGGTGAAGCCCTAGGTTTTATTCTAAACATAAATGATGCTTTTGCTAAAAATGGTTGCATGGTTTGTTTGTTTGTTCTCTAATTGTGTTGTGCTCAGGCTACAACGTAATGAGGGTGAAATTCTATTAATTTGACACCTTAATTTCTCGGGGGCTGGCACAAAGGATGAAGCTCATTAGAACTTAAAATAGATCTGGTTTTGGCCCCTTTTCTTTAATTGCTTCGTGTGATGTAAGCATTTGTAAGACGAGAAAGGAAACAGAGCACAACACAGTTTGCCTCTTTGCTCAGAGAAATGATAAGCAATAACTTGACCTGCAGCATGACACACTATTGTTCCTCCTCACTTTCTCTTTCTTTCGTTCTTTCTATCGTCTTGGCTCTGAGACACCTGGCACGTTTTCTGCTTTGATCGGAACACGTTAAACACAGCTTGTGCTTTAGATGTTCCAGCCTGGAACTACACAGAGCGTTCCTCTTAAAGCTTCACTCAAGAATATACACACACACACACACACACACACACACACACACACACACACACACACACACACACACACATATATATATATATATATATATATATATATATATGTGTGTGTGTGTGCGTGTGTGTGTGTGTGTGTGTGTGTCAAAGCCTAGAAGGTGTTCATGACCCACTCCTCAGTCCATATCTCTGTGGATTAAGTCCATATTCTCATTTGCACTTGAAAGAAAGTAATCCCCCTTCTGTCTGCCATGAAATGGACAGAATAATAAGATGAGAGTTGTCAGCCTTGCTTGTATTTCCTCACTGGGATCGTTCACACACGAGTACTGTTGATGACTTCTGCAGATGTTCACTATCATCCATATCTCCCTATCACAAAGTCTTTGATGTTCTCTTATACTGTATCGACTTCATGATTCGACTCTTCTCTTTGCTGTCTGAGTACCGAAAGTGAACAAAAAAGGAAGAAAAAGGTTTCTACACTGCTGAAGAGGAAAAACACACCTCTTAACTAGAAAGTATTCACTCAACTTGAAGCTAAGATGAATAAAGCAACAGCACAAAAATACAAAACATATTACTCTTCTTCCAAAGTCTTCCACAAGTTAATCTTACACATATGTATGTATGGAAACAAATAGTATTTCTTTCTAATGTCTCACCATCATAACTGTTATAACATATTAACATATTATCTCAACACATATGCTAATAAATCCAGTAAGCAATGAAAGTGAAGTAATAATATTAAGTGATAATACATGGAGAATACTGACGCAAATCATCTTCTTGGGTATGAAAATATGTCTGCATGATATTTCAGACAGATATTATGAGGAGGTTACCTACAAATAGACAATAATATATACAGTACCATCAGACAGCAGCTTTGTAATGCATGATGCATCAATAAACAACAATCAAACACTTTTATATATTTATCTGAGTAAAAAGTCAATTTGAAGCTCTGACTTAGTGTTTCTTTTCTTTGGTTTAACATTTTTAGGATCTTTTACTTAATTTCCATCATGAGTTCAATGTGTGTGTCATCGGAGTTTTTGGCAATACTAAAGCAATAGACCATTTCCAGCATTATCTGTCAGTTTTAAATGCTCTTTTGTGGGTTTAGAAAACTGCAACAATATATTATAAAAGACATAAAACCTAATTGTGTTGTGGTTTTCATGTCCCATAATAGCACAATAACATGTTGTCAACACCGCCCATGAATTTTAAATAACCATCTTCCCACCTTTCACAGCCATCACCTACACACCCAACTACAAGAAGACGCCTCCACCGGTCCCACCACGCACCACCTCCAAACCCCTCATCTCCATCACCGCTCAGAGCAGCACCGAGTCCACCCAGGACGCTTACCACGAGGGGAGGCACCCTCACAGTGGGATATGGGCTCCTGACGGTCTCGGCCTGGGACTGAGCCCAGGTAGGGGTCTGTACAACTCCACAGACAGCCTGGACAGCGCCAAGGCTGTGACTATAGCGATGGAGGCGGCTGGAGTCATGGCTGGAAAAAGACACCCGTCCACAGACAGCCACAGCTCTGTGCTCACCTGCGACAAGGCCATCCTGGTGTCCAAGGCCGAGGAGTACCTCAAGACACCTCGATCATCTATAGGGATACAGGTTAGCCTTGTTTCTGACAGTGTTTGATGATAAGATATCACAGCATGGGGGCTAAAGGGGCGCTGAAATTCTTACTGCAGACTTATGGGTGGATGCATAATGATACAGTATGTTCAGGCACACACACGTCTGGTTTCCAGCTTAACTTTAAGGGACATTTCATTGACTTGCATTCAATTCCTGGAGACCAAATTTTGCTACTACTTGCCTAACCTTTATCTAAACCCGACCATATCCTTAACCAAACCTTAAATCATGTTTTCACCTTAATTATTATTATTTTATTATTATTGTTATTATTTCTTTTTTTTACATCATAGGGACCTGCTTTTTGTCCCCATAAGGGAGACAGGTCCCCATAACGTGAGTGTGTAAACAGATTCAAGTCCCCACAACATAAGGAATACCTAGACTATACACACACACACGCACAGGCACACACATACACACACACACACACACACACATGTACTGTACATTCGATTCAGAAACATTGCTCTCCCTCTATTCAGCAGCTAAAAATAGCAAGAGTGAGTCATATAACCGCAATCCATCAATTAAGATTCAACTCATGCTGGAGCAGGTTTTAGTGAATGATAGTTCCCTCCCTGGTTCATTCATTCCCTCTGCACTTACTTTCTCTCTGTCTATTCACTCACACACTCCTTTGCCGTTTTCTTTTTTTGTTCCTCTCCACCTCCTCTCTCTCTCTCGCTCTCTCTACGATCATACCTTGAATTTATCTTCCTCATTCGTTGAAAGTAGCTGAGGCTCCGGTTTATAGTTGATCTCATGTCACAGCTGAAAGGTTGCAGGTCTGCTGCAGAACAAAGAGAGAGGAATCTCTCTGTCTCTCTCTGTGTCAGCTCACATCATCACCTCAGAATATATATATATATATATATATATATATATATATATAATCAAAGCAGAATATCAAAGTGCAAATTCACAAATTCAAAAGTAAAAAAATCCATGTTGAATGTCAATGGGTAAATCAAGTGCACCTTAAAGGGTAACTGCTCTTTTCTTTTGTTTTGTTTTGTTTTTTTTTGTTTTGTTTTTCAGCTGATATTAGGGAAGTCTTTTGGCTTTCGGATCTGTCTAATGTCCTAAATTACACTGAAGCCACTGACTGTCAGATGTTGCTGTAGGCGAGTCGGCCAGCGAATAAACAATCCCTTCAATGTCAATTGATCCTGCTATATACACCACGTTCCAAATTTAGAGAGTATCCAGCAGCAGGTTTTGCCCAGATATTATATTTCACTGTTATGTTCAAATGTGAGAAATTAAAAACTGCTTCCAACACATTAGGTCCAGGCTATTAAAATGATATAGAGGAATTCAGTCTGCATTAAGCGTTTTAAAGTAACCTCACTATTGTCTGCTCCATCTGCTATAAGCTGCATTGATGGTTGGTGCTAAAAACAAAATACAGGGGCAGTATTGGGGCAGAGTTACTGCAGTTTTTAAATTTTCTTTTATTTTTATCATTAAGGCAATTTGTTTTTTTTATTTCACTCTAGTTTTAGGAGAGCATAAGTAGTTTGTATTTTATTTTTTATTTTTGAGCAGTTAAGATCTATATTATAGTGTGTATTAAGAGATGTTCAGATCCCAGGGAAAACCTTGCTTTAAACCTTGTTTTCTGCTGCTTTTAAAGACCCATCATTGTACCCACTTGTTGACGGGGACCTCAGCGTTGAGTACCTTACCACTCTTTTTAACAGTACTTGTTCTGAGATATAAGACTCTGTTGCTCCACTGAGGTTAAAACGCATGAAGGCAACTTCTGAACCCTGGCTCAACAATATGACCCACTGTCTCAGACGTGACTGCAAGAAAGCTGAGAGAAAATGGAAAAAGGACAAACTTCATGTTTCCTTTGAAATCCTTCAGAACACATTAGCCAGATACCAGAGAGCTGTAAAATCAGCGAAAACTCATATCTTCTCACAACAAGCAGCCAGGAACAGCCAGAGGCCTCAGGTTCTTTGCAGTGTTTTTAACTCTCTTATCAATCCCTGTCACTCTAATCACACTTTACCTTCTCCCTTGTTGTGTCAAAACTTTCTTAAGTTTTTTATTGATAAGGTCTCTCGTGTAAAATTTCCATCTGCCTCCACCATTGACCCCTCTGCTCCGCCCTTGTGCTCAACTGTCTTTGAGCAGTTTAAGCCAATCACACGCCCATCTCTGTCTCAGGAAGTTTAACATCTACATTCTGCAAATTGCCTTCTTGACAATAACCCTGCTCACTTTCTTAAAGTGAGCTGCTCACTTTCTTAAAGTGAGCAGCCAACACTGTTGGCTCAAGCATTTTAACCTTGGTGAATACATCTCTCAGCTCAGGATATGATCCTGTTGCTTTTAAACATGCTATTGTGCAACCCCTTTTAAAAAAGAGATCCCTCGACCCTTCAGTTTTCTCTAATTTTAGACCTATCTCTAAGCTTCCATTTTTCATATAAAGTTCTGGAGAAGGTTGTTTCTAACCAACTACATTCTTTCTTGGAAGAGTTTTGCATATATGAGAAGTTTCCGTCAGGTTTTAAGCACTGTCATAGTACTGAGACTGCCCTCTTAAGAGTTTTTAACGATCTTCATCTAGCTGTTGGTCACTCAGGTCAGGTGGCTCAGGTCACTCTGTGTTGGTGCTCTTAGATTTATCCTCTGCCTTTGACACAGTCAACCATTCTAGGCTTTTATCTCGTCTTGACCAGTGTGTACAGGGTACAGCCCTCAAATGGTTCAAGTCCTGACAGATAGAGGTTTTTTCTGTCCACATTGCAGATTGTTCCTCCACTGTTGACCCTTTGTCAAGTGGAGTTCCCCAGGGATCAGTTTTAGGCCCCACTCTATTTTCACTGTACATGCTGCCCCCGGGCTCCATTTTCAAAACACACAATATTTCTTTTCATTGCTTTGCTGATGACATCCAAATTTATCTTCCTATCAAATCAAGCAACAAGGAGTCATTCCAACCACTGCTGAACTTCTTAAGTGATCTAAGAACCTGGTTGATCTGAACTTTCTCTGTCTTAGTGAAAATAAGACTGAAGTTGTTGTTTTTGGTCATCCTGAACAGGTTACTGACTCTGCCTGCACTCTTGATAATTCAGGTTTCGTTGTTTGCCCTTCAACCAAGAATTTAGGTTTTATCTTTGACAGTGGTTTTAAATTTGACAGACAGATTAACTCTGTCATCAAGACAAGTTTTTATCAACTCAGACAGTTGGCTAAGGTCAAGCCCTACCACTAGTTTGGACTACTGTAACTTCTAGTATGTGGGCTTAGACCACTCAGCTATTCAACGGTAACAGTTAGTCCAAAATGTGGCTGCTCGGCTCCTGACTGGGACAAAGAAGCGGGAACACATCACTCCGGTTTTAACTGCCCTCCACTGGCTTCCTGTCTCTTCTAGAATTGATTTTAAGATTTCATTGCTTGTTTTTAAGGCTTTTAAGACTGCCCCCTCAATATTTATCTGAACTTTTAAAGATCCACAGTCCAGTCAGGATCTTGGCCAGGCTCAAAAATAGGGGTGACTGGGCCTTCTCTGTTGCAGCCCCTGTTTTATGGAACAACTTACCATTTTTTATTAGATCTGCCCACAACATTGATGATTTTAAGTCATTACTCAAAACTCACCTCTTTTCTTTGGCTTTTAGTTGAGTTTGAGCCCTGGCATCTCGACTTGCCTCTGTATTTTATTTCTATATTCTTATCGCCCTTTTTATTGTTTTTATCACTGCCTGAGCTTGTACAGCACTTTGGTCAACAATGGTTGTTTTTAAATGTGCTTTATAATAAATTGAAGTTGAAGTTGTAGTTTAAGTTAAAGAGGCCAGAAAAGTTAGGATGAAAGAACCCATGACGTTATATATGATCTACAAAACCACAATGCAATTTTCTGCACCAGCTCCATTTGGCACAACAAGAGCTCTGAGTGTAAAGCCGTCCTCCAGTATCTCACAGCTACACTTCTGCCAAACTCCTGGTTAGATGGATGCATAACAATACCACCTGCCTTCTGCTTAATATTTTAATTGGGATAGTCTGGTCCCATCTCCTTCATTCTCTTTTGTTCCTGTTGTTTTGTTGTAAAAGGATGTTTCTGCAAAAAAAAAGAAAAAAATTCTTGATGCTTGGGTCCACTTTAATTAGCGTTCCCCTGAAATCTCATGTCTGAGGAATAGAGTGAGTGAGAGAGCTGCTAATATAAATTCGAATTGGCTTCTGATGAAAAAAGGGGGCGTGTACGTGGGGAAATTGAAGCCACCAATTAAAAATAAGGTCACGTTCCCAGAGGCAGCAGGCAGCATGTGTAGTGTATGAGAAGTATTTGTATACATAGAAATTTATGGGTGATTTATTTAGTGTATGTATTCACATATAGTTTAAATAAATACAGTTTAACAACAGGTTAAAAAATATCACAAGGATACAGTATGAAGTAGGATGAGTAATCAGTTTGGATTTGATTAATATTTTATCGCTTAATTAATTTGTAGTGTCATCTAATAGCATCTAGATCAATACAGTGCACAATATTGTGTATTCATTCATTTGCTCAGTGTCAGTGTCTTATTTAAATCACCTTACCTCACTCTGAATGAGTAAATAACTCTTCACTCTGTCTGTAAATTTAATACCTCACCCACACACACACACAAACTTCACTTACAGCTTCTGTTTTATGTTGGTGAGGGTCATTCATCCAAGCTTGATTCTGCCACCAAACCACAGTAATGAGTGCTAATTTTAAGTAAAACATCAAAACCCTCGTCATCATGCTTCACCACATTTCACAGTGGGCGAAACGCAATCGACACATCATCTTTCTAAATCAGCACTCATGCAGCTCTGATTCAGCACCAGAAATCAAACACAGATCAAATACAAAGGTGATGAGATAAGAGCGGAACAGAAAAAAAAACAGTTTAAGAGGAAGGAAAGGTGAATTTAAAGAGGGAGTAATCACAGTCCACGTAAGCATGTGTGTGGAAGTGTGAATAAGAGTAACAGCGAAAGATATTGGTTTTTAAATTGGCTCCAGTGATGTGTGTAAAGTCTGTAAACACATGCAGGTGTAGTAAAGGTCTGAGAGTGGTTGAGGAGCTCACTTTAGATGCGGTCCAACCTGTCCATCATGTAAACGTCTGTTTGATGGTTAGAGAAGTGTAGCGTTGTGGAGTTGGTGCAGGACGTAGCTACATTTGACAGTAAAGTCATGAATTCAGTGCTTTTTGGGGGCAGTTTGCAGCTTTATTGACCTGGTGGTTGACAATTTTAATACTAGTAATAAACTTACAAATGGCATTTAGGCCTTTAGTGTTTACTGCTAGTTTCTTAATACATAGCAGCATCTTTTTATTTTTTCTGCAGACATCTTCAGTTAACCTCATCGGATTAAATGTATGGCCAATCAGTCCATTTCACCTGCTATTTGAAATATAATTAACCTAAAATAGTCCACCTCTGTATTGACCCACTGTTTGCTTTTTAAATCCTGTCTCTCTACGAAGGTGAAACTATTTTTAATCTCTGAACTCTGTCTTGACACTGTCTTGACATTCTGCAGTCCTCAGAGAGCCCTTTACAGCTGCACTTTTGCCTTGAAGCAGTGACACTTTTGTGTTCTGAAGTGCTGAGCGACTGATTTGTTTACAGAAACAGTTTTTAATTGGAGCCATAATGAGGGCGCATGAAGAGGAAGTCAAAGCTTTTAACCTTAAACAGTCACTAGAAGGTAAGAGTCACCAGGTGGTGTTTGTGTGTTTCGGATGACACAGTGGCTGTTTTCAACTTTCCGCTGATACTCACTGTTTCCACACCTGCACCGACGTCATGACTGTGATTAAAGGTGCAACCTGTGTGTTTATATCTGTATTTCTGTGTGTGTGTGTGTGTTCATGCCGGTGTATCTCTAAGTATGTTCATCAAAACATCCGCAGGGTGGGTAAACCTATTGGATATAAATCTCTTAGCTCCATTGATGTTTTTTTTTCTCTTCCTTCAGTTGTCATCCATCACAGACATGAAACTCATTCTCTCTTCATGAGGTGGACTTTGCTCTGCTTCTAACACAAAGTAATGGAGGTCACCTCTGCAAGCTGCTCCTCGCTCATTTCCTCCCCGCTAACAGCGTCTCCCAAACGGCCTGACAGAATACAAAATGGCTCTCCAAAAATGTCACTCTCTGGCTTTAATACCAACACTGACCATGACACACCAAAGGAAGGGTTGACATTTCTCCACCACAGAAGCACATCCTGTTTTTGAACCAGAGCCCCTTCGCACCACAATGAGCTGAAGATCTATGAATGTCAGATGCTCTAAAGGTGTTGTGCCGTTTCTTTTACTACACACCGTGTTAAAAATAATATATACATACTTACTCATACTCAAAAGATATATAGACAGCATAAATTCAGAAAAAAAGAAATGGCACATTACTTCTTAATGCTTCCAAACTATCAAATGTTTGATTTGCAGGCCATTTCTGATACAGTCACAGTATAAAAAGATTTAGTACGTACTAACTTATTTGTCATTGCAGAAGACTGAAATGACAAATAAGACAAAGAGAATCTTAGAAAAATGAAGAAAGAAAAAGATGGTGACGGTGAGTGAGCAAGGACTTTGTGAGTGGTAAACAAAGAGAGAAGAGAAGGGATTTTTTTTAAAGGAAAAAATGAACAATTGGGGTAGGATGGGGAAAAAAGTCAGCATAGAAAAAAAAAAGTGGTGAGCGCTGACAGGGTTTCCATAAAGCCAGTAAAATGTGAGGCTCCGGGGAGCGGTGCAGGCAGCGATAAAGAGTCTCTGAGTCTGTGCTGCTGGATCAAGATCTCAGCTATGCAGCAGCAGGGAGGATCATCATCAGTCAAACTTCCTTCCTATCCCATAATATCCACTAATGTTGCCCTATCTGTCACTGTGTGACTATGGTCACACAGCCATGAATAATTGACCAATCCATACTATCCCACTTAAAATATTGAGGATTAGCTCAAGTGGATTTTTAAGGCCATTTATGGGCAGAAAGGCACAATACAAACACATCATTGGTATATTATCACTTTATAAACTAACTTCTAAGTCTGTTTCTTTCATGATATTCCAACTGTGTCTATCTGTATCGACTGTGGATGTAACAGAAACACTTCCTGTATTCACAATCAATGTTTGAACAGTTACAGTTGACCAAGAGTAATTACAGTTCCTCTTTTTATTCCTCTTTTCACATTATACACAGTTATCTGATCCACTGTTCGGATGAAAATATCAATTGGTACAACTACCACTCATTTCTTACATTATCATTTGCTGCTTTTAATTAGTTCATTCTTTAAATCTATTGACAGCCCTATTATGAACATTTTTAGGCTGGTTATAGAATGTGTGTTTTGTGTGTGCGGTGCAACATACAACACATCATCCTCATTTTCTATATTCATTTCTGTAGAAACCAAAGCTCTGCAGTAAAACCTCAGTCTTGTTGCCTTTGCAGCCTCCATAAATCATACAATGTTTACTTTCTGACAGGCCCTGTGCAGTTAAGGTGCTTTGTCCAGGCCCGAACCAATAAAACCCCAGAAACACGGGGGAATGGTAGCTCACATAATGAGAAGCACTGTTGGTTTGTATCATTTCTTTGTATTAGGTGGAAGCAGCCACGGACTCTGAATCTGAGAGTAAAGGCTCGCGGGAGTACCACTCTGTTGGCATTCAGGTGGAAGATGACAAGAAAGGGTGAGATAATGATTTAAACCTGATTATAGACGCTTTCTCTCTCTCTCTCTATCTCTCTCTCTCACGCATACACTGTTATTAACTATTGCCTCGGCTGTTATTTGTTATTCTGCCTTGTAAATGTGCATCTCTTTGCAGACAGGGCAGGTTCAAACGCTCCAACAGCGTGACTGCAGCTGTGCAGGCTGACATGGAGCTGGAGGGTTTCCCCACCATGGAGGACAAAGGCCTGCAGTTCGGTGGAGGCTTTCAGCGTCACTCTGAACCCAGCACGCCCACGCAATACGGAGCTGTGAGAACCGTACGCACCCAGGGACTCTTCAGCTACCGCGAGGATTACCGAACCCCTGCTGAACCCCCCAGCCCCAGGGAGACGACCAGCGAGACCACTTGGCAGCTGGAACCACCCTCCCCGCGGGAGAGCGCGGTCTCATCAGGCGATTCGGGCAGGGCCTCCCCCTCCCTGCGGAGGGATGGGAGCTGGTTCATGCAGCTGCTCCACACGGAGACCAAGAGGATGGAGGGATGGTGTAAAGAGATGGAGGCAGAGGCTGAAGAGAATGACCTGTCAGAGGACAGTGAGTGATGCTGACAGCTTCAGATATTCCTAATTTTGTTTTTCTGTAAAACACATGTAAAACACAGAATATGTGGCTGTGTGTGAGTTTGTGTGCTGTACACAATTTGATATACTGCATGTATGTATGTGTGTGTGTTTCAGTCCTAGGCAAGATCCGAAGTGCAGTGGGAAGTGCTCAGCTGCTTATGTCTCAGAAATTCCAGCAGTTTTACTGGCTGTGTCAGCAAAACCTGGTAAGAAACCTTTCAAAGAGTGTGTGAGTGTTCAGTCTGAACCGACGTGTCCCCACAACCTCCATTCAGTTTTACTGAAAGCTAAAAACATCACATCTGAATTTTAAGAGAGGGGGAAGAGAAATTAATAAGCTTCTGCTGCAGCGTGGACAAAAGTCACAAGACAAAAGTAAAAAAAAAAAAACAAACATTGGCCATGCTATGCAATTAATTTTTCCCATTAGGAACAGTTCCACGCTCCTTTGTGTGTCCTCGCAACCTTTGTTGCCAAACCTTCAATACAGATTTAATGCTTTAGCCGGCACTAACAAACAGAATCAAAAACTCTGAATATGTCATTGATTGTGGAAAGTTACAATAGTGAGAATCAATAGCTATCTATTGCCTTTATGTGACCTCAACTTTTTGAACATGAACAATGCACGAGCGCGAATGGATGGATTGTCAGTGATGCAACTTTTTCCAGAGAGGAGTAGAGAAGAACTGAAGGTTCAGCCAAACCTGAGTTTGAACAGACCTGAATATCCAGACAGCCGCTCTATTGCTCATCCAGCGCCGCAGGAACACACACAGGGTCAGGGATTTCTGCCTCATATTTTTCTTGCGCTGCTCACAGCTCGTTTTATTGATCCGAGCCAAGTACCCAATATTTCAAATGAAGTTGGTGCGGAGTTATGAGAGATAGTGATGCTGTTTTTGCAATGTGCAGCAGAAACTGCTCATTCAGGGAGAATGGGAATTGCACTCGGATTAGATACAGAGAACCAGCCCTTTTAGGCCAAGTCTTTTTTTTTTTCTCACTGTCTCTAAAGGAGACAGTGTTATGTAAATGTTACTCAACAACTTTTTCATTGCAAACAGCTGCATCTTTCCCCCCACATGACAAACATGGAAAGAATATTTGCTTAGCTCTTTTCGACTTCATTTGTGGAGCCTGCTGCTCCCCTCCGTTGGTTCGACTTTTATAATGCTTGACTTAAAAAAAATGTTCTTTAAAAAAAAAAAAAAACGAGATGAACAGTTTGCGTGGAGCAGTTCTCTGGGAGGAACTCCAAGATTTGACACAGCCTGGCTTAAAAACTCACCGACTCCCCCCCCCTCCAAATCTGTCAGCTCTGGATATTTGAAGCTTTAAGACTTATGAGACATTTTTCAGAATATCACAAGCTCAGGGGTCAGAATAAAGCTGATGAAGCGCTGAGGCGATCCCACGGTAATTACAGATAATGGAAACGTACTCTTGGTTTACCTTACATGATGGATACTTTGTGTATTGTGTTGAAACAGGACACAGTGGCAGACGATGCAGCCACATTGTAACAACAATACAGTTCTCTCTGATGACTATAACACATCTCATAGCAGGCTGTGCCATTATGTTGTAAATCTGTTGGACCTGCAGACAGCAGCAACCTTCAACTCCAAATGTCACAAGTTTTAGAGTTTCATAGGGGTACAGATCAGACACATCCCATCATAAATGTTTTGTTGAAGTAGGTCCATATCTCTGGACATCGACATCTAACAGCTGACCAAGCTTCCAAATCTGTTGACTTTGGGTTGACTGAAAGAGATCAAAAACTTAACTGTGACCCCAACCTGACTGGAGTTTCATTAGCGCTCTGTTTCCTGGTCACAGTGAAAAAATATCACACAATCAGCGATGCTTCTTAAATGTCCATAGTTCACAGGGGAAGCAAAGTTGTGACCTTGGTATTATTAGCACTGGGTTTTTTTAAAAGGTCCTGAAGAATTTTCACCAAGTCATGAGCTCTCTGTGTGATTAGACCTGTCTCCTTCACACCACTGTTACACGACATATCAGTGAGTGAATTAGGAAGAGTTGTGACATGCATACATTTAATTTTATTCAAGTTCTTCTAAAGCTCCCTAGAACTGTTTTTGTATTCATTCATGGTGATATTCTTATTGATTCATCACAGTCAGCATTTAGAGATAACGCTTCCAGGCGGTATTGTGTTGCATTGTGGTTCCAAAACGCCTCAGGTATTGTCTCCTCGAGCTGTTGGAATCATATCTACAATCAGAAACACTGATTGTTCCTAATATTGTTCTTTGCTTTATAAATAATGGAGTGAAAGGAACTGAGTTAATGGAAGAAATTTTCAAAGATGTGGACTTCGACTTATTACCTCGAGAGAGAAAAAAAAACGAGTGTTTGCACAGATTCTCACGACTAAAACCACAGACAAAGAGACGCTCCTCAATCTGATGTTCATTTCATCTGAGGAATCGAGTGATGAATAGGAGCGAAATGACAAAGGCTGTTTATTGTTTCTAAGCTGTCCCTGATGATGGGATTGGCCCAGTATCCATCACAAGTTGATTAATTTTGGTGAGTCTGATAAGGACATCTAGTGGATCAAAGCGGAAGTGCAGTAACTGCTGTGATGATGGACCATGGACTTTTCTTTAATCTTTACTGTTGTTATTTGTGCTTATCATCTGATCTACAGACACTGAACCAACCATCTGGTTCATTACTTAATCTCAATTCTATCTTTTCACATCATCTAGGACCCCAGTGCCATGCCGCGGCCCACCTCTCAGGACCTGGCTGGGTTCTGGGACCTGCTACAGCTCTCCATCGACGACGTCACCATGAAGTTTGACCAGCTGCAGCAAATAAAGAATAACAGCTGGAGGCCTGTTGACAGCCCTGAGAAGAAGGTGAGGAGTCTCACCAACAGCACTGAACCTGAATCCAGGCAGCTCAAAGACGTTAGTGAATTGTCAACTCCATGTATTTTATATCCTTGTCTGCTTGTGTTTGCTAATCTGTGGAAGACTGAAAATATATATAAAATATATATGAAATATAAAATATGTAAAATATTTCCTCTTTTGGGGGGTTGTCTAAATCTTTGGGGTCTTTTAACATCAAAGCCAGATACAACAGACTTTACAATCTCATAGCAAGAAATATTTTTCTAAATGACAACACAACGCCTTCACAATAATTCTTCTCTTCTTCTTAAAGCCACCAGCTCCTGTACCAAAGAAGACAGTTCGACAGAAGAGTGCGGTGACCAGGGAGAAATCCTTGGATCTCCCAGATAGGCATCGACAAGAGGCTCGTCGGCGGCTCATGGCGGCCAAGAGGGCGGCCTCTTTCCGGCAGAACTCAGCCTCAGAGCGAGCGGACAGCATCGAGATCTATATTCCCGAGGCCCAGACTAGACTTTGAGAGGACCGGATCAGGGGCCAATGCGTCTCCCTGCTCCCGCCCACATTCAAACAACTTAAAACTAGCCTTTTTTCTAGACTGCTACTCTCTGTACTCTTCCTTTATCCATCTCTTGTCTGATCTCAATAGCCATCCTCAGAGCCCATCACCATCGGTCTGTAGGATGTGCCAAGCCTCTTCTCCCATTGCCAGAATAAGTGTTAGCAGAAATGTATGTCTGACGTGGGTTGTTTGGGTTTCTCCTTGGTTTGCTGGTGATCACGATACCCAGCCTACAAGCTCTCTCATCCAATGTCCTGGATGGGTACATCTGTAGTTTTTCAGCATTTGCAAAGTGCCATTTAAAAAGTGCAGCTTTGAAAACCTACCAGCAACCAGGCCTTTGAGCTAAAACGAGTAAATGAGAGAAATTATATTTATTTCAAGTTGTTCAAAAATGGTCAAAGTTAGTGAACCTTCAGTATTTTTAAATTATTTAAGGTTATATTGTGACTCTTTTTTCTCTGTTCTTTTTTGGAGTAAATGTTAATTATAAGATAAATATCACAAAATTGTTGTAAGTTCAAAACTTTGAAAAGTGCCAATGCTTGAAATACCTCAACTATGTGCATGTGGCACTGATCACCCATTCAAGGTTATTCAGGCAGCCCTTAATAAGCTCTGGACTGGTCAGTGTTGAAAAATGCAGCTTTCTGCCCAATCTGGTGGTCGTCTAACATTTTTCATGGTCTGGATTGGTGGAGAATGACATCTGTCGGCTCATTAACATGCACATTTCCAAACAACTTTTCCTATATATCTCATGTTCCTGTTGCCAACGTTCAAATATCGACATTTACTTGAAGCAGCAAACATGCAAGTCTTGTGCCAACATTTTCATTATGTCAATGCAGTAGAAGAAAAAAAAAAACTATGACAGTTTGTGTAACTTCTTAGATCAAAATGTGTAGACAAACGCACTTATGCACTTATTACAATTCTCTCTATTTCCAAGGGAAATGTACATACCCAAGTTCACAATAGTACTGTTGTATTTTTGAATTGTGAGCGGGAAGAATATTCATAGTGTATATTTTTTCCCCCCCCACACATCCACTGCTTGCCTGCCCTCTCTATTGCTTTTGACAAATCTGGATTTGTTGCACACACAAACACATACACAACCAAACTGCTGTATTTTGATCTAGTATACTTCTCTCAGGCCCTTTCAAGTAGCACCACCCCCTCTCCCCCAGCTACACTTAATGAGAAGTGATAGAAAAAAATCCCACAAAACGTAAACAAAATATCAGCGTTCTAATTTCTTTAATCAAAGAAAAAGCAGTGTAATTTTCATATTTCTTGAAAAGGTCAGTGTTGCTGAAAGATGCCCTCCCAGGAATTGTCATAACTGCGCTGACTCCCTCTAGGAAACACTGAGAAGTAATGAAAAGAAATTGGGCCAGAGGTTTTCCAGAGTGATGAAAAGAGCAGGTCCCAAACAACTGAAACTCTGCAGGTCTCCTGTTAAGAGAAAATACACGAGAAACAGCGACTGTCTGTGTCCATGCAGACGCATGCGTGTGATGTTTTCTGACAACATGACGTAATTATCTAGATATTAGCACTAGTGTTTCATTATCATCTCCATGCTGAGATGCACTTGAGAAGCCGGTTGCACCAGCTTTTTGTGAATTCAAACTTGTCTTTTTCTTGCATAAGTGGAGATTTCCATATGAATTAAAATTAGAGGCACCATACAAACAACTACATCCTTACCCAGATAGCAAAGACTCTGGCTGTAGTCTGGCAGACATTTAGCATTTTTGGAGTCAATTTGGAAAACGGAAGCAGGGTGAAGGCCTTTGGTTTGACTGTGGTGATTTTTAACTATTTTTCAGGCTGTTCTGACTATATTTTGGAGTTCCATGATTGGTTTTTCGGTGAGTTTTGGCATTCTTTTGGTTTTCGTTTTTCTTTTGCACCCCTAATTTTGGCCATAAAGGGACTGTATAGCCTTCTGCAACTCTACCAAAATTGGGCCAAATTTGGCTCCGTAATGATTTTTGCTATCTGCTATGTCACAAATTATATGAATAAACCTGCAAACTATTAAGTTTTATTGTAACATCGCTAACTGAATGGACATTAGCGAGTATTGGCATAAAATGTGTCCAACATACATACACAATGCTTAAAAGTTGAGATTGTGTAAACTGGTAAAACATTAAGTTAAATCACATTTAATAAAAGTAAAAAAAAAAACTTTATATACCTTAATACTAAATACTAATAATCTTTATATTATAATACAATTGCTACAATACAATAATACTATGCTAATTACGTCATTATGATTAAATTATTAGCTAACTAAATAACTGTAGAACTGCTAAAAACTTAGGAGAAAATGAGGATGATGGATTCACAAATATTTGGTGCAACCCAAACATTAAAATTTTTGGGCCACAGAGTTTACTTGGAGGTGGTTATGAGTAGATTATTCACATAGTTAAGTTCAATTTGAGCAAAAATTTAAATTCCTCCATTCTTTATTCCTTATATTTAAATCACTGACCTTAAGACTGACGTCTGTTGGTAAAAACTTTGGATAATCAATCAACTAAATGGTGCTGCTTTTTATTTAATCGATACAGTACTAGGAAAAAAAACAATCAATGCAACACAACGTGCTGTCAGCTGATTGATACATCACTTTACAATCTATTTTTATGACTTAGAAAATTTTTGGTTGACAAATAGTGCCAGTGTGCCTGGCTTCATTAAAAGTAGGACCAGAGAGATTTGTTATTGAGCGCTGATGACGAAAGTAGAGTTTCTGTGAATTTGAATAATTCATGTGTGTTTTGCTGATATATGTGTGCGTGTATTTTTTATTTTTTATTTTTTTTGTTTTCTTCACGCTGTGCTGACATACAGAAAAAAAGAAAAAAGACAGAAAAAGAGGGTGAATCTGAGGTTGGAGTCAACTTGATTTCCCTGTTACTACCCAACTGTGGCCTGATCCGCATCTCCATCCCATCAACAATAGTCTCTTACTAATTATTTCAACCACATGCATCAGGAGTAAATTTTAATACATAGGATCCGTGAAGACTTAAAACATAATCTCTGAGTCCATCACGACTTGTTTACTCCACTGTATCAGGATGCATTATTCATTGTTTAGTTATAAACCCTTGTAGCAGAGCTCAGACTATAAAGTTCACAGAGCTAAGAGCAAATCCATCAGGTCACCAAATTCATCTGTGTATTCAGATACGTTCACTCAGAGATTAGGTCTTCAATATCCCACAGCTGATAGTAAGATTATACATTTTTAAAATGCACCCATCTATAATTTTGCTGTTTTTTGTTGCTTTTTTTTCATCGCAAGGACCCTAAACAGTATGACAGCAGGTTTCTGGAAAGCATCTGTGTGTGTGTGATGCCAGGCAGTTGGCAGAGCAGAGACGTTCCCCTGCTGCTGCCACAGTGGCAGGCAGACGGGGGGAGAGACAGACTCGGTCTGACATATGCTGGCTTAGAGGAGACAAGAGCGCCGCGCTGAGCCCCAAACTGCTGGTACTGTGTGCTGTTGTTTAGCTGGAAGGCTGTTCTGTGTGGATCGGCTGCGGCGCTGCGCTGGGTATTTTTCAGCCTGCCTTTGACTAAGCAAAGCAGCTTATGTAAGATTTCAGGTCCTTGGTGAGATCAAGCAAACAGCCTCCGAGGCCCTTCAAAGCTTGCGTTGATAACTGTATTGCTGAACAGTGGCCTACAATGTAAAAACTCCAAGCATCAGCATTATACAAATGTGCTTCTATCAGTCTCAGCTGGGCTAGTTTCACTGAAGGCTATCATAGAAACAACAGAGGTGTCTCTCTCATATGCAAATTGATCAGGGCTATGAAAATTATTTAAATAAATAATTGAACTGTATCCACCACATTTATGAAGCAAATCTCCTTCTTCTCCAAGAGGCATTCGTATAATTGCAATGTGACTGTTTTTCTAGTTAGAAACACGATTGAACTGTTTGAAATAGCAAAGTGAGATCTGTTGCCAGAAGTCACGAGGGAGCGGAAAGAGAAGTTGAAAAGGATTTGTGCAATAGAGACGAAGACGTTAGTTAATTTACAGCCACAGTTAGAAATAAGAACTGAGGCTTACAGAAATTACATATTTAGTCTTAGAAACGTTTCCTTTTCTGGAAAAGAAATATTACTCCGATACTCTCTCAGAGTTATTTTTCTAAGCTGTGAACGAAATCTCTCAGCTGTAACGGTTGGGTTAAGTTACGACAAGTTTGGAGCGGCCTTGTGACAAAGTGATCTTATATTTCCACGCTAAAGCTTTTTTAATTTTTTTTTTTTTAAGTGGGTGCTTCGCATTTGACTCCTTTGGTTTGACGTGACGCTTGTGTGGTGCGTGCATGTGATACTGTGAGCATCAGGGGATTCCTCACTTGATCGGAAAGTAACGGTAGTGATTTTTTTTTTTTTTTTTTTTTTTTTGAACAGATAACCCCAACCCAAACCCTTTCATACCAAATAAAAAACAAAAAGAGGGCAAAGGACAGAAACTTGTATCAATGTCATATTTGTCGTCATGAAAGGCAGCAATTAACAACAAGTGCCATCTTTTTTGACTTAATCAGCATACTGTAAAATCATCACTCTACACAGCCACGTGTCCTTCACCTCCCTTTTTTTTTCTTTACCATTTCCAGTTGCATATTTCTGTACTTTTCAGCCCATATCTTGACATCCTGTGGCCTCTTCTGGTGTACGACTGTCTATCCGCTCTTGACTCTAGAACCCATGATGTGAAAATTTCAAGGGGTCTTTTTTTTCCTAACCATGCCGTGGAAAAGAGCGTCAGACTCACTGAGATATAGCCTGATACAACACATCCTTGAACTTGGAATGTGAAACAACTCTATAATTACTAGATAAAAATGGAGAAAAATAAAACAAAAAAAAAGGTAGTTGTTTAGCTAAAACTATTTTCATCTCTTGTATATCATATCTATAGTGAGGATGAATATAATTCCAAATATTCATTATTTGTAAAGAAATATATATAGAGATATATAAATATATAATATATGCTTCATTGAAACATGACTATTTTCTGCTCTTGCTCATTGTTTTGTTGTCATTTTTACGTTACTATGTTTTTTTGTAAGCTGATATGATGGCATGCGAAATACTGATTCTGAATGTAGGCTTGTTTTATTTTATTTTTTAATTATTATTATTATTATTATTATTATGTCAAAAATGATGACACTGTCTCACTAATGTGCATTTTTGTTACGTATTTATTTCAGTCGATCACATATGCATTTACTCAGTGTGTGTTATTTCAGTGAAAGTTACCATAGCACTGGGTTATTTTTTAATTTCATTTTTTAATTTCTTTTTTTGTATCACTTCAGTAGTTTGCAACAACATAATGCATTTCTCTCTCTCTCTCTCTCTCTCTCTGTCTCTCTCTCTCTCGTTCTTTTCCAAGCTGAGCTATTTAAAGATTTTGCCTCTTTGAGTAGTTTGACCATTGCTGACGTCATCCGGTGTAAATAATAATTCTGCAATTAAATTTTTTGGAGAAAAAGTTTGGAAACGTTTGTCTGTGTGATTGTTTTGTAACTTTAAACTCAGTACTCACTGGGGCCGTTATGGTAAAATTATTGATTGAGTTGATTTAAAATCCTTTTAAGATTATATTTGATCTTCTCAGACGTCAAACCGCATCTTATCCGCTATAATAAGTAGAAGCAAAAACAACAGTTTCTCAACACTTCTCCTAATATCAACACTATTCCCGGTGATAGGATTTTAGCTCACAGGAGTAAAGCTCAATGAATTTGTCAAACTGTTCTTGACATTTCATGCATTTTATATGTGTATGCAGTCTGCTAACCAAAATAGCAATGAGATAAAGATGAACGGTAGCTCTTACTCATCTGTCAAAGAAACTGAAATTACTTTTCAGTGTTCTTGTTCTTGGTTAAATGAGTCAGGAAGGTCACAAGTGACTTGACAGTTTTGTCACGGACAGAATGTGATATCCCTTAATGTATACTGCCCCCCCCAAACCCCCATGTGAACTAACTCACCTCTTTGCATAATTAATTCAAACAGACAAAAATATTGACTTTACAATCCATTTATCATCCTATTATGTTGTTAAAGAATGTCTAGAATAAAAAAGAAAGATTAATATCCAACAAAGTGTTTGTTGGTGAGAGGTTTCATGTTGCAAACCAAGAGGAAAGTTGACTGTGAACAGGATTGTGTGGAGTTTTTGGTGTATTGGCATTGATGTAAATAACAGCAAGTTTCACAAACACACCACAGACACTAGTTATACAAATATCCATGTGGATCCCTTTTTTTAAAAAAACATTTATCTTGATATTCACATTTCTGCTTTTGCAAGTTGTAAGGGAATACAATTATTACTTCAGTATGTCAGGACTGTAATTTCAAATTTCCAAATCATTACCCATTAAGGTCACACACACACACACACACACACACACACACACACACACACACACACACACACACACACAAGGTGTGCTGGGAATTACCGAAAAATAGTGTATTAATGAGAGTGAAAATGGTGTAAGTTGTCAGAAGGGAGAGGTTGTCAGAACACTGAAAATTTTGCACATTCCAAAAAAGTTTTAATCAATGCAACATTTCAACCGACAAGGTCTTTGTCAGACAAACCAGACTGTGTAATTTATCCAACTCAACAAGCCTAAAAAGGAGTCAGGATGGTACCATTGCTTTAGATGTAGGTTGTTGAAAATGAATTAAATTATTTTTTTGCTTTTTCCCAGTTAAACACCAGATTGGTTTTATTTAAATGTGAAAGTGAGATTTTTTTTTTCCTTTTGGCGATAAGGAAAAAAAATAAACAAACAAAAACAAAAAATCAGGCAACGAGCAGCAATTCATTAACTGGTATTGGGTCATTTCCAAAAAAAAAAAAACTGTAGCAGTCATCTTAAACCCAGTGCCCTCTCTTTTGCAAAAATATACGTGGTGATGTCGCCCCCTGTTGGTCAATTATTATTTTCTATGTGCACCTCTCTTCCTTTATTACCAAATCAAGTTGTGACATGTACATTGTTGTGATCAGTTTGTCATGATTTATCTCCAGATAGTGGATAGTGGGTAGATTTTAACTCTTAATAAATACATATTTTACTATTTGTTCTGATTTGTGGTGAAGTTTCCACCCCAGTGTGGACTGATGTCCTCAAAACTTTGCAGAATGAGAAATCTTATCAACATACAACCCTGATGATGCTGTCGAGGTGTGATCACAACTCATAATCACTTCATGTTATGTTGTCCTTGTGGCCTTCCTCCACAGAGACACAGGGAGGCCACATGAACATGTGTCTATGTAGCTGTCAGTCTGTGTGCTGTGTCTAATACTTTTAAGGGTATGTTGCACCATTTCCTGTGACATAATAGTGTGATATGTAATCGTATTTTCCTTCTTCTTCTTGACTTGTGTGTAGCATTGAAATGCTGCTCTCACATCCGTTAAATCTACACAAGCAGATAACATCTTCTTATCTGCTGAACCATCTTTAAATTTGAATTAAATTAAAATTCTGAGCATGCATTTGAAAATACATATAATTTGTGTCACACAAACACGCAGTCCACATTAAAGCAAAGGCAGAGGCCTTAAAATGTATAATAAATACATGTGTTTATCTGATTTTGGATCAGATCTGATACTTCCTACTCAAACAACCAGACATTTACGTTTAACTTAGCGTTTGAAAAATCAACCAATGGGATTCTAGCTCTCTGCGGCGTTGACCAATGGAATGCTCTGATGTTTAAAGGAGGCGTGACTTCCGGTTTGTTGGTCATATGACTATATTGAAGTCGTATGATGCGCATTGAGTAGTTGTAGCTTGTAGTTGACAGCGTCAGGACGCCGTGTACAGGGGAGACGTCTGTGTACGGTATGTGAGAAAAACGTTGTTATTTGTTTTGTGTTGAGTAATATTCGCTGCCTCAGACTAGTTGTTTACGTGTTCACTGAGCTTGAGTCGGCCACACGTTTGGTGTTTTTAATGCTAATGTAAATGTTACACAGTAACACTTTACCACGACTCGTTCTGATAATTCTAGTGTGTTTCTATCGATAAAACGATACGACACGAACGATGTTCGTGTCCATTTTTACCCTCTAACTACGAAGAGATGAAGATACAACTCAACATAAAGCGTAATACAGAAGTGAAACGCCACATTTATACTAAAACCTGTGTATCTAAATGGAGCAGGGTGTGTTTCTCAGTTTTGTACAGAGATAGCTAATGTGTTAAGCCTGTGTTCAGTCATTATTCTGTCCCTCAGCAGCTTTTAATTGTTTCCCAGGTGACCCCACACACAATGCACGTGACAGACCCCGTTCACAGCGTCGCCTGTTGTTGAATGTCCACCCTTCATCACCATGAACCAGGACCAGCAGACCAGTCCTCTTCCACAGATTAGTTTGGACTACTTCCAGTGGGGCTATCGCTTTCAGCTCATCGGTCTGGGATTTGGCTTCTATACAGCAATATTCCTCTTCTCTCACCTCCTGTCTTTGGTCTTTTCTTGCACCTACAACTCCTTGCTACCCAAGGAGAAAGTTTTCTGGAACCTTGCAGCCACTCGGGCGGCTTTTGGCATCCAGAGCTCTGTAGCTGGTCTGCGGGCTCTGACCGAGGACTCTGCATTAACCACTGACAAAGTGACAGGTCAAGAAAACTGGTCATGGTTTAACGTCCTCACAGCCACAGGCTTCTTTGTTTTTGAGAATGTGGCACTTCACACCTCCAGTCTGGTGTTTTGGTCATTTGACCTCCCTCTGGCCACGCACCATTTCTTCGCCCTGTCGGGGTACGCGGGGGCGGTGGTGTGGGATTCCGTGGGTCACTTCCTGCCCATGGTTACTCTGCTGCTGGAGATGAGCACGCCATTTACCTGTATATCCTGGATGTTACTGAAGGTAGGGGCACTGTAATGCCTTTGTCATGAGTTAAATGACCTCTTATCACTGTCCTTCACACTGACACAGTTTCTTCACCTTATCATGACACTGAGATATTGCCAGAATCAAATCTTTTATTGTCAAGTGCATTTATCTTTATCTAGCTCACATGATACTACTGGTTGATCATCTTTTTCTCCAGATATTAGTGTTTTATCACATGCATGTGATATTTTTGTCACCAGCTTTCAGTTCCTTGTGCACTTTATGACTCTAAATAAATAAAGTTCTTAGAAAGAGGAAGTTCACTCACTCTCTACACAGTGAACGAGAAAACACAAAGTTATAAAGTTCAACTACGTATAATGTAATAGAATGTAAGATGTTCCCAGAAATAAACCGTCTCTTTATTCTTTACCCATCGACAGGCTGGCTGGGCGCAGACCCTCATCTGGAGAGCCAACCAGTGGGTGATGATCCACATGTTCCACTGTCGTATGGTGCTCACCTACTACATGTGGTGGGTAACCTTTACGCACTGGCGAGAGTTCCTCACCCACGTGCCCTTGCCTCAACTCCTGCTCTTCTTCACTGGCCTCGCTCTGCTCACACTCATCATCAACCCCATCTGGACGCACAAGAAAACCATGCAGCTGCTCAACCCCGTGGACTGGAACTTTGGCAACAAGCCGGCTCCAGTAAACGGTGCCACAGAGGGTCAGTCTGTCTCTGGCAAACCTCATGCTAGCTGAGGCTCACCAAAGAAGCCATCTCTTATTTGACTGGTGATGCTTTTACTCATTTTTCTTTCATTATCGATGAGTGAAGTGACTTTCCATAATGATGGTAAGATGGATATTTTATTTAGTTTGATTAGAAGTTTTTTATACACTTGGGACCTCAATCCCTAGTCTGGTATCACCTGTGTACATGTTGCTACATTTCCCTCCATCAGGCTTTACTTTCAGTTTTCATGTAGGTTTGTTTTGATTAAATAATGGAAAGGATATTTGTTTCCCATCTGGTTAGCTTGTAATATGTTTGTGTGAAGTGGTGCTTGATTGTTTGTCACATTCAGACACCAGGTTGTGAAATATCTGGCATAACAGTCATATAGTTGGTTATTTATTCACCATGGGAAATCCATGAGTAATCAGATCTTACGGACACAAACTGACAAACTTACTTATTAAAATCTTGTTTCCTAGACAGTAAAACCATCTTATAAAGATAAAAAGATAAGAACTGAATTGACTTATTTTATTAAGATGGAAGAAATAACACAACTACTAGCAATAAACATCCCATCTTGTTTGGTCGGGTTTCTGGTGTTTGAAGTGAAGACTAGTTGTTCTGTTGGGTAAAAGATAACTAGTAGCAACATGTGTAGGGAGGGAGACAGGAGAGGTTCTTCTTTTCATCAGCAGTTATCAAATGACTCGGTTGTTTGGTTACGTCAAGAATGTGGCCTCTGTCATCCATTAGAACAGTGGTGTTTTTACAGCAGACATGGTTATCAAGCCATGATTGGGCAGCGTATGCAAGCATGAGATGCTAAAGGTTAGTCAATGGAGCCATTAGATACTAAATGGATAATTACATCATTCAAATCATCAGTCACATTGGTGCGTGAATCCTTTTTTGAGCAGAGATGTCCTGTGAGACGAGGTCTTCTTTACCGATAGTTGGAAGCTCACGACCGGTTCACTCTATAAAGGCTCTATTGTCCAAAATGGAGGCGTATTGTGGCAAAAGGGTAGCAGTATTTATACAAAGTAATGAAGAAATAACATCTTCATCAAGCTTATTTTTCTCTGTCTTGAATGAAATCATTTTAAAACCAGAGATATTTTGATAAACAAAATACTAATTTTTTGCTAAAGACACAAAAAAAATTTTCATGAAGATCATTGTTTTGTGTTTTTCCAACACAACGGGCTCGTTGTTTGTGAAGTCTCGGCCTTGAATGTCGGGTTTGTCTGTCATTTTTCATAGAGTTTGTTACTGAAAATTCTGACTGTCAGACTTTCAAATCCTTCAAAGAGTTGGCTGGAGTAGAACCGCTACTGTAGATTAGGTTTACTAGTTTAATTTATCTCTAGATTTTAATACATATTATTAAAAAAATGTGTCAATTGTGCAACTTCCAATAGCTTCATTACACTTGAAAATGAGTGTTAAAAGTGTTTAGTTATATGGATTGTATGTATATATACATACATATATACGAGTGTGTATATATGTATGTATGTATGTATATATATATATATATATATATATATATATATATATAATTGTTCTTTGTTGAGATATCATGGAAATCCTGTACTGTTACAACATGGAACTGGTGTGATCAGGATCTACTATTAGTGATATTCTAGTCCAGCACTTTGGTAGTGTTGTAAAATACATTCATTTGACTTATTCTGAGTTGCATATTAAAATGTTTACTTACATATGTTCTTGATTTCAATAATTTTGTTCATAATTTATAAAGGCACGTGTAATAGAGCAGCTGCCTGTAGGTGGCAGCATGGGAACAACATCTCCTTAGCACGTCTCCTAGTTTATGATGTGACCACTCATCCAATAAGTTTGACGCATTTTTTCCACACTGAAGGGTTTATTGTCTCCAAAGCATCAACAAGATAGACAAGATATTACGCATTAACATTTTATTTTTGTGACATTTTAATAAAACTAACAAATGACTTGAAAGAAAATGTGTCATTCTCTTTATGTTTTTGGGGTTTTTTAAAAAAAAAAACGCTGTTTTATATTTAAATTTATGGTAAATGTTAACATATGAGAACTGTTTGAAGCATGTGGGGGTAAATGTGTGAGTTTGTGTAAAAGTTCAAATGTTTTCCAGCTAAACTCTCCACACAACACACAGTTTGAGCTTTAAAAGTGTAATCCATCATCTCCGTACAGCTGTTTAGAAGGGAAGCCACCTCACACGTCACGTGGGCTCTGTGGAACTCCTCTGTCCGATCCCGGCGGAGAAGACGTCGGGAAGTTTGATTGACGTTCTCTTCAGCCAATCAGAGCGTCGCCGAGTCTACCCGCCAGCCAATCAGGTGCCAGGAAGAGGTGAAGAGTTTTCATGGATGGAGTCAGTTTGCATCGAGGAGAGTGAAGTTAGAAGAAGGACGCAGGGCGAAACGCTGGATGTGTTTTGGGTGTAATTCTCTTTTTAAAGTCCTGTCGAAGTCACTAATGCAATACGTTTAACTCTTGAACGGTGATATATATAGTAAAGGGATACGGTCATTGTTTTTGGGTGGAAAAAGTCATAAAATGGTGAGTTGAGGACATTTTTTAACGTTTCTGACAAAGTTTTCAACAGCATATAACTTAACTATTCCGCTAACTGTTTCAGGTGGACGTCATTGTTTAGACTAATTACTGGATAAAACCGTATGAAACGTGTCTGTTGTGTGTTGTTGTGACTTGTACGTGTGTGTGTGTTTTGATTTTAAAACAGTGTATTGGGAGATGGCTATAACGTGGCGCCTCAGTCTCACTGCCAAGTTGCCAACACTCAACTACCTGCTATAACAAAGACACTATTTTTTATATTGAAGTCTTCATGTTAAATAATGAGTCTTAATGTCAAAATTAATTCTTTATAAAAAGCTGAAATATGTCAAATAAACTTTTTGTGGTTTTATGTTAAATGAACAGGAAACTAATATATGACCTCACAGTTTGACTCATATTATACTGGTTGTGATTGAACACAACCTCCTGTTCTTCTTCAAGGATGCTGGTGCAAGATAACACATTGCCTCTATAAAAGTGATTTTAAACCATGTCAAGCTTTGGCATCTTGATAATAATCATAACCTAATTCAAACAAAGCAAATGCATGGTAAATTTGTATAGGTTTTAACTCTTTACACAAAATCCATAATGAGTGAGGAGGTCTTCCTGAGCTGGAGCAGTGAACCCAGCTACAATTCAAGTAGTCATGCATAGCATTCCTCAGTGAAAAGGCTGCACAGCTTCAGTCAAGTGGAAGATCAGTTAGTGAAACTATAATTTAGTGAAATTATTTCCCTCCCCTTTAGTTTCCTCTTTGCACAAAAAAAAACAACCAAGTTTGTCTAGGAGTTTTCAAAGCACTCTCAAAAATGTAAAAAAGAAAAAAAAAATTCAATATCTGGTGTTGTCATATACGTATGCAGTTTACTGGGCGAGCAGGGTGAGTCAGTACATTCAAGGGGTCACACACACACATGCTTGTAAACAAAAGTCTCCACTGGCAATTTGTTAAGCAAATATCCAGGATGGCCTGGAAGTAAACACTGATGCCTAATACATCAACCCACTGTAATAACACCTAGGGAAGGCTGTCAGAGCACTGATCAGTTTTTCCTCACTCAAATCACTGCACTTTTCTAATGTAAGACATGTAGACACAGGAGTCTTTATGTGACTGTGAATGTTTTCAAAGGCCTTTGAGGAAAAAAAGTGTTGGTGTTTCGAGAAAAGAAGTATCTACTCATAATGGTATTTGCTATGTTTGTTATCTAGATGTGATGGAAGAAGAGCATCACTGCAGCTGTCACTGTGATAGCCAACACAGATGTAGTTTAGTGGAATAAGGCCAGGAATTGTTAATTGATTTAAGTAATTGTGACATGCCTCTAACCCCACTGTGTCAGTAGCGGCTCATGAAAATACCTTCTGTTTACCATGACTGAGCTCAGAGGTGCCAGAGTACACAGTGTTTGAGCAGAGAAGCATACCAGTCATTTTTAGAAAGGCAGTTATGGATCCAGTGTCCACCCACGACCCCAACAATGATCCACCGAGATAAACCGTGGATTAGCAAAATAGTTCGGCCACAGCTGGGACAGAGAGGAAGTGCTCTTCTGCAGGTGGATGTGAGAAATTGCTCGCATACCACACAGTTATTTAACAGCTGGAAACATGTGTCAAGACACATTTAGAGCCAGAATTAATGTGGGAACAGCAGTTACATTGTTTATGTTTATGGCATCACAGATCCTGCAGTGAAACAAGATGTTTGATCCTCCCGTTCTTCTATTCTTGTGTTAGTGCCGTGCCCAGTGAAATGAGCTGCGTTCTTTAGCAGTCAAGAGTAAGTGTAGTTTTGGGTCATTTACAGTCCTGGCCTGAGACAGCGTCTCCACACTTTGAGGTCAAAGTAACGACCGGTACAACAATGATTAAGAGTGCAGCCGTTTCTTGTGCTCATATATTGTAATCTGAATGAATTGCTCTATTCATATTAAAATTCCTTCAGCGCTTTAAACCAGCCAGCCAACAAAAGCTCTTTGGAGCTGCCTCTTATCCACTGCACCAAACGCTATATAGTCTTCTTCTGGTGACATGAGGGGCTCTCAGAGCTTTTGGTGTGGCTCACTGGGTGGGTGGAGACGAGTTAGCAGTGACAGCCAAGACTGCGGCTGCCTGTTTTCAAATGGACACCACACTTGAAATATTATACAGACCTAGTCTTTCATTTTGTCCAGTGGTTCCCATGATGTGAGGGCCATTTCAGCACTGTCTCTTTTACTGAAAACAGCATCAGCCTCCAGTTGAAGTTAATATTTAAAAAAAAAAAAGTTATATTTTTTAATGTAAAACTGTCCTGCTATTGTTACAGAATCCCACCTAGGTGAACAATGGTGTAATTTTAAGTGTGATGCATCGTAGTGGTAACACTACACACTATGTGATGGATGACATCACTCAGTAATGTGCCATTGTGGGAGCTTAACATTAACCACATTTGGTTTAGAAACATGATTTCAGTGCTTGTCGCTGACGTGTAGTCCCCGCACAGGTCCAGTGCATCATATCTCTCACATCATATACAAACACTGCAGACCTGCGTTATTGAAGTCTATTTCTGACACTCCACACCCATTAGGCCTGTAATTAGAACTGGTAGCTGACGGGGAAAACCAAGCTCATCTTCTGGTCGGGATGATTGTTCATTATATTGAAGTAGATTATATTAGGGGGGTTGATTGAAGATTTAAACACATGCACGTGGAAACTTTTGCTCCTATAGAAACAAAAAGACATGTAATTATGAGAGAATACTCCGTACTTAGCTGTGACTTATTGTATTTGTGCCTATGGGTTCCAGTTTGTCCTTTACTGACTGCAACAGTAGTTTCAACTTGCCAGGAATCAGGATTCTCACAAAGTCAGCGATCTTGTGCCTGTAAGCTTCCCCACCTCTTTTGAGGTCAGGGCGGGTGGTGTAGTGTGATGTGTTGTCAAGGCTCGTTGGCCCAGATACTGTGATACTGTGAAGGTTGCAAGGTTGAAATTGTATGAACTACAGTACTTTTAGGATACAGGCTGTGCTACCTGGTACAAAACACAACCACTGGCTGTAAATTACATCATCACTATATTGTACAACAAAAAAATAAGAATAGTGGGTTAAAAGCTGGTTAGCTTAGTGGGTGTGTTTTTATTAATGGGAAGGATAAAGTCTTGATTTCTGTATGAGCCGGTCCATATGAGTCTTTTTAGCCAAATGTCTATAATACCTATCAGAATGTTACACAATGTTACAGTACAAGCAATATATATAATAATGTTATTTTGGATCAGTTGTTGCTTCTTTGACTTAAACTAAACAAACTGGCTGTACAAGTTCTTTCTAGAATTGTTGTTATTTTTCAAAATTTTAATTCTGATTAAAACGAGGGCCTCTAACTGTTTAGTATGCTACAGGGACTGTCCTCCCTTTAAATACATCACATTACTTTGTCGAGCCTGTCCATCCGCCCTTTGTAAACCTGTGATCTGCTGTGTTCAGTTGGGGCCTGATTACTGTAAGACTGGTAGAAGGAGAAGATTGGGACACCACTCTATAAAACACTGAGCCAAAAAGCTGACACTCACAAGAGACTACCAGTCTCTCTCTTTCACCACCCGCTCCTCCAGGCTTTTGTTTATGACTTTCAGCCCATGCGTGGAATGCCACTTGTCATTAAGTGTGCTATAGATGAATCAAAAGCCCTTAACGACCCAGAGTTTTTGACGTAGGTTAGCATTCACTAACATGCACAGTTAATTTATGATAGATCTCTGGTTGCCATAAGTCATCGCCAAAGGGTTTGAGAAAGTTTTCTATGTTGAAAACAGAAGGGAAATAAAAAGAAATCTGTGATTCAACATATAATCAAATGTTAGAATATTGCTTCCTTTGTCTCTATTTCTGCAAATGTATCACTTTTTAGATGATAGTGTGTGTATTTGTATTAATTTAAAAACGTCATGCTATCCTTTTTGTGGTGTGAAACAGATAAATAAGTTGTTAAATCTATATTTGAGTGTTAGTGACAGTTTCAGGAACGTTGCAGTTGACATTTGTTTCCATTCTGTACGAACCTGCACAGTTTCCTTCGTGACTGAACATAGGTGGCAGTTAATCTTCTACATTATGGATTATGTTTACAGCATTTATACACAGCACATTTTTTTTTTTTTTGATCCTTGTTTTTTATTTTTTCCACTTGGGTTATTAGGAACACACAGGTGAGCAAATTGTCTGCAGCGCACCAGCAGACTCGATGACTGTTTTCCTGTCGGCGGAGCGCAGCTCAGACTTCACAGCATGTAATGACATGCTCAGCTGAGTCTGTCATCAACTGTATTGCTGATTTTTATCTCTTTGGTGTCTTCCGCTGTGTCTTCAGCCATTGCTCTCAGATTTGTCTGTATTCTGCACCTTTTTATGCAATACTGACCGCTCTTTAATGAATTATGTAGTGTATTTGGTCGCCTTCTCTATGATGGTTCACAAACTATGCATACTTGCTTGTGTGTGTCTGTCACTGTTGTAGCAGTATAGACAAGATGCTGACAGATGCTGCAGATGTAAGGAAAGGCTTTTTTGTTGAGGCGATCGTGTCCGTGGAGTGAGTCAGGTGCTTGTACGATGCACACCACATTTGAAGCCAAAGCACACCACCGGCTGTCTGGGATGTAATTTGTGGAAAGGTGTGTTTAGTTTTCTCCAAGAAGCAAATAAAAAGACACAAATCAGACTAATTACAGGAGAGAGGAAGGCTGGAGGAATTTGTAGCCTTGTGTCAAAGGTGAGAAAAGATGTCTTTGCCTCTTGACTTATGTGTGACAGGGCAGTTAAACACAGAACATCTAGAAAATCATTAAATTCATTGTTGGGTTAATGCATGATAAAATTATTAGTTTTAACAGTGTAGTTTATCTCAGTATTAAGCAGATCACACCTGAATCTTTTACTTCTTTTCCCTCCCTCCCTTCCTTCCTTCCTTCCTTCCTTTTCCTGTTGTCCTAGACCTTTAACAGTATGTTTGAAGGAGCGAGGTGAGTCAGTCTTCAAACCTGCTGTCAGGGCGAGACTCCCAAAATGTGTCATTTTACAAACATGTTTGTCATGTACCTACATGTTTAATACTCCTATAGAACCTTTTGTCAGGCTGTGCAGTATATAACCTAGAAAAGGCCCCATCAGCAGTCGTACCATATAACACTGTCGCTGCTCCTGTCCGTCTCCTGCCTATTGTGTTCGCTATTTCTCCTCAGGCTACGCATACTCTACCTGCCTCTCTTAGCACTAGCATTATCTGTTAGCCGCACTGTATCGAGCAGACACTAGCCCTGTGTGTTCACATCCACTGTTCTGGCCTTGTGCCCTGTGAATAGGGTGGAGGACAAAGAAGCAAAGGATTTCACATTATTTGTAGACAAAACAAGCTTTGAGACTGAGAATGAGTTATCTTTTGGATCTTGTTTGCTGCAACACTGTGGTGCACGTTTGTCTTAGTCAGAAGGATCTTAGTCAGAAGTAGACTCCTGCAGACTTATATCGTGGTTTGTTCTGAACTGTAGTGATTTGATGGGTAGAATATGGGGCATACATACCACAACAATGGTAGCTTTATGCTACAGAATGATGTCATGACTTTGTCATCTGTTCTTGTGGATACTAGCAAGCTGGAAGAGCTTGGAAATAGTACAACTTTTTTCTTTTTTTTTTTTTCCAGAGGAGGCATTTGACAGAAAGTGTCACCTCTGGATATGAATTGTACATCAGCAAACAAAGGCTGCTACACTGCTGAGGAATGCAGTTTGCCTCAAGCCCATGCAGGTCTAAAGGTCTCTCCTGCCTCAACATGCAAATGACATTTCCCTGGGCCAAATGATGTGGTTGCTATTAAGTCTTTTTAGTGTCACATTGACCCATGCACCATAAATGTTTTTAAATACTGTTGCTGATTTAATTTCAAGTCCTGTCAAGAGACAAGTCTGATAGAAGAATATGACCTAACCACCTGCAGACGTGATGATTCTCATGGGTTTCAGTTTAGATTGGTGTAATTTATTTGTTTCAATAACCAAGAGATTATATTTGACTCTTTGGCTTTGTGTATTGTCACTTCTCTCTTTAATTGTACTTAATCCCTTATCTTGAAGAAAGTGTGTAAACCTGTATTATCTACTGTAACTAATCCATTTTAATAAAGACTACTGGTAGTAAACTAAAGGAGTGATGTAGATTTACTGTTAGTGCTGCTTTAAATCAACTATTACCTGAATCACTACAAAAATAAGAAGTTTGAATATCTTTGTTTTAGTGACAGAAAGCTCCCACTGTTCCTCTCTCCATAATGGTCACTCCACAGGGCTTATCCATTATAAATGTTGGTCAAGCTCATTCATTCCCACAACATGACTCACACCCACAATTAGCAAATGAGAATGTTGTGTACACTTAAACACGTGGCAGTGTCAACGGACCCCATGAGCACTATAAGAGCTGCTTTTGTTTACATTCATGTCTGAATTAGCCGTGGTTCAGATTCGTGTTTAGACACAATAGGTACCAGACCGTGACCACAACAAAGCAGTGCTCCTCTGCTGAAGAATTGTTGCTGTGATTAAATAACAAGTGTGGTGGCTTCTCTGGAACCGAGTATATTACATTCTTACACTATCTAAGATGGAATAATCCAGAAATGTCAAACTCGTGATGTATGGAGGCATTCTTCACCACTGAGTTAATATGAAAATACTGTGTCTCATCGCAGCTATTTTGAAATTTTATGATATTTGTCTTTTTCTTACAGGAATGTGTGTCGGCGTAAGTTGATCCCCTGCATGCAGCTGTCTGAAGAGCTTGTTCAGGAGAGGAGCAGCAAGCATGGATGTAGAAGACTTTCCTCCCCCACCTCCTGAAAGTAAAGTCAACAAAGCTTTGCCTCTCATACATACTGTGAACTCTGGCCTTTGTGTCAAAGAGCAAGTTGAGAGACATGGGTGACAACAGGTGGGGGGGCATGGGTAGATATGGCCGGTTAGCTCAGTTGGTTAGAGCGTGGTGCTAATAACGCCAAGGTCGCGGGTTCGATCCCCGTACGGGCCACAGGTTTTACTTTGAGAGATATACTCCACTCCTTGTGTACCAACACCTGAGCCTATGCTCACACAAAACCATAAAACATAATGTAGGTGAAACAAATATGCAGCATTAGCCCTTCAGCAAAAAACATGCTGAAGATTATGTTTGAGAGCATTTTGATTATTGAATTTTGAAGACATTTTTTATGCTTTTCCTTGTCTTTTGTGAATTTAAACTGAACTGGGCCAAATAAAGCAAATGAGAGATGAGAAAATAACAGTTAGTTTTAGCAAAAATTAAATGAATCATTTGTTATGTTTTGATTTTGAAACATGACATTTCACAATTGAGCTTCAGAATACTGATAGGAGATTTTTAAATGCAAGTTGGCTTTGTGGTTGTAGTGATGCTCTAGTCATACATGTTTTGTCTCGTACAGTTTTAGACCTGTAGTCACCTGTTAGCCTCTGCAGGTCACCTTGCCAGACGGCTTCCTGGAGGGCTCTTGAAGCTGGACAGTATGAGTAAACAGCACAGATTCCTCTCCTACGCTCCTCCGCTGCTGTGAAGTGAGTGGGCAGAGGAGCGAGGGAGTAGGGAGAGTAAAATGTGCTGTGCTGCTGTGAATACCAGACAATGTGCCTCAGTATAAAGCTGAATACTGCTGGAGCAGCAAGAGCACGCACATATACACACACGCATCTGCGCACACAAACACACTCGTACAGCCTCCGGGGATAGACACAGGCCAGAGAAATGCTTCGTCTCCAGCTGGCCAGTCACTTGCTTTGTTGCCAGGGCGATGCTGGAGCCGATCGTAACCCAGTGACTCATTTGAGCAGACTATTATGTAGCAGTGTGAAGATAAGCCCACCCAACAGAATCCATATTGTGGTTATGAATTGACAATAGGATCTTCATCTCGGCCATAGTTGCGTGTGAATTCACTGGTATGTACAGCCCTCTATGATGCTGGAAGTGAAAAAAGTGAAAAAAGACTTAATTCCTATTTTGGGCCAATGACATGATTGTAGTTTGTATGAACTATTTGACCCTCATGTGTGGTTATGCAGGTTATGTGCTCGCATATGTGTGGTTACACTGTGACGTTGGCCTCCACCAGTCTCTGTAATTAAACTGTTGGCATACATTCCCACACAGCCAACTATCAATGGATTTATGTCCACATAGCTGCAGATGCACTTTTGAATGGCTGGTTTTGATTCATTATCGGGGCCAATTCCAATCAAATCAAGTCCTTCCCTGGCACAGTCAAGCGTTTCACATTGACTACACAGAGATGGGATCTCAGTGTATACCAGGGCAGGTATTGACGTATGATATATATCCCTCAGTCCTGCAGTGACAGACTGTTAGTCAGCTATCTGAGCTGTGCCTTATCTCTCTCTGGCCCACACCATTCATTATTTCACAGGTGGAAAAAGACAGATAGTATCTCTGTTTCCAGGTTTGCTCTTTTACACCTTTCTTTTTTTGCAACCTTAGTCATGGGCACACATGGACATGGGGTCACGATGTTGACCTAGAACATTAGTCACAGACCTTTTCCTCACGTATTGACTACAGGGTTGAACAGCTACCTGTCAAAGCCCAAGGGAATCACATGGGTGATTTAAAGCTGTGCACATTGTTGCGAGGAACTTCAAAGTTTTGCCACGGGAAGTTAAGATTTACTTGGTCACTATCAGTGGACTTTTGAGGCCTGGAGGCAGGACACTGTTGCGTGTTGCAGCACTGAACATAGTTCATTTTGATTGCAATTATGCGTAAAAAAAAAAAAAAAAAATCAGTGAACCATTAAATGACTTGTTGATAGAGTTTACTGATATGTTTCCAAAGGAAAAAGTATAGTTTTAGTGTTTGGGGGGACAAAGAAAGAGTTCAAAATGCCGAAACCCGGGATCGAACCAGGGACCTTTAGATCTTCAGTCTAACGCTCTCCCAACTGAGCTATTTCGGCGAGTGGGCAGTGAGGGGATATCACTTTGACTTGTGTTGGAAATGAACTCATCCAAACAGAGTCAGGATATTAGAGTAAGACTTTGGACTGTAAGTTAATACAGTCAAGCTGTGACTACTAAAGAAAGCACTCACAAAGAATTCATGGTATGCTTCTGAGTGAAACGGTGGATATCACTTTTAGAGGTTGATGAGACCTCCCTAAATGTTTCCGCTCAGGCTCTGTGGGTTTGGGGCAGTTTATCCTGCTGTGAACCCTGTTTAAATTATTAGTCACAGCACTGAGTTCAGATATGACCTTCTTTTTTTAATACTCGCTCTGCTTAAGTCTTTTTTTCCCCTTTCACTTCACCACTGAATGAAAACAAAAGTCTAATCTTGACATATTCAGCTCTTAGTGTCAAACCATGACACAAGTTTAGCCCGTGCATTCCTAATCCTTTCATTTCTATTTTCATCTTTATTGAGATTTACTAACTCAAGGCCTCTCTATTTATCAGATTAGAAATAATACATAAACTCAGGCTGTACGACTCACTGAAGGGAGTAACAGCTCTCTTTCCTGCTGGCCTAATTGCAGTGTGGAAAATGGAAATTCATTTGTTGTTCCCTTCCTCTCTTCTGCCAAAGTGAGCTCTCTGAAATAAACGCTACGCCTCTAAACACTAACTACATCTTGTAGCTCAGCTGTAGTTTTTTTTCTATCAAACAGAGCAACTGATGTGGTCTTCTGGTGCGAATCCTTGATGTAAATTTTTCTTTAAGAAAACATACTCCTCTAGTAGACCCCACCCTTAATTATAAGTCAGCATGTGGCTCAGTCCTTTAACTTTAACAGCCCAAGGACTGGAACTGCCACCCACCGTGTATCTGTAAACAGTTGGTGGTGGTGTAAAAAGTGGTCCTTTGAGTGAGATAATATGATTACCGAGTTAAATCTAACCTAAATTTAACTTATGTTTTGCCAAATCCCCCTAAAACATACAGTGCTCCGTGTTTACCCTGCTGTTGTTCCAGAGTTAAATATTTTATTCGTGTAAGCTTATACAGTATGTACAAACTTGGCTTGATTGTAACTTTTCTCTGGTTTGTTTTGTCTTCATATATTATACTTAACTTAAGAATTTAAATGCAGTTATCACATAGTTGCTACTAATTTTCATCTGTAACCCTTAAGAACTCATTTTCCAAAGGAAAATTTAATTGCCAGTTGGTACAAAGCTGTTATAATCACACACACACACACACACACACACACACACACACACCCATACTATATTTGCATTTTGATAGTAGTGTTTGTCACAGTATTATACATAATCTGACAGTTTCCTTGAGATATAGATCTTGTGTTAAATCACTAGATTGTAATAGTAAATAATATTAGAAACACTGAATCCTTTATCCTGGTGTAACCAGGGATGGGATGTTTAAGGGTTATCTGATAGTTGACTCATCTTTATCATGTCATAATTGACAGTATATCAACATATTGTTCAACTGTTTTGTTTGATATCCTTAAATCAGTAATATAATACTCAATAATAGTACTCAACATCTCTGAACCCCACCTCTGTTTCCAGTGCTGGCAGACGGCGCCCCGTTTGCAGATGAAGATGAGGGTGAAGCCTTCGACTTTGATGATAGCGGTGATGAAATTCCTGAGGCTGACCGTCCACCCCCTGCACCTCCAGGTCCTCCAACCCCCAGCACCAGAGATCAGAGCCTGGTGACCAGTCGCCCTGAAGGTCATCTCCCCGATCCAGAGCTCCCAGCACCGCCTCCAGCATCCAACACAACTCCATCATCAGGAGACACAACAGTTGCTACAAGAGGAGTCTCTGCAGCGGGTGGGGCAACAGCAGAAGGAGATGGGACATCTGCTGCTGACATAGACACAGACTTACCACCACCTCCACCTCCTCCTCTTAGTGATGACACAGAGGCAGATCCTGAGAGAACAGGTATGCAGCCCAGAAGTGTTGATGTTTTATTGTTACAGTAGGCCATTGTAGCCTTTTCCTCAGAGCAGAGACTTCCCCCACACTACAGTTACATCTGGACACTGTTTAACTACAAATAAGGTCTTGAATATAAGTGACGCTTTCTGGCAATGGTCAAAAAATTCTACACATTCCTCTGTCGTGTTTTGTCTATATTATCTGGCTCTAATCCAGCCCCTTGATCACTGGCCGTGAGTGAGTCTTCGAAGTGGGGCGGTCTGTCTCTCACATGACACCTTGTATCTCTGCCTGCCTGGTGCCAGAGGTTGTCTGGCTGTTATCACAGAGAGTTGTGACAGCAGCAGCAGCAGCAGGCAGCGTTAGGGTCTGCTTATTCTCACTTAGTCGCTCATTCTGTTGCGCTGTAGTGAGGGGATGTCCACACTGCCTCAAATCACACAGGTATAAGTATTTGGTAAATGAAATTGTATTTATAAATCATTAATGTGACTGGACCTATGATGATCCCACTCTCTAGAAAATTAGAAAAAATGAAAGTTAAACTGAAAATCAACAGGACTGTCTTAGTTATCTATATAGTATATTAGTGATCAAATTGAAAACTGTTAAATTACAGGTTGATAATGTGTTATGTATGTATATAATGCGTTTCATTTATAAATCTTTGCTCTTTAAACATCTTTGTAACTGCATGTGATTTCTCTTAGCAGTCAGTGAAGTCCAGGATCCATCCATCAATGACCCTCACCTTCCACAGGCCGCTCCCAGGTCGTCCTCCCAGGGCAAAGTCAACCCCTACTCTGTGATCGACATCACGCCTCTCCAGCTGCAGCAGCTGGAGCAGCAGCACGGACCCTCCTCTTCTGCTTCCTCACCGGTGGAGCCGAAGGAACGAGAGGAAGAGGCCCATGATGTCCCCACCAGCCCCACAGGCATCACTTCAGGATACTCGGTCCCTGTGCCCTGCGGCTACGCAACCCCCTCTGGTGTACCACTCATCACGCCAACCTACACCACGCCTGTCATTATTCGACACCTCTCCGTGGATGAAGATGGTAAAGTAGAGCCTGCAGTCGAGGAAAAGTCTAAATATTCTGTAGTTATCTTGGCTTATGCAGCCCAGGTATCAATCATGAACTGCACCGTCCCTGATTAACAGTCCTAACCAGGCACCGTTGTTATTGTTATTCCCACCATTTCCTCTCACTTCCTGTATCTCTCCACTTTCATTTTTCTAAGACAGACATGAAACACAGTTAAATCAGTTCTTTTGGTGTTTGTTTAGATGTATTTATTTTTACTTTCAGCCAGGTGTTCCCTATTTCTCAACACACACAAACTTAGAGATACAAAGTTATGACACGTAAATGCTGGCTCAGCTACTTCTTCGCTGTCTCCTTTCTTCTTTCTGTTGTTTTTCCTAAAGCCTTGCCACAAGGAAGTAGGAACTAAATTTAGCCCTCCCCAAAGATCTGTGTTGGCTGGAAGGATTTTCCGGTTTCCCTAAAATTCTCGCTGTAGCTGTGTCCAAGCTTGTGGCCTGGCACTCTGAGGAGTCTGATTACACTGTAATTATCTCACCAAGGTCACAGAGAAAGAGAGAGTTGAACCACACAAGTTTGTGTGATAATGAACCAACTCTTTTACATTTGTTCAACGTGTTCTTTCTCTGTCTTTAATTATCACTTTTGCCCTCACACAGTTTTCTAGAGAAACAGGTTTTTTATCTTCTTGTGGAATTTTAAATTAGGTTCATGTGCCAAGTGAAGATCTGTTGAAGTACATTCAGGAAAATGTCTAAACCAGACTCTAGGTAATGAAGGAGACATGGAATTATCAGTGACATCTAGTGGTGGTGACATAAGGAATTTGGGATTGTTTGATAGCGTGGTGGTAGATGTCGTGAGGTGTATGTGGAAAGAATTCACAATTTACTGTTGTTCAAACAGCATGTCAGGTTCTTTTTTTAATGTTTTCTGTTTTTCCTCCTTCAGTCACTGTGGTTGGGACCGGCAACACCTCTGCTGACAGGTGAGTGACAGCCAGAGCAAATATTAGTACATTTAGTATAATGTCCTAATGGAGAGGCTTGAAAAGTATTCTCCCCCTCTGGTCACTCACAGTGACCCTCATCAGTATATTTTATTATAATGACTTCTGCCTTTCTATTTTAGAGATAAATATTGTTTTTTTCCCTTGTTTTTTGACATTATGTTAGCAGTAAAGACATACATGTGTTTGTAGAGTTACCTTTTTGTTTTGTTTCCATGTTTTTTCAAGTGTTTTCAGTGAAGAGTATCCACCTATTAGAGAAGAGGATGCTTTGGCTAAATGGGCATCAGATCCTGCCAACACTGCATGGATGGAAAGTAAGGAATGACATCATTACTGAACGTGTAGCTCTTAATAGACGTATACATAATTTCCATGGAGAGAAGTTGGGATTTATTACAGTTATTTTATAATCCTGCCCCCTGCTTCTGCACACGCAGTTCATTCCTTCAGTGCACTAAAATTTCTGTTTTCTTTTGACACAGCTGAATTCCCAGACACTTCCTTCCCTGTTCTTTTGAGGAAGCACACCCTTCTGTGTGCCTGTCTTTTCAACCCCCTTTACATTACATCCTGTTTGTTGTGTGAACAGCTTTGCTTTGTGATGAAACACATCATGTAGCACCTCTTCTGAATTGTTTGTTCTGTGCTGCAGATCCAGATGAAGTGATTTACGATGACGTGCCCAGGGAGAACTCTGACTCCAACACAGGTTTGTGAAATATTTGTCCTTGTTCTTCACAAATTCACTGTTTTAGTGTCTGTCTGTGCCCTTCAGCCTGAAAGTGCTCCTCACTTTCACTTCTAGTTTCCTTGCATTTCATTCAAAAATTTGATAAAGTAGCTTTTTTATGTTGGTTCTCTGCTTAAATTGAGGACAATGAGATTTACAAAGACCAGATTTATTTCAGTGTATTTTAATTATGTTTTTCTGTATATACAGTACATGATTAAGTTTATGCTGCTTACGATTGATAGAATAACTGCACAAATCACACTGTGGACATTATTAACATGACAATGATGTCATGGTAACAAATAATCTGTTTTTTTTTTTTTCATACAGATCCAGATGAGATGATCTACGATGATGTGGAGCTGGGTGAAGAGGGCTGCAGCAGCTCCCTCGATAATGGGTGGAGCTCTAGCGAGTTTGAAAGCTATGACGAGGCCAGTGATGGGGAAGGCCCGCCTGAGAACGGCCTGCCCCACGCTTTCATGAGAGGGAAGCCGCCCCAAAGGAAAACCCATGTGTGTAACACTCACCCTCCCATTTGTCTGGCTAGATTTCAGCCAACAATCATCTCCTGTGTCAATATATGATATACCGTGTATCTGTGAGTAGGCAGATGACAGATAAGATTTATTAAAAGGGCCTGTGTTTTGTTTTCCACATATCTTCTTTAATCTAATGTCTTTTTAAAAAAAAAAAAAAAAAAAAAGTTGTGGTTAGAAATTCCAAGTTGAGCAAATCTTTTTATTGTGCTTATTTTAATTATGTGTCTAAATTATTTGTAGCCCAAGTTATGATCAGTGTAATCAGTTTGTGCGTCTGATGTGGAGTCAATAGTCCGTTTGCTTCTGCCGATCTGAAAGAGATCATTCTGCCTCGTAGTCAGCTGGCTGCACTCTGTAATGTTTTTGGCTTGTGGTTTTGAGAATCCAATTTTGTTTTCAGTGTATCACAATCAGCAATGAATGGAAAGAAACATCTGTTGAAATTTCAGAAAATGCTAAATCTCTTGAATTTAAGGTTAAAACTGCCACAGATAATTAAAAAGCTAAAGTTTCTTTAGTTTTATAATGAGTTTTTTGCATTTTATCTTAGGCTGATAAATAATTATTTACACCGAATGCAACTAATGTCAAAATGAAGGAAAAAAAAAACAAAAATAACAAAAATGTGATTATTAAGTTAGATTATCAATTAATCCGATGTTAGTGATGCAAATGAAGTATTCATTTTACAGTATATTGTGAAATATTTGAAGTATTTATTTCACTGCTGCCGGCAAAAAAGTACCCATGAATATCAGATTATGGAATAGCATGGATGCTGGAAAAGTTAATTAAGTTCATTTCCCGTGCGTTTGAATGATTTAACCAATAGGAGATTTTTGGAGGAGGATGGAGTCGGCAGTCTAGCAGCAGACATATCAGAATGAAAGTGAGTTTGCTGTAAGGTGCCAGCTCATTCCAAAACCATAACCAGTAACGCTTGCTTTGCTTTTGTTTAGCTCTCTCAAGATCTGACTCGCTTGAAAGAACACTATGAGAAAAAGATGAAAGATCTAATGGCAAATACAGTGGGAACGGTAGAGCTGCAGCAGCTAAAACAGAAACACGAGCAGAAGGTAAACTACCTGAGGCTCACCTCACCTGCCTGTGCTAGGCAATGTAGTCCCAACCTTTTCATCTCAGTCTAGCTAACCACTCTGGGTATCTGACACTTAACTCAGTACCTTTATACTGCTCTGATGTGAATGACTTGTGGTGTTGGTGGTTGTACTGGTGATGGGTTTGCATACGATTCATTTGCCTCCTGTCTGCTGCATTTATCCTTCTCATTATATGTTTACGCTCTGGAGGTTGAATGAGGATCTGTTTTTCAGTAACTGTTGTTAAATTTTGCAGTAACCTGAGACACCAGCGATTGAGTTTTATTTTTGAGACATTGATTTTAGATGTTATCAAAAAAAAAATAACACAATGACACATCTGAAACATTTATCTAAAAATCTGTAACATATTTTAACAGAGAATATTAGTGGCATCCACATTATCTCCCAAAAAAATACAGCAGTCTCTATATATGAAGCACAAAGTTTCTTTTAGCTGTTGTCCCAGTCACTGTCATTTTCTATTCTGGTGTATTAATCGATCTGCCGTTTACCTGCTCTAACACCGCTTCTGTCCTGCTTAGCTCAGTTCAGTAGCTTTCATTCTGTGTCTAGATGAAACTAAAATTCACTTTGGACTGAAACTCTTTAACTTTCACTACTTTCGAAATAAAGAGAATAATGTACTTTTCTCTCATCTCATCTCATCAAGATGCAAAAGCTGGTGAAGGCAGCAAAGGAAGGAACCAAAGATGGACTCGAGAAAACAAAAGCTGCAGTGAAAAAGGGACGTTCCTTCATCAAGACAAAGTCGTTCTGTCATGGTATGTAATCCTTAAATGACTTTCAGCTCTTCTAATTGGGTTAAATTAATGTCAGTGATGATGTAAATGTTTCAGTATGTCTCAGTAGATATGCCATGTTTTACACCTTACTTTGCTTTCTCTTCTGACTCTTTTAGAGAGAAAGTCAGCCTGTTTTGAGGATGAGGAGTCTGAACTCTTCATTGAGGTGGATTGTTTCAATGTTGAGCCAGTGCTGTGTCCAGCACCGGACGGTCTTTCACAGCAACAGGTAATTAGCAAGTTATTTCAGCTTTTATGCCAGTTTATATAACACTTAAAGAATTGTCTTAAGAAAACTACAACAAATGGTTTTGTATTTTTCCCCTGCAGCTTGTGAGAAGATGTATATTAGGATCTATACTGGAGAGTGAGAAGAACTATCTTGATGCACTGAAGAGGATACTAGAAGTATGGATGTGCGCCTGCAGCAAATGCCAAATACACTTTTAAATGTTTGTTGTAACAGTTCACATTATCTGCCCTTTCAGCAATATGAGAAGCCCCTGTCCCAGATTGAGCCGAGGCTGCTGAGCGACAGGAAACTGAAGATGACTTTCTATCGTGTGCGTGAGATCCTGCAGTGCCACTTCCTGTTCCAGATCGCCCTGGCAAGCCGCGTGGCTGAGTGGGACAGCCTGGAGATGATTGGGGATGTCTTTGTGGCATCGGTAAGATGGGGCTGTGATATAAAAGCTTATTTTACAGGAACTGCACCAATACATTAAAACTAAACAGTCTGGTCCAGCTGTTATTGCTGTTGTGACTCTGCCATCTTACTTCATGTCTCATATGCAGATACACAAATGCATTCTTTGTTTTATGTTGTGTACTACACCCTCCTCTTGTTTTTTGGCTTCTTGGCAACTCATTGCGAAGGATTTTCAAAACAAAAGAATACTTCGTTTCCTTGTTTTTGTATAAAAATCAGTTCCTGGCATGACAACAGAGGAGCAGTGCGACCCATGTGAGACGTGTCTGACGTCTGTTCACTGCCCTCTGTCACCTCATCATAAAACAATTGGTTTCAGACACGAAGAACTGGTTTTAACAACAATTTGGTTTATATATACAATATATATCTAACCATAAACAGAGTGATATCTGTCTGTCTGTCCACCATCCACCTGTCAAATTTGAAGTCAATCAGATGAGTAGTTGACGTGAAATTGAAAGAAGAGTCTAAGATTGTCAAAAATTCCTACATAAAGCAGTAAAACAAAAAGAAGATAAAAACAGCAAATAAAATGACTGTGAAAATTCTAAGAAGAATAACCAACATTAGTGATAGTTATAGTAAATAATGAAATTGAAATCTTTTTTTGTGTAAAGAAATGTAAACATAAAGATACAAAAACATCCTAAATAAAATGTCAGGCTACTTTGCTCGTTTCTGCTCTGCAGGGGAAAATCTGTCTACCGGATGATATCACTTTCCAAAACTGCTGGAAATAATATGATGCAATACGTTCCTGCAAGTGGTTAGTGTATTATAATGTCTGCATGTCTCAACAGTTTTCAAAGTCTATGGTGCTGGACGCCTACAGTGAGTATGTGAACAACTTCAGCAATGCAATGGCCGTGGTGAGGAAGACGTGTGCGTCCAAACCTGGCTTCCTGGAATTCCTCAAGGTTTGACGGAAACACACAAATGCAACCAGTAAAACTCAGTCACATATTTTTTATATATATATATATATATATATATATATATATATATATATATATATATATATATATATATATATATATATATAAAACAAAAACACAGAATAAAGATGCTCACAAGTTGATACGTTTACATATTGAGGTCAACCATGTACACAGCTAGTTTACTTTCCTTTTCTAATCTTTAGCAATAACCTGTGTTCTCATCTGCAGCATTGTCAGGAGACCAGCAGTGACAGAATGACCTTGTATGGCCTGATGATGAAACCCATCCAGAGGTTTCCACAGTTCATTCTGCTCCTACAGGTAGAGTAGATGCATCGTACAGAAGGCCATGTGGTACACACTTTCACCAGCAGAGGGAGACCTGTGCACATAAGTCAAGGCACTTTGTTTTTTCCAAAGAGCTTACCTCAAGGGTAGGCGAGAGGAATGCTCTGGGGGGGAAATGGTTCTCTTCGATCTCTTTTAATCCTGCTTTCATTTGCCTCAGCATGTTTACGCTGCTTGAGTCTTATACAGAAAACCTCACTCTAAATTTGAGACACTGCGGTTTTCTGTTTTTAAGTATAAAACTGAACAACAGCAGCATAATAGCTACAAATACCTTGGCAGTTTAGGTGTCCATGATACCATCTCATTCTGTTATTAAAGCTTCATTTGTTATGAGGATGTTTGACATATTAATACAGAGAAATAGATGGTCCATTACATTCTATTAGATGCAGTCATGTAGAGTAATAGATAGTTGTCTTCATTTTTTATTTGATTAATGAATTCAAAAGCACTGGTGCTCTGTGCGGATGACAGAAGAATGACTGCCCAATGTGTGATCTGTGTATTTCTATCAGGACATGCTGAAGAACACACCAGTCGGTCACGCCGACCGTCTGCCCCTTCAGATGGCTCTAACCGAACTGGAGACCCTGGCAGAGAAGCTCAATGAGAAGAAGAGGGAAGCTGACCAGCGATGTGAGATCCGTCACATTGCAAAGGCCATGAACGAACGCTACCTCAACAAGGTCTGTCCCCATTTCTCTCTTGTGCCTTTCTTGGCGTACATGTTTATAGCTTGAAAGATGTACTCAGTGTAAAAATGATCTGGTTCACATAAGATTCTTTTAACATACAGTGTGGCATTTTCCTCTGTCCCAGTGTGGGCGGCCAACACACACTTGAGCTTTACAGTTCCCTACCAGCTCCTCTCCCAAGTGAATAACATATTCTTAGTTCAACATGTGCGCATAACACCAGCTTTCCCCAAGGTGTAATTATTTGTCTATCTGCAGCCACCCACTCTGTGGCATCTCTGTGGAAACATGTGTTTACAGGATGCCCCACATGGGGAGAGGAGTTTTGTTCTTCATAGCCTTTAATCGTTCAGAGTCACTGCTGATAACCATGTATTATATACTGATGTCTGAAATAAATGCTTTCACTTTAGAAAGTGTCAGGAAACAAAGGAGGCAGAAGAGTAGAACAAAGATTCCCAACCAGACTCATTTTTATCAGTTAGTTTGTATTCCACAGTAAGCTTATAAAACTTGTGAAACGTGAGCACTGTTTGGTCTCTGAAGGATTTACCATCCTGCTCCGATACTGTTATAATAAATGTTATCGTTAAATCAGACAGCCTAACGCCTATTATATGTTGATATAGTATCACTCTGTAATGTTAACTTTATCCTGTAGCTTCTGAGCAACGGCAGCCGCTACCTGATCCGCTCGGACGACATGGTAGAGACGGTCTACAATGAACGTGGTGAAATTATCAAAACCAAGGAGCGGCGTCTCTTCCTGCTCAATGATGTGCTGATGTGTGCCACGCCCAATATCCGGTAAGACAGAGACCACAAACCAGACCTGTTCTTAATCTCTCCTTTAAATTGCACCTTTTCCTGTCTTTGGGTGCAACATCCTGTAATCTGTTGAACCATTTTACCGTTTTAGAAACTAATTGCTCCCGTGTTTATTTTTCTTGTGGTGTTGATGTCATAGTTCACTTTGCCTACCGTAAGTGATGATTTAATGCAGCTAGGATTAAAGTCAAAAAACAAACTCAAACTGGAATACAAAAAAATTAAATTCTCAAGTCAAGAGGGAGATGTTGAGAAATATATGTGACTGGTGTCCTTTGGGTGACCTTTGACCACACTGATTATCAGGATTTGGACTGTGGTTTTCTATTTGACAAAGAGTGATGGAGATTTCTGTTCCTGGGAATTTCAGCTTCTAATTGTAACATTCTGGTCACCACATACTACATGAGGGAAACGTGCATTTATGATGAGTGACATTTACCTCCTCATCTTTCTCATATGGCATCCATAGGCCTCCTCCACTCTCACTGATGATCATAACCTTCATCTCTTTTTTGCTCTGTCCAGATGTCAGGATGGCAGTGGGAGCGGCAGTGGAAATGCTCCGCTTGACCAGAAGTTCCTCCTGAAGTGGAGCGTGCCTCTGAGTTTTGTTGAGGTGCTAGAATTTGGATCCAGCGAGGACATGGCCAACAACAGCCGCTACCCAACACCGCATTCTGGGGAGAAGGTCATCATCAATGCGAAACCAAGTATGAAACACTGTGTCTCATTCTGTTGTTTTGAGTCAGCAGTCTGCCTATTTATCTGTTGGTGTCTCCGCTACATGTACCTCGAGGACAAGAAGTCTGGTGGGAAAGTTGAGTTCAGATAGCTGACCTGATGAAAATAAACTTTGCTGCATAGTAGTATGTAGAGCCATCTAATTGATAAAAAAAAATCATATATAGATTTCCACTATTTCACCAAACTAACACAACTTGTTTCTTTCAGAAATACATAGAATAAATGAAAGATTTGTTTATTGCTGAACTTTTACAGACATTTCTAAAATTGTGTCAGTCCTACAGAGACCGTCCAGCCACAGAATGTGTATTTTTTCCCTCTGCAGTCCTCTGGTCTGCTGGCTGCCGAGTCCAATGATTTCAGTCTTTCCACTGGGCTCTCCCCCTGTCACCGACAGCTGCACAGCCACTTTAAAAGGCCCAGATCAGACAAACAAGAGGCATAACGAGAGTGTATGATTTTGTGGCCACAGCACTGCAGTTTTTATTCTCGGATCTTTTTGTGTGAGTGCGTGCATGTGTGTGTGTGTGTGTGTGTGTGTGTGTGTGTGTGTAGGCTGCTGGGCTGCTGAGTGCCATGATATTGTATTATCCCTGGTATGTCAAAGGTTATATGTATTCAAGCGGGGGTCAAAGACCTGCTCTTTCAGTTGCTAGTGGTAATGGGCTGGAATTACTATCACAAGCTCATCCACTCCTTCATGCTCTCTCTCTGTCTTATTCTCATTTTCCATCTCCCTCTAATCTATCATCTGTTATTCAGTTACATAAGACTCAGTCTTTTGCTGCTGTGTCACAGTGTCCCATTTCTTTCATAATAAGCGCTGTAATGTTTTATGTGTCAGAACATATCTGATTACTAAGAGATAATTACTCAGTAAAAGCCAGGATAAAGTGCACAGGATATAACAGTAGCAATTGTAAATGCCATAATGCGGGATAATGCCCATGTCTACTCTCTTGGTGAAATCCTGAAAATACCACATATATATGCTTCCTCCACTGCTTTAAAGTCCATTTACCTCCTCTCAAGCTGCTTTTAGTGCCTCTCTTTTGCACGAATCTCCTTCCACCTGTCCACCTCTGTTCCTCCACTGAGTTATATGACCAGTCCAGCCAAGGCATGAGCATATGTAATAGATGGCAGATACAGGCCTGTGTAGCATCTGGTGATGCTGTTTGAATTTCCTCAGGCTGCAACTGACAGGCAGGTTCACAGCTTGAGCTTAGAGCATGTGGTGTTAGAAGTGTTTATAACCATATGGGTCTCAGTGTTTATTATTGTTCCTTCAAATACTGCTTCATTGAGTTAGACATTATGGACCTTGGTTTTTAAGTTACATGAATCTACCACAGTGTTGAAGAGAGGACTGTTAATTATAAATTCCCTTGATGGAACTCAATTACTATATTAATCAAAAATAACACACTGCTCTTCACTCTGTTTCCTCACTCTGATTGAGTTATTTCCAAACTTCAAAGTGTATTTGTACGTGTGTTCATACAGTTGAGTGCATTTTCCAGGAATTTTTAATAAGCGTTTCTCAGTCCACTCTGTTCAGCCAAAAACAGCTCAGTGACCAACCTGCTGCAAGGGAATGAAAAGACTCTTCAACATATGATGTCACCGCTTTGCGTGTTTTTGTCGTTAGTTCATCTCTCCTCTACGCTGCATAACAGACCACCGAGCAGACTAGTCATTTTAAAGGTACATTTTCCTGCTGCTCTCACACCCAGTATGTAATTTGTAGATGTATTGTTTGTTTTCTGGGAGCTTTGTAATTTCTGGGAAGACGGGTCTGCTTCTGAAGATGCTCCTAAGCTTGTTTTGTTAGAAAACTCAACTGGCGTTTGGCACTCACACAAAGAGCCATTCAAGAAGTTGGATCCGACTTGAAATGGGTGACACAGTGCCAGTTTAGTTTATGGGAATGGTCAGTTCAGTGATAGCAAAGTCCAATGTTTCCTTGAGGCTATATTTAGATAATTAGCAGAATCTTCTATATGATACTTTCTTTTACTTAAAACCTCTAGACCATCTTCATACACAGACCACTGAGGCTGTTATTTACACATATTGTGATAAAAAATTAATATTCAAACCAAACACCCATTCGATTTAAAAATACAAATCATGCACAGAGGAATTGCAAAATATATAGTTTAATTAATCTGCAATATTTTAACAATTTTGTTATTAAGTAATATTAAATAGAGTCAGATACTGGCTGTTACTGAACTGTTGTAGCTGCATTCTCATAATATGACACATCAAGCGTGGCAGGTTTATTCAGCAATTCTCTTCCCTGACCTGAATTCAACCCCATGTGTCTCTGCCTTTATTAAGACCAATGAGCCATGAAAATGTTAGTCTTTCTGACAAGGGAATTTGTCGAAATCAACAGAGTCATGGTATTGAAAGCGTATGACAGTTTTAACAGTTAATTATTATTAATTGTTATTAAGGCTTTAAGTAAATAAACATAACCCACAGATGTATGGTAGGGTGGTCACGGTTTGAGCTACTGACATGAATGAAATGAAATGAAGTATGAGGTCACTGACCATGAAAACATCAGTGAAATCCAGATCCACGCACTCTACAGTAGACCTGCTGTGCAGTGCACGTGTTTTCGATGTGCGGGGGCTCTCACACGTGCAAGGCAAACAAAGAATATCTCAGTCTGCGAGCTGCCACTTGTGTACAAACTCACAGGGAGACATTTTAGAGTCATTCTCTTGGAGACCACCTACAACTGCGTTACTGGGGTGAAGTTTCCCATGAATGCTCAGTGAATGCTCAGTCAGCGAGGCCTTCAAGAGAGGACTGGACTGGGTTGCCATGGAGTTGGAGCACCAGACAGACATAGTGACTATTGTAGAAGAAGAAGACTAGGAGGAGGAGGAGGAGAAGGAAGGAAAGGCAAAGGAGAAAATAGAAGGGCAGAAGTAAACAGAGCTGAACGTGCAAAAGAAACTAATTCTCTCCTGATGGTTCCTGATGGTTAATATAGAAAAGAGGATATGCATTCTCAAATCTTTGATGTTACGTTTTAATTTGAAAGAGCATTGTACTTGTTAATTGAATCTTTTAATCAAGTGACCTCAAATTTGTCAGTTGGCAATTTTGGCCAGCTGACAGGCGCCCCCCTCATGTTCCCTGTATGCTCTTCTTGTGATTATCTGCATGATTTTGTATGCGTGTGTGTTTGTGTGAGAGAGAGGGAGAGCAAGAGACAAAACTGTTGGCCTGTTACACCTTTGATGAGCTTGGCTTTGTGTTTTATCCACCAGCGCTTTGTAAAGACACAAAGCAAGCTGTTGTTTCTTTTTGATACAGAAAAACACAGTAACCACTCGAAATCACTGAACAACTGTTCACAGCCCAGTGACCGTTGGGTTCAACATGCAAAGATAATGAGAGAGAAACACCCACCAGCATGCTTATTGTAGCATCCATAACTGTAGATGAACAAGTTGAGAACAGAAAAGTAAATGAACATCCGAAAGCAAACACAATATTTGGTGCATTGGATAATAGTGTTCATGTGAACAAGCCACCACACTGGTGAGCATCACTGCCAAGTTTACAAAGCTTGTCACGGTTCCTGTGGGAAAATGACTAATTGCCCCTTATTGATCTCTGTCTTTGTTGGTACAATTTTAACTGCTTTTCTCATCAGACTGGCCTCAATCGTTACTGTGTGTTTCCCACTTTTTAGAAGAGGACCGTTGAAGGCGTCAGCTTTTTAGGTCGCGCCTCAATTCCCATGATCAGCTTTGTGCACTTTTATTCTTTCCTGCTCAAACATAGACACAGGGGTTTTTTATTGGCTTGTTATAACAGATAAATACAACTCCCTTAAATTTGAATGATTAACACTTTGTAACATGAAATCTAAACTTTATAGCAGCCAGCATAGCTTCACATTCATTATAATCTATTTACAGTTATTATGAAAACGGTTTCATTGTAAATATTTTTCCTTCTGTGTTTTTCTGTGTAGACAAGTTGTACATGGGCCCAGGTCAGTTGTACCAAGATCTACAAAACTTAATCCATGACCTCAGCCTGGTCAACCAGATCTCCAGCATGATCTCAAGCCTCAAAGGAAACTACCAGGTATGTTACGACTGCACTAAACCTAAGCACTGATTTATAGTAACATCATTTGAACCCAATATATTTCTAGTGTTTATTTTCCTCAGGGGAAATTTGATTAAATACCCATGAATCAATACAAAAGCAACTGTTTAATATAATAAATGAGTCTAATTTGTCATGAATAATTGAATGCTTATCTTGGATGCTATGTTGATTAAATAGGATGTCTTTTGGAACCATTATAGTGTCTGCTACTGTTTTTGGAAGCGTGTCAAAAATGATCAGAGGCAAATGTTTCTCCAATATAACTCAAGGCTAAAATTCAGTGTGTTTTTCCCTCAAATGTAAAGTTTGAGCTGTTATGTAGGTATAAAATGTTTTAGCTGTGAAACGTTCAAGCATTGACAATTTGTCCTGGGGAGACTTAGAGTCTCTTAAGTCTTGATTTGCACTATTCAAGCCTGTCATTTTCTGTGGTCACACACACACACACACACACACACACACACACACGCCTGCCTGTGCTGCTGAGATGCAAGTTTTTTAGTTTGCAGAGCACAGCATGAGTGTGTGAAGCTGTGTTTGTGCTGTGCTAGTAGGTCTGTCAGGAGCAGAGTGGGAGGCAAAGTAACAGAGAAGCTCTTAGAGAGACATGTGTCCCAGGAATGAAGGCAGGGAGCAATGGATTGAGAGAAGAAAAATCAGCACTGAGTTATTTTATGTCTTTATGTCTCAATGTAGCTGAGAGCAGATCAGCCTGGGGTGGTCGTGTTTTTATCCAACATTCTACTGCTACTTCTAAATAAAGATAGTTACGATTTATTAACAATGAAACACTCTCTTTCTCTGTTTTTTTTTATCCCTCAATATTTATGTAAACAGAATGTAAACCCCACAGTGGCTCAGGACTGGGTATCAGGTCTTCAGAGGCTGATTCTGAAGAAGGAGGAGGAGATCAGAGCAGCTGACCGATGTAGGATCCAACTCCAGCTGCCGGGCAAACAAGACAAGTCTGTGTTTTTTATTTTTTTATATATACATATAAACACACCTCTTTAGCTTTAATTGCTCTTTCGTACAAACACTACAACCACATACAACATTGTTACAGGCTCAGACGTTGGCCTCCAGCCGTGTGGTGTTTGTCTATAGCGATATATTTATAGCTGGAGGGGAAAGTGTTAGAGCACATTTGGATGAACAAGATTCTCCACCAGCTCTTATCTGATGAGTGAATATCATGGGGGAAAAAGTGCATCAGTGTCTGCGCAGTGCTGCAGCTGTTGCTGAACACACACACACTCATGTAACATATTTACACATGCTATTATAGACTGCACATGGTCTCCCCAAGGGTGAACCTTGTTTTGAGTTTGACACATTCTCTCTCTCTTTCACTTCTTCGCTCCATCTCTCGTCTCCGCTGCATTTAGCTGGTGAGATTATCCACGGGTATGTTTGGAAACACAGCTGTGTCTCTCTTATTCCTCCGCTGAGGCCTTGGTTGCAGGAAATGCAAAAACGTCTTACCATCACCAGGCAGTGACAGCACTGATGCATTTCAGACAGGACATCGCACAGATGTCTACATGGGCTGCTGATATAAGCAATAATTGATACCAACTGCTATCAATTTTCTGTCACAGTTTGTTTAGAAAGTCAGCATTGAATAGCCACACTCATTCACCCCTTTTGGCTTGAATTCAACTCAAAACAGTGCTGTTTTCATTTGATTATGTTCATTTGATTTTGATTCATTTGATTCATATTCATTTGATTTTGTCATCATTTGTGTTTTTGTTTTGTTTTGTTCTATTGGCAGGACAGGGGAAACCTACTTACTTCAGTGCAGTGTTCAATACTCTCAGCCCAGCCATCAAACAGTCATGGATCAGTAACTTACAGATGGCTAAGCTGGCTTTAGGTACGGTGCACTGATTGTACACTTGCACTGTCTCACAGACACAGTTGTTTTTCCATTTTGATTGTGTGTACAGTTATACTGTAGGTATGTCTCCACAGACAGTTGCCCATGACTTAACAAATACCTAGGATCATATATTATTTGCTAGTATCATGACACTGTAATAGTAAGTATTGATTAGTAAGTGAAAGTTTTGTAAGTTTTAGCTAATATATATTATGACTTCTGTCTTTTTTTTCTGAAAATTGATAACTTATAAAAACCAAATGTTTTACGTTTCTGAATCAATAAGGTGTGTGTGTGTGTGTGTTATCAGAGGAGGACAACTTGCAGGGATGGTTATTTGCAGAGGATGATGGGAATCAGATCAAAAAGCAGAAACACCCTCTCTTACTGCGACAAATGCCCGTGGTCATGTCAAAACTACAGGAGTTCAAGGTGAGACCTTTTAACGTTATCCTGGGTCAGATGTGTATTGATGTGTTTGAGTATATCACATGACGTCTTACATAGAATATTCATACAATGTAACACCTCAGGAAATGGTGGGTTCTGAAAGGTTCACTATGGCCGGTTAGCTCAGTTGGTTAGAGCGTGGTGCTAATAACGCCAAGGTCGCGGGTTCGATCCCCGTACGGGCCACAGAGTTTTAGTCATAGGTTCAGGAAGAAAACATGCTGTAAGTACTGTTAACTCTGGAAATCATTTGTATGTGTTGGCTACTTCAAGTTCACCCTTCATCCTTGTAACACTAGATAAGTTAATACTCTACCGTACTAATGCTCAAATCTCGTGAATTTTGTCTAATCTCCTCATCTATAAATACTGTGTAACCTTTTAATTTGTTTGTGTACAAGAATGTAATCAACTTTAAATTAACTGTCTTTTTGATCATATTTCACTGTGAATTATCAACTAGTTTCGCCATCACTGTCTGACCATGTCTGGTTCAAAATAGTTCTGGTTTTGGCAGAAGTGGCCGGTTAGCTCAGTTGGTTAGAGCGTGGTGCTAATAACGCCAAGGTCGCGGGTTCGATCCCCGTACGGGCCAGAGAGTTTTACTCTGAAGTTATGATACTTGCCCAGTTTAGCTAATCTCACTAAGTCACTAAGGCAGGATCACATATTAATCAGATCTTAAGTTTCTGAAGCCTGTCCGTTGCCCATTCTACTCAACATATAAAACATGACAACCAGAGACCGAACACTCAGATCTTATTGTTTAATTGCACAATGACTATAATTAAGAAGTGAAACATATTTTCCTCAATCAACTTTACTCTTGTAACAGACAGGTTACTGCTCTAGTTCTTGTTTGTTTTTTAGTTTTTTAGTTTTTAGTTTTTTTCATGTGTAAAACCAATTCAGTGTTAATACAGTGAGAGCAGAAAGTTGTGTAGTGAAAGTTTTGTTTAAATACATGATTATTTTTGTTGGGTATTAGGTAACTGTCCATCATACTGTGTGCATGTGTATGTACATGTCTTTCATGTCCTGGCTGTGTGAATGTGACCCTCCCAAATGTCATTCTCCCCCCGAATGTTACACATGTATAGTCTCACCAACACTGACTGACCATGTGTGGCAAAAATAGCCTGACAGGGCGGAACAGAGTTTGCCCTTGTGGCCGGTTAGCTCAGTTGGTTAGAGCGTGGTGCTAATAACGCCAAGGTCGCGGGTTCGATCCCCGTACGGGCCAGAGAGTTTTAGTCATAGTTTCAGGAATAAAATATGCTGTATGTACTGTTAACTCTGGAAATTGTTTGTATGTGTTGGCTCCTTCAGGTTCGCCCTTGTCACATTAGATAGGTTAGTACTCTACCATACTAATGCTCAAATCTTACAAACTCAGTCTAATCTCGTCGTCTATAAATACTGTGTAACCTTTTAGTTTGTTTGTGTACAAAAGTGTAATAAGCTTTAAATTAACTGTCTTTTTAATCATATTTTACTGTGAAATATTAACTTACTAGTTTCGCCATCACTGCCTGACCATGTGTGGTCGAAAATAGTGGTAGTTTTGCCAGATGTGGCCGGTTAGCTCAGTTGGTTAGAGCGTGGTGCTAATAACGCCAAGGTCGCGGGTTCGATCCCCGTACGGGCCAGTCAGTTTTTAAAAAAGAAAATATGTATATGAAAGGTTAAACTTCAGTCACTCTTGTATTTCACTGATAAATAAGACAAGTCATGAAATGATCGTGAATGATTTGCTACTGATCCAACATCTTCCACTTGTGTCTTATGAATCCTTTTTCTCTCACAGTTCACCAAAAGTATTTTATGATGTTTCCACATGTTTCATGTTTAGTTGTTTTGACGCTGGATGATTTACTTATTTGACTTTGATGTTTAATTATGTTTGGCAAATTTTGTCTATTGGCACTGATTTGTGCAACAGAGTCAGATTCATTCAGCAGTTCTTCTTCGCCGTTTGAACTGATAAAGCAGAAACATAACTGGTATCAAAAAGAGCAGGCTTGGTTCTGCTAAACCTTATGGAGATCTTGGTGGTAATATGATGGTTTTACCTTCATATTAATGAACTGGCATTGGAAGTGCCCAGTGCATGTTCATTAATATGAAGGTAAATGTTATAATATAAATGAAGTTACTAATATGAAGTTACATCTAATTAATTTTAGATTCCTATATGATGACTTGACTGTTCCTCTGTCTCATTCCTTCCTGATCTCCGCCAGGTGGAATGTGCTGTTCATAATCCAGAGCCCCATATCAACACAGAGAGCACGGCAGACACTCCTGTCGTGGGCCATGGATGTGTCTGGGTGAGACATTTTTTCCTTCATACTTTGGAAAAGAAACATTGTGTTACCTCATGTTAAAACAATTACAGAGATTCCATGAGTTATAGTGGCTTACTGATGTGATTCATTTCCATCCATAGTGAGAACCAAATTTGTATTTCTGTAGGAAAACATTAATGGGCCTCAACTTTAAGTCTTTCACATATTTGGACCTGAGTATTTTGTCAAGTGTGTTGAATGGAGTTGAGTTGTTGGCAAATGTTTTTGCACTGCGCTTATTTTCAGCAGCGAACACATTTTAAGCTTAAACACTTATGTCAGTTAGTTTGTACTTGTAGTTTTGGCACGGAGCTGTTTTTCTGTCGAAAATTAGAGCTGAGCAGATGGTGCGCTTTTATTGTTTGTTTATGAAACTCTAATGTCCCCTTGAGGAAGACAGCAAGGGTTTGAAAGTTAGTGCCACAATCCTCAAGTTTTTCTCAAAATAAATAATGACTGTCGTAACCATGGTAATCACTGCTGATGCAATGTTTTGTTCGGGGAAATCCTTGGATATAAACATCTCTTGTACTGGTTATTTTGATGGTGAGGTAATATAGACATATAAACTGTTGCTGAAAGACGTTAAACTGAAAGAGGAGATTAAGTTGTTAAGATTTTAGTTGTGTTTAACATAATTCAATAAAGCAAAATTATTTTCCTTTTAAATTGACCCAATGACGTTTTTTGATGTGCACTCACTAATGTAATTAAACACCCCTCTGTGGAGGGACCTGTGTGGTTTCTTATGCATTATATTGGGAGTGCTCGAGATGTGTTTGCTTTCTTTTCATGTTTTTTTGTGGCTGGTCATCTCTTGGATAGATGTTCAGTCCTTCTTAAAACAGTTTGGTTTTCTTTCTTTTTTTTTTTTCTTTTATCCAGGTTGCAAGTTGCACTAACCAGATGGGACAGATAGCCATTGTGGCCATGCAGAACTCCAGCCCTAAAGTGACTGAGTGTTTCAACGTGGAGTCCCGTATCCTCTGCATGACGTACGTCCCAGCTGAACAACCCCGAGAAAACGGTGAAAAGGTTTCTGAAAACAACCACGTTTCCCCGGCCAGCGATAATCCCAGTGTCTGTCTGGGCATGGAGGAGGGCAGGTACAGTGATTATACACAACACATTCGCAAAAGTGGGTCTGCAGTAATTATAAACCCTTTTTTCTGAATCACATTGTGCTGTAGATTTTTGTCAGTGTGTCAGCATCAAAGTACAAGTATGTTTTTTCGAGACTTCACATTTGGAACCAGAGTTTATCAGTAGGTCAGAGTGAAGAGAACACAGTGGCTTGCTGTACCAACGTTAATGGAACATAATGTAATGCAGCATTTGATAGCATCATTACTGTGTCCCACCTGAAAGTTCAACAAGCACAAAGTCAAGATATTCTGTTACCAATAAATGCTTTTCTGTAATTGTAGGAAGTCTTTGAATTCTACCCAGAGTAGCTTTAGGGAAAGTGAGGACACGGAAAATGTCACTTGTTTCTGCAACACAGCAGACTTAATTCAGGAAGTTGTTATAGACCTAAACTTTAAAATTTGATACATACACTCATTACTATGACGTAACTGTAAAATGTCTCACACACAACAGCATATTAACTTAAGTCCATATATTTTTTTTTTTTACCACAGCCAATATGTTATTGACAATATGCATTCAGGAGTGTAAATTAAAGTAGGGTCCTGTTTGAGGTTTTGTACTAATTTTATTTTAATTCTTTCTATCTCTCTGTCTTTTACAGCATCATTGTATATAAGAGCAGCCAGCGCTCCAAGAAAGTGCGTCTGCAGCATTTCTTCACACCAGACAAGTCCACCGTCACCAGTCTGGTGTATAAGAAACACTGTCTGTACGCTGGCCTGGTCAGCGGCTCAGTGGCGATCTACTCCAGATCTGAAGGTTTGTGAGTGTCTGTGTGAGGAGGGTGTGGACTTGTCAATTTGTGTTTATCTTATGTTATATTCTCCTGAAATCAGCCTTTGTAACATTTGTTGATACTCTTAAATAGCTATAATTAGGGCAATTGCAAGGTTAAATCACTGTTATTGTGTAAAACAGAAATGCATTCACTGAGTTAATTAGATTTGTTATAAGTTTGTAGGCCGACACTGTTTACTCAGATATTTAGTCTGGACAAATCCTGAACTTCTTAACTGAAACCACAGTTGGCCACATATATGAATGGGAGCACTGCTGCTAACTTTACCCGGTGAATTTAATGTCTTAAAATGCTGAAGAGATTGATAGTAAACATATGGCCACACTGAATGAAAAGTTTTACTCTTGGTAGAGCAGACAGAGATGATGTTGTTTTTTTCTGTCCATTGCTCCAACTGCTATTTTTTTTTTTTTAAATCTGCGCGTCACCGGGTTACCGTTGATGTGTAAGTCAGAGGTTCATTGTGAAACTCGAGGTCGGGGGTCTCCTCTGCTGTATGCTGAAGTTGTGTTTCCGTTTGTTGCCGTTGTCTGGGAGAAACCAATCTGTTAGCAGTGACCTATTTAATGTCTTCCCTCGCAGACGAGCACAGACACAGCAGAGGAAAGGATCTGGGCAGCTCTCTTCCCACAGTCTTTCACAGTCTCAGTTTCGCTCTGTCTCTTTCATAGTGGTGCTAACAGAAGGTCTTGGAGCCTATTCCTCATTCTGTCTCTGTTGTTTTTCTCTGTCTTTGATTTTTTTTTCCTGTGTGACATAGTATGGGTAAAGATAAGTTCATATACTGGAACACGAGGGAACAGAATCCTTGTAATTACTGGCTGTCAAACATAAGTATGGGTGTTACTGTCTTGTGATGCCACCATTACTAGAGGCATGTTTTATTAACCCTAGTCACATGTATTCATTCCTCTCCAAGTGTTCATATGACTCAAATTAGATCCACAACCTCTGGGAAAGATCTTTTGAGTTTCCTTGATCAATTTCTTGTGTGGATAAGAGGGAGAGACCGACCAAAAGACAGGGATAATATGGATGATGGCCTGAAGACAAGGACAAGGAAAACTATTCTTGCTCCTCCCAGAGTCAAGCCACCTTCGCCTGAAAGAAACATGCTGCATGTATGCAACCGTTCAGGAATGTTCTCCAGGCCACTCATTACACCTTGTTTTGATGCACGTCTGCTTCCTCCACACACTAGTAATTAGACAGTAGCACGGTTGAATTGGTCTTTTAGCAGTAGCTGCTTTTTTGCCCTTCTTTTTCGCTAGCGTATCAGATCAATTCCCAAATTCCCACAAGGAAATCCTGACCCTGATATCGGATTTTGTGTGATTTCCACACTTCAGCAGCTCTGTCACTGGGACATGGTGCATGATACTGAAGTGATGATTCATCCTGCATAGTTTAGTGGGAAACTGTACCCTGCTTGCCCGTTGTAATGCTGCTCAAGTACTTTGTCACAGTGACTGACTCTGTCTGTACTCCACTAGCATTTAAAGTGGACCCACAGCTTAACATTGTGGAGGACAAATGCTGCAGAACCAGGAGGAAAGATCAGTTTATCCTTTGATGTTACACTGTCAGCCGATCAAAGGGTTGAGACATCAGAAACATGCGGGACATAGCGATAATGTAGCTCCGGTGCTGAATTATCCTGCATAGAAATGTTATTCTGTTATTGATGCAGTGTGTCTGAAGCTGACCAGTCAGATTCACTCTGCCACGCTCGCTATTTCCTCTGTGACTGACTGTATGAGAGATGAAGAACGAAGGAGGCAATGATTCGTCAAAGGTCAGACGACTAAGACAGACAGTCAGAACATAAACTTGATTCTATTGTTCTGTACCACGCCTCTACGTTTTACTGGTGAGGACACTGCACATCATTTGTTGTTTTGTTACAGACTTGTCAAGAAGACGAGCCTTTTAAATCAGATTTTACTGTTTGGTTTATTTGTTATTGTGCTGATGCATATACACTGAGATGAGAAGTTTGTTGCAGTTGACAGTGACATGAAGGAATGTTACAGTTTAACAAGTGAGAATGTGGGCAGACTAGCTTAAGTACAGCGGACTTACATAAGCATCCACGTTGTTGTTTTTTTTTTCTTTTCTTTTCCTCTACTGCTTTTTTCCCTTTTTTCTGATTTGTCTTTTCTCACATGCATTCACCTGCCCAGTATGATTACTACAATAATATACACAGCGTATTGCTGGAATTCTAATCCCACCTAGTTTCTTTATTGGGTGATTACCCTGACTTCCCCAGTCATTACTGTACCTCTGAAAGAACATCTCTCTCTGCGTGGCACCTCTCCCTTCAATAGCTGCCTTTGTGCCGTCTCTTAAACAAACAGTATTGGTGAGGCCTCATTCACTTCCTGGCCTAGATTAGCTAAGGGAATGTGGTATCAGGAGGAAATGAACTTCATATTCAACACAGGCTCTTTTCTAGCTAAAAGTGTGTAACAGTTTAAAAAAAAAAAGTTTTTTATTAAAGCATCTTCCCATTTCTCAAATACAGAGAAATATTTTTTCTTCCCGAGCCTATATTTCATCAAATTTTTACGTCAACATCGATTAAAATCTAAACAAGTGAACGTTTTCATAAATGTAATGTGTGGATATTTATAAAGACGCTGCATGTGGTGTTTCATCGCAGCACTGACGGTGCCCAGGCACATGTAGAACAGAATGTGTAGGAGGTGAGTGTGGGATTGAGCTCAGCTCTGACTAAAGCCTGCAGCCCATCTATATTCATAGTAAAGACTGTGAAACCCATCAATGGCCACTCTACCAGCATTAGCAGCTTTATAAATGCAAATGGCATTTACAGATGACATTTATAAAGACAGGGCGACTGTTACCGAGTCCTAAATGAACCATTCCTCTTCAACTATTTCATGTAACATTACTGGCTTATGATCCAAAAGAGAACACAGTAATATTACTAGATATACAGTACTATACCATATAGTTGGTAATGGCTTATATTTCATCACTGATTCTAGACTTTAGATCATTAGAGAACTTATAGCTCATCTTTGGATATAACCTACATTTTTTTCACAGGTTATTTTGTGAAATGTGTTTTATTTCAGTACTGAGCTGCCAATATTGTGTTTATTCTCACAGGTGGTTTGTGGAACACTGACAAGCCCAAGGTGCTGAAGCTGGGAGTCCTCCCAGTCAAGGCCATGCTGGCTGTGGAGGATCACATCTGGGCTTCATCAGGTGGCCAGGTCTTCATCATCAGCACCCAAACACACTCTGTAGAGGTATAGAAACCAATCTCTGTTACTGTTATAACATACCATCTCTGCATCATAAAGAGAGCAGTGTGGCACAGCGTTGAGTGTTTGCGTGTGCTGTAAATAACCCAATCTTATCTGTGTGTCTGTCTCAGTCTGCTTGTGTAAATCATGGAGGAAACGAGCTCTAGCGAAAAAAGATGATTGCTTTGTTAATCATCTTCTCCTCTCGTTTGTCAAGTCTGTGGGAAAATCTGTGTCTCTTTGGCAGAGAATATTTTAGCAACTACATCCACTTTATATAGGATTCAATAAAGAGATGAGATAGAGAGATGTGATTTACATTTTAGAAAGATGCCTAAAGAAGGGAGTGAAACATGACAGTGATATGCATGGATATATGTATCATTGTTTATTTTAATATTTCTCTAGAAGTTGTAATTTGTTAAAGGCGGCCACTAAATGTATAAAAGACAATTAGTAGTTCCAGTTTTCCTTTTCCCATATCCTGGAATTTGTTATTCCGAGTGTGTGTGTGTGTGTGTGTGTGTGTTGTGGCCTGGTTTAGGGAATGAAAGCACCTGCTATTGGTCTAGGAATAGTAACGCTCCTCTGACATGCACTCACTCATAATCTGTTTAGCCTTGTTAAGCTCATTACGTTGGACCACCTGCCTGTCTTGCTCTCTTTTCTCTCACTGATGACTAACAGTCAGTTCTCTCAGTGGTGATTGAGAGTCAGACAGAAGAAACAGTCGAAACAGAGGACAGTATGGTCTCTGGAGATGGACACAAAGAATATTGGATATTTCAATAAGTTCTTATTATTTTTAATTTTAACGGTGAAGCAAACATACATTAGAATAGTTACACATATTAAAACAAAAAAATGCAGGATATTACGTTCATGTCTCTTGCTCTCTCGTTGCTGTAGTTTTATCAGAAAACTGCACTGACACACTTGTGAATGGACTCTCCTTAGCCAAATATAACTCCACCTACACATAAAGCAGTGTGTGGTGAGATTATGTAACTTGTGGTGATGGAAAAAAGCCTAGTTTGTTGGTTTCCTTGCACAGGATGACAAGATTGCAGGAGTAAAATTCAACACATATTTCTTTCTATCGATTCTAATTTAATCTAATGAAAAATGGAAAACCCCAGAGTTTATATAGTTGATTTATTTTGACATTTTTCAAAAAACAAATCTTAACAACGCTGTCTACCTTGATTGTGCTTCCTGTTTTGAATTCACCTGACAGTCTCATTGTCCTCACAAATATTGACATCAACCCTGAATAAACATCTTTTGTGCATTTGGTCAGTAAAACCGCTGCATCATTCTCTGCTGTCTATTGTGGAAATGTGATTCTTCATTTCGATGCTAAAGCGTAATCACAACGTCCCAGACATAACAACTGCCAACAATGCATGGGCTGCTGCAGTCTAAACAGACCGAGACAGACTCTCTGTGGGTTGATTGGTGTCTTATGCTTTTCTCTACTTTACATCACACACGGAGTCAGCATGGGGCAACCGCAAATTCACCCTTTAGCCTCTAGAGTATGTAGCCTGTGTTCGAATGTGTTGTACTTCCTTGCAGATTGTCATTTCCTATTTGTCAGTGGTCAGATTTTACACATATTGCATTCAATCTAACTAAAAACGTCTGACTGAAAAGTATTTAGATGTTAAATTTTACTGAATGTATTGTGAGTCCTGTCATTCTGCTTGTTTGTTCCTTTATCCAGAGGCAGCTGGAGGCTCACCAGGAGGAGGGCATGGTGGTGTCTCACATGGTGGTGGCCGGGGTCGGGATCTGGATCGCCTGCAGTTCTGGTTCCACGCTTCGCCTTTTCCACACAGAGACTCTGGAGCACTTGCAGGACATTAACATTGCCACACCTGTCCACAATGTGTTACCTGGTAAGACATTGTTTATTTTCCTTTTGAGATGGACAAAATATCAGTCTGGTTTAATATTTCATGTTATTCATCACAGAAAATCATCTGGCCATGGTTTGTCAGTTTGCCACTAAACACTTAGACTAGTAAAGTTTAGTAACACCCAGTTTTAAATATCCAGCCTCTAGTCCACAGCCCACATTACTTTAGTGTCTGTGATTGTTCTTTTGTGGCTTCTTCATCCAATTCCCACTAGTTTGTTTTCCCCATTTTAAACAAATAAAATCTGGTTTTGATCGCCACAGAGTAACCATGAGGATTGTCCTGAATCTTTAAAATGTTGAATGAAAAAATAAAAGTCCACACACAGCATCAGCACCCATGGCATGACACCCATTGCCTGCAGGTGGCGCTAATGTGAAAACCCCAATAGCCGTTGCTTTCTTGCTCACAGGAGGTAAAATGTGCACGCCAACCTCTGCCTGTTTTAACTGCTGATACTATGGCTTTTCCTTCATGCTGCACTGTATTGTTAAGAGACTTTTCTCACCTTGACGTCCTTGTGGTTTAATGTGCAGTCTCAGACAGAGTGATTTTGTAATCTAACTACCTTCACCCGCCGCCACCAGTCTCAGATCTCTCTGTCTTCCCTCGAGTGTCACTCAGTAATGTGATCTGTCGGCCTTTCTGAGACTGAAACCTTTTAGTGGGTGTCAAACTGTCTGACAAAGAACAGCAAAGCATTGCTGTTCTGTCTTTTGACACCTGATCTTTGTGGTCATCATCGTCAGCCGTTGCTTATTCACACGTCCCCGCATCAGTGGCTGGCGTTGCATGTCCCGTGACGTGGAGTTTTCAAAGCGCCGTCTTCCTCGGTGCCTGTCAGGAATTGGCTGACATCAGTGTAGGTGCTCATCCACGCAGCTTGTGTTATGGCAGGTCTGTCACACTCCTGTCCTCTTTTAAACACTTGATCTGAAGCCTCTCATTATCTCTCTATTCATAGTGTTGAATATAAAAACTTTGACTCTGAGCTTTGGAAGAATCTGTCTAAGAGCGAAAATGTCCCGAATTTGCATACAAACAAATAACAGGCCATTCAACAGACCATTCCAAACATCACATTGACATTTAGTGTTATTAATTTACAGGTGAGCTACTAGTGGAGTTCAACATAAAACAACATTCCTCATCTACATCAGCACCAACAATCAAAAGCTTAATCTGAGACTCACTATTATGCAAGAAGAATTAGATATTTCAAAGGTATTTAAGGTAATTAAGAGCTTAAGCTAATAAAATGGAGTCTGCAAATAAAGCCAATGCTGTCTGCATTTCCACATACCAGTACTTAACATGTTTAATGTAATCTAATTTAACTGAACATTAATTGTGCCATACTAAACAGATTTAACATAAACCCTAAAGCTTAAGTAGTAAGTGCAGTAAACCCGATGAGAACAGAGGTTTTACTTTACCTTTGAAAAGCAACCTACTTGCATCATTTCCACCAAAGTGGCTCACCCCTTAATCTTTGATTGTGTAAGGCTCCTGCATATGTGAACTTGTCATCAACAGGTTGTAACATCTGCTGTACAGTGTCAGAGGCGAGTCAAATGAGCCATAGTTCACACTCAATTTGAATCCAGATGAGTTGTTCTTTTGTGAAGAGCAAATATTTGTTTTAGTCACTCCTGAGGAGGAATTAACCCTCTAATGGACCCATAAGTCTCATGTGCATATCGCTTTCAATTCCTACATGTGTCCTTTTGCTTTGAGACTGTTTTTCTTACTGTTGCGACAGATCATTTTATATTTAGTGGGATGTGAAACAAGGTTAGTTTCCTTGCCTTGTGTGTTTAGGCCAAACATTGTTGCTAAGGATGTACAGATCAAATCAGACGATGGAGTGAGTGACAGTTGAGCTGGGGTGAAGTCATCAGAGCAGCGTGTATCTGCCTGGATCCTGTAATCTGTTGTTACATCAGCTTGAGCCAGACTGGAAGGACAGCTGTATATTTTTGTTCTTAATGAGAAGAGATTGCTTCTCCTGGTAGGAACAGAGTCTTAGACGGCCTCTTTTTCTTCCATGTCGCCTTGAAGTAGTTTTATATAAATATTTTCAAACAATATCAACTCTGGCGTGCTCTTCAAACTGGATAATGCAGTGTTTGCAGTGTTTTGATACGCAGATGAGGTCTTGTATCATCTGGGATTTATTTTGTGTTGGCAGTTGTGGTTTATTCTGTGTATTTGTGTTTGTATTCAGTTACTGAACGGCCTGTAGCCGCTCTGAGTTATCTTATCTTCAGCGTTATTTGTAGCACCGTCATTAACCTAGCTTGACATTGAACGTGAGAACAATTAGTCTTCAGAGAGAGACGGCCATTATCACCATAAGGTAGTAATAACATTTGGAAAGGCATCCAAACTATTCTTAGCTACAATGTACCAAAGGGGAATGTGTGGAAGTTGTATAGAAATCTGCTAATGCTGTGTAGTTTTCAGTTAGTTAGTATCAAGCAACATTCATTTATCAGCACAGTATCGGATCTTATGTAATCGGGTTCTGGGAGATGGTTGTAAATGTCAGTAAGCTGTTGGTGCAACTATGAAAACAAACAGGAACAAAGAGCCATTTACCCACAGCTTTTTGTATCCATGGCTACAAGTTATTCACCGTGCCACAACGATTAAAAGCATTTCTGCTCTGTCACTCTCCTTACTGTAGAGAAAACAGATTTATGTACAGTACTGGCAGCTCTGAATCTGCAACCCAAGTTTTCTTTAAGGAAATTTCTAATTGCAAGGCAAAAATGTAAGCGATAACCAACTGGATTCTCTTGATATTGTGGGAGAGTTTCTCTCAGATGCCCAGTGTTTAGAGTTGAGGGGGAAGGCCTCTTTGTCAGACAGATGTAAATGATAAAAGCAGCCTGCCTTGGGACCTCACTGCCCATATTGACTAATAGGATCCATGCAACCGCAGAGGAAGCTGGTTGTGGGACGGACCACCACACATGAAAGCTTTCATCTTCTGGGCCTCGCCATTAAGAGCCCACTTCCTCCGATAACTACACCAGGTCTCTGGACTGTCAGTCAGAATCCAAATCAAATATTTTTTGAACCATCAACATGCTTTTGTGGTTATGATGTTGATATTTTAATGAAGGAGTTGTATTGAATCCACCTGTCTGCCATTGTACTTTGATGTATAGTTTTCCAGAGAGTTCCACAAACTGTAGATGGCTAATGGCCGCTGCTGTGGAATTGAACGAGACTGAAAATGTGCTGTTTCTGCACAAACTCTGATGTAATTGGAAGTGCCAGCCAAACTGTTTGGACAGGAGGGGACTGCCTGCTGCTGACGTGTTACAGGCAAAGAGTGATGAGTCCTTCATCTGCAACTCTTTGCTGCATTGATGCTTCTTCATAGAGATAAATATTAGAAATAACATCAACACATTTAGAAAATAACAATGAATTACATTACTCTGGTATTTGATTCTACAGGAAGTCGACTGTGGTATGGAGAAATATTACATTAAAGATCCTAATACAATTTTTGGCTCAAACACAGTCATGCTCAGGATTGATCCAGTGAACAATATCTCCACAAAAGAAAAGAACATGGGCGTTGTCTTCGGTGTGAATACCTCTAATGAATGGTGCAGTGTTTAACGCAGGAGGTGCTCTAGGTGGGGTTGTACTTCTCAGGTTCAAGCATGTTGGAGCAATTCTGCTAACTCCTTCTCAGGAGTCATGAATAGCTTATCCAAGAGCTAAACACAGCAGGTTAATGTGCTGTAATAGCCGTTATTATCACTGTAACTCATAGCTTGTGTTTATTAAAGAATCCTAAGAATCCGAATTTAGTGGTATCAGTAACTGATTGGATAATTCCTGCAGTTTAAACAGTCTAGATGACAATGACTAAATGAGCCTATAATAACAATTTTCTCTGTATTCTCAAATTTTCATCTGAACATCTTGTTCTGAGTAAAACATCTTAAGAAATAGAGATACAATCTGGATCATCTTATTTGACGATGGATTTATTTTACTGGGCCTCTGGGGGACAGGGGGAATCCCAATAAATCTCTTTTCCTGGACAAATAATCTACATCAGGACAAGAACAAAGGCTGTAAAACAGTCATTAGATACTCATATTAAAGTTATTAATAACCACTTAAAATGCCTCAGGCTTCCATTAAAGCAGATTGTCTGCGGTGATGTCTCAGCGGATGGTGGCTGTCGCTGGCTGCTGCACTTAGAGTCTAGTCTGCCTTTGTCTGCCGCTCTCTGACCTAAATAGGCAGTCGTGCGCACTCTGATGGGATACAAACATCAGAGGGGGGGTTAGTAAATAACACCATCAGCTTTTCTTTGTTTGTTTGCCACCGCTGTTGCACATTTACCAACAGGGAGAGCACACTTATTTATGATTGAACATCCCTCAGGGATCAAACATTGACTGGACTGGATAACATACTGCAGTGGCGCCGTGAACGAGCTCCAGTGAAAACTTATCTGAATCCACCATTTACTACCATTAGCTTGGAAAAGGCTAATGGTTTTTAGCATTTAACTTCAACAGCATATTTCTATGGACTTCAGGGTTGCTCGGCACACTTTGATCCTGACTGAAACTACAGGATTGATGACAGGTACCATAGTCACCAGAGCCTTGGCGATGGCCCAATGCCCCTATGAGGTTGCTGTTTTTGTTTTTAGTTATATTTTGACAACTGTTTGATGGATTCCCACGAACTCTGGTGCAGACACTATTTTTTCTTCCTAGAAACTTTTCCTAGAATTTATTTTTATCCATCTGACAATCTGAAAACCAACGATTGTTAACACACTAACGTGCCAAACAAAAATGGTGAACATCGCCACTGCTAAACAATAGTGAATGTTAGTTTTAGTATACACCCCAAACGACAAAAGTTTGGTTTTATTCTATCAATATGTGAAATAAATTTAAATAGTCACATGAAATGTAAAAGTAAAATTGGGACGTAGAATGTTCTTTTAACTTTACAATAGGATCAATATAGGAAAGAAAATAACATCCAGTCACAGAGTCTTATATTACGATAACTCACATTGCGCTGATCTGAGTTATTTCTAGTCTGATTGAATGGCTCATATGGTGTATTATTGTAATGTTTGGGATTTACTCCTCCCTCCTGCAGGTGGTTGTCAGGACTAAGTGCAGATCAAAGTGGAGCTCTGGAGCAGGATCAGGGCCAGAGTTGGGCCATGTTGATGCTCACTCTGGGTTTATTTTAGTTCACCCTCTGGGTGGGGAACTCCAAATATTATGAAAGGAGGAAGTTGAGCAAGGCCCCCAACCAGCGGTCTGTGTGTTTCTGCTAACTCTGGGCCCTCATTAGAAGCACATGTGGGCAAGACACAGACCCCCATCTCCCACTGTACCTACCTGCCTATCTGGCAAAATTCCTGGAAGTGTGGCAGTATGGCGTGTGTGTGCCCCATGCAAAGGGTCAGCTCTAGTGAGGGGGTCAGGCAGAGAGATTGGCAGTAATTTTTCCTAAAGCCCAAGAGGATTACATTGAGGGAGGAAATTCAAGTCAAGCTGTTGCAGCAGTAATGACTCATGACAGTCTCGCCTCCCACATAGCAAGACAGAAAAGGACTGTTTTTGCCAAACTCCAGATTCTTATTACAGTCATAAAAATTCTGATAAAAATGTCTGACTAGATACCTTTTCTTGCACGGTTTATTCTTGACATAGCTCCCGTGTGGGAATGGTCTGAGATGAAGGCCAAATTCCACATAATAAGTCACCTAACAGCAAGCCTGACTTTATTGCCATTCTTGTTGAAAGGTCCTGTTAACTCAACAATAGCTGCTTTTATAGCCCAAAGTGGCATCACAGTGATTTTTCTGACTAGGAGGGAAAATAAAAGGTCAGGTCAGATTGTTCTTTTGTAGCTGCCACAATTTTTCTCAATAGAAGCACAGCTCCGTGTTTAATTACAGCATTACAGCATTCTGTTAGATAACGCTTTTTGTGATTGTTTGTTTGTTTGAGTCGGAGTGGACGATAATTATGTGTTTTTCAGTGTTCAGACACTTGAAAAGAGCTGCTTTCATCCAGGCTCTTCTTCCTTACGTTGCCTTGGAAGCAGATAACAGCTGAACATCTTCATTTCAGAAATCTCCATGAACACTTAAGTATAAAAAAACACCCCCGCTCTCCCACGCAGCACAACTGGTGAAGTGGCCTGTTAACTGTGCACTTTTCTGATTTTTCCACGAGATACAAGTGTGCATGTGCATGATTACATCTCTGTGAGGTCCAGCAGCTCATGACTGATACTGCAAATCTTTCAGGGTTGGAGGATATCTCTGCCAGGAATCATTTTCTGACTGTCCCTCTCTATATTTTACAACAAAATTCAATAGATTTACCTCAGAGATTGTATCCTATGCAATATTAACCACATGTTATGGTTTTATTGTTGTTTATAGGAAACCAGAGAGTGTCAGTGAGCAGTCTGCTGGTCTGTCATGGTCTGCTGCTGGTAGGGACCAACCTGGGAGTGACTGTAGCTCTGTCTGTCCCCAGACTGCAGGGGATCCCCAAGGTCACAGGTAACACTGGAACATCACTGGATAATGTATGTGCTTATACACAGGGCTCTATAGTAATGATTATTGTAAGACTGTCAAACATTAGACTGACAGGATTAACAAATTGCTTGCTTTATTGGAAATCAAATGTCAAAGGATATTAAAACACATCAAATTACATTTCATTCTTATCTAATTATTAGATTAAATAAGTCACCATTATTACGTGCATCACAATTTATAGTCAGTGATCTTTTACTATTGACTATTAAAATTGTTTGTCTCCAAGAAGAATCATAAACCCTAATTTGTTCTCAAATAATGACAATCATTTATTATCATTTAAAAAAGTTAAATGATAATAAATAATAAATAGTCCAATTTCTACTGGGTTTACTTTATTCGAATATTATTCTTTGTGAGGGTGAATGGTTGTTATTTGCATTAAAAAAAGTGCCAAACAAATATTTGTTAAAGTTACATCTTATCAAGTTCAGTTCTCAGTCATGTGTGCTGATGATTTACATCCACAAACAAACAATAAACAGGATGATTTCTCATGTGGCTGTATCTATTTTTAGGACGTGGCATGGTGTCCTTACATGCTCACAATGGACCAGTCAGGTTCCTCACCGTGGCTGCCGCAGTGTGCAACCGACCCTCTGGCCTGCCGTCCTCCAGTTCTCCCAGCACAGCGCAGCCAGCAGAGACAGAGGATGTGGAGAACACGCCGCTGCCCTCAGACTCGGCCCTGACTCCCCCTCAGGGACGAGGAGTGTGGCTGGGAGAGGCCGGTTGCACCACCATGGCTCTCCAAGACTCCGTATCCTCCTCCTCCTGCGGCTCACTTGCTCCTTCCCAAGGCTCCCTGGAGCACGGGCCCGAGGACGGGGCCCTTTACGACATGCTCCACGACCCGGCTCACCACCAGAGGGGCCGCCGCTCGAGCAAAGTGGACGTCAGCTCGCTGCTGGTGGTGTCCGGAGGTTTGGGCCACCGCAGGGTGAACAAAAAGAGCAAACAGTCTCGTCACGAGGACAACACCTCCACCATCATGATCTGGCAGATTCCCTTACTTAACATGTGACACCATAAACGCCTTGATAGGTTGGTATATAATAATAACAGTGTTTTTGATACAAGGAGAAAATGTGATTGCATCTTTGCAGGACTTCACCTACATTTTTTCTGTTTTATTTTTACAGGTTAAAAGAGAAGTGCTGCACATAACACTCACAGGAAGGATGTGGTGTTACACTTCACAAGAACATTTGAGATGAATCAAAACTAAATGTGTTATTTAAACCAGAACTGCATCAGACACTCTACTGCATTATTTCCACAACGCTTTTAATGGTGTCTCCTACCATAAAGGAAAAGAATCAATAAAACCACTTGTCATGACGGTTGATGGTACAAACATCAGCCTACACACCCGTCAAAGGAGACAATTTACTTGCTGAGGATATATTTGTTTGAAAACACTGAAATGTCTTCAAGTTCACCCTCTGATGAAGTTGATCGTTGTTCTGTAACATGGCTAATACATTTCATTGCTCAGTGTTTGTGTGCCATACCAGCCAACTGTACCCGACTGCAGTATTTGAATCAGTGTTGACAAGAAGAGAGATGAAAGACATGTGAGGTAATGACAGGGCTTTTAAACGGTTACATAAAGGTTTTCTTGTAAGATTAGAATTAGGTTTTTGCAAGATTTTAGATGATAATGTTGGGGCCAGAGTTGTAAATATGAAGTATGACAACTCTGGGTGACACACGTGTGAATTATGGGATCATAGAAAGTGTTTATATGAAATCAGATCACTTTTTTTGTACCGAACCAGCATCTGCAGCGCTGCCACTGTTCTGTTACTAAACAAACTAAAGGGATAAAAAGGTGAAATATTTTTGACTGAATTTGTTTGAGAAGGCTTGATGAGAATCTCTGGCTGGCCAGGTTTCTATTCATAAAGGGAAGAAAGAGCTGTCACTAAGATTTTTTTTTTCCTCCCCAATGCATCTTTATTTCTCACATAAGGATATTTAAAAAAAAAAAAAAAAAAAAGAAAAGAAAAAAGCTTTATACTTTTGTCACAATTTGTCTGTGTGTCTGTTGTATGTATATTAACAAATCCATAAACATTGTTTTATTGAGCAAACTTGTGTATTTCATGCATCCATTTCATTTCTACCTATTATATCATTTTCCACCAGTAGCCTTAGTGAACCTAACAGCTGGTAAGTTTAAAGCCAAATAAAATAATGAAGAGGAGCTGACGTATTCGTAACAATTTTTTATTTTTTATTTTTTTATCGTATTCAAGAAATACGCAGTATTAAGAGATTAAAGAAGAAGGAAACCATGTCAGTGTGCCTATTTTTCTTGACTTAAACTAACCTTAAAGCTCTACTCTACTCTTGTGTGCAGCCATCAGTACATGCAGCGACTAGCAATGTGCCTGAGGGTCTGCAAGAACTGAGCCTGATGTGGCTCTTGTGGGATTTCACTGCTCATTTCTCCTACTGCTGAACTGAGAGGGTCGAGACATTTCTCCTCTCTTCTAACGCCCACGTCCACTGTTGCACAACAGGGTTTCACTATATTATCAGATCTAACAAAAATAGACAAGATGACTCAAGATTGGAGTTTTTTTTTTCCTATGCCATAATCCATGGCACCCTGGGATGTTCCCAAATATTATCAGACCTGATTTTTATTCTTTGCTAGTATCTGAAATAGTGACTTCATCCTAAGATAATATTTAACCGTTACCAAACACTGGTTTGTATTTATTAACTAAGAAATGCAGCACGGCAACACCTCAGTTTCAGTGGAAGAAAGTAAGTAACCTGGTTATCAGTTTGTCTGGGTGTTGCCATTGCTCCCATAACAGGACAGCTCTGTGATTAGAAGTCTTTTGTTTTCTGCCTGACCCTGAAGTTTCCATGGAGACACTCATTTTGTGTGTATATCAGTCCTCTGCGAGTCTTTGTTCTCAGAATATCTGGCATTAAAACGTCCCAGCTGAATGCTGCCTAATCTCACGTGGTTGATGGTTACGTGATGCCCTCGCATTGGCTCCCTTCTATTTTTACAGTTGAAGGCCAGTTGTTAAGACTTGCAGTCTCCACGGAGGAGAGGTTATGGACCCCTCTGGATAAAACCTGCAGCTGCTTTCCTGTGAGGATGCACCTTTTTTACTCGTATGACTGTAGGTGCTTCGAGTTCTCCTTCACACATGCACAGACGTTTCCATTTCCACGGTTGTCTTTCAGCACAAATACACTTTGTACTGTAACCTGCTGAACTCAGATAGGAATCGAGGAATAGGATCATTAACCAACAGGAGAATGTGACTCATATTTCCAAAGCATTACTCATTTTTGAGATTGAATCTGCCGCAGAGACATGTATACACTCACAATTTATTTGAGGGAGCAGCCATATCAGCTCTACAGACATTGTGATAAACTCCAATGCATAAACAGGTGGAGTTTAATGAAACATTTATAATTTATTTTTAAATAGCCTTTCTGTAATATGTGTAATTTCTATGGAGCGTTAACCTGTCTATCATTTAATTTTATTATAATGTGTAGCATTAATAATGTTACATTCCCATAGGCTTATGTGTGTCTATGCTCCAGAAGAAGAAGGGATTTCCCATATACTCAATCCCCTGACCCCTTCCCCCCCCCCCCCCCACTATGGTACCCAGGAGGGATGATGGGTAAAGGAATGTCGCATCTTTGGGATGCGTCCAGCGCGCGCACAACAGATGGAGCCTCGTGCTGTTGAGTGTAGGGTTAATACCGACTGAAGGGGGCGTAGTTTAGATCAATGATAACCGCCTTACTGTAGTCAGCTGTAGAAAAAAAAAAAGAGAAGACAACAAAAATCAGTGTCCGATCAGCTCTGAGGAGCTACACCTCCGTCTGCTGGGTAGGTCCGGATTCCTGGAGAGGAAGGACGGGCTGGATGATCGCAGTAGGAAATCGGTGATCTTGAAGGAGGTGCGACCTGAAATGACTGTGTGATCGCTCCTGTGTCTCGCCTGAGATTGAGTCACAGTCACGGAGAGATTTCCAGCGCAGCAACAGCAGCATTGGATAAGAGGACACTTCAGAGACTCGCTCGATTAAAGAGAAAAAGAAAAAGAAAAAAAAAAAAATCATCTGGAAGTAAACTCATGCACGGGGAGCACAGCCTGGCCGGTTCATCAGGATTGTCACTGACTTACGTAACTGAGCTTTGTGAAGAGACTGGCAGGGAAACTGCTGGTGCCGAGCGAGGAAACGCAGGTAGGTCACATCAAACTGTACGTCAACATTTGTCCTTAACTGTAGATTATAATCTGGTTTAAAAACACAATAAAACACCCCCGATTCTTTTATGACTTAATTGAAATAACTGCTTATCATTTTACATATTTTATGTATACGATCGTAGAATACGTCAGATAGGAGTTTCCATATAATTATTAACGCCCTTTCCCTGTCATATTACATTATTTCTCCATCAGGGCAACACACATTTGCGCATGCGCCCTGACTATATCTCCAGATTACCACAAATAACGGATAGACAGCTTGATGTTTGTAGTAGTAGCTCTTGTAGTTTACGGCCACAACAAGCTGCATGTCGATATCACGACTACATTTCCAGCTTAAGCTCTTCATTGAGTTTTAATGACACATTAATACAGGAGAGCATTACAGAGCAGAGTTGGCAGTGGCAGCACAAAGTCATATTTTCCTTAAAATTTCACTGTTTCCAATCAGTTTTCTTTTTTTAATCAGAGAAAGGGCGCCCCTTAGAGAGCAAAGAAGTTCTTGCAGCCTCAACACTCATTTTTCTCTCCTCTCTTCAAGTCCTGGATAAATTCTCTCTTTGTTTTGTCCCCAACGTAGGTGAGGAAAGTGGAGTCACAAGTGTTTCTATCTACTCAGCATGATCGGTGAAGACTCCCACCATCAGTGAGCGCAGTCAATATGAATGAGAGCCACAGGCAGGTTGGAGGGACCATCACCGTGGAGGCTGATGTCATCCTCCACACTGTGAACACCAACCTTATCACACCTGCTGACAAAGACGGGAATATATGTCCAGGTTATGTTCAGGGATTCCTGCAGGACGATAAAGACTTTAACCCTCCTTCAGTGTTTGAGAAGGAATACCTGTTGGACGGAAGACTGACGGAGAATAATAATATCGAACATCAGAAAGGTAACGGCACGTGCATCTCAAGAGCCGATCAGATTCACCTCTCCAGTGATAAAGGAGCTCTAGATCTCCCTCCTCATACTGACTCCACTGTGACCAATCACATCGCTGGCATGCAACAAAATTGTGCAACCAGAGAAATTCACAATGGCGCCAGAGCCAAAGTGTCTTACGGTGCAGATTCCTCTCCGTGTTTGTCGAGCCAAGGCAAACAGGAAACTGATCGCTCAGCCCTAAAAACGAACCTCAGCCAGGAAGCTGAAGCTACACAAACTAAAAAAGAGCCTGATTTAGTCATCGAAGTCGGCGGCCAGACGATCAGCGCTCACAAGTCCGTCCTGGCAGAGAAGAGCGACTACTTCAAAGCACGGCTGTCGCGGGACATCCTGAAAGTGAAAGGAGTGAGCCACAAGACTTTGTCTACATTGATAGATTACGTTTACACTTCCCAGATGAACGTTAGCAAGGACAATGTTGTGGATGTCATCACAGGGGCTAAAATCCTTCAGATCCCCTGTGCCGTTCAGGCGGCCATGGACTCCATGTCTGAACAAATCACTGCAGAGAACTGCTACGAGATACTGACCATCGCCAAAAAGCAACGACTGAGTGAATTGAAGGAGACTGCCTACGGCTTCATGAGCGACAACTTCCTCCAGATCCTCAAAGACCCTGCTGTGTACGGGCGTCTGACTGGATCTGAGCGGGATCTGATCCTGAAGAAGAGGATGGAGGGGAAGAAGACTCTGATGGTAGCAGAGATTAATGATGTATTTGATCGAGTCGGAAGCCGACCACCAAGTCGTTGTGGCAGCCGACCACAGAGTCCTTTGTCAGTGGGGTCTTTAGAGGAAAACAACATGATTTACTGCTTTAGCGAAACAGCAAATGACTGGAGACCTTTGACTGCGATGCCTGAGGACATAAACACTAAAGGTTGTGGAATCTGCACCATGTATAACTACCTGTTTGTGGCAGGGGGGATAAAGGGCTACGGAGACAAGGGCAAGGTCTCAGACAAAGTCTTCTGTTACAACCCCATAACCAACCGCTGGTCTGAGGTCAGACCTCTGATCCAGGCTCGTGCCCAGCTAAAGCTTGTTTCTATGGATGGGTACTTGTACGCCATCGGAGGGGAATGTTTGTTTACAGTGGAAAAATACGATCCACGCATGGACCGCTGGACCACAGTGGCCCCCCTACCCAAGGGAGCCTTCGCAGTGGCCCACGAGGCCACAACTTGCAGCGGAGAACTTTATGTTTCAGGCGGCTCTCTCTTCTACCGCCTCCTAAAGTTTGACCCCAAGAGAGACGAGTGGCAAGAATGTCCATATAACAACAGTAGGAAGAAATCCACCGACATGGTGGCTTACAAAAGCTTCATCTACCGCTTTGACGTAAACCGCGAGCAGGGCATTAACGTCTTCAAATACAACACCATAGTGAAAATGTGGCACGATTGCGCATCTCAGAGGCTCGGAAGTCATCTACCCTTCAGGTGTGCTGTTATTGGCAACTGCATCTACTGTGTGAACAAAGCTCAGACTCTTCAGTTTGTAGTGGAGGAGGAGAACGCCTACTTTGTTGAAGAGACGCTGAGGGCACCTCTGGAGGCGAAAGGAGTTCTTTTTCCTTTTGTTCTCACTTTGCCTGAAAAGCCTGAAAAAGTTACATAGTGTGTGTGTGTGTGTGTGTGTGTGTGTGTGTGTGTGTGTGTGTGTGTGTGTGTGTGTGTGTGTTTGTGAGCGTGTGTGTGTGTAATCCAGCAAAACACAATATATATATTGTGTCACAGCAAAACTGGAATAAGCAGAAGACCTTACCTACACTATTCAATGTCAGCTTTCTATCTCAGTGTCTCTTGGCCTGCTTGCAACAGAATGTGTGTATCTGCATGGCAACTTAATGTGTCCACAGGGTTAAGCCTTAAAAGGAAAAGTTTTTATTAGTGTTGAATGAATTCAACCATATTTGTATCTGACTGTAGATAATGAAACGATGAAAGTGACTGTAGATTATTTTGTGTATTTCCCGTGTTTAGTTTTGTCGGGTGCAGTTTTGTAGTTAGAATTAGAATTATTTAGAACATATTCACTAGTTTACTGAAGACTTTGGCAACAAAAGCAAGTTGAAAATTGTGTAAATTGGATGGAAGCAGTTACAGTGAACGATGCAACACAGGTTCTATGCAAATGGAAGTGAATATACAGGTGGGTCTGCTGTAATGCTGTACTGTTTAACAGGTACTATGAATGGGATTTGACTGGAAGTAGTACAGTATTTCTCAAGCCCTTATCTGCACCTCATTTGATTAATCCTGTGAAATATTGTCACATCAGATCAGTAAAAAAACAACAACTGTCTTTTAAACCACATAAATATTCCTCCTTGGCGAAGTATTTATGGAGCCTGTTGTACCTGTTGTAAAAATAAATTCAGGGGACCGTTTCAGTCAGAACAAATCTGCATTTCAACTCAGCACTGCAATACATTTATTTTTCAAATTCAGAATATGCTATTTTTCTTATAGTGCCTACTCACAGGTGTAACTGTTCCTCCATTCAGTACATTTGCCAAAGATAAAAAATAATTGTCAGGCCATATAATAATAATAATAATCAATAACCAATCAAACTTGCATTTAATGTATTTTCACATCTTTTACTGATTGAGTTCTTGATAAATAAGGACTGTTTAGATGCCACCGTAGTTGACAAGAAAGTCAAAATACGGTTGTTTTTGTAGGAGAAAGGCCATCATGTTTGCTGCTAACAGGTACTTCCAGGAAGGTTTAGGAAACCCAGACACTCAAAATACACAGACGTGCTTCTTTAATCCTTCCCTTCCCTGTAAGTGTTTCACAGGAACAGGAACAGGAACAGAAACCCATTCACCTGCTATCAGGTTACTTCCCTGGTGACAGGGCCCATCCCCTAACATCCAATCAGACCACTGTGCTCCATCTCAGCATGGTGAGGTCACTGCCCTCATTGCTTCAACAATGGTTTTCTTGGTCTTATGACACTAATTAACCATGTTCTTCTTGCATCAGTGCACATTAATACCAATTATGCTCTAAATACCCTTTGGATAGACATTTTACAGTACTTGTTTGCAGCTGCAATAACACAGTGGGAGTTTTTGTATGGAAGCTAATGCTGATATATTCTTGGAAAACATTTGCTTTTGATAATATTTGTAGAAGTGTCTCCATGCAGTCAATGTGACTCAGACAGAATGGATGTGGTTTTGATATTTTGGCTGGCTGGCTGGCATCTGTGTTTTTGTGAACTTTTTGTAAAGGATTTGGTTGTTTTTTTTGGATCTGCTGCTGTGATGGACAGTAAAGTAACGCAACGCTAAGGCTTCCTGTTCATAGTTTATGGAGTGGGCTCAAATAAGCTGTTGGATAATGTATATCGATTAGAATTAAGTGCTTCGAAATAAAATATTTTGTGTCTGAAAAGGGACTTGTTTTTTTAAAAAATCTGTCAACAGCAAGATGGTGAAATGCTGCTTTGTTTTGGCAGGTCTGTCGCACAAGGAACAGACCTGCCATCTAGTGGGCACTGACTGGAAGAGCAGGTCAACAAAGCATTGAAGAATCAAATTGTCTGTGATTTCCTTGTAATAAATGTGCAGTAACTACAGCTGTGTGAGTTAAGACAATTGTCAATATCACTGAGGCTTTTCTTCCTGCTGCGTGTCAAATACTGTGATCATTTTTTTCCCTAATTCACAAGAACCACATATCATAACACGTTTGAGAAGTTCATTTACTGTATTTTTATTGAGAAACAATTGTATAATAATGGTTGTGATATTCAAAAGTATTACCTTAAGGGAATATAATAGTCAGTAGGCTCTACAACTTCACGCCAATGTCACAGAAAATCACAGAAGCTCTTGATTGCGATGTTTTTCAGTTAGCACAGTTAAGAATGCGCTCTTATGATGAAAGAGCTCCTAATTATAAGCCACATGCATCATCAATGCATTAAGAGTCAAGTGCTTAATATGTGAGAAAATGAAATGCTGATTAAAGCCCATTTCAACCACATATATATATATATATATATATATATATATATATATATATATATATATATATATATATATATATATATATATAATATATCACAAAATATTATAATTATATATATATGAAATATATATATATCAACAATCGAGAATATAATTATAATTTGAAGAAAAAATATCAGACCAAATGTTTCTTTAATTTGCGATACATCTCGGTTATTAAAGAGAAATGTTATGCACATACAGAAAAAAAATCAAATTTTTCTACTTTATATAACATTGAGATGGAAGTAAAGATTCATCAACAGGAAGTCATTGTCACTGCAACAGACAAGGCTGCATTAATATGTATTCTTACTTTATGTCTGTATTCACAAATACAGAAATAAGGGGAAAAAAAGTTTTGAATAAAGTTGAATGTTGTTTTTCCAAAATAATAATAATAATATATGTTTCTGTAATTAGACCAAAATGTAGGAGCCTTTTTTGCTATTCTTCCACCTGTGAAAGAACTTTTTTTTTTTTCATTTTAAAGTTGATAATATAACTTTCTCTAAATAGCGACCGCTTGTGGCCACAGGTTGTAATTGCGGAATAATACCACTTTAAACTTCACTTCATTTCCCAAGATTCTCCTTCTCCCTAAACGCATCATCATTAGGTGACCTGCCTGAGGCGCAAGTGGAGTTGGATCACAAGCAAAGAACAACAGACATGTGTCCGTGGTGGGTTTACTTCTTGTTTTATTAAAACATGACACGATGACACGACAATGTTACAGAAACACAGCTCTGATGCAAAAAATATCAGCTATATTACCGTTTATTTTTTAACAGTTTGCAAAAACCTTAGTTATGGCTCATACTAGATCAAGCCCAACTGCAAAAACAAAGCACATAGATTGACATGTAATCGATTTCTTTTCACTGAATTGAGCTTTCTATTTGTATTAAATGTAGATTTAATGACAGAGACATAGGTGATTACAGAAAACAGGTAACTGCACACAGGTGACATGATCGTGGGGAAACACTGTCACATAAGCAGATGGTCTGATTGAGGATCTGGTGGAAATGTCTGGTTTATGCACCGGCTGGGATCATAAGGAAAGTGGGAACATGTGCCTCCACGGGCAGGTAAGCTGAGGGAGAACAGGTGCGCAGGTGGATGTGGCTGATGTCAAAATAACCAGAGCTGAGATATGAATAGTGATAATTTGGATAAATGTTACTTTTTTTATCTCTAATTATTCCCAAGAAAGAGTATGTTTAGATAATTTAAAAATAAATCCTATGGTATAGTCATTAAAACCCCCAAAATAACAGCCCTTCTTTTTCTACACAGTATTAAAACATAATCTCTCACTTGCCCACACTTAGTGATGAAGCTGATGGAAAAATAAAAACTAAACAGTTTTAATTCTGTATTTACTTCTTTTTTGCGCTGTGAGATCTCATACATTTGTTGATGTATATTTTGAATTATCACTTTTCACAAACAAACAAAATACAAAAACAAAAACAAATAAATTTACTTTACTAAACATTTTTGTTTATTCACACAGAGTATATTCCCCAGCATGCTTTGCATCAAGGTTAAACATCTTCAGGAATTAACTTCAGGAGTTACATTAAAAAGGCTGTGGTTTATTCAGTCAGACATCAATGAAATGAATTTGTAAGTGAAAATCCTGATTTATACTTATTGAAATGAAAAACTGTCCATGTCTTCTTGGGTCAGTCTCTGCAAACTGTGCACAATTTTATCCAATTTATCCAATTCTTCAATACAGACTTTCTCCAGCTCCATCAATTTGGATGGGAGGTATCTGTAAACTGAACTGCCATCTTCATACCTCCTCAGATGTTAATTAAGTTTAGGTTTGGGCTTTTGCTTGGTCACCGAAGAATAGTTAGAGATTCAATGGCTGATGCCCCCGGTCTTGAGTTTTCTACAAGGATCTTTGAAGATTAATTCTCCCCCCAACTCTGCTCAGTCTCCTTGTATTACCCACTTAGAAGCACTCCCATTGCGTGATGATTCAACCGCCATACTTCACTGTGGGTGATGAGCAGTGCCTTGTTGTTTGCCAGGCACAGTGTTTGGAGTCCTGCCCAAGTTCAATTTTTGTCTCGTTACACCAGAGAATCCTTTTGCCGTATGCTCCCACAGCCCTTTAAAAGCTGTTTGGCAAACTCCAATCAGGCTGTCATATGCCTTTTACTCAAAGTGGCATCCATCTAGCCACTCTACCATTAAGGCTTGATAGATGGAGTGCTGCTGAGGCAGGCGTCCTTCCGGCAGGTTCTCCTCTGAAGCTCCATTAGACTGAATATGGAGTTCCTGGTTGCCTCGCTGACCAAGGCCATTTCTGCCCAGTCACTAAGTTTGTGCTCCTGGGAACACTCAATCTTTAGAATTTTTTTTTTCTGTCCCCACCCTGATCTATGTCTTGGCAAAAAAAATATATTATGGAGGTCTATGGAGAGTTCCTTGGATTTCATGGGTTGGGTTTTTCACCTGACATGTAGAATAAAATTGTGGAACCGCATGGGGATGTGCCTTATAACTATTTCACAGGTTCATCCAAGCAAGTCTTAGACACACAATACTTTTGTACTTTTGTCCATGAGAAAATTTGGTTCTCATTTGTGATTGAAGATATATTTGTACTTTTTACCTTAGTTCTGCCTTAATGTACAAACAAAAGTTCTTTCTTTATACGATTAAAATGTTTTTAGAGTTCAATATCTCTGTTTTCTTATGGTTTGTGTTAACACTTAAATATTAGGAATGTGGCATTTAAGTGAACAGAATGACTGTTATTTTTTTTTTTATCAAAAAGAATCAATTGTTTTTCATTTTTTGTCTGGAGCAATATGGAAATAAAATGGTCAAAAATTGAGCGTAATATATACATTTTACTTAATATTTCAGTTGTTCTTTGTGAGTTGATATGAATTGATGTGATATTAAATGGGTATATTGTTTCATATCAATTGCAGGCCCCTGAAAACAGTCAAAATCATATTGCGACATACTTGGTTATAACCTTTGTGTCATCGGCAAATATCATGTTGTCATCTGCAGAATTGATATAATACCGTATTGTAATAAAACCTGAGATTAGTGATTACGTGTGACTTGTTTAAATTGCACCGTTATTTCTCCTTCAGTGTCTACTTCCTGGATTTCTTATTCAGTTATTCCATCTTTTATCACTGGAGGGCAGTATGATCGTAATGTAAGGAAATGGGTATGGCTCCATCTATGGCTGTGATGGACTATGTATACTTTAGTTCATAACAGAATATAGTATGCTGACATAAAGCATATACCGATATGGTCCAACTGGTCTTCATGCTGGCTGAGCTGTGGCCCAGTTGGGTTGGTCTCATTAATAATCAAATAATAGTGTAAAGCCGTGTTATTTCACAGGAGATGTGGGTCATTACACTTAAAATTACAGAACTGTATAGTTTAGTTCTTTGAAGCTACATTTAGTTGTTCTTTCAGTTGTATTCAGTTTTGAATTTATGTTCGATCTTTTTTATTTGTGGTGGAAAATTCAGAGTTGTTGTTAATAATTCAAAAAAAAAATGTTTTCCTTTATTTTGTTTGGTGAAAAATTAATTCAAAAATTGTTCACTAAAATTTATTCAAGGTATTTTTTATTTTTTTTGGTAAATATGATTGTCAGCTGTGGAGTTCATACGTGTGTACAATTACACAAAATTAAAGTAAATTGATATTTGATGCTATGCCTCAATTTTGTTGTACCCGCACTGTAGAATGACAATAACAGACTATTCTATTTTATTCTATGCTCTATACACATTGCTATATAATTAACAGTTTCAGTTTAGCTAGTATACTTTTAATATAAGTTTAGTGCCTATTTAGCTTGAGAAGAAAGATAGTGTCAAACTCGATAATTGCCGCCATGAGTTGTCACAACAATTAACTCAACGTAAAACAGCGAGTCAACTTCCCTCCGCCTGTTGCCATGGAGCTCACATGATTGACAGCCCCTGACGTTTCAACCTGTACGTGTGAAGTTCACTTCGTGTGGCGACGATTTGTTCACACAAGGTCTCGCGTGCACCTTTATTTACTACTTTCTAACAGACTAAAATAGCTTTCAATTTCTTGTTTCTTTTTTCCCCACTCTAGAACATTAAAAGCTATAACCTTTATGTCAGGCAGTGTTTGTGAGCAGGTTTGACAGCTGCCTTGGCGTTTTGAAAATGCTCAGCAGCTAGTTTAGATAGTATTAAAAACCGGTTAAAAAAACTCTAGTTTTGAGGACAGTTAGTTGGACTAAGTTAGCAACTTTATGCTAACTACTAATTTATTTACCTAATTAACAAAGCCTGGTTAAATTTATTTCCTTATGGTGTGTTGTACAGATTTACTCTTAAGATAATGTTTAAATAGTGAGTGGAAGATACAACTTAAGAAAATAGTTAAGAAAATACGTGTAATGTAATAAATGTGTATTACAGCTAAGCTAAGTGAATGCTTTTAGAAATACTGGTGTTAAAACTGAGGTGATAAGTTGGTTTAAAACTGCATTTTACGTGTCAGGGGATGTTTGCATCTCCCTCGCTGTGACTGGGTTGGATTGTTTGTCATCACAAAATAATTATGTGGAATAACCTTACCTGCCCCATAAATCTTTCCCTGGTCTCTGAGCTGCAGTTTTAGCACAAATTCAGGCCAGAGACCCTCTCTTTGTTATGACTTATCATTTAAGTGTTTCACATCTTTTTTTTTTTTTTTTTTTTTTACAATCCTTTTTGTATCAGTAATGCCCACAGGAGGTGTCAAGACCGGAGGTGCTGTGATGATCCAATGTCCCAATATTTTGGAGGTGATGAAGTTTGCAAAGAGGCCTTGTGGTCAACAAGTGTGACCGGTAAGGCAAGGACATGTATTTCATCAACTGTGGCCCAGTTGTTGCACAGACAGAAACATCCACCAAGATCTTGTCTACTGGGGCCTTTCTTTTGGAGGTAAGCAGCTAGCCCCGTGCTGCAGTTGTCTTTAGCGTTCTTACAGAATACTAATTATGTTTGCTTAATTGGTTTTAGTCATTAAATTGGGGTGCTTGTTAAATCGTTTCCCCCTGTTTTCACCTACAGCTAAATTTAGCTAACAAGGTCTGTCTGAATCTGAGCTACTTTGTTCAAAAAATAAGGCATTAGTGGTTTAGACTTCAGAGTGCAGTGTCAATTGATCTTACATCTTGAAAGAAAGAAGATAAAATTTGAAATGACTCACAACTACTTATTTGATAAGCTGCTAGAATGTTTTTGTGCTCCACTGTCGATTAGCTTTGAGCTGCCTCTTTTCTTGTAATGGCAAAGAGATGTAAAAAATGTGACATTTTGTTTTAATTTCCAGTTGATTATCTGTGACTATGTACTAAAACAGCAAACTTGTACCCCTTTAGAGAGACAGAGTGGAAACGTAAAAGGCTGGAAATTAGAGTCACCAGAGAAAAGTATGGCCTGGGGAGAAGCATCATGTAATGTGCTTTTCCGTATCCACCCCGCACTCTCTCATTTTTTCCATTTGAATATACACAGAATTATTTACACCTTCAAGGCAACTCGACTGAACTGCACATCAGTCAATTAGTAAATCAGAAATTTTCTGTGATTCCAGTTTAGCGTGGAGTCCTTGGCTCCCTCTGGTCCCCCCCTTTTAGTCTCCCATCCTGACAGTGACAAATTACTCCTCTGCTTGGCGAGATTGAAAATTAAAAGCATTTAAAGTTGCTCATGCATTTATGCTAATGAGAAATTCAGATATGATTTGCATGCCAAAGAGGCTAGTCTGAGAACTCATCATTGCCCCCACCACCTCCAGCCTTGCATTTCTTTAGGCTGTGTTTTTTATTCCTCCTTACGTGTGAGCAAAGAAGAAAATGTAGTGTATAAACACTACAAATGTGACATTTTTATGACCGCATGTCATTACATACAAGACATTGTAGTCTCGCTTTGAAAAAGGTGTTACTACAGTATTTGTGGTGCAACCTACCATTGGCACCCCCCTGTAGTCACTCAGGCAAACTGGGTCATTGTGTCTAGTATTGTCACATCACACCACAGGAGGAGACACTATGAACATAATGACATTGTGCAGTTACTGCTCATTCTGTCTCCTGTCGGCATTTGGAAAAGGGCCTATTACATACAGGACTTACTAGTATAACATTGGCAAGTCAAAGTTTTAAATTATTAACATTATTGTCTGGGCAGGAGCTTTTAAAGTCTAATACTAAAGTGTTTGTTTAGATGAAAAAGGCTTTGTTTTATGATAAACATGTGCAGAACACTTTGGAGCTGGAGGATTAAAACTCAGTGCTGATTTGTTTTCCCAGTAAGCTCTATCCACGTCTTCCTCTCAAAATATCAAAGCTTCCTCTTCTTTGAGTTTGTTTGTTCCACAGTTACTAAATGATTGTAACCTTGGAAACACGATGCATTAATGAAGGTGGAAAATGAAATGGGACTTTAATTTGTTTCAGTGTTCATAGCTGAGGTGAAATGGATTAGCTTTGATTGAGGTGTGAGATGAAGGAGGAAAGCGCTGACATGACACTTGTATTTGTCATCATGTCATTTCAAGGAGGATGCTGCAGCAATTATGAATATGGGTACACAGCAATTAAAAGCGGTAGTATTCATTAATAATTTTTATATTAATTTTTCAGTGGCCTCTGAAATGATTGCCACTGCACACAGGCTTTCCAATTATGTTGCTTAATTAGAAATGTCAATATTAAGAAATAATTAAACTTGGGAATATATTGAGGTTGTCAGAAATACTTAAAAAGTTATGACCATCACTCACGCAATGTTTTCTCTAATATGTTTTGCAACTATTTGTAAATTAAAGATGAGACTTTGATCAATGTGTGTGGCAAACTGAACTGAGTAGGTGCTTACATGATCACCTGCCTTTTTTTTTTTTTTTTTTTTTTGGAGAAGGGGTTCACGGCACTGCTCACAGAAGTATCATCCGTGAGCGTGAAAAGTTAATTCCTTATGTATTCAACATGGTTGTGCCTGCTGATATTAACACACACACACACACACACACACACACACACACATATATATATATATATATATATAACCACAATTAAGATAAAGTGTGCTTTTTAAACAGCACAGTAAGACCAAAACAGATAATACTCTCCTGCAGTTTGGTAAATCATAACAGAGTAATTATCTCTTTTTGTAACGCGGCACCATTTCTTCTTACTTGTGACTGAGTGTTAATTGAATATGTTGAATAATCCACAAATAACTGTTATTCAATTAGATTTATATGTTTTTTGAATGTGTGTGTGTGTGTGTGCATTTGTTTGTTTGTTTGATTGTGATGTCCTTTCAAGCTAATTAAATTGAAATAATCTTCACTGAGCTGAAACGATCTCCCTTTGTCTTAAAATAGTAAAACGGATGTGTTTCGTGTCCTTACAGCATAAATTTGAGCATAAATTCAACTCGTTTGTGTTTAACTTGTACTGTAATCTCACATGATTTTAGCAGTATTTATGCGACCATGGGTAGTATCACATTAGAAAAGCTGAAAAACCTAGCTCTATTTTTAAATGTTATCAGAAGATGAAAGTCAGACGTGCATCAACCAGATGATACCACCTGATTATGAACTTCGTCTAATTACTTGTTTCCAAAGAAGCTTTTTTTTCTTCTTACATGGTGGCTCTGAGACTTGTTGTACTGTCACTGTGTGTCACATCCACTTCCTGTGGAGTAGTTCTGTTTTTCTCTTGATATTAAAAGCATCAAGAGAGCCCTGACTCGCTTGTTTTTATCTTGAGTGACAAACCAATTCTGAACTGCCTTTGATCATAGGAATACATTTTCATTCCAATATAGATCCCACAGGTAGCTGCATATTGATACTAGTAGTTTTAAGGCAGAGTAATAATCAAGTAGGGCCATCACCTGTTGACTGCAGCGGAAGCTGACTGAAAGAAAGACTTGAAAGCATTTGTACCTCAAAGCGATGGCAGCCTCTAATGATAGGATCGGGTTTGGCACAGCACGTTGGCCGTGCTTCCCTCAAAGCCTTGTGTGACAGCTCTTTAATTGGACTGCTCCGTTCCCTCAGTGCTGTAAAATGTTACTAGCCAGCATTGCTTGGCTATGGCATAATTATTCCACAATACACTGTAATAAAACCAAGCACGACAAAGTTCATCTCAAGGCAGTCTGTACACCTATTCATGACTCTGGGTATTTTACGTTCCTCTGGACCTTGATATCACTCTCTGAGACTCAATCGCTTTTTCCTTTAATCAAGTGCTAATTGAGCACTCATGCATGTACGAGAAGGAGGAATCAAGACTCCTTAAAGTTACAGTTAAAGCAATCTTTTTCTCCTCCATGAGAGGATAATTACTGAAACCACGTCCAATTAACTTTTGCGTTGTTTGTAGTCAACAGAAAAAGATTTTGTTGTAGTGTGAAAATATAAATCCATCACCATCAAGGCAGTGTAAATAAAAAAAAATTGAGCTTCACAAAAGGTTGTATCCCTGACCTTGATACTTACGACTCATCTTTCTTTCTGTCTCTTCGATGTTGTTCTTGTTTCCCCTTACTGAATGGAAAGAGTAAAAAGACCCTTGTGAACCAAAGCCTATATCAGTCAGATGAGAGAAGAGAGAGTGTATGCACGTGTGTGTGTGTCCCTCTAGCCTACGGCTGCAGATTAGCCATGAGAGCCAGAGGATCGCCCCCGCTCTCTGACAAATGAGAAAAGCCGCAGTGGCCCTGGCCAAAGTGACAGGCCAAATGGAAGCAATTCCTCCCGAGGCGGGGGAGAGCAGCTGTGACCAGGGCCTGCTATGCCACTCTAGACAGGACCCTGTGAGTGTGTGTGTGTTTTATATGTGTGTAAGTGTATGTGTGTGTGTGTGCCTGCGTGTGTGTATTGGTTATAGAGATTTAACCCATGAGACAATTGGCATTTCTCTCTTGGCGGTCTTCATGAAACAATGTATGCTGCTGACCCATGGGAAACCCCAACAGTCACAGATGACCGTACACCTTTAACTGGAGTTTTTTTATTGTGTGTATTTATTTTACCCTGCCCCACTTTGCTCTGAGCTCTACAGTATGTGTTTGTATGAGTTCCTGGTCATACCTAGTGTTTGAAATCTTTGACTTTTTATATATAAATTTGAGCCAAATTAACAGACACCAGACGAGGATTGAGCACATGGTTGTGGGATCATTCCTGTTAAAGAGCAGTGCCAGGGAACATCACCCAGACTCACTTCAGAGCCCAGTGGATGTGTGAGTAATTAACAGTGAGCCCTGATGGATTAAATACTGCCCTGCTGAGACTGACTGTCTGCTGCCATTGGCATAATGACCTGCAAGCAACAAGACACTTTTCAGGGACAAGGATGGCAAGTGTGGCAAATAGAGTGATATGAGAAACAGGGATGGAAAGAAACGTAGAGAGAGTTTATCAGTCCCAAGCCATCTAAATAAACAAGACTGGTGGACGTGCATGTATTGGAGTGAATAGACCTTAAAAATAAGAATTAGAGGATGGATAGCCGAGGGTTGGAGGCTATTCCCACCAGTATGTAGAATTTTGCCTCCAGTTCAGTCAGGCTGTCTGTCAAGAGATATAACCAAATCCGTGTCTCCATGCTGTCTTTCCTCCTCATCTCTAAATCTGTCTGTTCTCCCCCTCACTCCCTCTCCTATCACCCAGGGCCAAGTGGATCAGGCTTCACTTCGACACAGCCATCATAATTACTCCACGCCAGAAGAATCAATTACAGCTAAGCACCATTGTTTCCAGAATGGAGCTAAACATTAAAATTTAAAAATTCCGAATTATTAAAAAGTCATGCTCTCAGGGACACATACAGAATATTTACTGTTAACAAATAACTTAATAACTTCGCTCCGAATTATTAATTCATGGCTCACATTGGCTCAGCAAGACTCGTCTTGTGGTTAATTTCTCTGCCTTTATACATTGTTAAATATGCATCACTTCTTGACTATTCTGTATGAGCACTTGGCAAATCTGAGTTTTTATTAGAAAATCTGAGCTGCAGTTTTGTCTGTTGACACACTGATATGAATGTTCCCGCCTTAACTAATGTTTTGTTTATATCATAGGAAATAGAAGCCCTTTGTTCTGTGCGTTGTACAGATGTGGTCGAGTTGGTTTCAACTTCGTACGGCAGATCATTTTTACTTTGAGAAATGGTTGCATTTAAGGACAGTGTCCTTGAGTCAACCCGCTTAAACCTATGTTTGAGCTAATGAGGTGGTTCTGATTAGGGCACCTAACAATCCAGCAATCACGAATCATGTTTTGATGTTTTCTCTGCATCAGTCCCCTGCTGGCTGCTAACTGCCTCAAGGTAAAAGTATCAAGTGACTAATCAGCCATGCCACTTGAACCTGAATTAAAAAATGATTGTCATAAAACACAGTTGGAAAACCTTGCAAGAGTATCTTTGGGCACTAGATTCAACACATGAAGGTGCAGGTAATGTAACGAGAAAGAGGAGTTTTTGTCTGTTTGCTTACTTGCTCACAAAACTGATAAGGTCATTCCATTATGTTCTGTATTTCTTGTTTTTGATGAAGATTTGCAGAGTCTATAGGTTACATCTGCTCCGTAAGCCAGTTACTACAAAAGGCACATCTCATTCATTTCCTCAGGATATTACCACAGCGATTTATTTCCTTATTGGCGTTTTATACACAGTTCAAGTTGTTTTCATGAGATTAATGTTATTGCTGACTTGTTCTAATAGCCACTGCAGCGAGCAGCAAACATTTTCCATTATAGGTTACACATACAGTATAGTCTATGAAATGCAAATACCACTTTATATAGGCCTGTCTATTGTAGGAGGGTGAATGGAGTTAAATGAGATTAGTTAAAATTAAGGTTTTTGCTCTTTTGGCTGCTTCCAGCTGAGTGAATCAAAAACAATGTGGCAGAACCTGAAATAGTTCGCAGGTTTAGAAAAAAAAAAGTCCCCAGGGCTTGTAAATTGGCTCTCAGAAGAGGGAAAAAGAAACAATTGCCCTTTACCTCTGAGGTTGCATGTCATCTCTCTGAAACTCACTACTGGGCAGATTAAGGTCAAGTAGACCATTCCCCCCTCTTCTTCTTTCCCCACTCCTCTGAGGAGAGCAGAGAGAGGGTGAATAAAATGATGACAGGGAGGGATTGAGAGAGAAAGCGAGGGTAGAAACTCAGATTTTGAAGGTCTTTGAAAGAGGTTTTACACCCATCCCTGGTGGTTTTCCTCTCTCACTCCAAGAACTGTGTTGATAATGGCTGCTTGTCAAGGCGGATGAGCCCACCTGCTCTTTGTAACTCAGTCCTGCTGGTTCAGCTCATAGCCTTGACATAAATATGAAAGAAACACGATTGGGGGTTAGCAGTGATCTTGTGTTGTGGTTGTCAGTGGCCCCTTAATGTAGCTGTAAAGGTACAATATTCCATCAAAGGGCACTCAAGGAATACATTTACTCTGAGAAGTCATGGACATTTCATTGCTACTGAAATACAGAAGGTCATCCTTCTGAACTGTGTTGACCTGACACCTGCAGACTACCGAGACTACCACTATGCTAACGTCATATTTTATCATGATGTTCTTGCTCATCAGTGAAACTGAAGTGGCAAGCCTGCCAATTGTAATTACTGAATGAGTTCACACACAATTAAGTCTTTTGTTTCAATGGATTGTCCTGTCAATCAGGAAATAGCTTCTGTACACTCAGTAATGCGCGAGTGAATGGCATAGCATTTTGCCTTTCCATGTCAAGGGCACAGTTATGAAGTCTGCCAGCAATTAAGAACTATAATGTGCTGAGTTGAGCACGGCAACAAAATAGGCAGCAATTTCTTCTGCTCCTGTTGAAATTATGCTTATCAGGTACCTCGCCTCAGCAAAGGTGAAGGGTCAGCCTGAGCAGGCAGGCAGCATTTCTCCACATAATTGAGAGAAGTTTGGATTTAATTGTATAATTAATCTTGTCGAGTTAAGTTACACAGAAGTCCGACCCCTAAATTAGGCAGTCTGGAATATTTTAAATTGCCTTAATGTGAAATCTGGCTTTAGAATGCACTTTGTTCTCTCCTGTTGGTACGAGGTAAGTTTTTAGTCATGATGAACACGGCATGCTGTAATAACCTGTTAGCAGTTCTTATCACGTTGTTCTCTTTTATATGATTAATTTCCTCAAAAAGTAATTGCAAATTCAAAAAGAAGCTCATTTTTATTGTATAGCTTATTGTGGGCCAGTGAAGTGAAAATATAAAGACAGAATTTATGGTAATGCTCGTCAAAGTGAATTTGAACATGAGAAAGTCAGCGTTTTTGACTATTGCTTTGACGAGAGCCTCGTCATCTGATTTATTGTTTAGTTCATTTCTCTGACTTAATGTATTCTGAAGGCAGCCAAGATTTATCGCTGCTCAATCGTCTGCACCATAATAGCATTCATAAGGGTCTGGCACATCTGTGGTACCCTTATCCCAGCTTCCATGTGAACTCTCAGCCAGTGTATGGCCAGCTGTTCCGCTGTGTTTCTATTTTGTTGTTTAATATATTCAGTTTCACTTGCATTTAGTATGACTTCCCCTATAAGCCGAGTAGATTGACTTGACTTTTGGATTATTCTGGAGGTTGTCACTTATCCTCTTTGGAAGTGATGCCACACTGTTGTAACTTGTGGAATATCAAAGCCAAACACACTGTAACACTGAAGGCACCAATGTTAAAGCGATAGATTAAAGTTGACTTTTTTAATGTTGTTTTTATCCCAGTGAATTAATTGTTTGAAGCAAAAGCAGAATGTTCAGTTGTTACTAACTTTAAACTTTTTTGTTCCTTTCAGCTGCGTCATTGTTCGTCTAAGGATCAGTGTGTAGGATGCTGTGAGCTCCACTGGCAGAAATTGAATCTATTTTTTGTGTTATTTAATTTAGAATAACTTCCTTTTTTGTAGTGTAGCTGTAGCATTCCTAATGTCACCACTGCAGAATTATTAAATGACCATCTTATTCTATTCTATTCTATTCTATTCTATTCTATTCTATTCTATTAAAATATTTATCAGTGAATTAGAAAAAAAAACATCATTGTTAATGAAACTATACAAATAGACAGACCTAGTTTTTTTGTGATTCATATTTAATTTAGTTTATTTATGGTGTAGATTTATTTGTAGTCACTAGTTAATAGACATGTTTTCAAGAACACGTTAATTAATTCAGTGTATGTTTTCTCCTGTTGTGTCGTATTGTAACAGAGTCGTTTTCTGTACATAAATCCAAAAGCTCAAACTCAAAAAGAAATGAGAGCACCTCGCAGTATCTCAGCCAAATAATCTTGTTTCAAGTAATAGTTACGAGTTCATCACGCAACAGTGTCTCTCAACAGACTTTGCAGAGATTAGAAACACTTGACTGGAGATTGGTTTGGGAGAGAAAAGCCAGTTGAGGGCGTCACATGGGAAGAGAGTATCAGTGAACTGACAATAATCTGAGATGTTGATAACACAACTGTGAATAGAAACAGTTTTATCGTGTTTTATTCCTGAACAGTGGGCACGGTATTGTGTAAATATGAATTTAAGATATGTACTAGTATCTGTCAAGATGAAGATGTGCAGAGATCCTAGTGTGCAGAATCTTGTGTTAAGCTTGCTGTAGATATTGTTTGTATATCTTCTACATATGATTTAACATCTGTGTAGGTGACTTTAATGACAGCGCGTGTATTTGCTAGGAGTGTGGAGATGTGAACATGCGTCCAGTCGTCTACTGCCTGTAAAGCGGGATGCCCCTGGGGTATTTGCCAGCATAATTCTCTTCTTAACACAATGACCTCACTCTGCCGCTGTTGTCAGATTTAGTAACAGCAGATGCATGAGAGGAGCTGGTTGGAAAAAGTCTCCTTAAGCTCGTTCGAATTCCAACTGTGTGTATGAGCATTCAAAGGGCCCTCCTTTATGTCTGTGCCGTATGGCTGTTTCTGTGTAGACTGCATCTTGTGGAGAGAAACGCTACCCCAGCACAACGCTGCTGTCACCCAGAATACAGATGGAGGATCTGCCCTTGTGCACTTTCCCTGAAGTGCGTACTTACATAGATAGCTCTATTCTGCACTGGTGTGTGTGTGTGTGCGTGTGTGCATGCTGTGTGTTTTTTGTGTAGTGTACTTTCTGCGAGTAGGGAGATGTATGGATGCTGCAGTAGAGTGTTCTGGAGTGTGATTATTTTTAGTGTCTGAGTTTCTCTCTGTCCTCGTCTCTCTCTGTTACCAAATTGAGGCAGTCATCTCTGCAATAAACCCATTTCTGGTTCCTGGCACAATGTAAGACTCTCAAGACTAAAGGGGTCGCAGATGTGGTTTTGTGCTGGTAGAAATTATTGTGGTGTTTTATTTATTTATTTATTTATTTTTTGTCAAAAAGAGGCGTTTTTCTCTGTCCCTACAGAGAACATCAGGATAACATTAATGCTGTATGGGAAAATGGTCTCGCGCTACAATTCTGGCCACTGAGAATCAACATATTTAACCTTTCACCTTGAAACTCCTGTGATATTTTGCAAAACGCATTCTTTCTCTGCAACAAGCCATTGCAGCATGCTGTTGTGAAATTGAATCTCGCTGCTTTTTTAGGACTTCTATGCTTTATTTGGCTTCTTCCTCTTTTCCCAATCTGTCTTTGATTGTTCAGGGAAATCTTGTGAAATGCAAATTGGGCCAAACAGAATGTAATTGCTGCTGTGTGATGATTATGAGGGAGAACTAATGATGTCCCAACACCGGGGTCAGGTAGGGTTTAATTAGAAGAGGCACAATCAGTGTCACTCTACTCTTGTGCTCTGCCGTTCCTGATGCCTGCTTGGTCCTGTGCCAACTCCATCTCCAAGAGAGTTTACAGAAAATGGGCTGCTGATGTAAAAAGAGAGAGCAGGCAGAAATTAATGCAGCCAAGTTCTTTTGTTCAGAATTGGACTGTTTTAGAAATGGAGCCCCATAAGAAGGATTGGCCTGTCTACAGATAAAGGTGGAGGTTAATGAGTGGATCAGAATGGAAAAGGTCACTATTCCTGCTCCTGAAAACATTGGTCCATTGTGAGAAAAGTCTTGTGAAAACCCATGCACGCTGGAACAGAGACTTATTGAGCAGTTTATTAGGAACACCTTAACAATACAGGTTACCTCATTTTACTCCTCTACATATTTTTTTCCCATTTTCACATCCTTAACATGCTATATTAGATTCAAATCTGGTAACTGAAGAGTTCACTGAAGTACGCTGAACTTATTGTTCATGATGAAGTTTGAGCCGAGTTGAGTTGAAATTTTTGCTTTTTGACATTAGAACGTGGTAAATTGTCACGATCAACGCTCAGTTAACCCGTGGCAATTAAATAATGATTCATTGGTATTAAGAGCCCAAAGTGTGTCATGTAACATTCCCCACACCATTTCACCACCAGCGCCAGCCAGGATGTTGACGCACGGTAGATTGGGTCCATTGATCCATGTTGTTGAAGCCAATTTTTGACCCAATCATCTGCATGGTTCAGCAGAAATCCAGGTTCATTAGACCGGGCTGCATTCTCCAATCTTCAGCTGTCCAGTTCTGGTGAGCCTGTGCCCAGTGCAGCTTCAGATTTCTGTTCTTTGCTGGCAGGAGTGGAGTCTGACATGGTCTGATCTTTTAGCCCATACACCTCAGTATTGTACTGTGGTGTATTCTGAGGTTCTTTTTGACTCATCACAATTTTAAAGAGTGATTATATGTGTTGTCTTATCCTTTCTGTCAGCTCTAACCAGCCTGACCATTCTCATTCTGGTGTTCGAAAAAGAGATCAGCACTTTCAGAAATACTCAAAACAACCCATCTAACACTAACAATCATGCCAGTAAATGTTAGAGGTCACATTTTTCCTCAGTCTGATTGTTGATGTCAACATCAGCAGAAGCTCTCAGCCTGTATCTGGATTGTCTGATTGGATAATTGCACAAAAAAGCAGGTGTACAGGTGTTCTTAATAAAGTGCTCGTTGACTGTTGAGTGTACATAATGCTAACCTCGGTAGCGAAGACGCATCTCCCTCGCCTTTTCACTGTGATCATAAATTATTGTTAAGCAGGAATATGTTGTGCAACTGAGCAGATTACTCAAACAAGGAGACCAGATTGGACAGATGAGTGAGACCAGCCAAGGAGAATAACTGTGGCCAACATTCCTGATTATCCAATCAGTGCTCCAAAAACATCAATTCCATCTCGTCAATAGATAATTAAGAGGGATAATTGGCTGGCTGCGCTCTGGGCAGACAAGCACTGCTGGTAAAGTTCCATCCCTTACCTCAGCATCACACACACATACACACACACACACACACACACGGATGAGATACATCTGTCTACTGAAGGTCAACGTTATATCTGATGCAATAAATGTAATAACCTGGAATTTAAGATGGAAAACTGCTAGTACCTTAATCTTTAAGTGATCCAAATGGATTTTGAAATTGAGTATATTTTGTAAATATATTGTCCATTTTATTGTGCACTAAACATTTTCAAGGATGTAAAGTCATCTCCAGAGTCCAGTAAAATGTAACAAGATTAGTTTTTCAGATCTTTTATGATTCAAGTGGTGGGACCAGTCAGCTGTTCCACATTAGGATATTTTCCATTTGGCCTCTGTTGTTTTAAACCACTTCGAAAGATTATCTTACTTGGCAACTAAAGGCCCGTTTTACAAGGCCACCACCTCACCCTTTCCAACACCAGTGTTTTCTTATTCTCGACCATCTTGCTCTGGGCTGTTCATCCCTTTTAGATCCGTGAGTGTCTGTGAAGTACAGGCCAGCAGATTTAACCGGACAGGGCCAGAGATTTAAAACATTGACCTGCCCGGTCTCAACAGCTGTGTGCTAATCCATTCCATTGCTCCGACTGTCCTCCCCCTTTTTTCTGCTCTGGTGAATAGCAAGGTCCTTAATGTGTGAGATCAAGAGGAAAATAAGGCTCTCCAAATGGAATCAAATCACACGGAGAGGCTGCAGCAAAAGGCCTCAGCAGCATTAGGGCCAGAATAAGACTGAGCAATTGGACTGTAATTCCTTTTCCAGCTATTAGCCCGTCACAGCTTGCCGTACACTCGTTTGCTCGGTTCGCTTCTCGTCCCTCTCCCCAACCAACCAGTCTTTGATTAATTCATTAATTCACAAACAGAAGCTGAATCACATCTTAGCACTCGGTTGACTCAAATTGGATGCAGGGTAACAATCAGTCCTTCCCACCCCAGTCTGATCTGACAAATAAAAAATACAGCATTACTCAGTAAATAGATCTCTGTCCATTCGGCCTGATAATTTGTTGCATTTTCATGTTTTATTTATGCTCAGAGAAGCTGCCTGTTCTCGTATATCACAAACCCAACGAGGCAAGGTGGGTAGGAGTGTATTGATTTGGGTTGACTGTGCACCCCTCCACACAGCCCTACTCCTTCAGCCCCTGCTACGCCCTTTGCAGTTTGTATTCGTCTCAAGCTTTTAGCCCCTAGCCCTTGTGCATTGGCTCTCATTCAATGGTCCCCTTTCTTGGCTCACGCAAGGCCCAATCCCATTCCCATGCATTCAATATTCCCATTATAAGCTCATTAGTCTAGTCATTGTTTTGGGCTCATTAATAGGATATCCATCGCCTTAGACACCTTTGAATTACCATGTCACAGTGTGGCCCCTTTCAGAGCGTCTGCAGTGGGTGGATGCAGAGTTGTGTGACCGGGTGTGTCTGTGTGCATCAAGCGCTTGTGTGTGCCACGTTGACCTTGAGTTTGCTGACATGCCAGCCCCTCTAGAAACCTGCTGACACACTTCATGTAGATACACATGCACCCCACACATACACACACCGAAGTCCTTTTCCCTTCTCAGAGCTGGTTCCCCGCCCACTCTCTCCCAGGCTTGTCCATCACTGATGTAGGAGACAGCGGAGCGAGAATGCAGGAGGGGGGGCTGGGGCTGGATTGGGGTTTTTAACATGCGAAGCAGGTCCTCCTGTGCGTACGTATTGATCCTCAGAGGGCTCCGAGACCCCCTTTTTCCTTTCTCTCCCCGGCAGTGGAGGCCATTCATCACTGAGGCTATGACTGGAGAGCTCAAACAGCCGTCTCTGTCAGAAAATGGGCTGCGCCGGGCTGAGCTGTGCCACACTGAACTGTTCTCTCTCACCAGGAGGGTTGAAGCTTTGACACAGTGGCTCATAGCGTGATCAGTTCCTCTCACTCACAGGAGTCATCCATAGTGTGCTGGTCAATGCACAGTCATGCCTCTATAAAGCCAAGCCTCCCTTAACTGCTCTATTGGATTGCAGTGTTGCACTCTTGCCCAACATGTTTTTATCGATTTGCAGGCATAAAAAAATCATAAAAGGAGGATACCAAGCAAGCAGTTATGTTCTTGGTAAAAGTAACTTATCTTACTGACAAGAAAAACAATCAAGTTTTAAATGGTGGTTCCTCTGTAGGGCTATTTTTTAAAAAATCTGTGCTCAAAGAGGAAATATGAATCTTAATATCCAGGTCATGTTTATCTCTGACATCGTTCCCCTGGCTGGTGATTTATGTGAGTCTCCTGCAGTCTCCCTTCTTTCCTGCCGCCTGCCACACCTAGGTCCTCCCCCGCACCCTCATGTTTGATTGATAGTGACTTTCGATGCCATGGGGAAATGTACATCCCAGCTGAGCTGGATCTCCAGCCGCATCCGAAGTTTGGACCATGACAAGGACGAACAGGGAGAAAGAAAGATAGTGGGAGGGAGCATAACGGAGCATGGCCTCGGCATCAGATGTGTTTTAAATAACTTTGACAGAGGAGTTTGAACCATCTCTTTGGGTTGGAGCTAATCTGATGTGAGAGGATGCCACACTGAGGCTGATAGGACGCAGAGATAGAGGAGAGGAGGAAAGGCAGAAGGAGAGAGAAAGGGTAATAGAGGTGCTCACTCAGCTGGTGGGAAATCTGCCCTCTTCATCTTTTCATCTCTTCATCCTCTCTCTTTCTCACTTTGCCCCTTCCTCTCTCACCCATGTTATATCCATTTACCACCAAACCCTGTCTATCCTCTCCTCTCTCTTCTTTCTCTTTCACACTTTGCATCACGCTCCCTCCTGCCTCGCTCCATCTCTCTCCCTGTCGTCCCCTTCGTTCACTGTCTCCCCCGCCTCGCCGCTCCCTGCTTCTGTCTTTCACAGACGATTTAGGAAGTCACAGCCTCTCCCTTCCATTTATGAAATTGCTCATGTTATTTCCTGCCCCCCTCCTCTCTACCCTCCACATCTCCAGTGTCCAGCTCTCTGTCATAAGTCTCAGTGGATGCATCCTCTCTTGGCACATAGTACCCACACAGTCCAATCCTCCTTATAGAAAGCACACAGCTTAGTGGCCAATGCTTTAGAAAAAAAAAAAAAACAACAACAAAAACTAAGACTTAGCCACAAGGTAATATTCTCAGACAGCGTGACTATTCCCTGACACCACGATCTCGCCATCACACTGAGTGTCCATTCTCAGTTCCCACCCATGGCCTCTTGTTTACCTCATCGCCCTCTGGCCACTGTGAAAAGGCACATGCCATTTTTCCTGTGGCCATGTCTGTTTTTTATGGTTTACTGCTCTGAGGCCGTTGCTGTTATGAGTGTTGTCCGAGTGCTGGTGTAGCCAGAGATTTACACAGCCTCGAAACATTTTTTTTTCCTCATAATAGTAAAGCACAGCACTTGTTTTAGTGCTTTGAAGGAGAGTGGTAGCTGCAGTAGGGAATCAAGCACTTAAGAAAACAGTTGTGAATTACAGTATAATCAGACTTGTCTCAGTTTGAACTGCTCTAATATAAAGAGGCCACACTAGAAATGGGATCAGGATTTTCTGGTTTAATTGAGTTAAATCTGCATCCATTCTTTTTTTGGCAACTTGCAAACAGTGGAACAAGCTGTGAACATATTAATGTTAAATATAATATCAAATATTATCACATCAGTGTCACAAACACAAACATGAACAGCTGTTTGCTTAGCCACACATCCAGCTACAGATAGTACTCATTTCAAAAAAACAGTTTCAGGCAAAAATTAATGGTTGCAAATGCTAAATCGTTAGCTCTGCTACTGCTGGAAATGAAGGTGATGAGAGATGAGACTGAACCAGAACATTGTTGCAGGCTGTAAAACAACAAGACAATGAGCTGAAAGATGCTGAAACATTGCTCAGCATAGTCATAATAACATGCGGATGTGTCACTTCATGAGACATTGTCACAAACATTATCACAATTGATATAGTAGCTTGCTAGCTTTTTGTATTTTGAATGAAGGCTAACTGAAAGTCTTTGTGCAGGGCTTCACTAAACACATCCTAAAGCAAGTATATTAACGATGCAAAGGTATTGTTAATATAATCTAATCCTATCTATAGCAACATTTATAAAAATAATGCTACATCAAGAGTGAAATCAAATTATTTTGAACAATTTATCTTTCATTGAGAGTTGTTAATTCATCTTATTTACAGTAATTAGCTATGTTAAAGTGAGAGAAGCATGCATGTAACCTTATGAAAAGGCCCAAATACATGTGTGCCTGACCTGTGTGTGTGTGCATGAAGGCACATACAAATGTATCCCAGTGAGGTAGAGCATGATGTAGAGCAGAGCAGACAGAGAGTCAGATAGAGGGAAGTAGGGAACGAGTGCCAAATGGGGAAAGGAAAAAAAAAAATCCAGTGGAGCCTTGATGGTGCTTGTCTTACTGCTGGTAAGTGAGGGATGGCAGCATGAGGCAAGGAGAGAGATTGAGTGAAGGGTATGTGTGTCTGAGGTGGAGGGGTAACGTGTGGCCTGTCCTTGTGGCTCCTCCACTCCTCTTCCCTCAGCCTTCTTCTCTCGCCTCCCAGCCTGTTTCTGGCTCATTACCTCCTCCGCCAGCAGACTTCTCCCTGGGCGGCAGTGAAAAGAACTGTCCTCTCTCGCTCTCACCGACAGCCGCAGCCCGAGCACTGCCCTGCCCTCCTGATATTAATCAACACACACACACACACACACATACACACACATACACTGCAGACACACTCCTTCAAGCTTGCGCACACACTCTCCCCAGTGAGCTCGTCTGACGGACAGGCTGGTGGGCAGCCGTCTCTTTTCCTGGCCCTCACTTGCAAATGAGACATCCAGCCTCTTAGAGAGGCAGACGAGGGGCAGGATATTAGAAAAGTTTCATTGGGAAGAAACTTTGTTTTCATTATATGGTCTTGTGTGACTGACTGGTGAGGGAGATGCCACATGTACTCTGTGTTAGTGGGTTGTTTTCTATCTCTCTTGCATGTTGAGAGATCAATTCTAAAAATAAAACTCCTTACATCTATTGAGTTGGGTTACGTTTTGGACAATATTCCTGCATTGTATTTTATCCATGACCAATGGAACATTCAATTTTTTTCTTCTAAATGTAACTGTTTAATTATGTGAATATGATTCACATTTAAACACTGGATTTTAAAATCAATTAAAGATAGTATAGAATAAGTGACAAAGCATGATTATATTTCTATGTCATTTTTGTTTATTATATCATTATTATTGACTTGCCTTTAATTTAATTGAGGGTTTAACCCAACGCAGGTTTTTTGAAGCTAAATGAATATTATTCAAAAAAATAATGAAGGTAATTTATCTGAAAAGTACATTTTTAAGATAATCGAATAGTGTAAACATTTTGAATTTTCCTGTAAATGAGAGTTTTAAAGAATAGAAAGTAGGAAATGCACGTCCTTCTGGTATGTCTGCTATATCAAGCCAATATAACACTTACATTATTTTTGTGGCATAATAATATAAAATATTTACAACCTCTGTAAATATATGTTCATATATTAGTTTTAAAATGACAGTAGAGTCAGCTGACTTGCTCTGAAAGTGCTGTATTGTGTTTATCGCACACCCTCATCGTTTCCCTAAAGATCTCACAGAGCTCCAGCCCCTCCCTATCTTACCCTCTTTGCCCTCTTTTAAAACCTGTGCCCGCTGACAGTCTGCCAGGTGTGCCCATACCCAGGAGACATGCCCGGTGTCACTAAGGAAAGCGGGCTCGCATTGGTCGCGAAGAGAGACGAGATGCCAGCTCGGCCACAGAATAACTTTAGGGGCAACAGAGAGGATCCCTGATGGGGCTATGTGTGACACTAGCTGGCTGCCTTCCCTCTCTTCTTGGCAAAGCTGGCGGCCCCAACTTTGCCTTCACATGCTGACTGGGTATGTGACCCGGTGTCCAAGTGACATTATCCCTGGCAGGGAGTCAGAATATGAAATGATCGTATTATTCACGTCCTACCTTTGACATTGCCTGTTAGCTGTGCAGCAGGCAGCACTGATAGAGTCACAATCTGGCAACACTGTCCACCTGAGGTGCTGTGTCTAAACATCAAGTGAAGAAAAATCCAGGAAGTCCAGGTTTGGCCTGCACACGTCTCTCGCGTGTGCTGTCACACAGCATCATTCAAAACAATGAGTTATCCGGTGAGTCTCTCTGTTGGTCTGACGCTGTGCTAATAGCTTAGCTGCTGTCTCCTGAGTGTTCCTCAAGTCTTCCTGTTCCTGATGAGAGCAGCTGGACACTGGGGAGTCTTCGTCTCCTTTTTCAGGCAGACTAGGCAATTTAAACCTGCCTCGGGCATGTAGATATTACTCCCCGGCGAGATGGCTGAAAATTAATGGAAATTGTTTTAGAGGAATCGTTATTAAAATTCTCCTTTGGATGCCCTTTTGTCATCTCAGCCCTGTCGCCTCTCCTGTTTTATTCTCACGCTAATTTATGCAGCCGTTGACATTCCTGTCGCTCTGTGAATGTGCTGGGATATGTGAATAATCAGACTAATAATTAGTAATTGCTCCATCACTTCAGTGGGCATATATTTTGGCATTAGAAGAATATCAATCACGCATTTATTACCTTATTTAGCTGCTGTTTTTCCTCTTAAGTTCACTGTCATCAATTCTACATTTTAGCATCCAGGATGTGATGATTAGAATTATTGTGTACAGAAAATTGTTGGTGCCTCTAATACACGGGGGATGAAGGTATTACAGTTTTTCTCCTTATGTATTACCCCTGGTGAAGAAGACTTGGTTGTAGTGTAGTACAGCATGGCAGACTCACTTTTCTCTGGAACCAGGAAATCACATTCCCTCACACACACGACTCAATTTCACACCCCAAGCTGGATTAAGAAGACTCTTTGCTCCGGGCCTGCGCAGGAGAAAGGGTAAATATCACCCTTGTTCCTGGTGCCGGAAAATCCACTATTTAAATGGGGAGTAATATAAGTGACATTTTCCAGTTCATTATGCAGCCCCTGACCTTCACGATGTACGACTTGGATACTTCTCTGGCAAAAGACGAGGCCTGGTTTTCCCTAATGGGAGATGTTTGACCTTGTCAGGAACTAAGGGGAGGTCAGGGATGAAGGAGGCTGTAATCAGCCCAAGAGAGATGGGACACAGTGGAGGAACACCTACAACAATGACTAAGACTACTGTAACATCCTAGACAGCAATAAAGTTGGTACTGAGTCAGATCTGTACTTAGTAAATACTGGAGAATCTTACAAGTTTTTGACAGACGTGAGTAAATAATCTATTTGTGTGTTTTGGAAACCGATAACACCTTTGATACATTATGTAAATTTCTGATCTGAGAGGATAATCTATAGCTGTCGAATGTGTCTTACATCATCTGGTCTTCAGATTTGTGTTTATCTCTGTTTGTGGCCAAACTGCTGAAGCTTATCACAGATGGATTCAACTAATCTTCAACTGGCTCTTTGCCTTTATGTCCAACTGTACTTTAAAGACTCCTCAGGATCCCAGATAAATCCATCGCTCTCAGACACCAAACGTAATAGAAAGTAATCATATCGGGAGTCTTTCACGGATTAGGCTGTTTTGAATGTGACTTATAATCTCTTCCATTTGTGTGAACTACAATGATGTGCACTGGGCGCCTGGCAGAGATAATCTTATTACCCAGTTGGCTTTTGTTTTCTACTGCCTTGCTTTTATTCTTTATTAAAACATTTTGCTGCATTAAACATGCTAATTTGTGGCTAGGCATAATTGGGGTCTTGCTTTAAAAACCTCTCCACTGTTTGGGAGAAGATTAGGAATTTCATCTTCAGGATTATGTATAGAGTACAGTGAAAGCCCATGAAATAGTCTTGCTTTCCATTATGTTTAAAGCCACTCAAGCTTATTAATGTGAAAGGAAACTGTATTATTCGCCATATAACGCCATTGTCATCAGACAAAACAATGTCAGATGGCAGCTACTTTGATTGATGTTTGGCTGATTAGTCAGTGAGTGGTTCAGGGATCAAAATAATCAAACCAATCAGCTTTCAAACAGACAGAAAAATCCCGGTAATTGTAGTTCAATGTATTTTCTGGATTGTTAGAAATAGCACAACGTTCACAGTCAGAGCTGCGACAGTAAAGCTGTCACATCATTTATACTACTATAATCAGAAATAGAACAGCACCAAACCAGCTCTGGACACCAGAAGGGAGAATGTGAGGCAGATAAAACCCAGCAACTCACTCAGGAATCCTCATTGATCACTGGTGGCTTTTTGTGAATCTCAGATGTAAAGAGATCAGCGTGTCAATCTTACAATGAAATGATACCTCGCAATGTGAAATGATTCCCAGATCTGCTAGAAAATGTCAAAGAAAGTGCAAAGAGAATATTCAGGTGTCACTATTTCTGCCTCGTTCACCGAGGGGTCTAATAAGTGATCACACGGCAAACAGGGAATCTCTCTCCCATAATGGTGAGCAACTTTTGATTTTATGTCAAAACATATTTAAAATTTGAACAGTGCCATCATTCCTGTGGTATGCCGCTCTCTCCATGGGGCTTGTCACAGGAGGCGTCAAGGCATGCAGCTCCAATACACGAGGCTCCTTTCATTTTTCTGTCTGACATGTTAAGTGTGATGCTACAAAGAGGTTTCATTTTAATTGTTTGGACAGATCACTCAAGGGAGAGCGGCTTTGATTTTGGGTGTTGACAGAATAGGCACAGGCTTGCTGAGTTGCTTTGGTGTCTGTCTTGCCAATTCTGGGGCTGCACTGTATTGATCGTGATAGGCTGTTTACCTCAGTCCGCACTTAAGCTAAAGGCCAAGCTTTGTCCAAGCTTTCACAGTAGCTATTGTTGGAATCGTGTTACTAGAAAGTGTTATGACGCTGAGATGACTTGTTATTGCTCCAGCCTTTTGGATTTGTATGCAAAAAAAAAAAAAAAGTCAATTGAATCAGATCTTGTCTGTCAATCAATTTTTATTGGATAGTCTCTCAGGTAAATATGAGAGGAAAGCTCTGCAGCAAGCTTGGTGACAAACAAGTCACTGATCTATAAGCATGGGTCTACTCTGTGTGTATTATCTATATTAAATAAGACAAATGGGCACTTGAGCTGTTCGGTGTAGGCACTTTATGAAATACGGGTACACTTTGATGAAGGCGGGTGAGTGGTGAGAAATCACCTGTTGATGGCGCATAATGTAATAGAATATTCTTTCTGAATAGGTGGGAACCATAATGTCATAGAGTCCATTAATATTCTCCTGCTGTGCCCACATCTTGGCTTTCTGTTCTGGAGGAAGGATGAAGGTGACGGACGATGGGGCGATGACACAAGAAAACAACTACCCCACCTCCCGCCTTCTCCTTTGCCGCTCCCTCCCTTTTATTCACCTCCCCTCAACCCTTCAACACAACAGCCACAAATTACCCACTTTGCTCGCAATATTATCAGGGCTGATCGTTGGTGTCCATAATTAGAGTCTTAGTGTCGTCTAGCCTCCATTAGGCTAACAATAGAGCCTTGGAACAAGGCCACTTTGGGCAAATAACATGTTGAGAACACTTGACTTTTGTGAAGAGATAGTGAAAAGCATCTGAGGCCATCACTGATCCAAACAGCCTTGAATAGTTGTGCGGTGACTGGCTTTGTGAAAGCCGTGGAAAAGCAGACTGTGGAATTGTCTCCATAGCAGATAACGCACATATACACAGTAGAGTTGCATAGGATCCAATCGCAAGCAGAAACACAGACACACACGTCTTCATGCTCAAATGGTGACAGTGTTTTCCCTCTCTGTGCCCATATTCCTTTGACAGAGACACAAATACAAATATCATCACACTTCACGCTGCAGCCTAGTGGAGCTTGTATTTCAATCACACAGCGTTAGATAGCTCGCTGCTGAGTTTCCTTCCAGGCTATGGAGAGAGAGAGCACTCTCTGTATACTGAGCCCAGGCCCTGTTTGATCTCCGTCATCGCCCCTCTAAGACATCATTGTGTAACACTGCAAAAGCGGACGGCTTCATGGAGCGAAGGAAATATCAAGGAAGTTATTCATAAATATTAGATAATATCAAAACAGCCGGTTTCTCTCAGACTCTGAGCTCCTGGGTCAAGCTTTCCTCATCCCTTTGATTTCTCTTCTTCTTCCACTCAGGCTGAGCAAGGAGGGTTGAGCATGCATTGAAATTGAAGCCCCCTGTTAAAGAGCTGTAAAACAGGAAAATATGAGGAAAAAACACAGAGTCCAATTCTGTTACTAATAAGCCACTAATAAAGCACAAATCTTCTGTTTTGTTTCATTTCTGATCAACACTTTTCATTATTCATAATTCTCTTGTTTTGATTACCGTCCCTAACGCACAGTGTGCTGAACCTGAGGAGATTAATAGGCAGCATTCTCCAAACTCTTCCTCCTCTCCTCCGGAACTGACACAAATTGGTGAAATATCACTTTGATCATGCCTCCTGAGCAACAAACAAAACACAAACCTAATTAGCCTAATTCAAAATCGTTCCCGATGCCTCTTTTTGTTATGAAAGCCTTCCTTCTCGGTGCCGTTGTTAAAGCTCAAACTAAGTTGGACATGCGTCAGTGTTTTACTTCTGTGCCTGTGTGTATTGGTGTGTGTGTGTGTGTGTGTGTGTGTGTATGATTTTCTAGGTTAACTAAGAAAATGAGTCCACAAATGTGTGATGTGAACTTTGACCCAAAAATTGACAGAAAACAGAGTGCACCAGTCGTCACAATACATCAGGCCTCTTTGCTGCACACATGCTTTAAAGGAGAACAAGGCGAACCTGCTTTCAACAGTATGTAGTGGCTTTCTCAACAGCTCACTTAGCTGATTCTTTTGTGGACTCTGCGTATCCCATCTGAGTAGAAATGTCAAGTGGCAGGGGAATCAAAAAGCTGTCTAATTTATTATGGCACTAAAAATGGGTGTAGCATCTGATAATGAACCTGCTATTAACTGGATGAATAATCATATCAGTGGTTTATTTTTCCTTGCATCTTATTTTTATTATAGTCTTGATGACCATGTCAGCAGGCTTTTATATAAATTCATTAATATGCTAAGTCCACTACAAAATAAGTAAAATGCTCATCTTTTTCCTTCTGGTGTCTCTAATTTGCTGTAAAAGTTGACGCACCGCATCAGTGTCTGTTTGCCAGTAGGGATTTTTCCAAGGGCAGCAATGCGCCAAAGCTATACAGCATTTGAAGTGTTCACTTACTGCAAGCAGCATGAAGTCTACCTTGCAATGCTAGCGGATTAGCTCACGTTGCCTCGCTAACATATGCAATGACTGGCGGCGAGCTCTTCCCCATTAGGTTGGCACATCAAAGGCGGCGGGAGAAGTTCTTCACAGGCAGTTAAAAGTGGGCTCAGTGTGGATCTTGTAAATACCGTCTTTGAGTCTGTGCCTCTCGGGGGACACTTCACACACTCCTTCAGTCATGAGAAGGGAGGGAGAGAGAGGAGCAGTGACGGGGAAGAGTCGGGGTGGGGGAGTGTGGTGGGCTTGGGGGGGTTCTGAGATCCCACTCCCCTGTCACCATCAGGATAGGATCTATGTGGATGAAGAAAATCACTCTCCTCTCCCTGTCTGTATCTTGCTCTCATCCTCTTCCTCCTCTTCACACTTCACATGATAGCTGACAGTGAAAGTAGAGCATGGCTGTTTTTTCGTTTTCTTTTGAGTCATGTTTTTCATAACACATAAATAGAGCATGTGGCGTCCTGGGAATTCTGTGATTCTGTGTTTCAGTATACAGGCGGACACAATAGCATCCACTCTTCTCAAGTGTTGTTGAAAACATTTTATCCATCATAGCTGTTTGTAGGGCTCTGGTGAGGCCCTCAACTCCGCAAGGAGCAGAAAGGAATAAGAGATGTGTTTTGTTACCAGCCACATGAACACACACTCTTTCTCTCTTTTTCACACACACACACACACACACACACACACACATATATTGTACGCTCCCGAGCCCATCGTTGCCTGGTTTTTCAGACTGATCAATGCAAATGCTGTTATTTACCCAAGCCTGAAATGAAAAGACTATGGATCAATTTGATGCACTTCCATAGGGTGTTCTCACAATAGCTGGCTGGCTTTTTGTCTCCGCTGCATCCCCCCACCCCACCCCCCTCTCTATTCCTTAGCCATCTACCCTTCATCTTAAACAACCCCCCAACATCACTAATACAAAATATAGTAGCATGCTGTCTCTCATGTACCATGCATCCTCTCTCTGCGTGCTCTTTCTCTTTTCCTTTCAAACACACCCACAGTGTGACACCGGGGCTGCATCCATCTGAGCTGTGTATGTGTGTATCTGGGTGTGCATGTGTGTGTGTTTTGGGCTGACCCACTTTCTGTGCTTGGCCAGGCATGTGCTGCTGCTGCTGCTGTCTGCTATGCTGTGCTGTTCTTTGCTGTGCTGCTAGGGGGAGATCCCTGCAGACTCTCCCAGAACAGACTCCAGCTCTCCTTCTGACAGACACTCACCGTGGCATGTTATCCCCCGGCAGACTGGAGACCTCTGCCTCTCTGTTCGTGTGTTCGTGTATGTGTGCGCGCGCTTGTGTGCATGCACGTGTTGTTTTAAATACACCTTGATGCAAATGGACGAATGAATACTTGCAAAACTGCAATACACAGGGTTCACAAGCTATAACTACATGGTTGCCAACATGCACACACACATATTCAAAGCACATACCATCTGAGATCTGTATATTTTTAATTTCATACACCCTCCTCCGGCTCCTCCTCCTCTCTTCCCCATGTTTGTCTGGAGTTATTGTTTCAATCTTGCTGCATCAGGGGGCCCCTGAAGGTTATAAATTAAACATAAATGCAAATGCGCTGAGCCATTGCCCTCCTCCACCTCCCTCCTCCTGCACACACACACACACACACACACACACCCATCCTCACCATTCAAACAGATCAGTGTGTCTGCGAATTAATAGGAGAACAGTGGGCTTTTTTTAATGAGCGAGAGAGGAAAATTAGAGTTGCAAAGCCACAGCGCGGCACACCCAGAGCTGCAGCCGAGGCAACGGCTTGAAAAGCCGGGCGCCATCATAGAATATGCTAATGCCCGAGGTCCCCTCACTGTCAGCCTTAGTGTTGCTCTAGATGAGATCAGAGCTGAAGCTTTGATCTGGGACGCTGATGGGAGCCAGAATCGTCATGTGCACAAAGTACAGAGTGGGAAGGGTGTGAATGAGACACGTTTTAATGGGAAAGGTGCATAAAACCACTGATGATGACACTTACAACATGAAGAAATCAACCTTCATAATTTAACAATATAGTTTTTTTCAATACTCATACACACACACACACACACACACACACACACATACATATATATATATATATATATATATATATATATATATATATATATATATATATATATATATATATATATATATATATATATATATATATATTCACTCTCGCACACTTACAGACGATGTAAATGTGATGGCCTTTCAGGTCGTCCCATAGATAAATAGCCATCTGGTCATGTTGATGCTATAGGCTGGGCCTCATCATACTGGATGGTGAACACCGTGGAGACTTTGTAGTTGGACCATAACAGCGTTATAGCTTTTATTCTCTGCCATATGGACTCATAAAGGCAAACGGCAGGGAGAGGTTTCTGCGGATGTCACTTGCTTTTATTTGTCTCCAACAAGTGAGTTTCCATTTGGGAGAGAAAAAAAAAACATTAAGGCTTTTACTGTCAATATGAATCTGTGATTTTTTTTTTTTTTTTTTTTTTTTTTTTGACATGGATGAGAATCATAGATTTATACTATGGCTTTTTTTTGTATTCAGTAGTGTTCTTATTAAATACAGTTCACTTCTCACTTATTAAATACAAGTATTTTCTGCTTGTATGTTTTAAAATACATTTTCTTTTTTAAAAGCCCAACTTGTACTAACATTTTATGTCCAGCAGGGGTCTTCCCATTGTCATGGACATGACTTCACAGTGAATTACCCTCTGTTGTACACTGAGTGGAAGGCAGAGGAAATAGTACGTCCTTGTTTTGAACATGTGACTTTAAAGCAACAATTAAGTGTTTAGAAAAATGATGTCGATCATTACATCTGCTGCTGGCATCATCAGCATCATCTACATCACATGTGTTCCCACCATAAGTCATAATTATCATCACCACCGTCACTGTCATGGCCATCCTCAGCAAACCTCATCCCCAAATCCTTCTCTTCCCACCGCACACACACCCCTATACACACACATACACACACCGCCTCGCCCCTCCGCCCCGCTTTCATCCGCAGCTCCCTCTGTTGATCAAATGCATCTGATCTCATCAAAGCAGACCCTCTGCTCATTCAAGTCTCAACAGACATCCCGGCTTCTTTACTAAGCACTATTTTACATTCATGTTTGAATACCACTGATGGGAGAGCCTATCTTGTAGACTTTGGTTTTGTGTGGTCCTACACTGCAGGCTGTGGTTGATATTTTTTTCAGTGTCATTATCACTTCACACAAGTTTGTCTCTGACAAAGTAAGTTGAAGGGAGGAAATTAAAGAATGTAGCCTTTTAAGACCCTAATGAAGAATGGCTTTAATATTCATATTACATTCCTGTGGAGACTAACAGTGAGTTTATACTGACCTAATTGTACTGAATGGCAGTTTTTATCTGCTATCAGGGCAGATAGTTCTGGAGTAATATTATATAGTTTATAGTTTGAAATATTTCCATGGTTTTCTTATTATTACAGGACTGCCTTTTCTTCTTTGTTGAAGGGGAACATTATTCCTTTTCAGACTGAAAAGAAGTGATTGGTAGTGGATCGCGTAGGGGATGAACTCTGTGGTACAGATATTACAACATTATAGCCGCTATAAAGTGTGATTACATTCTTATTCCGATGGCAACATTATTGCGCACAGCTTGTGGTTGCGTGTCCAACTCCTGTCAGAGCTGCAGAGAACTGGCTTGAGCCGAGGGACAGAGATGGTGGGGAGAGGGAAAATCAGATCTGGATAATTGCATTGAAACGCGCGCGGGCTGAGTTAAAATCCTCTCGTGCGTTTATTTCAGGGATGTGTGCGGTGCGGAGGAGCAGCGTTTGTGCATAACCTGGAAATCTAAGGTGTCAGTGGTTATTGATTGTTGAAAAAAATCAAATGCACCTTCAACTCAAAGGAAGGGACGTCACTTGACCTTCTGGTGTGTGATTATTGAACGAAATATCGACGTTGTAATGAATATAAGGGGTTATTCGGTGTCAAAATAGTGTCACGTCAGTGTGTATTTTCATTGTAAAGTCAACCTGCAAAGTATTGACGAAAAACAAAACAAAACAAAATGCAACGTGCGTAATGGCTCGCTATTCCAGTCCGGATTTTCCATGTGAGGCGCGCCGGAGCCCTGAGGTGGATAAGCTGGTAGAGCGCGCTCTCTCTCATGCCATGCTGGGCCACAAGGGCTCCGGGAGACGCTGCTACATATTACCGAGAACCGGGATGGAGGAGAGGCGGAGGGGGGAAGAAAAAAAGTTTCGTTTAAACCTGGCAGAGAAACTCTCAACATGAAGCCTCGTTGACGCACCATTTCACCACCACCACAGCAACACGAGCGCTAGAACAAAGCTTGCTTTTACACTGAATATATTTTTCACCTCCCAGCTTGTGTTTTTTTCTCCCCCTTCTTGTATTATTTTCCTGTGTGCGAGGCTGGTCGGGGCTTGCTGTCACTGCGCGCTGAGATGTTGGAGTGACCATGGCTGCGCAAGTGGCATCGGCTCCGACCAGAACTAATAACAAAAATAAGAAATTACCCAGCGGTTTGGGTCCGGAGCTCAATTCGGGGAAATCCGGAGGAGGCGGAGGAGGAGGGACCGTGCAGCGAACTGGACCGATGCTGGGTGCCGGAGATGGGACTCTGAATAATGTAGACCATCACCGCCGAAACGAGCTCAACATGGTTCATTCAACTTCCACAACGACTCACAACGCTCCGGACGGCCACGACAAAGATGGGAATAACCTTACGTCCGCCTCGGTGTCGACTAATTCAACTACTTCCTCGATGGAAACGGGTTTGATTCGCGAACCATAAGCTGAAATGTGTGGGTAGCGGAGATCCCCCTCAGTCCCAACCGCTGCCTCAGCAGCAGCAGCCGCCGCAATTCGGTCAATTTGCGCCACATCAGCAGCGTCAGATCCAAAGTAATAACACCGCCAACAATAACGGCCAGGGGACCCGTGGGGACAGAGGTATGGATCATCAACACCACGGTGGTAAAGAGAACCTGTTGGGGGGCCAGGGGGAGCCACAGCAGCAGCACATGCCTGGGAAAGGTGAGGGGGACCTCACCTGTAAACCCGCGGAGAGGATGGCGAGCACCAGGTATGAACACTCTAACTTGGGACCAACTAGTAACAACTCTGAGTTTAATAACAACTATTACACTCCAAGGCCCTGTTACGAGCAACATGGCGGACAGCAGCAACAAAGCAGTGGGATGGGGATAACGCACTCCTCGGCACATAACAGCATGGAGAACTCCCACGAAGCAGGGTTCCACAACAGCCAGTACAACCAGTACCCGGGGTACCGGGCGGGCTACGGCGGCGCTGCCTATGGGATGATGGGTCCCTCTGGGTGCCGGCAACCTGGGAACATGATGATGGGCAGTAACTCCTCAACCGGCCACAGTAAGCCTCCCCTTGGAGCCGGTTCGGGTGGGTTCCAGAGGTTCCCGGGACAAACGCAGCAGCAGCAGCAGCACCCCTCGGGGGCCACTCCGACTCTCAACCAGCTGTTGACGTCCCCCAGCCCGATGATGCGGGGGTACGGCGCTGCCTATCAAGACTACAGCGGTTCCACGGCACAGCAGCAAGGTGGCATGGGCCTGGGGAAAGACGTGGGGCCCCAGTATGGATCCGCTCACGGTTGGGGAGGACAGCAGAGAAACCACCCTCACCCAATGAGCCCGGGAAACGGAGGGCAAGGCCTCGGCAGGACACAGGTGAGTTTGGGGAACTTCAGCCAGTGCGCATCACTGAACTTGAGTTTCCCTGCACAGAGTAGTCTGTCACTCACAGTTATCAGGTGTGCGTGTGTGTCTAGTATGTTTGTAAGTTTGTAGCTACAAAAATAAGATAGGTTTATATTCTTAGCGAAGCGGTTCTATGCAGATTAAATAGATACATTGTTATAATTGTTTAGGTGACAAAATATACCAGGTTTTCTATGGAAAAGGGAAGAAACCTAATTTTTATCAAGGGATTTTAGTTCATTAATAGGTTATATCATAGTGTGTTTTTATAATCAATTTTAAGTAGTTAATGTACGTGTTGTGTATTTCTACGAATTGTTCCAGTGGTCGTTTTCGTGGATTAAAAACATTCACGTTGTGCACATTCACCTCTGCCGACGTGGTGTCAGACACGTTGCGAAACGCCCTGCTAGAGGACGTGTTGTCTTCGACTCGCTGGTCGGAACAAAGTCAAATATTCCTATTGAAAATGTACACGAGCGCTCGTACGAAACGCTAACGTTCAGTGACATTTCCAGTCCCTCCCCGTATTTTTTATTATTTCATTTATTTTATTTTTTTTTATTTTTGATCGATTGGATAAATGAGACGGACAGCGCGGACGTGCAAAGACCGCATGTCCCCCCTCAGTGCGCTCCGTGTCGAGCCGGAGCGCTTCTGTGCGTCTCGTTTATTCCCATGCAGCTCTGCTCAGAATTTGAATAGTGGAGGTAAACTGGCTAAAAGCTCTCCGCACTCCTGGCTCACAGTTGACACCCAGTCTGCCATCTGATTGGCTCCCCGTGGCCCCGCTGGGCAGACCGCACTTAGAAAGAAAAAGGAAAAAAAAGAAAAAAATAACAGGAGGATTCTTGCAGTGATCTGTGGCCATGGCTCTGCTGTGATGCTGCATTGACGTCTTGTGGGAGTACTCCAGACTTGGAGGCCATCCAACACAATAATTGAAGTTTTATGAAGGTTTAGCCTGCTCTTGATAATTATTGTAATATTTTTTCTCTCTAGGTAATGTGTTTTCATTATGATCTTAAATGAACAATTTGATATAAATTCAGATTTTGCAGAAATGTTACCTGTCACTTTTATATTGTACATCATGTCAGTGCTTTATAAAACAGTTTGTGCTTTAACAGTTTTATATAGAAAGACTTTCTCCTGAAGCGTGTGTTTCTATTCACAACTGCAGTTTTACATAATAACCCCTGAAGCTGACTTTTACCGTTGGGTACTGCTGCAGCTGGGGTTGAATGCCTTGCTTCAGGGCACTAGAGCTGTAACAGCAGAGAACAAGAGGCAAGTGTTACTAATTATTCAAGAATTCCTCCCCCTGTTTTAGGAGACTGCATTCAAGGGTCCCTGGGTGTCCCTGAACCCTCTGCTGAAATACCTCTGGTGTCAACAGTGTGCATCTCTGCAGCCAGGGGAGGGAGTAGCTGTTCAGAACTCTGAACCTCAAAATATCACAGTGTTTCTCCTGAACAGCCATAACTCTGCAGTTATTTTTGATGCACTAAATTATACGCACGGCTGGGTGGCACATCTGGACGACTGGAGGGCTAGGTGGTTGAGCATAGTTTCTACTGTCTGCCTCTCGCTAAAACAAAAGCAGTTCATTAGCCTACATTGTTTCAATCAAAGGCAATTTGCGTTGGATGCCGTGGAAATGAAAAGAATGTTTTAGCGTGGGAGGGTTTGCTTTGGTATTGACCGTAGCAAATTATGTGCTGATAAGATGGTCTCCAGAAACCAGCAGTAATTTCACTCCATACTACTACAATAATAATAATTGCTATTGTGTATTAAACACATACATGTACTAAAGTAATTTTAATAACATCAGATAAAACATGTATGAACCATACTCCACCTATTCATATTCTATTTGTTAGTGCAAATAACTCCAAAAAAAAAAAACAGCCTCTTTAGCAAATCTTACATTTCAATATTTTTTTTCTCACTCTTTTGTTTCCAGTTTTCCACTTTAAGAGTGAGTGCATGTGCTACTGTTTTTTTCTTTTTCTTGACTCTACCAACATTTCAGCAGCAGTATATACACGGTACAAAAGCCCTATGTTTAATTCATATTTGGAGCAACAACACTGTTCTCCTGTGCACTGACAGGCTGTGTGAGAAAGCAAGCGTTGTAGTGCATAATACAGCCTCCAAATTGGCCCCGTGATATGACTGTGCTTCACTTCAGAATGCGTTTGGTCGGAGCACGCCTCTGTCACCTGTTGGCACAGTTTCGCCTCTTTCAAATTCAATTTCCCTCCCCACTGCCTCTCTTCAGGGGCAAGCTGCGAGCGAAACAAGTGCACCTCATTTACACCGCTCCCCCCCACCCCCCCACCCCCCACCCCCCCTCACGCTCACATGTCTGGCCACTCAGCAAAATGAAGACACAGCCCCACTGCTGTGTTTATGTTGCGTACGTGTGCATGCACATCAGAGTTACATGAAATGTGTTATCTACAGGTGTGTGTTGAATCGCTTTTCTCGTCACAATGACATTGTCCCAGTTTTTGAAAATAACTGTGGCCTATTTGATTGGAGGACAGAACAATATTCAGCGTTCAGTTTTGCGACCTTCTGCCCAAATGTTTGTCTCTTCTGTTTCCACTCAGAGTGTGTTTTTCCATCCTCACGTACATCATATATCTATAGCAGTAGGGTAACAGCATATGTGCAATCCTAATGACTCATTTAAGTTCATATCACAAATGAAACAGCATTTTCTTTCTCATTCTATATGTGTAACAAGGATCCGTCTGGTATCCACTAATCAGAACACACAACAATACACACTGAGAACAATAAAAGTAATTAGTAGATCATAATGAGGGCCTAGGAAGTTGGAAATAGACTGTTGTTGCTTAGATAATTACAGCAGCAGCTCATTTAAAATCTGACCTAATAAAACAAAACTGAATGGAAATATACAGTTTCTCCTATTTTATCACTATTATGCTCAGTATTGTGCCTTTGTTTTCTTTTTTCTTTTTTTTTTTGTTAAGAATTGAAATCAAAGCTTTGTACTTCTACATATCAAAGACTAGACCCAATCCCATCCTTGGTAATGTGCTTACCTTGAAATGATCCCTGCTCGTAGTGCTCTCCAGTGCATACTGTTTACATTTCTCTCTTATGAATTATTAGTGTGATACGAACAAAGACTTTATAATGGGAGCTATGCATCAATGTCACATTGTATTATGCGGCTATCTCAGGGAGCCTTGTGCATAGTGATGGGCCTGACTGTGGCTGCTAGAATTTAATTTATTGTACATGTTCTGCATAGGACGGACAACCCATGGGGTCTGGTCAGGAAATGGGCATGCAGGTGTGTGTGTGAGTTTGGGTGCCTCTTTTTTATACAGTGTGTGTTTTAAGATGTGTACTCATGCGTGTCCTTGAGTGTGTGTGTCTCTTCCCTCTATCTGTGTGTGTGTGTGTGTGTACAGGCAGGAGCAGGCAAAGCCCCTTCGTCAGCACTAAGCAGTCCAACCTCAACCCACCCTCACACAGAACGCCTCTCTCTCTTTTTCTCGCTCTCGCTCTCTCTCTGTCTCCCGCTTTCTGCCCCCTCCCGTCACTCGTTTGTTTATGCTGTTTTGTTTACATCTCTGTCTTGGCCAGCCAGCGCAGTGCTGATTAGCAGCACTAGAGTGAAATTTTAATTTGCTCTGTTGCGTCCGATAAGGACCCTGCGCAGCGTTTTTCATCTTCTTTGGATGAAACGCAGAGCCTGCTTAGGTAATTGGCAGACCGGGGTTATCCCTGGTTTTCCATGTGATTGCCGCAAAACACCAATAAATTCATAACATTTAATTCTGAGTTGGAAAATTATAAACATTTTTTCTTTTTTAAATCACTGTCCAGTTGCATTTACTGGATATAATCGTATGTGTTATTAGCTGGCTAGTAAAATAATTGTATTTTTTTTTTTTTTTTTTTTTTTTTAAGCTCTGCTCCACTGTGCACACACAACATGCCCCGGAGTCAAAGGTTGATGTGTAAATGCCCTGAAGAAAGGACTTAATTACTGAGTGCATGCGTTGATTTGGTGTCAGCTGTTTCTCTGCTCGGTCTCATCCGAACTGTCTGTGTCAGGAGGGAGCAGAAAAATCAAAACCAAAGCAATTTTGGGGAAGAAAGTTAATTGTCCATATGGGAGACTTTGACTTTTCTGTGTGGATGAGGTAGTCTGAGGCCTTATGGACTTGTTTTGATTGTCATTTCAATTTCTTTTCTCAACCTTATTTAGTCTGTGTCAGCAGTGTTGGATGCTACTCGAGATGACCGTTTATGAAATCTACATCCATTCCTCGGCATTCTGGGATTTACAGGATTTATCTTAACTCTTGAATGTGGTTAGTTGCAGTATTTCCGACATGTTTTCTTTATTCAATGATCACCACAGATAATCACATGTCCATTAAATACAAACAGCAAATTACCGTTAGCTCTCCTCTGTATCAGCTGAATGAAATTGAATAAACACACTTCTTTAATTTTGTTCACAGCTACACGCGGCAGAAAAAAAACAAGTCCTTCAATAATTTAAAAGTGCTGGCCATGCTGTTGTTTTTATTACTTATACTGACTGTATTTCATATTGCCAGAACACTAAGAAGATTGTTGTTACAACAATCATGTAATAGCTAATCATACATGAGCACAACAGCCTCATATAGCAGCAGATTTGTTGATTTGTTGCTTTTGTCATTATTTGTTCAACAAAGACACTTCCATTGATGTATTTTTTTTAAAATGACCTCAAGTGTAATTTCATCAGTGCCAGGCCTTTTTTGGGATTATTTCATCGAATCTTTATTTGTCTTTTCTGTCACAATAGGTCATGATTTGCATAAACATACTTAGTTGCTATCTTCTTTGTGTGAACAGAGACATAAAGAGAGACAGAGGGAGAGAGTGTGTGTATAGGAAGTGGAAATGTAGGCGATATTTGAAGTGAGTCACGTGGACGGCTGCTGACTTCTCAGGAATGGACCTGGCCGGGATCATAGAGAGGGAGAGAAAGAAAGCGAGAGAGAGAGAATCAGCATCTGAACTCTGGCAAATGTCAGCATAGTTAAAATCCTCCCCCTCTGGATCTCACCCTGCTCCAGCCGTGTGAACGATGTGAAGAAAAAGAAGTATTTACGAGTTGTTGCCCCCCCACACACACACAAATATATTGAGTTTCTTCTTTTCAATTGTGTGAGTGTGTGTGCATGTGTGTGTGCGTGCATGGCTGGCATGGCGCCAGAGCTTAAAGGAGTGGGTACTGCGATGGTGCCCCGAACTTCCCCCCACCCGTCTGTAGCCACCACCCTGACCTTCACATATGCTAATTAGCCACGTGGAGCTGCTGAATGGAGGGACCCCACCCCTCCTCTTCCTCATCCCAGAGGAGGAGTGATCTTTCTGTCCTTTTCTTTTTCCTTTTCTTTTCTTTTCCTTTCCCTTTTCTTTATGTATTTTGTTACATAAACGTATGGTAGTTAACTGTATACACTTACTAAGCAGACAGTCCTGTGTACATATTACTTTCGAAGCCATCTCTTTTTCTTCTCTGTTTTCTTTTTAAATGCCGTCTCTGCTTTTATCTGCTTCTCTGTCCCTGGCTCTCAGTAGCTCGCTAGGTCTCCCAAGGGATCAGCAGTCAGTTTAGAGGTATTCAGACGGCGAGCATATCCTATTGAATATTTATACAGTGTACATTGTCCAGCTTACAGTAACTGCTGCCTTGTGTCTTCTCCTGCCGGCAGCAGAGGAAATAAGAAGCATCTGAGTCAGTCCCTTTAGAAATTAGTAAATTTGTGATTGCAGCAATTAATTCTAATTCAATGACTCAACACGACAGTTTTAAGATCCAACCAATCTCTGCATCGCTCTTCCTGTATGTACAATAGAACTAATGGTTCAAGTGAGCAGCTAAACAAAGAGAAGAGGATAATTGGCAGTTTATACAAGGAGTTTTGTTTATTTATAGGAATTTTAAATGTTTTAATGTCACATTATTTTTCATTGAGGCTTTGTATTATTATTATTTATTATATATATATATATATATATATATATTATTATTATTATTATTATTATTATTATTATTATTATTATTATTATTATTATTATTATTAAGAAAATACACATGTTTTATTGTTTTTACCACATATTTATTATTACACAATATAACAATATGTAACTCTCATGTGACACTTAAGCCTGTTTTTGTCACTGATCGGGGTTTATATGCTGCAAGAAAGGAAAAAAAAAATAAGAGAGAACATACTACATAATGCTTTATTTCTGGTCACATTAGTAATAAAGATGTGAATATATATATTTTTTGTAGCCATACAGTCATTATGCGTGTGACTTCACATGCTGTCACTATCCTCCCACCCTCTCACCAGCCTGTGAGAAAATCATCATCAACATGATCATCATCATCACTATCATCTGTCACTTTACACATCAGAGCCTCTGCACTCTTCTCTGTCTCCACACTGTCGACCACACGCTCAAGTCACACGTCTTGCTGTTTGGTTTGAGTTGATCCTAATCAGCGTCGGCACGGTGAGATGATTTGCTCAGCTCCACAAAAAAAAAAAAAAAAAAAAAAACTAAACTAAAAAAAACAACAGCAACCAAACAGCACCAGCAAGGTGCTGTCTGTCGTCTGTGAAGCACAGAGAGACAAAAATAGAAAAATGATGGGACATGGACGACGTGATGAGTTTCTGTTAATGAGTTTTATCTGTTTCTTCAGGTCGTTTCTTTTTCTCACTGATTCCCACTCCCCCTTTCTGTTTTTCTTTGTCCTACAAATGACACACACACGTTTGCACATCTCTTTCAGTCTTTTGTGTTGACTGGTCAGCCATGTTTTTTTCCCACCCAGAGCATGGTCATTTTATCTTCTTCCTTTCCAATCTGAGATTGTCAGATTGTGTGTGCGTGCGTGTGCGTGAGAGAGAGTGACCGAACAGAACTTGTGTGTGGACATATCGTTGATTTATAGACACCAGTTACAGCAGGACGGACACTAGTGGTCACTCCTGGCTTAACAGTCCCTCATTTAGATCAATTTTATCACAGCAATTTAGGAAACAACTTTACACCACATCCTCTTCCAATGATATACAGACACTGACACACACACGCGCTGGTCGCTTGAGAAACTGTATTTGGGAGAAAATGTGATGTTGACTGTTTAGTTTGTAATGTGTTGCAGTGGGTGTGAGAATAGAGATTTTCAATCTTGGTATTTCTCGCATTTTCTTGCATTGCGCACCTCTGATACGGCCAGACTTGTGCTCTGCATTCCAGCCACTCCTCTGACACAAACCGGATGAACTGGATTAGATATCGACATCCCGAGTGAACTTTATTTTGGAGTTGAAATGTCTTATTTTTTAAAGATGCCAATTCCTCCACTACGCAAGAGCAGATGTTTGCAGTGCAGTTAATCTCCCTGTGCAACTGTATGTCTCAGTGTGTTTTCTAAGTGTGAACACGTGTGTGTGTGTGTGTGTGTGTGTGGCTCCCTTCTCAATGAACATCCATAGTTACTGTTGGCTAAACATGCAAAGGTTACTGTAATGTCAGACACATGCCAGAGGGGAGCGTGGAATACCACATTAACATAATCCATAGACAACTGTCCCATTTACAAACATTGTCGTGCCAGTCTGATCGCCACAGTGCTGCCAGGTCATATGACTGCTCCAAGGAGGAACTGTAACACAATGTGACTTCTCTGACGGAAGGATTCAAAAGAAAATGGCTGGTTGTCAGAGTTTGGCATCACTCGCCAGGACAAATTATGATGCTTGTACCTGAAACATTCCTATGTTGTACCTGAGGGGAAGACTGGCAGTCAGGAAATGTGAAGGCGTTGTTGTCTTGTCTGACCTGCTGGCTGCAGGGTACAAAGTGTGCAAAAACACTTTGTTGTGTATACTGTGAAACTTACTTATTCATTGAGGAGGACTTGATTTGCGAACAATTCATTGAAATCACACAAATATAGACTCTCCTGTGAAGTTTGATTCTTTTTTCTTCCTGACAAGAACATTGAGGTTAAATGGGAACTTGAGAGTGGATTTTCTGGATATTTTACCATAAAAATCTCCATAATCGCGCAGGAAGTATACATCTGTTGTCATTATTGAAAGTAAAAAGACCAGTTTTTCCAGCAGCAACTGTGTTTTTTCAGGAGGCACCATAGTAATGAAGACAAAGCAACCATTGGACTGATATTTAAAGTATTCAGTGTTAATTAGATGCTTGATATTAGTTGAGGCGGCTAACATGTTGCCCTCTCACCCTCTGGAGCGCTAGTCTGTGCTGACACTCAGAGTGATTGTTTTGATAATGATGTGTACATAAGCCGGAAACGAGGCTCTCTCACTGCATTTTGAGAAATACAATTTATATTTACAGCTTTGGTTCGACTGCGCGAGTCTGTGCTTTCAGCATTGTTGTGAGAGATCCATTGTTTTCACTCGCGTAACGGGTATTTTAATTAGTCTGTCTTTGGAAATTCCCTGTGTGTGTTGTGGTTTGCGTTGGACACTGCAGACTCCCACAGCTCCCAGACATTTCTCAACTTTTTTTTTTTTTTTTTTTTTTATTACACATTGGCCACATTCCAAAAAGCAGAGTCATGTGTGGAAACTTCTGCAAATTCACATTTTCTCCTCTGGTTGTTAAAAGCTTAAACAACTCCTCCATCTTTCCCTCTCTTTCTTTCTCTCTCTCTCTCTCTACTGTTCCGTCTCGCCTCCTTTTTTCCGCCCCCAGTTGTTTCCAGATCTCTTTCTTTCTTTCTGTCTTTTGGATGCTAGTTGTGGGTGACCTTGGATGGTGACTACAGTGCCTACTCATTAAGTAGTAAAGATGAATGGTTCCATTATAGCAGGGGGGAAAAAAATCGAGCGGGGCCAATTAGTGGTAATTAACAGCGGAGAGGGCGAGGCGCTCTGGAGGGCACCCTGACCTGGACTGTGAAGGGGGCAGAGGGGAGTAGGGGGCGTATACAAGGAGGAGCTTTCCATATATATGGAAAAAAGTGTGTATTAGAAAATGCATGTGTACGTGACCCTGTGTAGGGGAAAGGAGGTGATTATAGGTGATTATTGATGTAATGAAAGGTGTGTACTTTTGAGCGGGAGGGAAACTGTTATAATTGTGTGATCAATGTATATGAGAATGTGCAGCAGCAGATAGTGTAGTATAGATGTGTGTGAATGTAATCAATAAGGAAATGTGTCTTGCATGTGCATGTGCATAATCAGTGGTATGAATGTTTGTGTTTAAAAGTCAATGATTATTAAGCTGCATCTGGGTTTTATGATTGTGTATTGGATGTTTATGATGTGTGTGTGTGTTATATGTACATTGTAAGAGGTGTGTATCCTTTCAGACATTCCTTGGTGCTGACTGATGAGAAAATCTGTGCAAGAACCGACACGTTTGAGCGTTTAGAGGTGAAAGGGTCAGTAGCCGGCAACATCTCTCTTTGACTTTTGACCCCCGATGTGATGTCACCGACCCGCTTCCCACGCAGCTTTGGTGTAGCCAGGGAGCTTGTTAGGCAAAAGGTCTGAAAATAAAAGTCCCCGAAATGCCAAACCGATATACCGTCAGCGCTAATGAACATTTTTTGATGATTTTTGCTGTTAATTGGCGTTTGCCGTTTTTTTTTTTTTTTGTGCTGATCTGCAATATTTTAGCATCTCGGCATCAAGGAGAAATTCAAGGTTGTTCGCCAGGAGATTCTCTTACTCCCTCTCTGTCTCTTCCTCAGCAGCAGCTGCGCTTGATTTATTCACCCCGCCTACCTCCCGTTTTTTATCAGTTCTTGGGTGAAATTGTCACAGCCGTGTAATCCTTTGGGTGCCACTAGCTGGGGGGAACTTACACGTGTGCTCGCATTCAGAGAGAGATGTGTGCGTGTTTGTAATAGGTATTGGCGGCAGGGCGTCTAAACAGTGGGTAGCACCAGGTCTCGTGTCCAACATGGAAATCTTTGCAAGTCAATAAAGAAATGCTCAATATACCGGGGAATTGGACTGTGTTGTCACTTTAACAGTTTTGGCAGTTAGTGTGTGAGAGAGCCTCTGTAAAGGCTGAAGAGTTTTTTTTAAGGTATTTTGCAAAGTGCTGCTTTCAGGGTCCCTGAAATTGCAATGCCTGGTAAATGGATGGTTTGAGGAGTATACAATGTATTAGAAGTCAATTGTGCATGGGAGGGCCTATTTTCCATATCGCTAGCCGAACAAGTTTGTAACTGTGTGAGTGTGTATTGTTGTTGGATCCCTGCCCTTGTGTTGCACACAGACACACATGCACGTTCAGATTGTACATGACCCCCGCTCCATCTATTCCCCTGTTGCTTCAGTGTCTCTCAGCTCTCGTTGTGCAGGTTTGGCTGTGTGGTGGGATTGAGGATTGTGGGTGAGGGGGGTGGGGTGGGGGGTGTTACATTGTCAGGGCCGTGGCATACATCAGAAACCATTACCCATAATGGCCTCTTTCCCCACACGCCGCATATCCATTCCCTTTCCCTCTTCTGACATTTATTTTATGACTGCTTACATATCAAATATTTAAATAAACAGAATCGGGGGCTTCGGCTGAGGTTTGCCGAGGGTGATGGGGGGTGGAAGTGGAGTGGGAAATGGAGGGGGGCTTGCAGCGGCGAGATGAAGGGGATGGATGATGACATTCATTTCCGAAACGATGAAAAAAAAAAAAGTAGCAGCGGCGGCAGCCGCAGCAGTGAAGAAAGGGAGAAAAAAAATGCTTCGCTTGGCTCCAATCAAAGCAGGCGGAAGAGGGCGGTGTTTTTTTTTTTTTTTTGGTTATTTTTTTCACATGAGCGCGGCGGCTGCGGTGACAGACGGTTGTATATGCACACGTATGTACACGCGCAAGCGTTAACGTGGGTGCGCACACGGCCTCATCCGTCAGTGTTTCCTGGGGACACGGGAGGACGTGGGAGAAGGCCCTTGTGGCTCGTAAAAAGCGGTCCGTCTTACTGATGCTATATCAATTGTACAGCAACCGTCAAGGAGATCAGAGCACAACAGAAAGTAACAAAAAAAAAAAAAAAAAAAACAAACAACAAGAAATGGAAGAAAAAAGTCTAATGCTGCAATGAGAGGAGGTAGAGAAAAAAAAGAAAAGAAAGGACAGCGGGAGGGAGATGAAGGTGAGGTGGAGGAAGATTTATCTCTTGTTTCCTCAGGAGAGGAAGATGGAGAGAAGGCGGGCTAAAAGTGTGAAGGGGAGAGGAAGAATGAAGGGGATAAAGGGAAAAAGAGAAAGGTGTGCGTGTATATATATATATATATATATATATATATGTGGAGAGACAGAGTGGTCCTGGGGTGCAGGCGGCCAGTCTTACACTGGCTGGCGTCGGTGGGAGGCCCATTACTGTCAGGCTAATCTTAAAATAATTAATTGCGAAGTCGACGCTTTTTAAAGAGTATTGTAATTGAATCCTAAATTAGGCTTGGGAAAGGGGACACGTCCTGCTTTGCTGCAAGTCTGTTCCCATTCTCTAGTCAAACACACTCACGCGCACACACATACATATACATCAGTGGGTCGTGTGCACAGGCGGGAAGAAGAAAAAAAAAGACAACAGGCAAAGGAAATGCTAATGAAATGCATATTTGGGGAGAAAGGGGCCATCTATAATTTAGCTGTGCTCTTTGAATGTGAATGATGTGTGTGCAAGCGCTGTGATTTATTTTTGTTGTGCAGAGGGATAATTCTGTCAGAGTAGGCTTTTATTCTTGTAAACAAATGTGGGGAAAAGAGCAGAATAAAAGTGGAGTAATAAAGTAAACAGAATGGTTTGAATACATTTAGCTGCTGGCATGAATAATTTGTATAGGGGACTGAGGGGTTTGATGAAAGAGAGATGACAAATATGAGAGCCGTGATATTGCCTGATGAAATTTTGGGTCAGCCTTCGATTCGCTATTTTCTGGCACTTGTTTTCATTTTCGTGCATGTGTTTTTTTTTCCTCACATGGATTAATGCTGAGTACCTCTTCCTTTCCCACACAGCCACACAAGTAGGTAGTAGAGCATAGCCTTCACATGCACACACCCAGAATGCACCTTGTAACCCCTCAAATCCTCCAAGGCCCTTTTGCACTAGCCTCTGCACTGAAAGCTCTGCTTAAAATGAGCAGCTCAATGTGCTTTCACTTTACACAAACTGCTTGCCCACATGGCTCCTCCTGGATGACCCCTGCAAAACTATAGGCTATAGAACTTTCTGGATCAAAGCTCCGGGAAAAAAGGTCTGCCCTCCATAAATGTCGGCCCTGCTCCATAACTCCAGCAGGAGCCCTGGAAGAAAGATGGCACAGGGTGCGAGGTCAGGGAGACAGATCTGCAAGGCTATAATGGAAACTAAGTAGTCAACAGATGCCTCCTATAAAGGCTAAAATGTAGAGAAACTGTGGTAATGGGCAAGAGATTATAGGCCATTATTACAAGATACAAAAAAATCTCATAATTGTTTTTGAGATAATTGTAGTTTTGTTATCATTGCTCTGCTTTATATATATATATATATATATATATATATATATATATATATATATATATGTATATATATATATATATATATATATATATATATATATATATATGTGTGTGTGTGTGTGTATATATATATATATATATATATATATATATATGTGTGTGTGTGTGTGTGTGTGTATGATAATGTCCTCTGATATCTTAAGTGTTTAATTTGTTTACTCAATGTCTTCTACACCAGTTGCACACAAAGATATTACTTGGTTAAATAAACATTTTAATAGTTTAATAACACTGTCTGTTATGCAGGACCGTCCCTCACCATTCCTTGCTCCACTAACATTCAGGAACCAGTCTAACTACTCCGCCAACATGTTGGCCCATGCTCCTGTTCACCATGCTGCACAAAGCTGTGCATTTCAGGTTCGGCTTTATACTCGGCTGTATTAAAATCCTTGTCAGAATTGAAATACAATGAATACAAAGAATCTGGCTGCATCTGTATGACAAATCAAACGTTCCTCATGCTGTTTTCCAAATGTTTGAAACCTATTCAACTCCTATTTGGCCCAGATCTGACAGCTATAAACTTGGCTCAGAACATCCCATTTTCTCCTGGCTGACTGGGATGAATAACAGCAGAGAGGCCAATATTGTGGTCTAGCTGAGCACGGCTGACTCCTCTGTCTCTGTGATCCCTCTATCAATAAGGAACACAGGCCTGTCAGAAGGCCTGCCAACTGTCTGGCTGTCCACACAGCCTGCTCTCTACGCAACATCTGGACACAGATGGTACACACTGATCACACACTCACACGCACGCACAAAATACTTATACACATGTTTTACTGATACTGGCAGACATTCACAGACACGCTGTGCATTTACAGCGGTTAATATACTACTACTGTGTGTGTGTGTGTGTGAACATGTGCATGGATGCACACACCACACTCATTCATTCATATCCACAAATAGCATGTGTGTGTGTATATATATATATATATATATATATATATATATATATATATATACTCACATATTCGTTCACATGAACACATGGGTGCTTACATACAGCAAGTCCACACAGAGAGAGAGAGACAGAGAGAGAGAGCTTACTTCACAGATTTGGACACATGGTGAAATCTGTGTGTTGCAGCCAAAGGATCTGCTGCATCTCCTGGGAAATATGTGCATCCCTTTAATATGTCTGGCCTTTAATAAAAACCTGAACATAAAAGATCGTCAAAGGTTCAGTGTGTAAAACAATTCATAATCATAGTGCTCATTCTGGCCACGTAGTGACTTGCTCTAATATAGATTCTGTAGGTGGTTGCCCTGTTAATAAATACTGAATTTACTGACAGTTAGATTTAGTAATTCTTTCATTTTGTTTTGTCATACTGTGAAAACAAATGAGGGTAATGAACACTCAAAGATGAAAACGTATTAAAAAGGGATAGATACCAAACAGGAGATGTAGAGAGACAGTCATTTTCAGTGTGATCATGTCCAACTCTAATTAAGCCTCATTAATTGCAAATATCACTCAATTTTCTCAGTCATATGTTATTCATATGGTCTGGCACAGCCAGTCCACCATAAACATAGCTGCCCTGGGGCTTCGCAATAATAGGAATGAATGGTGGAGTTCCGTGTGAGTCAGGGGTGTGTATGTGCAGTCAGGCCATGCATCAGGGCTCCCACAGGCCTGGAGCCTCTCATTGATCGACCCCGCTCCCCCACCTCATGTTCCCAGCCAGCTTCAGTGATTGATTCCCAGTCAGAGCCCAGGAGATGGGAGGCCTGGCCCGGACTCACAGAGCCTGGGGCCTCCCAGAGGGTGACCTGGAGGGGCTGCGGGAGGAGGGATGCCTATTTCCAGGGCCCCTAACCCAGGTCGAGGAGCCCATTTCTGGGGAAACCTTCACAGCGGGGTAGTAGAGTAGAGGCTCACATTCATTACAGGAGAAAATTAAGGCCAAATCTGCTGCTGGTGCTGCTGTTACTGCTATATGGAGGTGCTGTATGGAGGGGGTGGGTGGGTCAAGAGGTTAAGAGATATTGGTGCAAGTAGGTTTGAGGGGAGGAAACACTACTATTACATGATATTAAACAATCTGTCATACTCACACTTACACACATACACCACTGAAACCTGCTGTGTTCACATCCACACTGAACATCTCCACTGCCGCGCATCAACAGGCCCCTCTTCATGTCACTTTTTGTTGGTCGTGCAAAGGAGGAAAAAAATTATATGAGAATCAATTTTTTCCTAATTAACTTTGTAAATTTCCCGCTGAGCTATCAGACGTGGGGACCTGGTGTGTCGTGCCGAGTCCGATAATGAAATCAATTTGGTTCAAATTGTTTCAGGTGACTTTTAATGAGTATCTAATATCCGCCTGAGGAAAAAAGGTCAGGGTATCTGTTTGTTATTTGTGTTTTTTGTGTTGTTGTTTTCTTGTTTGTTTGTTTTTTAAATGATGGATCACCTGCAGGAGAAATATGGATGGCTTCACCCCGGAGGACTGGGCAGTCCTCCAAAAAAAACAGCGTGAATGTAAATCCTTGTTTTTAGTGGGGAGCCTGTTTAACTGCACCACGGGTGTGACCTAGTTTGACAACTTGCTTTTTATAGATACAGTGCATTTTGCTGTTTATTAATTCCTTGATAAAACACTTTATTGTGTTTTATTGGAAGACAACACCTGTGTTTCAGGAGCACTAAACAAAGTCAAGGAGGAAAGGTGGAAAAGAGGCTTTAATAAGAGGGAGTGGGACTTACTGTGGACTTACTTTAGATGTAGCTTTCACATTCATAATTTACTCTCCTCCCTCTCTTTCAATGGGCAGCCTCCCAGCCTGAGGAGCTTGTTAAGCTTTGCCTTGCAGGGAAGACTAATGGATGGCAAAGAAAGCCCCCTCAGGACCCTTTAGCATCGTTTCTGTTGGTCTGCTCGCTTAGTATTCACTTATGTATTTTCACCCTACTCTGAGCACAATATCATGAATAACCATTGCTAATTCATAAACACACTTGGCAATACGAGACCTCGTTCATAATTATCCAAGCTGTAGAGACGCAGTTCCTCTCCAATACCATTCCATTAGCAAAGGTGGTGATTTCCTTGAATAAGGGGGGAATCTAGCCTGCATATTTAATATCAGCATTTTGGTTCGGCTCTTGGAGACGTGGGAAGGAAAAGGGCAACACATTTACTCAAATAGCCTGTTCTCTCTCTCTTTGGGGCAGATGGAGTTATTGTTATTTTCCCTCTCGCCCTTTTTTTTTTCTCTCTCTTTCATTTGGTTGTGTAACAGCATCTCTCCATGGGGTTCTGTGGGCTGGGGAAGTTGGAGAGGAGCACATTCTTCTCGTTCCACCATGGCCCTTAGATGAAATGGGCTTTTTCGGCAGCTCCACTCTGTCCCAGGGTCATGGCAAACAGGAGGCACGGAGAACCGAGAGACAGGAAAAGGCTAGAAATGTAGTGAAGCTCTACCACATAAGTAACACATTCTACGAAAATAGGCTAGCAGCCTTTTCTGATTTTGAGGAGGAAATGGGGCTAATTTATACCAAAGTTTGTCATATGGTTCGAAAACACATGCTGTACACATGTAAAATGAAGTCAGAGAGGGAAGAATTGTAATCTTTGACCAAACTTGAAAACCACTGCAAATATCTCTTATTTGTCCTAACTGGATCATGTACATATATCCATTAGTCCCATCATCCTACTCCTTTTTATACAGTGTAAATCTAAATAAATCCATTCATCTTCATAAACCTGCATCATGGCCAGAGATTTGACTCACAAATTTGCAGCCTCTGTTCTTCCGCACATGTTTTTTTCTCTGCTGTTTGCAGACAATTGCATTTTATTTGTTTTCATTCTATAATGGTGTGTCACCAGCATGTCAGGCACATCTCGTTTTGTCATTGAGGGTTTTTTTTTTTTGTCCCTGCTGCTTCTTTCCCTCAGTCTCAGCGAAGGAAAAGGGCTCTGGTGACCTCTCAACCTCAATCTCACTTGAGACAGATGAAGCAGCCTCTCTCCTTCTTCTCCCATCTCTCTCTCCCTCTCTCTTCCGTCCCTCCCCTGCCTCCCTTCTTCTCTCCCATCCCCCACATCCTCTTTTCTCTTAATGACGTCTTTGTGCTGGCCGTGACGAACCGAACGCTCTGCAACTTTTCCCAATGCACATGGGAGAGGGGGGGGCTTGGAGAGGGTGGTATCTGAGCCCCATGGTGCATGTGTACGCGTGGTGTAAATATTGGTGTCAAACCCAGACAGCACGCCGATCAACAGCTCCGAGGACAACGCAGAAGAGAGACCAATTATGTGCGTCGCTCCAAACACAAAAGCACGCCGATCGGCCACATAACAACAGCCCGTTATCTGGCTTCTTTCTCTGTATTTCTTTCTCCGCTCACAGCATCATCGCCCAAAACATACACTGTGTACGTATACCCCCCCGTCTCCTCCAGCACGGCTGTCACTGCCTGCACTCCTCTCTCTCTCCCTTCAGATGATTTCATGCTTCTCATTGCTAGCCAGCCTTCATGCCTAGCTGCCTGTGCCATCCAGGCATACTGGGCTGAGGAAAGGCAATTTGGCTCTACCCAGCTCCCCGCGGACCAGTGCTACTCTTCACACTGTCATTCGTTACGAGACTTTTTACTAACAAGGCGTGCGTACTGAGATGCAGGATGAGATTGTGTTTCAAGATATAATTCACTGAATTTGGTCCTCTTAGCGATGCTGCAGTCACAAGGGAGCGTCACCATGCACGCAGCTCGGTTACTTCACCGCACACTTGCACAATAACTTCTGTTTTTAGGTTGTAGGCTCAGCGTTATGTTTGATCGTCAGTATTTACTATTTAGTCAACATGCTTGAATCCTGGCAGTGAAATGAAGTGATGAACTGATACTAAAGAGTGATCTATTCCTCGTGGAGGCCGGGCAGGGAGGAGTTAACAGCGCCCTGCTCCTCTCCTCTGCGCTTGATGACATCAGTATTGTCTCTGCATCCATGAAATTAATTTTTCTAATCTTAGTCAGCAGGAGCGGGGGAATTTGCACACATTAATATGGAACTCGATCTGTACTCACCCACAGCTGCAGTCTCTCTTCTCTTCTTTCTCCCTCTCCTCCTCTTCCATCTTTTCTCTTTGCACCCTTTTTATTTTTTATTTTGTACTTTGTATTTTGCTTGAAACAGTAGGCCCAAATGCGCAGGGTTTTGAGCCTGAAATGCGGATCTTTGTTCTGGAGGCCGAGGCAACGCCGGGCCCCACAGTGTAATAGGAACTGGAGAGTGCTCTGCTGCATGGTTTAAATAAATAACATAAAAGACAAGGCTGATTGTCCCAGCAGACCAGCCGGCTCTGGCTGCAGCATGTTGATTCTCCAGAGACAGACGCGGCACAGAGGATAAAGAGGATCCGTTGACAATAATTATCCTTATTTGTTTCTCCTCACAAATACACACACAGGCTAAAATGGTTTCATTACACAGGAATAAAAGCTGGGATTCTGTGGTAGTCCCTCCAAGAAAAACAGAGGATAATCAATACCAAAAAAAGCATCTTGGGGCTAATTTTCATAGAGAATCAGGTTTGAAGCCTCCTCTTAAGGTGATATTTTCAACCATTTTCACATGGCACTAATTTCCACCATGTGAGTGCCAAATAGGTCTTTATACCTAATAGCTGCAGAATATGAACTCGAGTCTTTTTGCACATCACACTGAGGACTCAGGAGTATCCAGGCAGCTAAGTACATTGAAGTGTAGATCACCACTACCGACTGCTACATATCCAACAGGAAAAAGCTGTCGTTGAAGACAGCATTAAACCACCAGGTGATATAAGGGATCATAATAGTTCACCAAATTGCTCTTTGGAGGTTCAAACAATTTCTGAAGTAGCCATCGCTCAATAAAGCAGCTTGTAGCCCATAAAGAACATATGAAGGAACATCTTTTATTACAGTGTTGGTTGCATAAGGGCCACGGTGCTGTTAAAGTCAGAAAAAAAAACTACGGAATTTAAGTGGAAACACTTTAGACTTATAGGCGGCTGTTGTATTATTACTACACTTGCTAAGTAGGAGATTGTCACTGGTTTGTGTGTGTGTGTGTGTGTGTGTGTGTGTGTGTGTGTGTTGAGGGTGTGGGTGGGTGGATAGTAAATAACTGAAATGAAGGGCTGATCCAGACAGGTGATGATTTGGTCATCTAGTGTGAAGGACAAGGGTAACAATAGTCACAGAAACACACTGTGAGAGTGTGTGTGTGTGAGTCTGTGTGTGTGTGTGTGCGCATGTGTCTGTGTGTGTGTGTGCGCGCCACCCTTGCCCCAACACGTTCATTCACCACGGCTGATAAATCAGAAGATTTTTTCAAACAATTCCCGCATTCAAAATGAAATTGGAATAATAACCATTTACCAATATTGTTTTATGTTTGTTTGATCCCAGTGTGTGTCTCATAATCCACATATCCAAGCCTTTTGTGCTGAGCATTTTGTCTCTTTCTGATTAACAACTTAGCACATTAAAGCGAGAAGGAGTAAAATTATTTTCGCAACATAAAAATGCTGTCGATTGAGCTCAGAAAAGCAATTTAGCAGGTTTCACCCCACAGTAATTTCACCCATGTTCTGTTTTAATGGCTTTGTTTTGCAAAAAAAAAAAAGAGAGAGAGAGAGAGAGAGTCAGAACGCTGGAGAGGAGTTCATAAATTGAATTTTAAATTTAGCAGTTGAATTACTATTGTCTCCCATGCCTCCACCCACCCCCTCCTCCATTGAATGGCATGCCCAGATGAACAAAAGTGAAAAACACATTTGAAGAAAATAAAAAACAATTTCTGTGTATTCCCTCTAGTTTTTTTTTTTTCTGCTGTCCCTCCTGGCACAAACACGATTCACTTCGTGTCATATTCATAATTTTTTTCCTAAGTACAGCCATTTCTCTAAGGGGAGGGGGAAAAAAAATAATGTTTCAATTTGTCAAGAATTGTTGTCGGGTTTTTTTTGTGCCTAGTGGTGTGAGGGAAATGGTGGGCATATCTCTAGGAAAAGGCTGCAGTGGGCTGAAATCTCATTTAGTGGAACTTGTCATGAGAGCAGATATGAGGCTGTGTTTGGGGAGGCAGAGAATAGTCTTTTTTTTTTTTGCCTCTGTGGACAGGTGTGGATAATGCCATGCGTGGAAGACAGACCAATGTATCAGATAGCTCGATATAATTTTTTTTACTGCGGCTGTTTTATTTAAGAGTTCCCCTCAAGTGTGTATGTGTGTGTGTGTGTCTGTGTGTCACAGAGTGGGAGAGAGATGAGATCAACAGTGAGAGCCAGTGTAAAATTTTTTGCAAATACACATTTCTGTGCCCGTGTGTGCGTGCATGTGTTGTGTTTAATCGAGCATCCACTTCTCTGCTCCCAAAACTCTGAAGTTGTTTTCTGTGTCCAGTGCCTTCCTGAGTGCAGCAGTTAACGTTTTTTTTTTTTTTTCCTTCTGCAAGCGTGTGTGTAATGTTGGTAGGCGTGTGAGGGGATTTACTTGTGTTGTGCTCAGCATTTTTGGCAAACGGTGGACCTCTTGAAATGGATTGGTGAACTGGATGGAGTTCGGGAGGGGGTGGTGGTGGTGGTGGGGGTGGAGGACAGGGGTGTGTCCCATATCACGGATGGCACAGTGCCCTGGATTTTCAAAAACTGGAGAGTGTGGCCCTTTCCCTGCAGATATTACTTTGTGGACCTGTGTGTGTGTGTGTGTGTGTGTGTGTGTGTGTGTGTGTGTGTGTGTGTGTGTACAAACATTTCAAACATTTTAAGCAGGTCATGTGTTACCCTTCACTCAAGCAAAAAAACACCATTTACACCACATTAGAAACATATGACCAGTGTTAGTTTTAGCTCGTCCAAACTACTAAAACAAATCTCTTCTGTGATGCTCACTTAGTTTAATTTGCTCGGCAAGGACTAAATCTATTTTAGTTGCATTCTGAATGAAGTTATTAGATCACTCTCATTCTTGTTCAGTCAGGCTCTTCATCACCTCACTGAGAAATAAGGAGCGGAGACAAATTATATGATGATTCCAGGTCTGCAAAGATTCAATCTAGAATCATTTTAGCTTCTTGAACTTTAAGTTCATCCATCAATATTTCAAAAATACAAATGATTTTTCTATCAAAAACATTTTTAAATGGATCTAACTCCAAAATGGCTCTTTAACTTTAATTATTCCCTAAAGTGCTTAACTCTGTTGCTGGCAATCATTTTGTCAGATGAGACGTCAGTTTCTTCCAGTGGTTAAATATTTCATTTCAGATCAGCACTGCTGGAACACACTGTGATTTTAGCCGCTACAATGTAGAGAATGATTCACTTATTAGCAGCTTCATACATAAATAACAACAAAAAAAAGAATAAAGTACATGAACAGGACTGTAACGAAGAATTAACACACATAATTAAAGGCAAAAGGCATCTTCTCTTTTTCCTGAGGATTAGGCTCTTGAAATCCTGGTGATGATTCCAGGGCAACCCCCTCCTCTCCTCACACACACTGATATACACCTCCATGCTGTGAAATAACTTTTAGACACCCAAGAGCTCTCACTACTCTCTCCCTGGCTTTCTTTCTCCATCTCCTTCACTATTCAAATAAACTTTCTCTCTTTCCCTCTCTTTCACACTCTGCGAAATAGTCCAAACTACTCCACGCATATGCCTCAGTAGACAAAACCACTTTAAAACTAGAGCACCGTAACCGTCTGCACGTAACCTGCTGAATAAAGTACTCCCATCCCCTGACATGTCTTCTTGATATTAGCCTGGCAATATGAGGCAGCGGCAATTTCTCCTCCACACTAGACGAGGTGATATTGAGTTGGGGAGAAGAGAGGGAACTGAGGAGGGAGCTAGTGGTGGTGGTGGTGATGATGGAGGGGGAGGAAGAGAGGAGGGGGGGGCGGTTAGCTGGAGATGAGAGAGGAGAAGTGAAAGTGTGTATGAGTGTGTGTGTGTGTCAGAAATAGTGGTACAAAATGTCATAAATCACACATGATCCTACACGGCGGAGACAAAAGGGAGAAAGCATGAGAGGAGAAAAGGAAAATAGAAGAACTCCACATTATCTGCCCAGCAGACAGACAAACACGCCGCTGTGGGTGACGGATTAGCATTAGCCCGACGCGCTGTACTGGAATTTCGCAATGGCTCCCCAAGACCCCAGACAACCCCTAAAACGTCTCTGAAATGCTTACAATGGAATAAAATCGCCCTTGACACCTTCTCTTTCTTCTCTTTGATTTTTTTTCTTTTTCTTTTTCTTTTTTTGTGTTCGTATAAGAAGCTAGCTCCCAAGGTGAAGCTTTAGGGAGCAAGTACTTTGACTGCCTGACTGCCCTGAATTCCCTTCAGGGCTTCAAACCTGTTGCAAGGTTATAATGCAAAGTTTGGGTCCTTGCCAAACTCTCAACCACTCTCTTTTAGTTTTATTCTAACCCATAAGAACATAAACCCGATGTAATCGTCACTATTTCTGCCATTTGCTGTATAAGCAACAACATAGCAAGTGAGAAGGGAGCGCTGTACAGTGATTATTGGCACTGTCGGCCTGTGGTTGTGGGAACAAGGCCATAGAGTTTTTATTGCTTTTGCTTCCCATTGCTTTAAACAGCATTTACAACACTTTAAAAACCCTTTCAGACATTAAAACAAAGATACAAGCTTCAGGTTTTAATTAAATCATTTTACTTTGGCCTTTCTCCAGCAAAGTTTGCTCCTGATTGCTACGCAATAAACATCTTTGCTTACTTAATTCCATTTGTAGTTCATTTATGACCTGTAGACATTAATTTAAGGCTTCCACTCACTGTGCAATTATAAAATAAATCAATGGTGGCTGCGGTTTGGAGTGTGTGCACTAAGTGGACTTCTGTCAGGGTTTCCAACTTGGCAGATGGTGGATGAATTCATTTGAACGACTCACAATCACAACGCACTGTCATGAATGAATGTAAAACATTAGCCAAGAATGCAATGCTGATGACATATCATTAATCCCTGTCTTTCCTCTACAGGTGTCCTCCATGGACTTCATGGCAATGAAGCGATCACAGTTGTACGGCATGGCCAACAATCCCTACTCAACTCCACAGCAGCCAGGTGGGGGTCCTTACCCACCTAGCCAGCCATACACGTCACCTCCTCCACACCGTTATCCAATGAGCATGCAGGGGAGGGGCCAAATGAGCATGGGTGGGATGCAGTACCCTCAACAGCAGGTATGTCAACAAACTCAACCGCTACATCTGTGAATGTTTCACTGTGGCTCGTGTACGAATCAGTCACCCCCCTGCAGTGCCATTCCCGATATTGTAGCTGGTATTATAAGCGATATTGCGGTGGGACGTTTGCTTCTCGCCGTGAACATTCTCCAGCGATTTTCCCCTGAAGGCCTGGCATGTTCAATTTGAGTCGCAGTCTAAAATACCAGGCAGCACATCTCACACCCTGGCATGTGGTGGTGTCACTCCTGTTCATCACTCTGTTCCCCTTAGACTCCCATTGGAGCGAGATAGGCTTGATGCTCCGTGTGTATTTGCATGTGTGTGTAAGGATGTTAATTTCCCTATGCTTGTTTGATGAGCATTTGTTTATTTGATTGCATATTTCTATATGCTTTTGTGTGTGCGTGTGTGTGTGTGTGTGCGTTTGAGTTTCTCATATCAATGCGTCTGTAATTGTTTATGTGTGTACATTGGAATGCTCAGCGTGTAGTAAACATAGTTACAGCACACCCAGTCCACGTCATAGTCTCTTTGCGACACAATAGGCCTGTGTTGGACACAATAGTGCTTCTGTCTGCTTTATTCAGTCTTAAGTAAATCCCATTTGGACTGGAAGGGTGTGTGTGTGTGTGTGTGTGTGTGTGTGTGTGTGTGTGTGTGTGTGTGTGTGCGTGTTTGTTAGAGGGACCAATAGAGTGAAAGTATGCATGTGTATTAATCTGTGTGTACCGTACATATGTGCTTGTGTGTCTGATGCATGCGTTCCACATGTCTAGCAGAGAGCAAAATTGGCCTGCGTGCATCAGTGTAGTCTGTAGTGAAACAGCAGTACTGACAGGGGGGCACAGTGTCCCCTGCTGTAACTGCCTTCTATATTTAGGCAGCCTGGTCTGTTGGACCGGACTTGAACACTCTCATGGGGGTAAGCGAGCTTCCACACATAACCAGACCACAGAGAGAGGGAGGGAAACGCAGATGGACTGACAGAATTCCTTCTAAAAATATTGTAGAAATGCGGTAGCAGAGAGAATTGGTGTGTAATGCTCATGTATTTATATGCAGCTCACCAGCTCTTTTTCAAATTATGCAGTTTATACATGGGTTCTCTTTATTTATTTAAAGACAATATCATATGGAGATAGAGGAGACATTAAAAATTGATTTACTGAGGGTTGCGCAAAGAATTAAAGGGCTACTACACTACTGACCTTACATGTGATGATCGGTTTACTTGGGGAGAGCAGATGTCAGATCTTTGTGAAAACTGTTGTATGTTATGTCTTTTGTGGCTTTGAAGGAACTTTCTAAAGTTTGTACAATTAAGTAATAGTGTCAAAAGATTATACTGACATAACAAACAGATATTATCATCTATCAGGGAGTCAGGAATGTTGCAATGAAGGGAGGTTTATTACCTGTTATTGTTGGAGTTTACTAGTACCAAACTGTCCAACTGTACAGAAAGTCAGGTTAACTTGGCCTGGATTTGTTGTATCAGTTATATGTATATGATATAAATAATAATTTGAATTCTGTGTAATAAGTAGTTTGGTCAAAACTGTGTGTGTTGTGTGCATTTTATTTATGCAGGTTATAAAGGTTTATCACAACAACAGCATTTAGCATTAATCTTTATTTCAGTCTTTTAAGTCACAAAGATAAAAGAAATGAACAGCTTAGACAGCCACAAAATAATGAAAAGTAAGTAAACACAAATAATAAAAACGACTAAATAAATCAGTGAAACCACTAACACACTCAGTCAAATAATCAAATTTTTGTCTCACTGGTTGCACTGTGCTCCACACAGGCTTCATCTCAGACTTCGTTACCCAAGTTGGAGGTCTAAACATCCTCTGACGCAATTTAGATGACGTAAACACACTCCCAAAATAAGTATTATCCAGCCCGCTTATGGGTTTTGTAGTACGAAATACACACAGTTAGGAGCAAGCGGGGATGTGTATGCGAAGACACATGATGACATACAGTCAGTCAGAACCACAAAAATACATCCCTGGTACTGTTTTGTGATGAAATCCTCGGGCGTATTACATAGGAGAGGCTGAGCGTCGGTGTAGCAATCACAGCATAGCACTATGGAACGTAATTAGTTCAAATAGAATTAGTTGTTCACTCTGGCTATAGCCATGGGAACTGCGCTTCTAAAGTTTCTAATTATCTGGCTCTGGCTTTAAAAGCAGCACCACCGCATTGCCTATCTGCAGCCGGTGAAATCTAGCTCACAGTAATGAGTTCGGAGGAGGAGGTTTAATTCCACACTCTCAGATGAACATAATGAGCCTCACCTACAGAAAAGCGGTCAGGGGTCTGATCAGGGAGGAGAGGGGAGGGCTAAAAAAGCGAATGCCCCAGATGTTTACTGCAAAATATACTGTACATCAAGACTTAAAGGGATTGTTAATTGCATATCAAAAGAACAACCGAACGCATTTAAGATGGACATGATTGTAGCTGTGTCTGGAGGAGGAGGAGACATCAGCGACCTCTCCCTCCGTCTTAACCTCGAACGTTTCACAACTTTTTAAGGATCAGCTACAAAGAACAAGCTTACCAGCCTGACTGTGGCTGCATCAGCAAGAAGGATTGTGAGTGATGTTAGAGCGCAGCACGCACAATCCCCCATGATGCATCGCGCGTCAGGGCTGAGACCTCGGCTTGTCACAGCCAAGCATGCTGGGATTGTTGCCAGGCAACGTGATATCAACAAAGATATATGTGTGTATGTCTATCTCTGTGATTTCCCCAGGACTGAATGACTGTGTGTGTGTGTGTGTGTGTGTGTGTGCGCGTGCGTGTAGGGGGTTTTAGCAGAGGAACAAAAGGTCCTCTTTGACTGCCTTTCATTATTATAATTAAATCCTGCTAAAATTAAGCCCCACTCATATTAAATAAGGCTTGCATAGATTTCAGGCAGTGGAGGTAGTGGATATGTGCAGGAGTTCACCTTCGTCCTTTACATAAGACTCATTATATGGCCTCAAAATTCATCTTTATCCCAGCTTGAATATGCATTATACTGAAGGTGCAGGCGCAACCACTGTGATTACACTTAATTAGAGTAGCACACCAACTGTTGCAAGGAACTGCAGTGTCATTTAAACGAAATTTTCAGTTCATCCAATTTACAAAAACACACATTTTGTCACATATCTTTCGCAATGTCTTGCCATATCATAGTTTTAGCGATCTTTAACCACATCAGAATCATTTAACATAGTAATATAATATTGTTTCAATCAGGAGAGACTAACCAGAGAATGTGCAATAATGAAACAATTCATTGACAGCTTGTAATAGGTTTTGACACTTAGACCCTGGCAGGAAAAGGTATATGGCGGTGAAGCATGATGATGATGCAGATGAAGAGATGATCTGATCCCTGGTGCATGGACACTGGTGGTGGTGGAGGAAAGGAGCGAGAGGATGAGCTTGCCCTGGAGAGGATGCTGATAGTGACTTGGTGGGAGGTAGACTGCGACCACTGTAGAGGAGGAGAAGGGATGGAGGAGGGTCTTGCGGTGCGCTATACTGAAACGACGGCTGAATGAGAGCAGAGAGACAGACACATTTAAAACTTCACGGCTGGTGCCTGATAGGCTGCTATCGGCCTGGAGAGATGAGGATTGGATAACTACCCCCCAGTAAGTGTGTGATGCTGATGCTGGTGAGTGGATGTGCTATGTTTGTGTGCCTAAAGATAGTCTTCCTGCTTGAACTTCCACTAAGCTCCATTTTATTGATTTAGAATTTAATGATTTTAAATCCCTTTTCAAACACCTACACCACATATAAACACCTTGACTGGACTGTCACCTCAATCTGGTTGATCACAGTGAAAAGGTTATTGTTGTATATGTAAATGTATTCACAGTCTTTGTAACCCAGAGGCTATGACGGACCTTCGAGTCAAGCCTGAGTCATCGTTTTTCATCGCAGAAGCGTGTTTACCTGTTCGGGCCCTGAAGCGTAATGTTTGGAGCTTTTTATTTCTCCTCTACACACGCACAGTCACATACATGCTTGTGCAGACATTTTCCATTTTACCTGTGCACATGCTGATGTGATCGCACAGGCACTCACAAATTCCTAACACTGCAGTTCAGTACCAATTAAGTACTCTGCTCATGGCCTCCTTTTCTTAATTCAGTCATAGGAGGCAAGCACAGACACCGATCTCACTGTTGATGTCTCGGGGAGGAAAAAAAAAAATCAGCCTCTCTTATTAGCCTCCAGCAAATAAACCTAGAACTTGTATCAGGTGTAGTTAGCATCATGCTGTGTCTGCACGCATGTGTGTGAGAGACAGTTTGAGTGTGTCAGAAAGGGTTAGAGACAGAGTGTGAATGTGAAAATGTATGTGTATGTGTTGATAAGAGCCAGAACAAAAAAAAAATAAAATAAAATAAAAGCAAGAGGAAGACGTTGGAGGATGGGGATGGGGGGGTGTCTCAGGGATGACAGGCCACACGAGAGAAGTGTCTGTTTGGGAAGTGGAATGAAGTTGAAAGAGAGAGAGAGAGAAAATACATTGCCGCCAATTCTAAGCGTAATTTCCTGTGATGTCAAAGTTGGCAGACAGAGAGGAAAAGGAATTTGAAGGAAACATTAGTGTTTGATGTGAAAAAGAGGGGAGGGGTGATGGAGTGGGGGAGAAAGAAGGAGAGAGAGAAAAAAAGATATCCTGGGAAAGAAGGAGAAAAAGGAAAGAGGAAGGAGTGTGTGTGTGTGTGTGTGTGTGTGTGTGTGTGTGTGTGTGTGTGTGTGTGTGTGTGTGTGTGTGTGTAGGAGGTTGAATGTGTCAACGAGTCAGGCAGAAACCATTACCAGTGTTGGCTGTTTGTTCCTTACACACTGGGCCAACTTAATAGAAGCCAAGCATTTAAAGTCAAGTGGAAATGTGGCTGACCCGCTGCCTGTTCAGTCCATACAACACAACACCCCTTCACAGGCCCTCTGTCCTTTGCCGCTTTGTGTACCTTTTATTCAGTCCCACTCTCTCTTTTTTTTTTTTTTTTTACAGATTATTTTTTTCAGGCGTAATCTGTATTCAACAGTCATCAACTGACAAAGACAAGAAGAAAAAAAAAAGACTAGACAAATAGTAATCTGTGTTCTTTAAAAAGGAACGCTGGTTTTCTTTTTTACAGCTGGGCAACAGCTGTGTAAGGTCCTAAATAATTTCAACATTTCAAGATTCTTGTTTTTATTCAGTTCATGTGTTACATTTATACAGTACAACAACATGTCTTACAGTGGTTTTTCAAAACAGCTGAAACCACTGAACTAAAACCAGTGTGAAGCAGCTGTCAGCGAAGAATTTTATTTTTATTTTGAAAATACTTGTAGACACTCCAGAAAGCTTTTCATCTCAATGAAGTGATAATAAAAAGTAGAGAAACTGAGTGTTTTGAAGGGTTTATTGGGCTAATTCAACCCGAACTAGATTCCCCTCTCCTTTTAATAAACAAAATACAACTCTGTCTTCTTGACTTAACTCTCCCGACTTTGCTATAAAGCTAAGAAACTCTGCTTTTAACTTAAAATTGCCGGCCATTATCCAGATGTAAACAAAGTATCGTCTTTTTGTAAACAGAATTAAGCCATCGTTCATTTTATTTTTTACCCCTGTTTCTTACTTACAAAATGTTTTAACATCATAGACAACAAAGACATTTGTGTTGTTTTCTGACCGTGAAAAAACAGTGAGGATACATCCATAATATTAGAAAAACATTAACTCATAAATTAGGATGAATTATAACGTATTGTGTTAATATATTTACATGGGCATGAAGGTACTGATTGGGCTTTTAAGTTTCCATTAAAACAAAAGGCTGTAAAAAATTCTTGTCTGTCCAAACATCATCTTGTGAGATATCGACTTTAAGGACTTAGATGGGTAATTTACGGCATCGATTGAGCCTGGCAGGGGGGTTCCTCACCGATGGGGAGAGTGAGGGCCACTTGGAAGCACTTAGGGGCCCCGGGTGCTGGGGTTGTCTCTGGGGTTAATGCAGCGAGCGCTGCTAGCTCTGACGGATGGCTGGGAAGCCCCAATAAATCAGCCTCTCTGCCAGGAAAGATGGAGCGAGAGAAGGGGTGGGGGTACAAAGGGGACCACTCCAGCCTCATCACACCCCTCTCTTTTTGAAAGGATCTTGAAACATCGAAGGCTTGCTGTTCAAAGTACACATTTCAACCATGCAGACACACACACACACACACACACACACACACACACACACACACACACGTTATACTCTCTCCTCTACAACTCCAGACCTGCACTTTATGCCTACCCATGGGACTCTGGACACCTTACAATTAAAAAAGACATTAGAGGAGAGAGAAAGAGAGACAGAGAAAGAAATGGAGGGAAAAAGAAAGGGGTGGGTTAAAAGAGAAGCCCAAAAAAAGATTGAAAGAAAGGAGGACAACGATATGGAAAGGCTGATTAATTAAGGGTTCCTCTCTGGCTACAGAATAGATGAAGTTTCAGGATCAATTAATTAGCAAGCTAGCCTACGCACGTCAATGGCTCTAATAGCCTGCTCTCATTTGTAACTTTTATTACCCCGCTGCTGTAGAGTGGCTCACAGCCAATCAGATGCCATGTAGAGATGATGCTACGTGACCATTAACTGGAAAGGGGGAGGGGGGGCCCTCCCCCTTCACAGACAAAAGTGATGCTATCAATTATATCAGTGTAAAGTGTGCATACACTAGATCTAACATAAAAGAAGAGAGCAACACAGAACATCTAATACATTTTTTTTCATCCACATAAGAAAAGCAAAGCATGGCATACATAAATAATAACACATAAACACATAAATAAGACTAAGTTGTGATAAATAAGATATGACCCAAAGGATTATACTTTTTTTAGGGGAGCCATTATTTACATTATACACCCAGCTGTCTGTTAATTCTTACCGTTGCATTAGTTGTACGAGCTGAAAACTCCCATTATTATTCTTCGCTCAGGCAGGTGAAAGTGGCGGTGGAATTTAATGTAATTTAGTGTCGAACGAGGCGAGCAAATGTAAAACGTCACGAACGGTGTGTTTCTGAGAGATCCAGGCTCGGCTGTCTCTGTGTCTACAGTGCACTATATGTGTCCTATTGATAAGATAAAAGAGCAGAGAGATGAAAGTGGAGCGAAACGGATGGAGCGAGTTAGAGAGAGGAAAGAAAGGGATGTGTTACGTCTTTGCCGAGTTACAAGGGGATTAGTCGCTTCTCTAATTGGCTCACCGAGAATTCATCTCGGTTTTCATCCAGATTAGAGATAGATTTTCACACAGGTCAAGTCGACGCCGGCATCTCAGTTTATGGGCTCCGTTTGTAGAATGGAGGAGTGAAGAGACGTCACACATTTGAAAACAGATCTGAGAGAGCATAGATTGGCATGATCAAGGTCTTACCTAGATTTCAGATTCCACTGAATATTGGTGTTTGGTATGTGAGGAGAAGATGAAGACAGAGCTGAGTACGAGGCACGTAGACCGTACAGTTGAACACCAAAGAAGGTCCAAGACTCTGTATTGACTGGAATTGAAGTCGACCTCAGTTTTAAGGTGACCCTCGCCTTTTAGCAACACCTGTTTCTGAAGATAAGAACTTAAATAAATGCAATCTCCTATCAATTTTTGTTGTTATTTTTACGAAACCACAGTAAACTACTGTATTTAAAATTCCATTGTATCATCTCAAAAGAATAAACATCATTAACATCAGGAACCAGGTGGAGAAATTGGAGATCGGAAATCGGAGAAAGAGAAAGCAGATAGAAAGAGAGAGTGTTCAATATTTAAGCATAAGACATCATCATACATTCAGGCAGGGTTTTGCAGATCTTATGAGTCAATATTGAGAGGTGGTGGTGTGTACGATGTGTTTGACGTTATAAAGTGATGTATACCAGCTCCTGTGTTTCTGTGAGTGAGTGAAACAAGATTAAGTTCCTATCAAGCTGGTTGACACAGCAATCAATGAATATTAGATAATTATGAATATTTAATCTAAATTAGAACAAACTATACAGAGGGAAGTTCATTTTCAAGGAGATTCAAGGAGGGAAGTAGTTTGCCTTTTATCTTCAAGGTCAAAGGTGACAAACAGCAGGTTGGATTTATGAATAGAAAGTATAGGACACTAATGTGTCAGTGTCTGAAGAGTCACAGACAATGTATCTCGACCTACGTTTGACCCTTTTCCATCTTTTATCATGCCGTGCTGTATCTGCACTGACCTGAGGGAACTCTACAGTCCATTGCATCAGTGCTATTTAACACGGTGGCGTCTCAGAGCATCAGCATCTGAGAAAGACAACCTCGCAGCAGGAGATGTAAAATACGAGCATAATCTTCTGTGCTGTTGTCGACCGCTAATGGCGAACAAGCGTGTTTCAACTAAAATCCCCCAATCCCTCCCTCCCTCTCGCCTGCTCCCTCCCTGTTCAGATGTAATTGACATGACTCCTACACAAGTTAGAGCCTGTCATCACAGCGAGTGTCGAAAAATGAGCTGCGTGCTGAATTGTGATGTTTACATGTGTCACGAGTCTTCTATCCTTCTTCTCCACTTTGTAATTTAATGATGATTTTTTTTTTCTTTCTCAGTCCAAACTGAATTCCGGTTAGATTCAGATCTGGTGTCTGCCGAAGAGCCTCTTACCCGCTAAATGTTTAATGTAAACACTGAGAGATTCTGCGTTGAGAAACATTTCACGATAATCATCATAATGATCTGTCTCTCTGTCTTTGAAACAGCGTGTTGTAACTTCTTCAGTATCAGCAACTTCATTGTCTCCCTCCCCCCTCTCATTCAGAGCCATTTCTGCCTTCCCCAACCCTCCCATACAAAATGAATCACATTTGCTTTTTTTTTTTCTTTCTCTCTTTCTCAATTTCCTCCTCTCTCTTCTGTCTTTCTTGGCCCCAGATTGGGGTCAGGAGTTTAGTAGGGGAAAAACATTTGGAGCCGGTGGCACGGGGCCCAGAGTCTCTAGTGAAAAAATAAAAAAAAATAAATCGCTGTTCACACACACATTACAGAGAGCATTAACCTGCCCTGCTCTGCCTCTCCAAATGTCTCCATTATGGCTCTGCCTGGAACAACACAGCCACCGCCAGTCGCAGCCAGCCAGCAATAAAACGCCTGCTACGAGTGGCCTCTGTTTCTTTCTTTCTTTTTTTTCCTTTTTCTTTTCTCCATCAATAGATGTGAGTAGAAACGGAGAATTAGAGAGAGAGAGAGAGAGAGAGAGAGAGGGAAAATAAAGAAAGACAGGCGGGGGCAGAGAGCAGCGTTTGGCAGTCTTCAGAAAGGGATCTAAGATGAAAATATAGAAAAAAAAAACATGCCTGTGTGTCTATCAGTCGATGCCTACGCTATCTGTTCGCTTTCACTCGCCGCCAGTGTGATGTTGATGTTATCACTAGGTCGATAAGTCACAATCTTTGAATAGACAGGCTTGTGTTTTCATTTGGGAATAAAAATCTGCAGTATATGAAGTGAAAAAAAAAAAGTATCAGCAAATCATCTGCAGCCTGGTTTGTCTTTGTTGCCTGACTGTGACTGCGTCTCTTTATTTTTATATTTAGTTTTGGCTTGATGTGCGGCGTCTCGGTTCGAGTTACTGGGATGTCACGATCCAGAGTCCTGTATATCACTCCTCCTGTCCCTCACTCTTCTCTCGCATCTCCAAGGGCAGCTCATTCCTGAGGTGTCAAGGGCCTCCCGATGTATGAGGATGGGGAGGAGCAAGAAAAATAGATATCAAAGAGAGGTGTTTTGCGACGGGGAGAGCGCTGTCACCTTGGGGGGAGAGATACGAGGACGATGACGAGCACGGTGATGCATCTCCTCTCTCTTTCCCTTATGTTTAATCATGAGATCGTTGATGCTGAGCCTTTACTGCGACGCCATGGGACTTACATGCGTTTCACAAACCAGCACTATTTACGTCTGGTCGTGGTCTGGTCTGATCTTGAGCTGGGCGATTTGTTTTGGTCCCGCGTGCAGTGATAACCTGCTGTCAGCTCCACTCGCATGTTAAAAGAATCACCATATTTCGTAAGATGACAGTTTAACATGTTATAGAACTAGAGAGAAGTGATATTCATATTTACCAGAGACCGGATATCTTGTTGTCATTATTACACTGGCATGTGCAGGGTAATTCACAATGATTCTGTTCTTTAGTTGTCTAGGAGGCATATTATATTATTATAATAAACTCATCTAAATAATAAATAATTATAAACAAGCCTAATGCACTTTTTTGACAAGTGCATAAGAAAATGAAAACAAAAGAAAAAGCAAGGTTCCCACACAACATCAGATCTGAGCTTATTAGAGATGCAGGGTGTTTTTTTTTTTTTTTTGAAACAGCAGATTGCTGTCAGGCATCAAGTTTACAATCTGAAATGTCAGCGCTTTTATACCAGAGCCACAGGCTGCAACAACCAGTCAGACAGGAAACCAAATCTCAAATACTCGAAACAATTTTGGATAAGATCAGCACTTAAATGAGACCGACGGTGCTCATGATGATCCATAGAATACAAATGAAAATTACTGTTAAAAACTGTACAAAAAAAAGAAAAAAGGGTTTTAAAGATTTTCGATCAGATTTCCCTCTCTGTTTGGTTTTGTATTTTCTACAGGAAGTGTTTCATACCATTTCTTTACAAAATAGTTTAATCATGAAAGTGAGTTTGCCACTTAATTAATGTTTTGCCTTCATTTTTCTTCATTTAACGTTGATCATTGTACAACGGCTGAGTTCATCCAGTGAGTCGTGAAGAGATGTAGGATTTTATCACCTCTTGTTGAACACTTTATAGAAGAGACGCAGCGTTTCAAGAAAACAAACCGCGTCAAAGGCTCAGCATCCTCGTCTTATTGGTTGTTTGTTGCTTTGTCAATATCCAAACCATGTTGAAATGCTTCCTTCTCTTCTTTTTACTCTATATATTTTCAGACATGATTAGTCAGACATCAAAAGGAGAAAAAAAATGCAGGTCAACTGAAAAATGTCACACTTGGATAATTTAAATGTTTCAGCCACTTATGGCAAATAAACTGTAGAAAAATAGATGAGGCGACTGCCAGAGTTGTCAGAGTTATTTTGATACAGGTATACTTATTCATTCTTTTGACTGACACATCTGTCAACACTGCCATTTCTCCCTTACTGTTTCCCTGCTGCGCTTGCTCGCTGAAATTTCCTTTGATTATCTGCCTTTAAGTTTGCTCTCAGATTTACTACCTGAGCCTGGGTGGGAAGCGTTCCTCTTATTTAATTTTTCACTCTTGGTTATAAAATGTAATTATTTAAATGTTGCCGGCTTTCACATACACGTCCATCCCTCTAGTCATGTTGCAATTAACCCGTGTGACTGTGATTCTATTTTAAAGGCTCATTCGTCTGTCTGTAGATACAGTATTGTAGCATGTAGTAACGTATACATTTATTCAAACATCCTGGACTCTTGTTATGACAAGAACGTTTGACATTAATAATTAGGGTGATTGTAAAACACCAGAATGACCACAGGGTTGTTAGAGAAGACTTATTGCAAAAAAAAAAAAAAAATCATTGGCCATCATTTAGACAAACACACTAAGTTACTACAACAAATTCTTGATCAATACCTCTCCTTGTATGATTAACTCAAAGCAATAAAATAAAACTGAGATATGTTTAGCTTGGTGCCAGGTTACTTAATGAAAACTGGGCAGGATTATATATGAAAACGTCACATTGAATCGATGACTTTGGGCTTTTAGTGTAATGTATGCTAATGCTAGCAAAGCAGGTATATGATATTACAACATTCATCAGTTGCTTCGTGGGATATAAATATAATATAGAGCAAACAACGTATCATTTCTTTTCATCGGTGTTGCCCCGCAGTCATTGCGAGGATGTTGGATTATTTTACGCCATTATTATCATAACAGCATGTTTTGTCATTTCCATCTGTATAGATCCTGGGTGTCAAACCATGTGCCTCAGTGGCACAACAACAGTGCGTTTTTTCAGCTCACTAGAGACTCACACAGACAAAGTGTCTTTAGAAACGGTGTTTGAGTGTGTTATGCACTCCCAGGAAAAAGGAGACGTAATTAAGGGAACTCAAATATGTCAGTACACATTCTAAATGTGCTTTATTTACTTTATTATTTGTACTGACTAATGCTCGCTGCCAAAACAGTGAATGAGTGAGTTATTATGTAGCACACTCAGTATTGTGTTCTATACTTTTAGTATGCAGTATGGAATTGGGACGCAGACAAGCAATTCACTGATTAGCTTTTTCTTTGTGGTTGGAGACATGCCAGTCAGTGAGCACAGTAAATATTTCTCATTCCCTGCCATCAAAACTCCAACTACTGCTGCTGTTCTATCCCAGTAATGAATTAATTACATTCACTGGGTGTTCCTGCTGCCAGTCTGATCAGTGGGATCTACACTATCTACCTGTCTGTCTGTTTCTATCTCTCTTATATGTTCCTGAAATTATGTGAGTGTAAAAGAACTTTTTGATCCACTGAAGTGCTGTTGTCTCCCTCTTCCCATTCATCTTCATCACTCGTTCACATTATCCCCATCCCTCCTCCTATGCTCTCTCTCCTTCTGCAGCTTCCCTTTTAAACTTGGCTGTGTCACCAATTTCTCTCCACATATCTCTCTGTCTCCATCACCGTCTTTATCTGTCTCTTTCTGTCTCTATCGTGTGAAACATCGCTTTATCCGTCCCCTTTAAGTATTTCAGTCTGTAACACCCTTCTTCTATCTCCCCTTCTCCCTATCGCTCCGATCTCTGCCTCTCTAAACATCTTACTTTGCCATTGACTCTGTGTCTCTTCACATGTTTGTTTCATGCCTTTTTTATGTGCTGTCTTCTGTTTCACTTTTTGTCTGCTCACCTAATTCTTTCCTTGTTCTTATAATGTCTTTTTTTATTATTATTTATTTATTTTTTTTTTTTAAGTTCGCTGTCCTATGGTCTGTGGTGCTAATTCTGATGCTGTGCCTGTCATATCTGTCAGTGTGTGTATGTGTGTGTGTGTGTGTGTGCGTGTGTGCTAAGGGGTCAGGGTGCTGGCTCTGCTTAGCTCTCTGGTTGGCTGAGCCCATCTGTCAGTCAAAAATGGGTGACCTGTGCTTGCGGTCGCCAGCCAGCCGTGTCGTCACTTCGACAGAATTATGAAAATCCCTGTCTATTGCTCATTGGCTCAATTGAATTACAAGCAGTGCCTTGTTCCGTGCAGGGTTTTTAAACGGCTGATTTAAGGCGCACACACATGTGCGCGTACGTGCATTCCGCTGCCGATGAGGGTTAGCGTGGCTATTTATTCCCTCCTTCTGCAGAGCAGGAAGCCTTTTCATACGACTCTTGTTTTGATAGATTTTTGATTGAGTTCTTCTCAGTGTTTGTGTGTATGTTTGTGTCTTTGTACCTTAATATGCCGCTTTTGTTTTCTTCACACTGCTTCTGCAGTTTATGGTGAATTATTTGCTTCGCAGGACGTCTATTCTGTGTCATTCCTCCCTACAGCACTTCACATCTGTTGTCATTTCATTACAGACATTTATTTGACACTGTGTGCCTGCCAAGATACTCTGGATAAATCACACTGTTATTTTGTGTGCTTCCACACACCTGAGTGGAAGGAAAAGGCAGAAAATGGTCTTATTTTCTACTTCCAGCAGTTATTTTTATTGATATAAGCAACAACACAGCTAGTCTGTTTATTACTAAGCATATTCTCAGTCAAAGAGAATCAGGTTTCATTGAGCTGCTGTGTTCCCAGTAGGTACAGTGCATTCATACAGTCAGCCCCAGCAATCAAACTGAAAGTGCATTTGAATGACTCTTTCTTCCCTCCCAAAGCCACTGTGACAGGTTGCTGCTTGTTAGACCTCTAGTCCGCCTGCCGTTTCTATGCTTATTTGACTGACTGACTGGCGGTATTTCTGTTTCTCTCTTCCTTTGTCTCCGTGTCTGTCTTTCTGCTTGCTTACCTGATTGCCTGTCTACATGCTTGCATATCTGTCAGTCTCTCATCTTGAATGCACCGAAATCTTACATTCTCCTGTAACTTTTTTTTTTTTTCAAATTACAAACAGTTTGAAATGTTTACAGAAACTTTAAGTCTGCATTTAAATTAACCACCTTTGACCACGATAACAACAAAACAATGTTCCAAAAGTGTTTAAGTGAGAGATCTGTCACCGTCAGGTGTAAAATCAGATTTACAAACACATCAGAGTGTTCCTCAAACCTGCACAGATATCAGTAATGTTGTTAATGTCTGTCAAAACTAAATGGTATGCAGCCACCAGAAACATTGTGGATGACACCTTTAATACTGAAGTAAATTTCTAAATCAGAGATTTTATTTTACTCGCTCGAAATTTTGAAAAAAAAAAAAGACATAGGAATCATTTGTCATTGACATTATAAAAGAAACTCTACACATCTAGTCAGTCTCTTTATCCTGATAAAAAAGCAAAGAGACGCAACAGACGTAGCACTGGTGTGTTAAAGCCTTCTCACTCCAGCACACTTCCCTGATCTGTCCCCAGTGTATTTTTTCATATGAAATCTCAGCAACTCAAAATGACAATTTTAAAGACAATGGAAACTACTGTAGTTTATTATTAATATGTTAACTTTTCTTGCTTTTTAGCTTTATTTATAGTACCACAAGGATTTTTTGGGGGGTGGAGTGGGTTGAAGCTGAAAGAGCAATTCTCTGTTCAATCTTTTCTGTGTGTCTTGACTTTCTCTCTGCCTTCATCTATCCTTTCCTCTGTCTATCTGTCACTGTCTACCCGTATCTGTCTGTCTGCCCATCATTGTGTTTGTCGGAGAAAGGAACCCACCCACGGTTGTCTGGTCTCGATCTCCATGGCGACCTAATCCCTACCAATCCCAGAACAGTAGTGTTCCAGTTGAGACCCACTGTGTTACACCAGCCTGTCATCACTGATCACTGGATAGAGTCGCTTCTGTTTTGTCGGCGTTGCTTTGATCCACATCTAATGACGTGTGTGTGTGTGTGTGTGATAGGGAGAGGGAGCATTTATTTGTCTTTCTTACTCTAACAAATCCCTGTACACAGACAACTTGAATTCATGTGCATTCTTTTGAGTGTGTGTCGGTATGCAAGGATGGTGCGCCTGCGTGTGTGTGTGTATGTGTGTGTGTGTGTGTGTGTGTGTGTGTGTGTGCATGTGTGTGTGTGTGTGTGTGTGTGTGTGTGTGTGTGTGTGTGTGTGTGTGTGTGTGTGTGTGTGTGTGTGTGTGTGTGTGTGTGTGTGTGTGTGTGTGTGTGTGTGTGTGTGTGTGTGTGTGTGTGTGTGTGTGTGTGTGTGTGTGTGCGTGTGTGCATGCTGCCCTGGCTGCCAGTAATGAATCCAGTGGTGCTGTTGGCATGAGCAGGGCCATGCTATTAACCTCTCCACCAGCTAGACTGATCTCACTCTGTCTGTCTGTCTCATCGCCCTAATGACACACTCTCACACTCGCACGACACACACACTCACACAAAACGCACTACACACACAGACCTGTCCTTTCTAATCAAATTTCCATTGAAGTGAAAAGTATTCTACATTGTCCAATCATCTCTATTCAAGAGAGTCAAAAAGCTTCTGCCAGTGTAGAGAGAAGATTTCTTTTTTTTTTACTATCCACTCAAAGGAAGTTACACTTCAAAAGTATTTCAAATGTATTAATCTCCACTGGCTCTCTGCAGCCAGATCAGATTTCATTATATTTTACAACAGCCATCAGTTTCAACAAGGCTTTTAAAAGTGGGTTTTCTTGCTCATAACAGTCACAGTAAAGCTACAACTCTGGATATGTGCTCTGAGCTTTTGATCTGACAAGGCCCGAGTGTAGTAGTTACGTCACATCGGATTCCCCCGTAACACCATCATTCCAGACATAAATCACTCAGAGTTTGAGAGAGACTTTTACTTTGCCAAGCCTGCCAAGGAAGATTTAAAGGGACATTCCAAATTTTTAGAGCGCAGGGCAAAAAAGCTGGTGGTGGACTATGAGCTTTGTGTGCGCCCCAAATTACAGCCTGGGCACACGTTTAATGAGTTTGTGGCAGCGCCGTTGGCTGTCACCGAGTAAAAAAGCAGCGTGACATGATGGGGAAAAAATATGACAAGAAAAGTGCTGTCATATTGCTTCAACAGCGGTCGTAAATGTTGTTTAATAGTCTGTACTTGGCTTATGTGTGTATGTGTATGTGGGTGTGCATGTGTTTGTGAGGCTGTTTGAATGAGAAAACCCCAGCCTCCATAGAAAATCCTTAGAGAAGTGAGGAGCACCTGGCGCTGTCTGTAGTCATAACAAACGACAAGGAGGGATTAAGACTACATTTGTATTGGTGCCAGCTTGTTACACGCACTCCCTGTTCACATTCTCTCTCATAACCACTGTGTAATGCAGCATTGGCACTTGGCATGGCTTCGCCCTCGTGAGTTAGTTTTTTAAATGCACTCCTCTGGAATGCCCCAGCTCATCCATGTGTCCCTCATTAGGGTTACAGCCTGGGACGGGCCTGCAGTAATATCCCACACACCTCATCCCATCTGTGAGCTGACTGAGATGGAGATAATGTAGAAAGGAGGATGCATTTGGCAAGCCAGAGGACATAAAGTTAGAGGTTTCTGCAGTGTGAGTTCATTAGGAAGAGAACTGCTGGGGGACCGGTGTCAGCCTGGCCTCAGCTAAATTAAGAGCTTAAGGTGAGGGACAAACAAATGTATTAGAGGCTGGATAGGAGCCAGCTTGTGTGAGCTCATATGGGATGTTTGGTTGTTTTTATTTTCCAGTCATTCCACGATAATTGTGGGTTGGAAGTCTCTCTTGCTTTTATGTGACTGACTACTACAGTATATCACCTGGCACCTGCTGTGATTGCCTTCTAATTGTACCTAACAGCCACTCTCCAGTTCTTTTAATTGAAAGTGAAAATTTCGCTGCAACCTCAGCCTTGACCTTAATCTCTCACCCCCCTAACCGATGTGGGATTGGTTGTTTCAGCAGGTGGCGCCGTACGGCCAGCAGGGGATGGGCGGCTACACCCAACAACAGCAGCAGCAACAACAGCAGCAGCAGCAGCAGCAGCAGCAGACAGGGCAACAGGGAACCCCTCCATATTTCAGCCCCCCTCAGCAGACCCCCCCAGTCCCAACCCAGAGCCACTACCTACAGCCTCGACCACCACCACAACAGGTATGACGCTGGTACACACACACACACACACACACTGTCTAACTCAGACCCTGATACACAATTCACTGTTTTCTGCGTGAAAAGAATTGTTACACATAGACAGATGTCATTTGTCAAATATAACATCAAAATTGAAAAGGTTTCCAACCAAATCTTAATGAGTGTGTGTGTGTGTGTGTGTGTGTGTGTGTGTGTGTGCTTGTGTGCTTGTGTGCTTGTGTGCTTGTGTGCTTGTACATAAATGACAATGTAGTGTGTTGGTGGTCCAGCAGGTTTCAGATGAGGGTCACATTATTCATGAAAAGTATTGTGGGTAAATCTCACTCTCTGTGTTTCTGTATATTTCTACGTTCTCTGCCTCTCTCCTACATACACACACATACTTTACAGAAACATTTGAATGCAATACAAGTTCACAGACTGGACAGACTGAGTGTATAAACACGTACTGTACATTTCCAAGGCACACAAGCTGCTGGTGCAAACCCAATCCTCAGTACAACCAAGGGCCTGTTCCACAGATATGGATCAAGACTCGCCCTGCCAAGTTTCAGCATGATGTTCTGTAGAAGTTTTCCATTGGGAAGCTCTGTTCAGGCAGTTGCTTTTGAGTTAAGTGAAGGCTGCCCATGTGTTTCCCATCCACTCTGTAGCCAGAGGGATCCATCAGCCTGTGTGGAGTGACTCTGGCTAACAGCCCTGCCCTGGATCAGAACAGAGCAGAACAAAACAAAACGGAGCAAGAGAAAGAACAGGGTGAGACAGGAGAGATTACAGCAGAACTGGACAGGAAAGGATAGATCAGATAGAACAGGGAGGGAAAGGAGAAGACAGAAGGAGACAGAGGAGTGAAGTGGGGATGCCCCGAGCTATTCTGTGAGATCAGTATCAGGCTTATTTCAGTTCATAAATACTGGCTGTATTAGTCCATATCCAATTCTAATGCACAGCATTGCAACAAGAGAAGAGCAGTGTGGTGCAGAATCGAGCAGAGTAAATGGTAACCTACTTTATTTTTTTTAGTATTTTTCCTTCAGTACATTTATTGTATTTGGAATTTGTGGTTTATGATAATTGTGCAAATGAGAATTTATCTACAAAACTAATAGAAAAACTTGAAAAAAAAAATTGATGCACTGACCTTGATATCCAAGAATTATAACTATGTGTCGTATGTACGATCTCTAATATTCACCTTAAGAGCTATGACAATTTAATATTGTAAGAGGACATAGTTTTATGATGAGTCCCTCTATCCTTGATATTGTGATATTTAATTCACTGGTCCTGTATTGTAAACCTGTAAAGCATGGGAGTTAAGTGTTATTGATGGCTGTAAATATTTTTTACAGTGCAGAGCAGCATGAGTGAATAAACAGCAGCCAGCACTATCAGAACCACATCCACAGCAACAGCTCATATGTGGAGGGCTGAGCAGGACATGCCTGTACAAAATAGCACATAGCACACATCAGGATATTTTAAGAAAAATGTGTTTTTCTCAGTGAGAAACCATTTAAATGCACATTCCTGCAGGAATAGCACTGAGCAATATGAACATCATCAGCAGCAATATTTCCACATATCCTTTTTTTAGCCCAGACACTGAATTGGCCATTAGTGGTTCACAAATGCGAGTAGACTTATTTAGCATCTGCACAAGTTGATGCCATTTGGCACTGGTGTAGTTTTGTCTGTCGAGGTAGTTATACTATGATTTACTGAGATGTAGTTAAACCTTCCTTTAGACAGACTTGAATATTGAGCACACCAAGACAAATAGCCAAGCAAAAAAAAAAAAAAAACCCCTTTGTGACCACAAAAGCAGGTTGTCAAAAAAGGAAATCATTAGTCTTAACATAGTAATTTTCATACTGAGTGAACATTTCAGCCAGCATGCCTTTTGTCTCACTGAAAAAAACACTTACTCTGTTTCCTCACTTAACATGCTCACACACACACACACACACTGTGCAGTCCACTGAATAAATAGTATTCCCTCTAACTGGCAGAGCCTGAGATCCATGGCCACGTTGACATTTTGTGACAGTAATGGTGTGTTTTCATCATCGCTGATGATGTGGCAGCAATTGACCCTCGCTGACATTAATACAGCAGGTAGATCAGCCCCAAGTGCTCTGATTGGCCAAAGCCCTGGTTCACCTGAGCTGATAGGTCCTGGTATTGGTTGCTATGCCAACTACATTGGTGACCGGGGAGGTGGTCTCCGTCTGTTTGTCAATGTTATGCATGTACGCTACTTTAAGGGGAAACATTTCAAGCAGCACATATGCTTGTTAACGCTACATAAAAGCCACAATACCTCCAGCAGCCGCTGCATCAACATTGCATCCCGCTGTCTTCACCTGTAATCAAGAAATCCTTCCTATCTAGTTACAGCTATATGGTATTTTATGTCCTGGGAGCACAGCAGGCAATACGCCGACACCCCCTAGTTCCTTTCTGCTCGCCATCAGACTATACACCCAACTAAATTCACTCTTTCCCATCAGCTAATAAGCTCCCAGCTCCCATACTTTTACATTTATATTACATTCTTACATTTTGACTTGGAGTGGGGAATGAGCTTTAACAAGAAACCCGACTTTTAATGAACAAGTACAGTTAAAGGACGGGCTTTTCAACCAGCAGTGCGATTCATCAATATAACAGGCTTGATATATACTCTACTATGAGTAAATGGAAATGTATGGCTGGTAATAGGCTGGATTTCTCAAGGCCAAGGTGGGTTTTGGCATTTATGCGAGTGCACTTTACAGTGAACTGTACCATTTCCATTGTGTGACAAATGCAAAAACGCTCACTAGATTTCAACAGTTTATGTTCAAGTAATTGCTGAAAAATGCACAATATTGATTATTAAAAAAAACATGACATTTACACATAATAGAAACCAGCCGGTGTGGTGGCATTAAAACAAAGTCAATTGACCATTGATTGAGTGAGGGAGCAATTTAGGGGGAGGGAGGTATTAGAAAATAGCAGAATAAATTTAAATAACAAAGAAACTAGGTCTCCGTCTTTGATTTTGGATCCAAGAGTAAACATGTTTGGAAATTGTTCTTACACAGAGCAGTTGGCCAAGATTACAAATGGAAGATTTGGTGTTCTTTCAGCTCCAAGCTGTATTACTTTCATTTTTCTGCTCTGAGCGAGTGTGTCTTTCTATCAGTTTTTGTAAATGTGTGTCTGTGTGTGTACACTAATCAGCCAAGTGTGCCGCAGCAATTCTGAGCTGTGAAAAGGTCAAACGTTGACCTTTGTCTGTGATTCTAGGCTGAAATGAGACATGATGTGAGCCACACGGAACGGATTACACACACATACACACAATTGCGAGCGCACGCCAGATTAGGATGCCATTGTGGTTCTGACCCCTGTTTTTTGACCCTGCATTACTCTGAGAAATCCAAGCTGAAAAGTTCTTTATTTTGTTCTTCCGGCACTCTCCGTAGTTCCTTTCCCCCCACTCCACTCCCATTAACCCTAGCTAGAGGACATCCTCGAGTTGATGGAACCATTCCAGCTGCCTTTGACACAGAATGTGCTCTGCAGCCGACCGCTATTAGTTGGTTTTGTCACAAATCGAAGTGAAAATGCCGTCTTTCTTTGAGTCTACTGCACTGCTGTGACCTCATCTGATTGCAAAGAGCAAAGCAAGCTAAAAAGACATTTCTAAGGCATCAAGGCTGATATGAAGAAAGTGTGTGTATATATATATATGTATATATATATATGTGTGTGTGTGTGTGCGTGTGTGTGTAATTTTTTAATATCGTATCAGGGAAGAAGTAGTTGTTGGAGAAAAATAAATAAATGTGGGTGGTTTATTTTAGTGCTGTCGGTGTTTGAGAACACCAGATATTTTTTAAATTGATGATTGTGAATTCTAACTCTGAGAGACGCTGTGACATAAACTTTAACTTCATTGACTGTGATGGCTTTTTGACCTCATACGCTGCTTTCGACCAAGACTCGCTACTGTTGACGTTGTAATAAAACTATTTCTGCCTGGTGAAAAAAAATAAATAAATAAGTGATTACGTCTGCAAGCATAATTTTAACAGACCCTATAAATATTGTGACACTAATGTTTTTGGTCTGATTGTTGGCTTCAATTACCGCGTGAGACAAAGTGCTTAACAGGAGAAAATCGCTGCCCTTTCTTCCTCTTCTCGGCCATATTACACTTGACGCACAACAGATGAAGTGGGTGATATTTTGTTACTGTCTAATACTTTCTACCTCATAAAAACAGAAATGAGAAGGCAGTAATTTCAAGAATTTGGAGATTATTTTTTATGGCGTGTTTGCTTTATTGGGTAGTATACGCTGGCGTGTGACAGCATAGACAGAGGGAGAGAGAGAGAGAGAGAGAAAAGAGGGGAAATGCAACATTGGCCACCTGCCAGACTCCAACTCATAATGTTGTGAGAACATGGTACCGGCTTTGATCGCATATTCCATGGAGCACCCACTATTACATATTTCACCAAGAAACAGTGTGTTAAATTTATGTTTAGAGAGATATTACATGTAACAGAATATAACCATGTCATTTTGTGTAATATAAAGTGTATAGTGAATATGCCACTGAGTGGTAATTGGCTAAAGTAGAAGACTTCCTGTATTTTGGCTGCTAGTCTTTCAAGAGCGAAGTCATTCCCAGTGACATTTACTCCCCATAGTAAAAACCACCTATCCACTGTCCTCTGTGAAACTGATCCCACCGGTCGTTTCCTCTATTGGCCTTAACTATTTCCTCTTCCTGTCTTAGAGTGGGCTCAGGGGAGCGATGCTGTGGTGTAAAGGGGCTCTCAGCTCATTGGAGGAGACAAGCTCATTTTACAGGGACCTGCATGGAAGGAAGGAGATACATTGGTTCAGATGCTGCTTAGCGATGCTCACGAGCACAACATCAAATACCGTGTGCTGTAAACTTGAAGAAATTGGATGACTGCTCTAAGCCTGGCAGGTCAAGTTATTAATAGTGTTTTACTGTTATTTTGAAAATACAGTAACTACAGTAACCGTGTCTCCTCCACAGACACATTGTGTGAGATGATAGAATGAGACCATAGGAAAATTTTGAAGTTTGGCTGTGAAATGCAATCATAGCTGAATCAACAAAAAATGTTTTTCAACACTTCGTAAACTTAGCTTTGTGAAATGCAGACATTTCACTTTCTTCAATGTTTTTTTTTTAAGAATTACAGACATCGCCACAGCCTGTTAAATCACATTTAATCACATACTTAATATGAAAAAAAAAAATTAACAGAATTAAAATTAGAGACACTTGATTTTTATTAGATGGGTAAAATATTTAGAATTACACATGATGTATTAAGTCTGCTTGTACTATACATACTATACATTCTCATGAAGGAAATTAATCTTGACAGATCAGTCTCACCACAAGCTCCATTTTGGTTGTCGTCCTTTGGCTTTAGTTTCCCCTGTTGTCAAGCAACTGACAATGTTTCAATTTCCTTTTTTTGAGCATTTCCCAGCACAAATATGTCTGTTGGCTCAAAGGTTCAGACTGAAAGTCCCTAACCCTCTTAATGTGATATGATTAAAAAAAAAAAAAAGAAAAAAAAGAAAACTCCGGAAAAGCTACTAAATGGGAAAGTAACTGCTGTTTCCAAAGCACAAACTCTTAGTCTCAGGATGGATTTATTTTAGTATTAAGTATTATTTAATTATTATACAATTTGTATTTTTGCAACTTATTGAGTTTATTTTCTCTACATTCTACTGTAGCTTTACTGAAGCTACAGTGTTGCTGAAGTTTTGTTAGTTACAAAGCTCAAAGCTCTATACGTAACTCCACATACACACATACATCACTCACATCCTGTACTGCTCACTACTTCCAGTTTGTCATTTTCTATTTCCTGTCTGTCACCCCCTTTGCGTCGGACCTGCTGCAGCAGCAGGCCTTTTACCCACACCCTCCACCACCTCCGCTTTTAATCACACCAGGTTAATTAAAAGGCCGTGAAGCCTTTCTGCCACCTGCCCCCCCTGGCTTTATTACCCCCTTGCACATACACACGCACACGGTTTCACTCACGCGGAAATAGAAGCTCACCTTGGCGATGGTGGGGAGGTTGAGGGGACGAGACCAAGGAAATGAGAGGCAGGAGGGAGGGTGTGTGAAGAGAAAGAGAGATAGAAAGAGAGCGAGAGAGAGAGAGTATGAGGTGAGAGCAGAGGGGGAAGGTGGGTGGGTGGGGCGCCCAAAGTTCAATGTCATTAATTGGTCACCATTTGAATATTAAGTGAAGAACTCGGTTAATTAACAGGATAATAAAAGTGCTGCTGGCTGGAAGGGGGTGGACAGAGAGAAGGAGGGAGCGAGGGATGAGGGGAGGACAGACTGAGGAAATGGAGGGCATATGGTGAGAGAAAGAGGAGGAGGGAGAGGAGAGAGAGTGAGAGTGAGGCTGGGTGCGAGGTGATAAGAGGGAGAGAGAGACGTCCGTGGGTAAAGGTCTGGCAGTGGTAATTTGCAGAGAGCCGCGTTAATTGTCATAACCTTTTAAATGGCAGAGTTTATCGGAGTCCTCTAAATGTCCCTGCGTATCGCCACGGCAACCCTGGGCCTGCTGCGCCCCGATTGGCCGCCACTGACGAGCACTTAAGCTTGATGAGTTTTCAAGCAAAAACTAAATGATAAAATTGAAAAAGAAAAAAAATGATGTATATACTGTATATGACAGCTAGGTCTTGTGTGTGTGTATGTGTGTGTGTGTGTGTGTATGCGTGTATGAGTGTGTGTGTGTGACAGCACGTCTGCATGTGTTTGAGACAATGTTTTTAATTTAGTGTGTTTTTTACCTCCACATTGACTGACACTCGCTAATTGCTCAACTAGAATCCGCCACTGTTTTTTTTTTTTCTTCTTCTTTTTTTTCCCCCTTTTTTGATTTATGTTTGTTTTTGTACAGCCGAGCTGCAATTCAAATGCAAATGAACGAGAACGGGAGAGGTGTTTTTGGAACGGTTAGGACAATCATAATGGCTCAGGAAAAAAAGGGGCCGGTAGTTAGCGGCACAGCACCCTAGGGGCCTCATTTAGCTGCCATTTGTTAGGAAATGCCGCTACATTTGTTCCTGGATACAGACTTCACAGACAGAGAGAGAAAGAGAAAACACCAAAAAAAAAAAAATGTCACAGTCAAAGTCAAGCTCGCCAACACACCACTATTGTTCCTCTTTGCTTTAGCAAAAAATCATGTGGGTGTACACCGGTTTGGGTGGATGTCCTCTTAAATGTGAGCCAAAGCAATTGAAGTGAATGGCCGGATGGGGGTGGTGGTGACAGGGACTTGCAAAGAGTGTGTGAAGTGAAGATGGTACAAAGACTGGCTCTTATTTGATTAGCTTGTGTAGAGGAATGAGAATGAAAGCCCTGGCAGCAAGATTTGCAGCTTACACCGTTAGCTACATCTGACATCATCCCTGAGGGACAGCCTGCATACAAACTGGTGTGGGTGTTTGCCTGTGCGTGTGCATTTCTTTTTGAGTCTATATGTGTGCACTTCTGTTTATATGGGTAAGAATACTTGTACTTGCTTGTGGCTGTGTGTGAGTGTACAACCTGTGTGAGAGTATGAGTGTGTGTGTGTCCTGTGTCAGAGCTCTGGTCCTCTCTTGTAGTCTCTTTGTGCTAAAGGTCAGGGGGATTGCTGAGATAGAATCCAATCTGAAGGACACAGCACTAGAACAGGCCTTGCTACAAATGGACCTATTAAGATAGTCAGGACACACATATACACAGATACACACAGCTCACTGATATGTAGGCGCACATACACACTGGCATCCTCGCATATACACATACCGCAGCTATTTCAATTCTAATGGTCACCTTTCCCATGATGATAATAATAGGCTGTATCCTGGAATAAATGTACATCATTTATACAGAGTCTAACCAACACGTTTTAAAAAGGCCAAAAGGAGATGAAAGTAGATGTGCTTTATGATATGTTTACAGCGTGCCTGAAGTAATCAGAATGCTAGTGTCAATCTGCAATGTTTCCCCAAATATTCTGAAACGGATCAAAAGATATAAGAGTCAAGAAAACACGAAAGGCAACGATATCATAGGCAAAACGTTGATTTGTTGTATTTTGCAGAACACGTTGTAGCTCGCACTCACCGCTGATTGTTGCTTCAATTACATTTCCGTCGGTGTGATTGGTGAGAGCACGTGTGCATATCTGCAAGCCCAGGGTGTTGAATATGGATGTCCTGCTCCCCCCCTGCTGCCACCATCATCATCATCATCATCATCATTGCCTTTCTCTGATGTGTAGAAGCTTTTCATACACGTCTGTTACATTTTTCCTTTAAGGCGAGTCGTTCTTCAACAGCTTGGCCAAATCAAAGTTATAAATACAGCTTTCAACAGTAATTACTGGTAGAGAGCTGGGAATGCACACATTCACACAAAATAAGAAATCAAGACAAATAGCTCTGTGTGAACACTTTTTACCTCTGCCTGACCCAGTCAACCTCTGTATCTGTGGCCAGACCCATGTTTACGTTTTAGCATTGATGGTGTTTGTGTGTCTGTATGGTGAAGAGAGGGTGTATGTGTGTGCGTGCGTGTGTGTGTTTTGTGTCTGTGTGTGGAAGGTGGTGGTGGGGGGGGTATGGCCCCCTTTCCTAAAGACACGCAATTAAGCTTAATTTTTAATGAATATTAATGGCATTAGCGTCAGATTTTGTGGAGATGTGCATCTGCCAAGGTGCAGGGGAAAAAGGGGGATGACTAATTCATTTGGTAGTCATGAGGAGAGTGGCTGGAGACAGGGAGGGGGTGGAGGGTGGAGGGGGGGGTTTGAGGTGGTATTGATGAAGAGGAATAGGATGGAAAGAGGGACGGAGATGGAGGGGTAGAGATGGATGGAAAGAGTATTTGGGAAAGTGATGGATCAAGTAGAAGAAAAGAGGAGTAGGAGGGATGGGAGAGGTGTGAAGGAAAGCAAGAGATTAATGGGGATAGAGAGAGGATGGATAGAGAGGAAGGAAAGGAGAGTGAGGGAAGTGGAGTGATGGAAACTGAGGGAGCAGTTAAGACTGAGAGAGAGAGGGAGAGCTGGATGGAAAAAAAATTTATATGTCCATATAATCAAGACAAAAGGGAGGGAAACTGCGAACATAGAACATAGCAAAGAACAAAGGATGTTAAGAAGAAGTTGATTCATTTGATTTCATAAAGCGAGAGCCAATCAGATTCAAACAGGACATCTACTATGATGGAGAGGTCTGAATATATATTTTATTTTAAAGATGGCCCAGACAAACACAGGTTTTCAAAACAAGTTTGTTAAAATTGAAATGAATGTTTGTTCAAGTATAGTTTTGGAATAATCCATATATTTTCTTCAGTATTTCAGAGAAAAAAAGAGATTCAGACAGATGTCAGCCAAAATCAGCTAACGCAGTGGCTGTTTTCTGTCGTGTCAAGTGGCGGCATCAAATGTGCTTGTTTTCTGTCATACCGGTTTCATTGCTGATTTGTCGAGACAGGCAATCAAACTCATACAAGCAAAGCGAGGCAGAGTTTCACCTTGGTCCCTGCTTGACTACAGAGTTAAGATGTGTGGAGCGCAACCGACCAAAAAGGCCCAGTGTGATCTTCTTAAATTAAGTGGTGAGTCTTAAAAAAAAAAAAAAAAAAAAAAAAGTGTCAAATTGGTTGCGTGAGATGCCAGGAAATTCCATTTGAGACGAGACTACGCCCTGCAGCGCTGAGATGGCAGCTAGCTCTAGGAGGCGCTGTTCTGCAGCACAACCTGACCTTTGACCTCACCTCTGAGGGGAAAAAAAACTTTCTCTCGTGGGAGTCTAGCATTATACAGACACAATACAGAAGATTCAATTACTAGCCGGATCGAGGGCTTTTTGAAGACTGTACGTCAGTCTCATATTCCAAACAATAATCTGCGCGTAACATCCGCACGTTTCTTCTTCTTCGAACATTTCACACTTACCAACTGATTCCCGTTCCAGAGTGGCTGGGATTAACGTGGTGCTGCAATATTGATTTACGTCCGCATAAAACCTCTCCGGCTCTATATATTACACCACATTCAGCAGTCATCTATTCAATCAAATCTAATATTACACTGCCTCTCCACACAGCTGTCTAATAGCATTTAACTCACAGTTTGATTCCTGCGTTCCCTGATGTACTTCAAACGCTTGCCTTCAATATCCTTCATTCGTTTCTACTATGCCAAGATGAAGTCTTTTGAAAAGCATGGAGGATGAATGAGCATGTCTGTGTGTGTGCATGTGTGCATGTGTGTGTGTGTGTGTGTGTGGAGACAGGATTAGCTGTGGCCTAAGGCTTAAGGTATGGAGTGGAGTGTATTTTAGAAGCTTCTAAATTAGCTGGGAAATGGGATTTTGAGACAATGGACTGGAAAAACTCAAATGAAAGGATGCACTTGCAGCACTCCTTCATTTGCCTCTGATGTTCTCTGGCTCACTTTTTCCAGTTTTTTTTTTTTTCTTTCACTCTCTCTCTCTCTCTCTCTTGCGCTCTCTTCATCTTCTTTTTACTCTCTTCCTATGTTTCTCTGTCGCCTTCATTTCTCCTCCTTCTATCTATTTTGCATATCACCTTCTGTATTTCCCTCAGCCCTCCACCTCCTCTCAGTCTCTGTTTCAATCTCTCTCCCCTTCTCTGTCCATATTACAGTTGACAGTGATGATGTAAGAACGTGAGTGTAAACAGTAGTATGAGGCTAACCTCACTTTGACCCACTTAAAACGGAAATCCCCTCGAGTACACACACAAACACACACAGACACACAAACACGCACAACAGACTCATATGCCTGAATAAATATTGGACTTGGGTTAGCAGCCACTCTTCTGTTCTCAATCCATTGTGCCAGCAACTGTCCATCCATGTGCTGTTTTTTTTTCTGTCTGTGAACTAAGCTGTGCTTGTGTGTGTGTGTTGAGTGAACACTTGTCCACTACACATGTCTTCTCATCTATTTCTTCTTTTTATTCTTCTTTCCCGTCTCCTCCTCCTTCGTTCCCCGGGCCTTTTTATTTACCTGTGGAGTTGCACTTTGTGTCTAAGCCCGGTTTGTGCTTCAAACAGAACACTTCCGACCATGTAATAAAAGCCTCACGTTTGGCGTGCATCCAGGCTCCCAGTGATAAACACAGGGGGGCTATGCACACAAACACAGCGCTTGCCCCCGGGCCCCAACGAGAAAACTAGTGTGGCTTTGTTTTAAACATAACACCCCTGTTCTTTGCTGTAGTCCTGTTGTGTGTCTCTGCACCCACCCACTGTCAGTATGGCATGACATGTGATCCAGTGATTGAACCACATCTGGGTGAACAGGGTTCCCCCCTCTGGCTTTCGGATAGAGGGAGTGTGGGGGGTGGGTTTGACTGTTTCTTTTTATTTTTAGGTTATTATTGGATTAAAGGGGGCAATTGTGACAAGGCTATTGCTTGATGTCCAATTTATTCAGTGGACTATTTTCATTGTGATTATTAGTGGAAACCAAAAATGATAAACAAGTTAATTATGCTTCATTTTTATTATTATTATTATTATTATCTCTCTCACAACACAGACATAAAAAAATTACAAGCAGCATATAAAAAATCAGAACAAGATGGTTCAGTCACTCACAAAAACAATGACTAATAAAACAATGACTAATATTATTATATTCATCTGCAAGTATAAGTCTCTGAAGTGTGGCCTCTAACCTTTTACTTCTTACTTGCATACATTTAAGAAACAAAAAGTATTATTAGCTCTTCCGTTTACATCTGTTTTGTTACGTACATTTTTCTTTTTACTCTGAACTTAAATTACTTTAAGTAAATGAAAAAAAAAATCTGATTCACAAATAGAATCCCATAAGAAGTTGTATAAATTTGAAAGCACCGATTAAATCACGTGGATAAATGAGGTTTGTTTGTTTGTTTTTGTCAAGTCCATTTACTTTGGGAAAATGGTGTACTTTTGGTACATTGTGGACCGGTAGAATTTTGATTCAAATTGATTTGCATTTACATTAGATTACATCATCGCAAATTTAAAAATAAAATAAAAGAAATTACTTCCCAGCGTTAGTTCTCGCTCTGCATTATATTTCTGTCCCATGTTTAAATATGTTGTGGAAGGAAGATGACAATTTTTTTTTTTAAAGAAAATTTAAATAGTCTTTTTTGCTATTAAGAATTTCTATTGAGTTTTTAACCACTTAACATTTACAAACAAGACTTACAGTGAGACATGCATATACAGGACAAAAACACACACAACAGCAACAACAAGGGGTGTTACATAAAAATTGAAATTGTGATTAGCAGCCTTTGAGCAGGAAGCTGATTAATAAAATGTTATCATCTATAGTGAAATATATGAAACAGTGTCTCATGTTCAAGGATATTACCCAGCAGCACATTGTAGGATCAGATGTAAGAACACTGCACAGGGGAGACATGGCTTTACAGTACAGTGGAGCATGAGTACACATCATCACACTAAAAGTGTCCGTTGAGTGGATGTCCACCAAATGTCTGCAGAAGATGTATTGAACACTGACATTTCAGGAAACGTTGGGATTTTTCCCCCTATATTATAGGAATTAGTGCTTCACTGATTTAATTGGCTAATAATTGAAATGTAGATTTGAAGGAGACACTCTAGGGCATTTAAGGTCATTACATTACATTTTCTTAATAATGGATGAATGAATACATTAATTTTTTATCTGTGCGTGTGCGTAGCTTTTAAAACTACATGCAAACTATGTGTGTGCAGAGTAACTTTGTAGGTGCTGTATGTATATATTAAATTAACTTGATATCACATTTCCTACTGAATCTGCAAAAAGTACTGAAATGGTATCATTCACCCTGGATGCACAAATTACGACACATTTAATGCTCTAATAATAGATCTATTTCACATGATACATCTCTGGCTGTGAAGGATAATCTTCAGCTATAAAATTATATCACCTGGCTGACAGGAATATTGCCCACCTACTACAGTATAATCACACAACAGATAAGAAATCAAACTGTGGGGAAAAATGGATTTTGAAAGTAAAAACCTTAGGATACCCTTTATGTGTGTATATAACATGAAAGTGTGCCTGTGTGTATGTTGTGTCTGATTGTGTGTGTGTGTGCAGGCACTCGCGTGCGATCTCGCGCTGCGTCTCGCCGATCAGTTATCACTAATCCTTCCACTCAGAGCTCTTTAACAAGTTGCCATTGTGCTGCCGACGCTTAACATGATGGAGGAACGACCTCCGTGGTGAATGAAAAGAAGAGGGAGAGGGAAGGAGGGAGAGATACAGAGGGAGGGAGAGGGCAACACCTCCGACAATGGGGAGAAAATTGGTTTACACTAGATAGGCTTGTGATTACAGAGGAAAAGAAAATGACTTAGATTGAACAATAGAACTGAGTGTGTGTACTGGTGTGTGTTTGTATGTGTGTGTGTGTATGATTCAAGGATTAGTGGGTGGTTAGGCCGGGATTCGGTTGAAATGAATTGGCGGGTATGTTGTGCTCATGGGTGCGTGTTCGGATGTTTTTCAGTCGGAATTTACTGCTTCGTGTGTGTGTGTGTGTGTGTGTTTTGATGCAAATTTTAGATGTGCAAAGTCTTCTTCGGGCAAACATTTATATGAACAAAAGCTCAGTTGTATGTGCAGACAAAACCTGACAGCTCCATCTACAATTAGGAGATCACATGATACACAATACTGTCACACCCAAATGACTTGCTCAACAAAGACCTCTTGGGTCAAAATATTGCCTCAATACAAATTCAGGGAACATGTAAATTTTAGTGTGTGGGCGACCTTGCGCACATATATTGTATTTAAATATTACTTTTGTTTCACTCTTATGTAAAATATAGCCTTTTTTCATTTAATAACAACAGACTCCCTGTGTTTCTTTCCTTCTCCGACTTTCTTTTTAGGAAGCCCAGCAGGAAAGCTACAACACCAGGGGTCCTGCTCCAGGGAATTCTGGGAAGGCCAACAATGAAGATGGCGTCTCCCAAGACCGCCCCTGCAGTCTGCCGGTGAGTGACAGACAGTGGTTAGTGCCATTTAACACAACACATCACTGAATGTGACTACGGCATCGCTCGTGAGGAATACTTCATATCTCAGAATTAAAATGGAGGAGTTGCTTGTTCGTGTTCGTTTAGAAGCTTTTTCCATCCAATGAAATAGCTCCTCTCACCCAGTGACCCGCCTCTTTGTCTCGCAACCCCATGGGAGACGTAGATCTGACTGCTCATTTTCAGAGCTTATGTCTGTGTTTTGACTGCCGCCCATGCTGAAGGCAAAAAGGGCCTCGCGCATCAGCCCGTGGTCTCAGCGTCGTGCACTAGCTCACACGTACTCCCACACGCACAGAAAAGCATATGCACGGACACAGACATCCCGTGCTAAACGCACACAGTCACACATGCAAACCCACACACACTGCCTCTTGGCATTCGGGCGAGCTAAAAAATCTTTAGGCAGGTTGACTGGAGGAGTAATTGAGAAGAAATTGTTAGGCCAGGCTGTTCTAAGAGGGGAGAGAGACGTGGGCCGCTCCAAATTCTTGGCTAAACTAATCGCTTTTTACTCTCTATCATTTCTCCCCTTCCAGCTCCTCAGCACTTTCAAGAATAGAATAAATAGACATTTGCAAAAGTCGCAAATATTGGCACTGCTTGAGGTGTGTGCCGTTTAATTTACCAGATACTTTGGAACAGCCTCGGGAGTGAAGGAATAAACTGCAAGAAAAGCTAAATTAAGTATATGAACTCATATTAAGCCATAATATTTTCCATGCGCTGATATTTTAAAAGTCTGTGTGCATCGCTCGTCCTCTGTCTTTCGACACAAAGTGACGGCTGACTTTGCTTTGTTTCAAATCAATGGCTGATGTATCTGTCAGTTTTCCAAGCAATTCCTGTTACTCCACTTTCTCATGTACACACACACACAGTCACACACTATCTCTTACTCTGTTTTTCCCTGCTACTAATAGTATGTCATCTGCTTTATCTCAGCATTTCTCCGTTTTTCTTTCATTTTCATTCTCCCACACTCTTTACTCCCTGTTCTCTGTCCTCCTCTGTCTTTCCATCTAAAGCAGCATCATGAAAGCTTTTTTTTTTTTTCCCCTCGTGCTATAATGAGAAATAGCCTTGATGTATCAGTGTGTGAATCCGGAGCGAGAGAGCAAGGCGAAGCGAGGAGCCACTGCAGTCGCGGGGGCCGATCTATTTGAACCACCACCACTATCACCCCATATTCCCTCACCACTTTAATCCTAGCGTTTTACCCCTTGGGTTCTCCGTGTGTTTTTCACATCCCATCCAAAGCGCATGGCTCGCAGAGATCCTAATCGCCGGCAAGTTTTGATGAGAGAGAGAGAGAGAGACAGACACAGGAGAGTGAGATGGATAGATGGCCGGAAAGAGAGAGAGAGAGAGTGAAGGAGAGAGAAATTACTCAGTGCTCGCCAGGCTCTTCCAGCAAGCTGTCACGACAGAGAACGTTTTTTTTTTATTTTTCCTCCTCTCCCTCTCTTTCTCACTCTCGCCGGCGTTTGATGTCAGATCTAAAGCTGCTGTCATCTTTCTCTCTCTCTCTCTCTCTCTCTGTCTCGCTCTCTCTCTCTCTCCCTCTGTCAGGAGAGGAGGGAGCGCGGGTCGACAAAGTGTCATGTTGTTGTTTTTGGATGAGTCTGCTGTGTGATGTGGCGGGATTTTTGAAGGGAGACCAAAGGGGGAAAAAAAAGCGCTTTGGTAACTTATCACCAATGCAAGTCACAGTGCCGCTCGGTACTTTTAAAGTGTAATGTGTTGGAAATGCTGCTCGCTTTACATTTCATTGCATTGTAAAGTATGTGTGTGTTAATGCTGTAATTACATTTAGACTAAGTAGGTGCTCACTCTGAGCTTTTCAATGTAGTTTTTATGTAAAATTAGTACTGATCTTACTGTTCTTGCTGTGCATGGGTCTGTCACAGAGGTTGTTGTATGAATGAATGAGTGTTTTTTTTTTTTAAAGATATTTTGATGGGCATTTTTGCCTTTATTGACAGAGTAAGTGAAGATAGTCAGGAAACAGGAGGAGAACAGGGGAATTGACACGCAGCAAATGAGGGCGCCCCAAGTGAATTTTGTTACTTTATTGTACTTTGGTTGCTAATGTATCTAAAAGAAGTTCTGCCTCTGGTAATCTGCCACCAGCAGTCAAGCATTTGTTTATCAGCAGCTTTTCCGTTCTAACTGACGTTAACATTCACAACCGGATTTTCAGCACAGGTGTCACACAAACACCACCGTACTCCTCTTGCCTCTTCAGATATGCTGTGGTCCAGCTGAGCCTGTTCCTCCAGTTCTACACAATGGTGAAGTCAGTAGCCAGGACAAAGATTGTCTATTGAGACGATAAACCACTCGACATTGAAATCTTTTTGCAGCCTTTATTTGTAGTAGCAAAATAAAAAAATAAAAAATACTATTTTGTATCTCCAGCCCAAGGGCATCAAGATACATGTCAGTCAACACTGCTTAGATTGTTTAGAAAGTTTTTGCTATTTTGGCAGTGATCCTTTTTCCCATGGACACTGTGGAAAATCCAGGTCAGTGAAAGGTGAAGTGCCATGTTGGTTACTGAGGGGGGTGTTACAAATTTGGAAAGCACCATTGGCACAGGATGACATGCTGACTGCCACCTTGTTATTTCCTGCTGTGTGTGGTGCTGACATATTTGATTCACCGAAACACAGGATGAGTGAGAGCTCGGTGTTTTCCCTCTCTCTGTCTCTCCCTCAGTTCGTTGAATCGTTTGTCTAACGTTGCTAAGCTGAGCCAGTTCTTCCAGTGCCACAGTGAGGTGAGGCGCCAGGGATTTCATACCCACCATCCCCACCCCACCCCCGCCTCCCCAACCTCACCGCCACCCCCGTTCCAGTCACTACATGTTCCCTGCTCCCCGGCGCTCCCCTGACAGCCTGCCAAGCTGCGGCGCAGCATCCCATCCTCTGGGACATGGGAGAGGATGGCCAGCCATGTGGAAAGACAGGGAGTGAGAGAGAGAGAAAAAGAGAGGGGGAGAGAGAGATGTGGGGTGGGAGGGTGAGGTGAAGAAGAGGGGCAGGAGGTTTAAGAGCAGTATGAGAAAGAGAATGAGTAAGAGAGGGAGAGAGAGAGAGAGAGAGGGCGTGAAGCGGTGAAGTGAAACGTGGTTATCTTTTTGTCACTTGTTCAGGGTGAGGGATGTTGAATTCAGGCTATGGGGTTCCGGCAGCAGCGTGTTATTCACACTAGCGCACACACATAGACAAAAATATTCTTGTATGTCTTTCAGAGCTCATTTGCCCCTCCTTGACTTATTTTCTATCAGACAAAAGGGAAAATTCAGAAACACTATCTCCCTCTCTCGCTGTCTCTTCTCTCTCACTCCTGTCCACGTTGCCCTCCTCTGTTTTTCTGAGTGTTAGGCCATGAAAGATTGACAGGGCACAGCTGGAGAGGCCTGCTCTCCCCCTCCCCTCTCTCTCCCTCTCTCTCTGTCTCTGTCTCTCTCAGTGCAACCGCACACTCACAATCAGACAGCCCTCTTTGCTCACAAACACACACTCATCACACACTTTGATACACATTCTGTCCTCTGCGAGGCCGTTTCCACACACCGAGTGTGTGTGCTCTATCAGAGCATGTCAGTCAGGCCGCCTATACAGTATGTGCTCTCACTCTGGCTCTCCCCACTGCTGTGTTTTATTTTAGAGTCCCCAGGCAGGCAGACAGGCCAGCAGGCAGCGCAGAGTAATGTCATCCAGCAGGGTTAGATTCAGCCTCCACATTAGCGCACATAGGGGGGAGGAGAGGAGAAAAGGAGGCAGAGGGAGTCAAGAAAGCAAAGAAATGAGAGGGAGAGATAAAGGGGAGAGGAAAAGGGTGAAGGGGAAGAGAGAGGGAGGAAAATGACGTGGGAGGAAAAGGAGAGAGGGGGACAGTGGAAAGACAAATATGTCTAGAACATACATCAGAAGACGGTTTGGACAATTTAATATGTTCTGTAACATATATATAATGTACATATAATAGATGCATACTATTGAGCATAAATATTAACCGTGACAAAATACATTATTAGTTAAGTATTTCATTTTGTATAATATTTTATATTGTGTATTTATTTGACAAATAACTCAATTATATTTTTTCAGCATGTGGAGAGAGAAAAGGAGGTTAGGTGGGGGAGAGAGGGAGGCAGGGAGACTCAGAGACGAGATGTTCTCTGGACCCTGCTGCCTATTCTTAGAACAGACAGCAGCACTGAAGGCCACAGCAGCTCCCTGCCACTGCTATGAACACATAGAGGCTCTGAGAATAGGACAGCTAATCTGAAGCCAGTTTCACACTCCGAGCTATAGGAGAATGCTCATGCTCATGCTAGTCTTAAACCTGTAGAACTATCCATTAAAATACGAGTTGGGGAGATTGATTCATATCCATTTATGCTCCATTAGATCTTATAACTTGCCATATAATTTGAGAGTTTGAATTAAAGTGATATATGTATCAGTGTTTTCACGTCTGCGCGGTTTCACCACAGACCCTGATATCATGACACGAGGAGTCAGAGGACCCTGGTGTCATCTAAAATGCAGACAGGCTATTTTTCCGCTTGTACGCCGGCCTGTTTTCATTTGCCTCTCATGAATCATTTAGCACACACACACAGTTTCATGTACAGGCATGGTTTTTTTTTGATCCTCAAGAGCCGGGAACATGTGTTTTTGCTGGGGCTGTACCATTTGTTCCCCTACGGCTTCTAAATACGGACACTCAGGAAGTAGAATTGGAAAAAAAATTCTCCAGGGTCTTTAATCTTTTCACATGATATTCCCTTTAATCAGAAAATTCACCTGTGGTAATACCTTAAATATAAATTTGAGACAGTTATAGACATAATCTGTTATGTCTGTTATGTCTGAGTAATTGTTGTGTTTATATTTGTAGCAGTGTTAAAATACTCAACTTAATATAAAAACCTCAATAGCCGCATAGGAAAACACTTATTTTTGTCTTTTAGTAAGGTTTCACTGCTACAGAGCAGTAGATGACTACTGAAGTTATTTCAAAAGAGATCAGCCTGCCAATCGTCTGCATTGCTGAAGTGTCCTTTAGCAAGACATTGAATCTGTACCAGCAGCTGACACTGCACTCTCAGCCCCTGTGGAAGAGAGACACACCAAAGGAGAATTTCCCTATGGGGATCAATAAAGTATTTTTTTGCCTGAAGGCTTTTAGTTGTATCTTATAGCAAAATGTGATGGCTACACACTGTTCTACCTACTGGGAGCTTTGCTGGCCAGTGTAGGTTGTTAAAGCAAACTGGTAACACAAGGCTGAGCAGCAGTGGTACAGAGAGGTGGGGGCTCCTCAGCTGCGGAGGAGGCCATGTTTATACCCAACCACCCCTGACAGGCTGGCTGAGAGAAGCTCCGCACACCAGAGTGAGGGAAAGATAGTGAAACCGTGTCTCTGTGTGCACACACATTCTGTCCAAGCACTACTCTTACATATTCACCTAACTGTATGCTTAAACATGCATAGACCCCGACTCCGTGACAGGCTTTGTCATCGGAGAGTAAGAGGGTGGGGGGAATGGAGAGGGATGAACTTGGTTAAGAAAACACCAGTCCGGTTTCACTGGCGCCTGTCCTCCAGCCTCTCCTACAGAGGAGGAGAGACAGAGGGGTAGATAAGGAGGAGGAGGAGAGGAAGCAAAAGACTGACCCTAGAAGGAGAGAAATGTTTCCCTCCTTCCCTTCTTCCCTCCCTTTTTTATGCTTTGCCCATCAGTTCTCCTTCTCTGGCTGGTGTCTTCTGTCAGAGCATATTTCTTCTAACAGATTAGGAAGACTAGTTCAGATTCAGGACAAAAGAGGGCAGAGAAGGAGAGGCAGCTCATAGCTGTTGGTTTCTATTAAAACAGCAGCACACACACCACTGATCTGAATTTCAGCGACAAGCAGGATTCTGCATGAGCAGCTTGTAAAAATGGATGATGTGCATGAAAGTGTGTGACTGTGCGTGTGTGTGGACAAGCATGTATTGATTTGTACATTTGCATGCATCTGTGTGCACGTCTGTTAGTACAGAGCGGCTGTATGTAGGTATGTATCCCTGCTTTGTGTATTTATGGGATATAAACACACATCAACACCTTTCTACCTCACGTCCCTGATCCACCATGGGACAGTCAACACTGTGACAATGTGTGAAAGCAAAGGCTGCTATATCGAGATATCGGATATACACAGCACATGAACACGACGCACTGCGTGTTTTACCAGCTTCACTTGTCCTTTTGAGGTGTTACATCCTGTACTGCTCTTAAAGTGTGATCACCATCCTGGCGAGACCTTTCCTTACATCGCTCAAATTATGTTTGATTTTCTTTTGATAAAACGCTCATATTGATTTGAGAACACCAAACAAATTAAGTGCATACTTGATGTATTGATTTCATTTTCACCTACCATTAATGCCATACACACCCTTCTGGCGCTAAGCTCTGTGTTATAAATGGTTATTTTCTGTAACCATATTAATATTTAAATTAACTGTTCTTACAAATGTTACTAAACCGAAGACTGGAAACATCTATTTTATATTCATTAATAGTTTGGACGTGAGAACCTTCTGCTGTCAAATTATTTTCACTGTATGCATTTAGAGGAATTCATCTTTCTCACTGGATAATAATGTGTAGTAACAAATATTTGAAGCTGAGTGACATTTGCCGCAGCTCTTTTTTTTCTTTTTAGTTTTCTTTTCACTGTCTTCTTTTATTCTGCTCTTTTTTTCACTCTTGACTGTAGCAGAGAAAAATAGACAGAATGGAACAAGCTGGAAAGAATAGGTAAAAGACTACATCATCTCCCTCCTTCCTTTTTCCCCTTATCTCCCTTCCACTTCCCCTCCCTTCTCCCTTATTTAGCATCCCTCCTCTGTCAGCCATCACCTCACCCCCACCCACCCCCTTTTACTCCCCCTTGCCCTAGGCAGCCACTTCTAACCTTTCTGGGTTTATTTTTATGTCTGGTCCTGGATGCCTGGCCTCCCAGCAGGCTGGCTAGGCAGGGGAGGAAGGAAGGAAGGAGCCAGCTGAGGAATGAGGGAGAAGAAAAGTGAAGGGACTGAAGGAAGGATGGAGGGAGAGAGGAGCCATCAGAGGAGGAATGTTCTGTCATCACCATGGCTCCCTCTGGCTGCTGGGAGGCTGAAATTACATCTGACTTTGAAGTTAGGGGCAGCAACACCGCCAGTGTTGCTATAGAGACAGGAGGTGTGTGTATGTGTGTGTGCGTATGTAAACTCCTTGGGAGGTTTATTATGCATGATCCTCACTGTGACTAGTCCTGATGGCATTACAGTGCTGCTATTAATCTAGTCTCATAAGATACCTGTGCTTTAAACACATCCGCACATGTGAACATATTAGCAAATACACACTTAGAAGCATTTGAACACACACACATGTGCGCACTGACATATACACGCACGACCCATTTCACAGCAGGATTCAAACTTCATGTTGATCCTTTTAAAGATTAAGACACATTTTTTTTCCCTCTATTATCACTGAGAAGGTTTAGCTGGCTGCTCACTGTGCTTATAGGCAAATGTGCTCACACACACAACACATACGCATGCAGATTTCAGATAGTTGTGTTTGGGTTATTTGAGCTGCTAATATTCCACCGAGTCCGAGTCCTAGAATATTTATGACTTTTGTTTCATCAATCTCTGTGAGTGGGAAGAGCATTTTTAAAAGTTTAGATAGATAGATAGATAGATAGATAGATAGATAGATAGATAGATAGATAGATAGATAGATAGATAGATAGATAGATAGATAGATAGATAGATAGATAGATAGATAGATAGATAAGACAGTGTAATAAAATAACATGAAAAAGATGAAGGCAGGGAGGGAAGGGATGTATATAAGTATATAAGAAAGAGGGATGGAGCAATGGAGAGAGTGAAAATAATGTTCCATTAATGCAGAGCCAGGCTCTCGCTGAGGGCCCAGCGCCAATCTGCATCTCCCTACAGTCTGCCTGCTATACATTTTTCATGAACGCTGAGCGCGAATTAGCGACGGATTGCTGCTGCAAATCGCTTCTCCTTGGTCGGGGGCCGATGGAGAGAAAGAAAGAAAGAAAGTGGAAGAGAGAGAGAGAGAAGGGTGAGAGTGAAGGAGGGACGGAGGGAGTGGTGCAGAAATTAGAAAAGGGAGAAATGGAAAAGAAGAAAGGGATATGGGGAATAAAAGGGAGAAAGGTATTTCACAGGTGTGGTATCCATGAAGGATGTCAACACTTATTATGACCAACATATATATAATGATGTCACAGTCACCGTCCTGCGTGGTGATAATGCAGCTCTGGTATTGTGTCTAATGTCATTTTTCACTGATGAGTTTTGTGCCATATCTAGAGCAGTGTTTGTCTACCATGCTGTCTATGTTCTTCACTTAATGGGAAGAATAAATGGAATAATCTGCCATGTTTTATATATATCAGTTTGTTACAGTTATTTTATATCTAATGTTAGTTACTACTGTCCTCATTCTTTCTTATGTTTTTTATATCCAGAGTGACTGTCTCAGCTCAACTTAGACAGAACAGAGTAGCACCTACTGATGGCAGGAAAGCAAATAACTAAATCAATACTTAAAGGGATAGATTTATTTAGGTACTACAGGCAGAGGCCAAGAAAACTGGATGCCACGTTTCCCATAATGCAACTAAAAAGCATCCATTCCTCCCCGCCTGGTGAATGCCCACATTGTTCAAACTCCATTCTTCCAGTTTGTAACACACGGTTTCTGACAGTCCACCACAACACTTTTGTTGTTTCCATGTTGAAACAACCCACATGACATCATTGGGTTATTTTACAGACTTGGCAAAACTCTTCCAGAGACACAGACAGCATAATAAAACTGTTTTACAGGATGAGTATCACTTCCCATGACTAGTAAACTAACCTCTATGCGTAAAGGCTGCAGAAAGCCTCTTTAATTTTCTAGATAATGTAACATTTTTCTTATGTAGTTTGGACTCCTCTCCCTTTGTCTCCTCTCTTCCCTTCATATTTCCTCTCCTTGGCCTGTGCACCATATAGTTTTGACCCCAATCTTAGCCTGCTCTCTCCACTCCAATGTAGCCCACTTTCATTTTCCACTCTTGGCCTTGCACTGCCATTACAGACCCTCTCTGACCTGCTGCCTGACTGACTGGCTCATATCCTGACTGGTTTACCGACTAGTTGTCTACCTTTCCTCTCTATTTCTCGGGGGAACGATTTTTCCCATCTTGAATTCGTCTTTGTGGGAAGGGACAGCGTTTGTAGGTGTGTGATGGCACCGCAACCTCATCAGTCACTAATTAGTCGTCTCATATTCAGTTCAGCAGTGTGTAATTTATAGCAGAATTAATAATATTTAATAATCTATGAGTCAACATTTCACACCTGAATCATTTTTTAATAACTTTAAAGATATTATTAAGCATGTAATCTCATGTAATGTTTTCAGACATACACCATGTTTATTGGTTTTATGTCCAGACAAGAGTGCCTCTGAGTTTCAATTTATACCTCTAACAATAGAGCTGGGACACACTGTCACTGTTGTGTCCACTGCTACAATATTACTGCTTTGCCATCTATAGGATGGACTCAGAAATGTGTGTGTGTCTGTATTGGTGATGAAAAGAAACAGGTCTTTGACAGACAGAGGAGATGTGTTTGTGCGTGTGTGCGTGTGCGCACAGCGTACGATTGCTGCTGTAATCTGCTCTCTCCTGCCAGCCACAGTTATTACAGTTGTCGATATGGTGCTCAGGGCTTTATAGACATAAGCAACAAGACCGAGTCTGGACGTCCGCCAGACTGTGTATGTTTGTGTGCCAAAGTGCTTTATATTTGTTTGTGCCCTTGTGGAGCCCATGTGTGCGCATGATCCTTCGCTCTATGTGTATGTAATTGAGCTCCCCTCTCATGTAAAGACTGGTTCAACAGTGTGTTAATTGCTTATGTTACAAAGTGTTAGTCCCAGCAGTGCCCATGTGATATACAGTTTGTATGGTGTGAGCGTGTATTTTATTCCTGCAGGCTCATGTATGCATGCGAGTGAGTTTATGTGCCAGTGTGATCTTGAGTTTACTTTGTTTAAAGACTCAGTCGCATCAATGTTAATGGATTGACAAGGGGCGGGGAAGCGGTGTAGCAAAAAACAGTATAGGAGGAAAGAGAAAAGCTTCAGTGTTTGTACAGTGTCAAAGAGGGAATAAAAGAAGAAAGAGACAGAATGACGGGTGAGGAGGGAAGCAGGGAGGAGGATTTTGGCCGGTGAGGAGAGTAGAGATGTGAGGTGGCAGTGAGGTGTGGAAGGCTTTTCTCCTCATGGCATTCAGCCCTCGCCTGTTGTTCGGTCCACTTCTGCTGTTTACTGTCCTGCCAGCCTGATTACTATCAGTGCTTGGCAGAGGGTTACAATGGGACTGAAACAATGCTTGTGTAATATTTGCTTTTGTAACACTGTCATACACGCATAAGCACACGCACAAAGACACACACCACGAGGGTCACTGATGGCCCATTTTCCCAGTCGTGCTGCTCTTTTGTAAGCGTACGACCATCTGTCAGAGTTGGCCACACGATTAAACAAATCTTCTCTCTCTGTCTCTCACCCACCCTCTCTCTAGCACTCTATCTGTGTATGTGTGTATGAGCTGTGTTTGTGTACATTACCATTGTGACTGGCTTTTCCACACACACATATTAGCAACTTGTGACCTCCAAGACCCAAGAAAAACCCTTCGGCGTCAGTGTATGCGTGTGTCTATTTTTTTGTTTTGCTGAAATAAAACTCCCATTTCTAGACAGATGTGCAACACTGGAAATTAAGAAACAATATCCCTTCTGTTCAAAGAAAACATCATGTTTTTAATGGAATCTTTATGAGCTCTAATTCTTGGAAATGTTTCTGTGTGTTCTGAGTAAGGTTTGGTTGTTATAATTGATTCTTATTAAGTTTTAATTCTCCTCTCTCTATGGACTGAGTACATTTTAATTGTTTTAATTATTTCATTATGCATTAAGGACCCCTGAGCTCACATCATCCATAAAAACCCAGTGGAAATTTTGAAAAATATGCAGAAGACCATCTTAAACTAATAAATCCTGACCTTTCAGAGGCAACGGGTTTATGGTAATTGTTGTTAAAACAGGTGTCCACAGTGTGTGTGTGTGTGTGTGTGTGTATGTGTTTGTCAAATTCAAGTTTTTCTGTGAGAAAGACTTTTTGCTCTGAGCATGCTGGTTATGTGTAATTCATAGAAAAAGAGGAGCAAAGATTCAGATCATTGTTCAGCATCACAGACACATGGTTTGAGGAAAAAAAGAAATGAAGTGTTCCAATAATGTTCTGCACTTAACTGTTGAGGTGTTATTTACATTTATACCACATTAGCATATTTAGGTTTTATTATTTAGGATTTTTTAACAAACCATTTCTTGTATTCACATGTAACACAGTCATTAGTCATTAAACAATGCCAGATGTTTGTTTTTTTTTAAGTTGTTTCTGTTTCTGTGTGATGATCTGGGTACTCAGTCACAAAAAGATTAGTCCCGTTCACTCTGCAGGTTACACACACACACACACACATACAATTGATAACACAAACTCAGATGGGGTAATTTTCAAAGAGTCTTGTGATAGCTTTGCATAGTATTTTGGGCTAATGGTTTGCTGTATGTGCTTCCTCCCAGGTAGACGCATCCATTAGCAGCCGTACTACTGCCACATAGTGGCTTATTCGTCGGTGGGAAAAATTGCCAAAGAGTCAGTGTGAGAAGAAAGAGAGAGAGAAAGAGATGAAGCAAGCTGTCTCAGGCAGGGCCTCTGAATTGAGTTACAGCTGTTATGATTTGTCGTCTCTCAAGTCTTTTTCTCTCTCTTCTTTTTCATTTCTTGTTTCCGACCCTTTCTCTTTCACCCTCAGGGCTTTGGGAGGTTTTTATCTTTCTAATGAGCCGTTGATTCTTTTTTTTTTATTTTTTGTCGTTACCTCATTTGTTCTGGATGGAAGGCAAAATTTGTCATGCTGTCAAGCCAGTGTTTGCATCTAGTGCACATGTGTGTCTGTGTCTGTGTCTGTGTCTGTGTCTGTGTGTGTGGAGACTGTGGTGGAGCTAAGTGCTGTAAATTGTTTACGCCAAGGCTTTGGTTGGCGTTGGTGGTAGAAGTGGACACAAGGGTCAGAGTGTTTTGGCATACTGGCCCAGGTTGTCATGTTGAACTCCAGGCTTATCAATATGCAGCAGGGTGGGCGGTTTGCACTTGACTTGATTGCTTTAATAAGTTGGATACAGTTGCAACACACACACGCGCGCACACACACTCAGAGTTATGACTGTTTCTGCCGTGCAATACTGGCTCCAAATGTATTGTTGTTGTGATATTCTGTCCAGCAAATGTGGAACTGCACTGTTTAGTTCAACTTTGCATGAGTCATACTGCTCCTACACACTAATATGCATATTCTGTTAAAACACACACACACACATATAAACACATATAAACAGACAGTTCGAAATAGGAAGAAGTTTAAAGGTGATTCTCTGTTATGAGTAAGATGTATTAATATGTATAAGACATGACACAGATTGTAATGCATGGTGTCACACACACCCCAAGTATGTGTGGGTGTGTGTGTCAGTCATTGTATGTGTATCAGTGACTGTTTGGAGGTAATTTGGCAAACGTACTTACTGGCTGGTTAGCGCGCACGCGGGTGTGTGTGTGAAAGAGAGCATTAAAATGATGTGGAAATCAAATTCACCTTCAAGTGTCCTTCCCTCTCCCCTCGCCGCCCCCGTATTTTTGCCTTCGTCTCTGCTTTGAACGCACTGCAGCACTCAGTTCAAAGAGAAACGTCTGCTTGTGTGTGAGTGTGTGTGTGTGTGTGTGTTTGTTAGGAATGACAGCAGTGTTTGAGATGGAAAGAGAGAAAGACCCCGTCCCCCATTCGTCCATCCGTGTCTCTACCCACTCCCCCCATCCTTCCCCATCAAAGAGCAGCCAGGCTTAGAGGAGCACTTGTCCTTCTACCATCACCCACCCCTCCCCTCCCTCCCTCCCCCTCCTCAATTAAAACCAACCTGAGACAGAAGAGAAGGGGCAGGAGAGGGTGAGACAAGGTTAGAGGGAAAGGGAAAGGAGGAGGTGACAGGAGGAGAAGGGATGGAGTGAATCAACTCAGTATGAGAGTATGGTGGTGTCGGAGAGAGAGAGAAGTGCTTTCATTTCAGTTTTCATTTGGGCCTCAGTGACCCTTTACCTTCTCGTTCCTATTCAGGACAGGCAGAGGAGCAGGGCAGGAAAACAACAAAGGTGGGAAGCTTTGAAAAATGCTCAATTTTCCACAGGAGGATTGTTAATCTCTCATTGCCACCTGCTGAAGGGAAACACTTTGGGACTAATGTTATTTTAGAAGCCTTTGTGCTTTATAGTTGGGTCTTCTGTATTATTGTGAAGTGTGTGTGTGTGTGTGTGTGTGTGTGTGTGTGTGTGTGTGTATGTACATACTTTTCCTTTTGGTTTTTGTTCATTTCTGTTATTTTCATTCCAGTACAATGAGGAGAAACATCAGTAGTGTATGTGTGCATCTTTGTACATATACATTGTTTGTTTTACCTGCATGTACATGCATCTGAATTTGAGCTTGTGTTGAGTAAGATACTTGTACACACACACACACACACACTTTTGCACCAAGTCTCTGTGAATCCTATTAGAGTATTTGACCTAAAGGTCACCCACCGGTAGCAATTGACAGCTTCGGATTAGTGCTCAATATCTGATATTCACAGTTGACTTTTTGCGCAAGATAATCAAACATGATTAATGTCTCCAGTGTGTCGTGTTCCACCTAGATCTGAGAAAATGAAAGATAGGCTGAAGGAAGGAACAGGAAGATGAAGTGAAGATGGGAAAAAAAAAAACATTACATGAAAATATTTTTCTAGAGCATCAAAGGAAGAAATCAAGGAAGGTTGAAAAGGTGGGATGACATACCATGGGGAAGGAAATACAGAGTTTTACACATCTCAGAAAATAAAGAGGGGAAAAAAAGCCAGACTGAAGAGATATTCACATCTTCACCAGCCCAGATGGAGAGTGTGTGTTTCCCACATCTCTCTCTCTCACTCACCACCCCTGAGTCCCACAGAGGCTGGTTTAACACGAGGAAGCGGCAGGCCAGGAGACAGAAAAGGTCACCCCGTCTTTCTCTTCCTCGTTCTTTCCATCTCTGAAATGATTTCCACTCAAACTCCTCAGCCAACTTAATTTCCCCTCCGTTGCGGGGAGAGGTGCTGCAGCTTGGTGTCAGAATCAAGAAAGATTGCCAGAGACAACGAAAAGTCGACCAAAGTTCTCAATCTTTACTCCCAAGGCGTGTCCGCATAACTTTACAATTTATAGCGGAATTACCTCTAAAAAGCACAGCAGTTAGTTTATTAGTTTATTTGTCGCCTCTTTTATTAGCACAGCTTCTTTCCTGTCTCTGCAAGATGCTCTTAGAATAACATAAGATAAGATATTGTCAAGTCAGATGATAAAAAAAGAAACTCACATGCTGATAGTTTGCTCATTTTTAGTTTTTGGAAGTCATTGAAATTTGTTCTTTTTTTTCTGCCACAATAAACTGTACAAAGACGATCCACTCTAAGAATGTGCCATCCATCCCTCTAAAAATATGACATGTCTTATTTACTGAGCCCCATTTTTCATCCATCTCTTCTATTCTCACTCTCCATTTTCTATCTTTCTCTCACCTCTGCAACTTTCTAATATCTCCCCCTCCCTCCTTCCTTTTGACTTCATCTCCTCTTATTTTCTGTCTTCCTCCCTCTTCCCCTCCACCTCTCCTCTAGGAGGCCTCTCCTTTTGGATGCTGCAGTCTCCAAAAGGTCAGTCCTGGCTGACATTTTCTGTGGAATCTCATTGATTTCTGCTCGGCATGTTGTGATTGGCTAACCACAGCTGCCTCCATTTCCCACCAATCCCCTTTAACCAGGAAGCCAGCCATCCTCCTGACCCCTGGATCAGCCAGCTCTAAATAGAGTTTTTTTTCTGGTGCACTACAGGCTCTACAGTATATTTCTCTCTTCTCTGCCTGCTCACCTCCCTGCAGGCTACAGTCTGAGGAAGGAGTAAAAGAAATAAAGATGGATGAAGGAGAAGGATTAAGGCTTAAAATGGAAGTTTACAAGGCCATGGGTTCTCATATTGTAGTTCATGAGCATCCACAGGTGCCTGATGTGGCTCCAGAGGGCTCTTAGCAAAACAAGGAGTTATTTAACTCTCTTAATTTCGCTGTATTTCTCTAGATATTCCACATTTTTTTAAAGAATATCTTATATATCTTATACTCTCTGCTACTGTATTTATACCAACAGTATATATAGTAAACCCACTCTAAAATAAAGGCCATAATACTACATAATACATACTTGCCTCTGTGGGGTTTTGAGAGAAAATAGAAACAGGTAGATGCGTGTGCCCCCTCGGGAAGATAAATGCTGCACTATGAACATTGTCCTCTGTACGTGTTGTACCTATAATTATTATTTAATTTGAATGTAACCTCAGGTACCCAGTTTAATGTGACAGTGTCAGAACATATGTCAGAAGTATGGCTGGACGATGTAGGATACATCCATCTACATAGCCACTGATCAAAATCAAAACATATGTTGTAGGCTTCTGTGCTGTTAAGACTTTGTGTCAAGTATAAATCAAACTTTAACCACTTTACTCTGAATTCTTAAAGGATAGAAGTCATTTTAGCTCAGAGTAGGAGGTTGTGAAGATGTGTATCTGTAAATGAACACTTTAAAATCATTTCGATCCTGCAAGTCAACCCAGTTTTTGTGGCGTACTGTTATTATAAACAAGTTCAAAAAGTGTACAAAAAGTGAAAAGGGACTAAGTGCAGATGAAAATATCTTTTGGTTAAATGCCTCTGAATATTCACTGCTTGTGTACACCCTGGCTGATGCATACACTCGGCTTTGCATAACACATATCAGAGTATTACACCTCTCTCTCTCCGTCTTCTTCTCTATCCGTTGCTGTTTTTCTTCCTCCTGCCCCTCCCGGCTCCGCTGCTCCCTCCTGCAGAAAACGTCGTCCTCGGGAGACAGCAGTGGCGGCGCTGGTAGAAAATGTCCGAGCGCAACAGCATAAACAAACAGGCAGACAGCTCTCGGTCTTTCTCTGTGAAGTGATAATGTGTTCCCCACGCTGTTTTTGTTCTCATGCTAATGAAGTGGACCGCATCAGTAATCACTTTCAAACCCTCAGCCAGGGAAAAAGTAGAAACAACAAAACAAAGGCTCGAACAAAAGGATGCTGTGCTGTTGTGAATGTGTGTCTGTTGTGATTTTTGTGCAAAATTGGAAGTAGAAATAGAAGTGGATGTGTGTTTGATGTGGGCTTGTGTGTGTTTCAGAGGGAGGTTTTTTTTCGGTATTTTTTCAAGCCCGCTGCTCCACTGCAGACCACCGTGACTGGCCGCAGGGGGAGGTCAAAGGTCATTGGATTCAGTTGATAGAGAAGATGATGAGAAAAAAAATGTTCAAACGTAACAGAACAGGATCCTTGTTTATCAGCTGCAGTGGAATTGAGTCATTTCTGATTATATTTGAGGTGAAAACTGGATGAAATCTATCTCCTCTCCCTTGTCTCACTTCATGTGTTTTACCCATCATGCATTTCAGAGGTTGCCCCATTTAAAATCATCTTTTTAAAAATAAAAAATAAAAAAAAAGCTTTTTGTTTGATCTCATATGTGTTGATAGATACATCTAGTGTCAGATCGCTTCTTCTTTCAAGAACCTGCTCACATTTGTCATTTCTGCTGTACGTCTTCATCTCACTGTGAGTTGGGGACAGCTGCTGCAGACACAGACTCACTTTACCTTGTTTACTGCAAAGAAATACACTTAAAAGTCCAGTCAGAGCAGCAGAGTCGCTCGGCAGCTGCTGCTATGGGCTGAAAACTCACTTTAACTTCCCTCAAAAAAAAAAAAAAAAAAAAAAACAGTACAGTACTGTCTTGCCGTCTGAAGTTTGTATGTCTTGTTTAAGCTCTGCTGGCTCATTCACTCATTACCGCAATATTGGAAATTCAGAATGTCCTGCCCTTTGACCTCTTCAGTATTAGTCATTACATCAAGGAATTGACTATTTTTCTGCGTTTCCAATGTCTGTCAATGTTGAGCATCCAAAGGTAAAGCATATAAAGAAATAATTGAAACAGTTTAACACAATCTCTCCAGCACTATAAAATGAAATGACAGATCCAACAGCTAAAACAGGTTTTATTCATAAAGCCCATCTCAGCAGATGAAGGAAGAAATCTAAACTTTCATTTCCTGCTTGGTTTCTCTCTCTATATTAATGGTTCTCCTCCTCCGCCTCCTCCTCCTTCTCTACCTCTTTCATCTCATCTCAGCTATATCTTTTTTTTTTCCACGCCTGGTCTTGTTTTCCTCTGCGCTGACAGAGTTTAGGCCGTAAAGCTGAAATGCTGCCTCCTGAGAGATGTTTGTTTACTGGAGACCTTGGAAATTAGCATGTTCCATAAGGCAAGGTACAGCCAGCACATACTGTGTTGTCAAAGATTTAGCTTAAATGTGTGTGTTACTATGCATGCACGCGCGTTTGTGTCCACTCGCCTGTTATTGTTATGCACCTGTTCTTCCTTTCGTGGTTCTGTGTGCATGCCTCACATATTTGTGCGGACTGGTGCTCATCTGTGCGTGTGTGTGTTTGTGTGTCAGTCCTCTGGATGGTAGACATTAGGTCGCAGTAACAAGCTATTGATTGGGCTGGGCGGCAGGCTGCTGCTGATCTCTCATGGAAATGCTGAAACAGGGAACAAGACACACAGACACGGACCTAAAGCTGTGAATACAAAATACATTAATAACGAGATAAAACAGCACACAAAAGCTGCAAGTTCTTTCCTTTAATGACATTTCTGTGCTGCACTTCTCTTGGGAAATCAATGGGAAATCCTGGAATTTTCTATTGATAAAGTTAAGTTTTCTCTTTTCTTTGTCCATTCTGACTTTTACCGCTCTGCTAACCTCTCAGCTATTAAACATCCCTTTCAGAAGGCAGAGTGACATGCCCATCAGAATCTGTGGGTTTTTTTCACAACTGTAAAAGTAAAACATTTGATCAGACCAGTATAAGTAATTAGTTATAAAAGAACACCACAGTGTGCCTTTATTCATAATAAAATGTGACATCAGGAAGCTACTGTCAAAAACGTTCCCTGCATTTTTACCTGTGGGTATAAAATAAAGAAGCTGTTAGCAAGAAATATTGATCAAGGTTTTTATTAACATTTCTGTCTCAAAATACATTTCAATTTGAAGTGCCTGCAGAAACAAATACTCAATCATGACTCTAACTTTCTCTTTCTCCCAGCATACACTGACACACACACACACACACACACACACTCACACACACCTGCTTTTGCTTATGCCGTGATGTTGGTGTCCCAGAGGTAATTAGACTGAGGCTGTTGCTGGCTGTGCTACAACGGCTCAAATACCTGGACTGACTCGACTACACCTGTCTGGAGAGTTTGTATGCGTGCGTGTGTGTGTGGGCCCGCTCTTCCATAAGATATTTAAAGATTTGCCATATGTGTCTGCGAATATATGTGTGTCCTTGCTGACACACAGTTGCACATGGTCGCGTTTGTTGTTGTTGTGTAACAGGGAGCATTCTTGTCATTTGTGCATGTGTGAAATGTGTGAAGCCTTTAAGTGGTGACAAGATTGTGTGTGTGTGTGTGTGTGTGTGTGTGTGTGTGTGTCATCACCTGCCAGCACACAGTTATTTTGACATCACTCTGATCTCGGTGATAAGCCTTAACAACAGGAGCATATATGATCATCCTCTCCCTGAATCTCTCTCTCTCTCTCTCTCTCACACACACACGCACACACACACATGCTGCTGTAGATGAAAGACTAGACATGTGGATTATGGAGGAGCTAACATGACAAGGCTGTTATCTGCTATGCTCTTTATGAATATCACTAGATGGTCTTTAGGATAGATGGTGCAGCCTTTGATGATCGTTGTGTTACTGGAATGACATTTTGGCAGTTGTGTACGCTCAAAAACACACCGCAACATAATGCACTGATCTCAAACACACATGTACACGCGCGCAATGGCAAATGTGGGGATTTTCATGCAAGCTGTCATCTTCTCACTCTCACAGTTACACACATTTTATTGAGCACGTTGCTTTTTGCTCTTTTTCTCTTACTTTTTTCTCTTGCACACAAATGCACACACGCACAGTATCCAGATCAACGTTGTTTGCTACAAACGCCGACAAAGGTTAGTTAGTTCGACCTCTGCCTGCTGTATTAATCCCCTTTTTTCGATCTATCGAAAAGGTGAAAATGCACAAAAGCACGCCAACTGGAGGCTAAAATTAGCTCAGTAATTGGGATGGTTTTTGGAGGAGAGTAATAAAGACATTCAGTGGAAGCAGAGTGCCTTTTTCCTCTTCCACATGCAGTATTTCATTTTAAATAGATCTTTCTTCTCTGTTTATTTTTGATGGCTTTATGCCACTAGACACATGCTAATAGGATTTTTGTGTATAAATTAACTCGGCTTTTCTTTCTCCTGTAGGGCCAGTTCTGCTCTTTGACCACTCACTGTTCAATACTTTTTTTTTAAGTTTGTTTTATTATTATTATTATTGTTATTATTAAATGCAGTATGTGCCAGAGTTTCCCAACGCAGTCCAAATACAGTTTTCTGAAAAGGTTTCTCTGCTTTGCCAGGAATAAAATTCTGGTTTGGGAAATTTTTTACTTATTAACCCAGCTCTGTACTTTCACTGTTGTATTCTTGGTTTTGAAAAAAAAAAAAAGTCAAATTGAAAAACATCCATTGTAGTTTTGAAGCAGTGCTGTGACATGTTGCTGTTTTCCTGACCTTGAAATGTGCTTTACTTTTCGGTTTCCTATTTTCATACCAATTGCAGTATAGGGCAGAGGAGAGGTGCAGACAGGGGTCTATATATCCATATATATATATATACACTGCCAAAAAAAGTTGCCACCAAAAAGATTTATTTCCGTCCAGTGTTGCATTCATTTTCGCCAAGATCTTGTTTTGATGATGGCAGAGTCGGACCACTGCGCAAAGTCATCTCCAGCACATCTCAAAGATTCTCCATGGGGTTAAGGTCTGGACTCTGTGGTGGCCAATCCATGTGTGAAAAAATTATGTCTTGTGCTCCCTGAACCACTCATTCAATTTGAGCCCTATGAATCCTGGCATTGTCCGTGTTGTCCATGCCATCCATGCCACCGAACAAGAAAAAAAATACATTGATGGAATAACAGTCAGTCAGTCAGTCAGGATTTAAACCGGCGAACAGTTGCACGGCATATATATGCCAATGTGGTGCGTGTCATAACTATTCATCTATTCAGGCTCCCTGAGTTTGGGCAAAATTTATTCCTGAAGTTTCACTGAGATCAAGAACACAAGTCAGATTAATCAAACAAAGCTGCTCTCGTACATAAACACACTTATTAAAACTTTCATTTTAATTACAGAATCCTAAAAATATCCACAAAATCATGAGAGGTCCTCATTGTAATATTAAGTTCTATAGCTGTGAAAACCAGTTCTCCCTGCTTCAGAGTAGGTGTCATGTAAATACACACTTTTAGCTGAACACTCTTCAACAAGTCAATACATTTACAATGACCTCATAAAAGCAAAAGTGATTTTTTTTGGCCTGTTCTATCGGTGATAATGATATTATACTCACCAAGTTAATTGCTGAGATTTGGCAATGTTGCGACAACACAAAACAAAGGTTAAACAGGTTAAAGAGCATGAGCAGTCTGATGATCACACAAGTTTTAAATAAACCTCCAGGTTACTCTCACTTATTTAGACAGGGAGAAAAGGGACGACTAACTGTAAAATTATTATAATATCACTGATTTAAATGGTGACAAATAAATGAAAAAGGTATGCTAATAAACCAAACTGCGCTGAACTTAAAATTACAAGGCCATTCTTATTTAAATGTGTCAGTAAACACAAGCATATGTGATAATTGCTTTTAGACTAAATACATTATTTGCAAGCTTTCCCTGTCCACCACTGCGCTCCTTACAGCAACCTGACAGAAGCAGGTCAGATAAGTGTGTTGTATCTGCACACTAACAAATAGATGATAAATAATCTGTGTGCTGCCTATAGCAACAAAATTGTTCTCAGGTCACATTATGTACAAGCAGGCGGGTGATAACTAAGCACACAAACTCAGGAGAGTGCACATAAAACATGCTTTCCCTCTGTGTGTACATGGGAAGAAATTGTGCACTCATTTTCTAGAAATTCCTAGAAAACATGTCAAGGTCATAACCTTAGTGTCCTCGGTTGATGCTGTGGCCTAATTTGTGTGTGCGAGGTTTGTGAAGTGTGTGAGACAGTGTTTGACTCAGTGAGAGTATCTGATTTAGCATGTGTGTGTTTTAATCACAGTGTTTGTGTACGAGGATTATCACCTGGTATGTACTTAACGTGGGCCAAATCCACAAGGCTGTGGGTGTTTGTGTGTGTGGGTAAAATACACTAAAGCTTAACTTCCCTCCTTCGAAATGGTAGATCAAGGTTTCACTCAGCTCAATTTGGAGAAAACAGAGAGATAGAAAGAGTGAGAGAGGAGCAGCCATGGAAAGAAAACAAGAAAGTGGATAAAAAGGAGAGGAAAACTGCCAGGCTGTTTGGTCCCACCTGTCTTGATTTGAAAGAAGAAAGAGAGAAAAGACAAAGACTCGCAGACGCCTGGGAAGACTTGAAAAGGGGAACAAAAAGGAGAGAAAGACGGGAAGGGGGGGGTGGGGGAGAGGAAGAGGAAGAGAGCAGATATGTGCGCAGCCCCAAAAGGCACGTCTGCGTTTGAAGACGAAGCGCTGGAACAAGCAGTAGCATTGACTTCATAGAGAATCAGTCCCCGGGTAAACGACTGGAGTGGAAGGAGACGTTTGATACTGGGAGCGCTGCGAGGGAAGCATCGCTCATTAGACGCATCCGCCAGCACAGAGACACACCAAACCACAACCGCACCGCCCGTTATATCTAAGGGATTAGGATATGTAAACAAGACGGAAATATTTTTTTTACATTTATATATATATATATATATATATAAAAATCCATTGGAATATTTTTTTTTCTTCAGCTGATGTCTTTTGTGTTTTGGAAATTAGTTGTGAAATATTCTGTAAACTTCAAAACAATCTAAAATTATCGAAACAATATACAACATACATACTTCAACTTATTTATCTTTTCAGAAATAAAATATAAGTCTTACAATGTGCAGTTTCTTATTATTATTATTAACAGTGCACAACTTCATATTCATGGGATTTATAGGATGTACTTTGACTTGATAATTATGTATCTCTGTATTGGAATATAAAAAAGAAAACAGTCTGCATCGCAGCATTTTTAATACATTATTTATATGTTAATGTAATACTTTATTTCAATTGTCAGCTGCGTTTACAGGCGTACAGTGTTCAACAGGGGACTTGTTGATGCCCTTTAGTGGCTCTGTTTGGTTATTCAGTCTCTCTACGGAGGGGGTGAGGTCATCGGGAAAACCTCCAGGAGGTTCTTCCTGGCAGAAATCCTCACTGACAGGTGAAGGTGTTTTAGATGAGATGCATGGCCTCAGGTTATCAGAGCAGCAACAAGAACTGCAGGCCAAGTTTTTTTTAAACACCAAAAGCGAAGGTCGTCTTAAAGCTAAACCTAAATATTGGAAAGGGCAGCAGAGACATTCAGTGAATACACACGCGTTGTTACTGCTATAACAGCACGCAATTTATTATAGAAGATGTACTTCAGTGTTTGTATGAAGTAAAGCAGCACAAGTGTTGCCATCATGCCTGCAGCAAGTAAATAGTGTCAGCAGGCAGGTCCAGTCAGAGGTCTTTTTATTTTGAAAGAGTCTTTTGAGTTGTCTGGAAGGTGAGGGCTGTTACAGAGGGTGAGCTGAATATATAGAGGCTTTGTGTGTGTGTGTGTGTGTGCGCGCGTGTGTGTGCGCGCGCGTGTGTGTGTGCGAGCATCAACATATGCATAATATTTCTTTTGTTTTTATATTATCGCTTTCATGTTTGTACACAGATGTTTGATCTTGCATTTTATCATATACGTGTTTGTGTGTGTGCCCCATCCCTTCACAGCCCACGTCTGACTGATTCATGTGTCACGTCATGTGTTGATGTGTGGGTGCCCGTGTGTGTGTGTTGATGTAGCGAGGGTGTGTAAGCATCCATTTGTTCTTCCCTGCGCTATAAGCTCCTTGGGAAATGATCCGTGAATCTGAAGACAAAAAGATCTGTCACTGTTGAAGGAGAGCAGCACAGGCTCAGACGTACACAAAGTTACTGTAATCAGCTTCATGGGAAGAAATGTATGGTCATACTGTGTTTGTGTTACACTGTGCCATCCTTCCTAATGATGTCTGACTCCTCCCTTGCAATAGGAGCTTTCTTTTAATTCCTCACGCCTTTGTTTACTTGTTCAGTCTTTCTCTCTCCCTCTAATTAAAGCTAGAATTAAAGAAAATGTATCAGTGATGTCACAGCCGCCTTTAATTATTGCACAGTCTTGTGTGCGAGCGCATCTCTCTGTGCCTGAATCATTTAACGTATATATCCAAAAATGTGGTGTTGTGGAAAGTGTCGAGGGGGGAAAAAAGTTGAAGTATAAACGCGTTTGTGTGTGTGTGACACAAGTCGACTGTGCGTTTTGGTTTAGCTGTTTAAACAGGCAGCTCCTCAGTCAGCCGTGCTTTGGCTGCATAATGAAGGACCCTGAGTCCATTGAGTTGCCTGCTGCGTCGTTCAGACAGAGCAACCAACACACTGCAGTCTGCACATATATACACAACCTCTCTCTCTCTCTCTCTCCCTCCTCCTGTTTGTTTGAATACCTATTTGCCATTTTCTCATCACTGTCTCCTTTATCACATTTAGTTGCTCTAAATTCTATAATTGTAACTTATTTTTCCTCCTCTGGCCTGATAATCAGACTCAATTGCTGTTCTGTCTTCTCACTATGATTCACTCTGACACTGTTGACACCAAAACCAAACACCAACATTCAGAGAGAGAGACGGGCAGTTGTTGAGCCATTTTCTGTCTTGAGAGAGACGTGGTTGTTTTTTGCCGTAACTAATCAGAAGTGATTGACAAATTTGTCCCACTGACATCATTTTTTCGGTCGACACAGAAATTGGTTAGCGGTAGCAGTTGCTCGGCAGTTGTTAACTTGCTCCGTTCAAAAATAATAAGCCAGTTCAAGACTTTTCTATTTATGCAAGTCAGCCCGGTGCATCAGTCTCACTCTTGCTTGTGGCCATTTTCTGTCCACTTTATTTGCCTTTGCCACAAGAAGTTGGGCTCAGAACGAGGACGAGGATTAATTATGAATCCCACCTACAAAGTTTTGATTGGTTCAGTTGTTTTTTCCACCTTTTCTTCACCTCTTCTTTATTTCCTCTCACACTTTTGGTTTTTACCCCTCCTTCTCCCTCTCAAACTAAATTATCCCAGTCCAGAAACTTTTTTTTGCTATCACTCATTCTCTCTATCACACTCTTTGTCTCGCACTCATTCTGCACAAGAGGAGAACAACGCCGTATGGAGGAAAATGAGAGGAAATGAGGAGAGAGAATCCATCCATAATAACTTTGTCCTTGCACTTAAAGAAGGAAAAATATTTAAATTACCAACCAATGAAGGAGTGGAGCAGCCAGCAGGGTGGAAGAAATGAAGGATCGGGAGGCGAATGTAGGAGAAATGAATGACAAGATTGAGAAAGAGGGAGAATGGCAAGTGAGAGAATTATTAAAATGTCTTTAGGGGGATGAGAGCAGAGAATCATTTTCCAACACAAGAGGAAGAGGACAAGCTGAAAAAAAGTATTAGTCGAACAGAGTTTTAAAAACGGGCAGAGTTTTTACCTTCCAAAAAGTGAACGCACAGGAGATGTTTTGTGTGTTAAAAAAGCTCAAAAAGAAACTGACTGCGCTTTCATCCCTCTCTCTTTTTTTGGTATTTCTGTGATCTCAACTCTGGAGGATTTCGTTTCAGTGCTTTTGAAATCATGTTCCCGTTCTCCTCACTGCTTTGCTTTGCCTTCCTTCCTTCCTGTCACTGTGTGCGTGTGTGTGTGTGTTACACGCCTGGCTAACAGTGGCAGTAACGCAGATGTGCTGATAGAAATCCAGAGGCTAACAGCAAAGCTCAGAGGGACACACACACACAGTCACACACACACACACACACACACACACACACACACACACACACACACACACACAGTGTGACAGCAGGGACACGTTCACCCTGGGAGACTGAAGAAGGACACATTACTACATCCCTTTGAGACACAGCAAAGGGACATTCACACACACACACACACACACACACACACACTCACATTCACACACACTCACACACACACACACTCTCCACAGAAATAGAATTTGGAAAAAAAAATGTCAAAATGTATCTTTGTGGTTTCACAATATCCCATGAGGGAAATCTCATCGAGGGTGTGTGTGTGTGTGTGTGTGTGTGTGTGTGTGTGTGTGTGTGTGTGTGTGTCTGTCTGTCTGTCTATGGAGGAGAATTGACACTTGCATTGACTGTCGCATCCCACTTCACTTGCTCTCAACCTCATTGACCTCATGGTGGTGTTTTTTTTTTTTTTTTTTTTTGGCTGCCATCATGATAAAAATCACCCCTCTCTCCTGCTCCATTTACCCCCCTCTCCAATTGTAATTCACTTAAAGGGAAAGACTGTTTATCATCCCATCTGATGCTACAAAACCTCCCCCCTCCTCCTATTCCTTACCTTTCACTCCATCCACCACCCACCACCAAACGCCCTATCTGCCCCCCCCCTCCTCTCTCTGCTCTCCATTTTCCTTTTTAATTTCTCGCGCAGGCTCCTCGCCGTCGTTCTGGGTAATTAAAATGAGAGCAGGGAGATTGAAAATAGGAGGAGGAGAAAGGGAGGGAGAGGGGAGCAACGGAAGATGGAGGGAGGTGAAGGGAGAGAGGGGGAGTTTGATAGGCCATGTGAGTATGACAGGGATGGGAAAGAAAAGACATATATGTGCTCATGGGTATGTGCGTGTGTTTGTGTATTGAGGTAATGGTGGAGGGCTTCTCTCTTGTGCTATTGGACAAAGTCAGCAACTGTCATCACCGCAGCCAATCAGTACACCACACAATTTTCCTCCCCGTTCCTCTCCTCTCCCATCCTCAGCCCCTCTCTTATCGTTAAGTATACATCATACACTTTAAGTTCTTGGTATGTGTTTGTATATTTCTTCATTTCCTACACCATCACTGAGTTCATCCCTCCATTTCTATGGTAATAACACTAATTCTCTCCCTCACTTCCTCTCTCTGTCATGTGCAAACACAGTCATTATAAGACTGTGAAATCTACTGTGAATCTCAAAAGCACTAATGATCCAACAACCACTTAAATAGAACACATCACACACACACACACACACACACACACACACACACACAAGCTCACACACACTCACACAGTAAAGTGTCACCAGTGTTGGGAAACATTCCTGGGAATATATGTAATTATATGCCAAATGCTTGTTGTAATGTACCCATGTAAAATTAATGAATTGCATGTTTTTGCACAGAAATAATTATAATGCAAATGCTATGGAATGTATGAGTAATTATAGTGATATCATAGTACTGATCACATTATAATTATGGCCTTTCTCTCTTCCTCTATGTCTTTGTCGCTGTTGGTTGTGCTGTATCTTCGTCATGTAGGTAAGTGATTTTTTTTTTTTTTTATTATTTATCACTGTTTTGCACTTCACTGTAGTTTATTAGAGAGATTTAAACAACTTAGGCGGTCATCTTTTATCATTTTAAAGCCTTCGCATACTATTTCTGAAATGATTATGAATACTACGAAAAGAGAGAGCAAAGAGACTTATTTTCCACTCTGCTCAAAAACATAGTAAAATAATCCATCATAATGACACAAAGATAGACCGTAACTTTAACTCAATGAGCCACATTTTAATTAATCCTGTCCTGATTTTAGTTATACACATGGCAAAACACAGAAGAACATAAATCACAGCAAGTGCAGGTCACATAATATTTCCTCATATACGCCAGAAAGGGATCATAGAGTAGTTTCAGCACAAGGACTTAAGACTTAAATATTAAACACCTAGTAAGAATGTGTGTGTTTCTGTGTGTATGTGTATGAGAGAGAGAGAGAGAGAGAGAGATATGAGGTGAGAAGAAGACAAAGTAAGAAGGGGATAAAGAGAGAGTGATCCAGACGAGAGCTTTCTGTGTGAATGAGGGTTCCTGTGATCGCCACAGAAGAATATGCCTTTTCAGATGTTCTTTCCTCTGCTCTGCTTGTCCCTCTAAGGGCCCTGTAACAGGCCTTATCTAAGAGCCGTGCATGGCTACTCATCTTTGACATACTGAATATGCACCAGGCACTGGGACACACACACACACACACAGTTACTTAAAAGTGTGTGTCTCCGTATTATTCACACTTAATGGCTAAACGCTTCCGTCTCCATGCTCCTCAGAGGTGTACGCTTGAGTAGCGCTGAGATCTGACATTGAGAACGCGTTGTGAGAACATAAGCGTGGCTGTGAGGGACAGTTGTGGGAGCTGCATTAGAGATACTGTTGCCATGTGCCACTGTGGATTAAGAATGTGTTAGATTTTGGCCACTCGTGCCACAATGAGTGAGATGTTGAGTGTGTGTACAATGTGTCCAAGAGGCAGTTGTTACATCTGGATTTGATCAGTTTTGATAACACCAAGGGCAACTAAAAGGCACAACAGACAGTCAGTATTGCTAGAAAGACAGTTTTATACTTAGTAAGTTCTCCTCCACGTGTATACATCAAATCCTCTACACGATAACAGGATATAATTCAGGCTGAAATATGCAAAAATCATTTTAATTTAAGGGCCTAAAATAGTTATATTCAACAACATTGTCAGAAAGAATTGCTGGCTAGAAAACCCTGTTAAGTGTACAAAATATATTTCTCCTCAGGTTGTCACAATCTGGCCCCATCTTGCAGAAGGGCCATGTGTTAAAATTTAGTTTAGTAACCATAAATATTACGATTAATATTATGTTGTCATGGTGCACTTTTTGCCCAGGGGTTCCTAGCTTCATATGGCCGTATCCCAGAGTTAAAAAAAAAAAAAAACTTTTACTGGGTCTTGCTCTGACTTATTCATTTATTGACTTGAAATCTCTGACAGATGCAGTCACATACTGCTGTTTAAAAGTATTGAAATAAAAAAAGTATTGAAATAGCAAACGGAGCAAGTAAGTTCTGGTAAAACAGAAAATGTATTTTGTTTGAAGTCAGCAACTTCTGAAGCTCCTTGTTTGTTTGTTTGTTTGTTTGTATCTCTGGAAATTTCAGGATTTGTTGCAACCACATTTAATAGTGGACACCTTTCTGCTGTGTTGTTTTGTTCTCAGTTAAGCTGCTAGTGTTGTGTGAAAGCGGCACTCTGTCATTTGTATTACATGATGATGATGATGTACATAGCATTTATTGTGAAAATCAGATCTATTCTGAGACGATTTTTGCAGAAAGGATTGACCTAAAGTTTCTTTTTTTCCATACTGTCCTTGTGTGATTTACTTTAAGGATGAACAAGTAGCTATTTAATATGAACATTCTGTAAATTATTTCAACAGTAGTGTCTAAAAGTATGAGACTACTTTTTTTTTCTTTTTTCTTTACTCAGTGCAATGCTGACCTTGCCTTTTGAGCCATCCCCCACAGAGAGATTTTGCCCTAAACCACGTCTCTCTCCCAAAATCAATAAGCTAATGGAGAATGTAGGACCATGGCTGCAGCTCTGTGTGTGTATGTGTGTGTGTCAGTTTGGTAGGTATTAGTGTCTCAGAGCAAAGGCCAGCCATACTGGATAATACCCCATGGTGAAAAGGGGGATTTGGGAAGTCTTAATAGCTGAATTTCCCCATTGCTTCCAAGTCTTTTTTTTACCCTGTGAGGTGTGAAAAGAGCAAATAGCTAACCTTAGCTTTGCTGCAGTGGGAGTCACCAAACAGGACCACAGCCGCTGCTCTTTCAGACTCTAAAAGACACACATATACACACACACATACTCACACACACACAGAGGGAGAGAGAGAGAGGGAGAAACACACACACACACACCTTTTACTTTACAGTCAGCATGTTCCTGTGGTGCTGTGAAAAATTTGTGATTTGGTGCTTCTCTGTGGAGTCCTCATCCTTTCATGCCCACACAGATACACACACACACACATACCTTCTGAGGATTTACTGCGCTGTATTAGATATTTGCTTTGTCCAACATCCTGGCAATAATACACAAGCTTTGGGAATATCTCTCTCCCATTTCTGGAATTGGTTCTATCGCTCTTTTTCACCAGAGCTGACACATTATTTTGCCCTTCTCCCTCCCTCCCTCTCTCTCTCTCTCTCTCTCTCCCTCCCTGCCTCTTCCTCTCTCCACCTCCTCTCCCTCTCCTTGGTTCATATCCCTCCGGCTAGCGGAGAAGTTTGGTGCCCTTTCACTGTGTCTGGGGTCCTGGTTCAGGACAGAGAATCAGTCACAGTTACACATATTAGATTAGAGAAGAGTGGAAACCAAATTGCACTCTCCTGCTCTTCCTCCTCTCCTTCTCAACCTCCTCTCTTCATCTTCCTCTTCTCTCCTCGCTCCCCCACATCCTCCTATTCCCAAAGGAGGTAGTGTGTCATTGTCCTCTGCTTTTTCCCCCTTTCTGTCTCTATATTTCTCTCCCCGCCTGTGTCCTTTGCCTTATCGCCATGAGTTGGCCTTCCAGGGACGGACACATTTATGGAGGGAGAGCTTTTTGTTGGTGAAGGCATTTTAAGGTCAACAAGTCAATAGTTTATTTATATTTTTGGCTTAACTGTCCTGAACTAAGTGAAGGTACACATACAGTTTTAAAATGTATATATAAGGGAGTTTTTATTTAATTTATCTTATCCTAAAATAAATCCCAATCACAAACGTATCTGTTTCATGAACAATTAATTTCCTGGTTATCTTTACTTTGTGCTGCCAATTTAACAGAGCGTTAATTGCCTAACTCCGGTTTGAAAGTGGCTGATTTTTGCCAGCTTTTCATTATATTATTAGTCATTTTTTATATTTGGCTTCGAAATCAGCCTCAGGTTTATAATTAAAATGTCTCAAATTTTAGTCAAGTTATTGTATTCCAGAGACCTTAGTCCTTATCAGGACATCCATCACTTCAGCCATCCCTCCAATCTGCCATTTTTCTTCCTTTTGCTAATCATCCCATCTCACCGGGGAAATGGGAAGCTTGACTTTGACTCTTACCTTTGGATGGCTGTACCTGACACAAGGGCAGTGAGCCAGGATATTAACTTGGATAAATGTGCTTTTTTTTTTCTTTGATCTATCGCCTATGCGTATATTTTAACTGGCTGACTTTTTTTGTGAATCTATCATATTCAAAGCACTTCCTTTGAAATTTTGTTTTGATTAAAGCCATATTTTATCCTAATAAACTATAAATATCAACAGAGAATGAGTAGAAAAAGATGAAGAACAGCAAGTCCTCCAGATGACTCCCAGTACTCCTCTTTCTCCATAAAGACGACTAATCCCATCATTAAGTTATCACAGGGATGAGACGGGGATCCCCCCACTCACACGTGCACATGACGAAGACTTTCACCTCTACTTGTCTACACTGCAAATTCACACACACTCCCACTTCATAATGTTAACCCTCAACTATAACCATTAACTGTTACTTGCAACATATTCATTAGCTGTGCTAATCTTTCTTTTTGAAATACACCTGCACTCGTCACCTCATAAAAACATTTGATTTGTTCTCCCAAGCTTGTGTTTATTTTTGTGTTGTCTTGCTAAGTTTCCAATTTTCCACAGCCGTCATTTTATCTAAGACAGTAATCATCTCCAGTTTAAGCTGCACAATGCACTGCAAAAAACTTTTGTTGTGGTTTTCATTCCTGGTAAAGTGATTTTTCTTTTTCCAGAGTAGTAGTTTCTAATTTGTTAGGCCAAGAGCGGCGTTGCATTGTCTGAGGGCTGTCCTGAGGCTATGTGGGCTCCAACTGGACGATTTCACCTGTTTGCTGTATTTTGCTCTTGCTACTTCAAAGCGTTGCAGCCATAGGATTGACGTGGGCGGCCACTGGATTTCAGGTGATAATGGATTTTGGTGGCTCTTTATTTGTGAATTAGAGGGGAACATCGGTCTAATCCTACTCCACACACATTACCAGGGATTTTTTCTGTATAATTTAATAATACCCTTTCAGATGTCATCGTGTTGGTTCTCATTTTCAAAGATCTCTGTTCTCTATTTTGGCGCCTTTTGTACCTTTGTTTCACTACATTTTGACTGTGTCGTTTCCCCTCTGTTCAGTTAAGCTTGTGGGTGTGTTTTCCACGCTTACGGATGTTTGTATGATTTCGTAAATACTGCAAATCCTGATTGTTTCATTTGTTCTGGACACTAAATGAGCAAGTTCAGATCAGGGAAGGGTTTGCTCAGAAGGGGCGTTGAGGCATGTTAAGGACCCATGAGAGAAACTAACACCATAAGAGGGGTGTACGACAGCCCTCTCCACCCCATACTGTGCTTCACTGATCACAGAAGATAAAGAGGAAAAAAAGGAGAAGAAATGAAAGAGAGCAATATGAGAGGCCTAATTATTGGATCTGATAATTTGCATCAAAGATAATGAAAGTCTTGGACAGTCTCCCAAATCTCTCCCGAGCATTTGTAACCATCCTCCACCTCCCCTTCCTCTTCTCTCATCTCTCCTCTTCTTTTCTTTTAATTTCATTGAGCATATTCCCCAAACCCCCCTTCCACCACCTTTGCATCAGCATTGAAATGCCAATACATCATTTTAAAGTAACACCTCAAAATGAAGTCATATTTCAGCTTTTAGCTGCAGCTATGAAAAGTGAACTTCTCCAATGTCCTTCCTTGGCCTAATGGACCTAGAAATCATTCAGCCATGAACATTATGCTAATACTCACTAAGCTCAGTCTCTCTGCCTTCTTTTGTGAGTGTCTGTCATTCTATTTAGCCTTATAAACAAGTCTGATTTTCAATTATCTCTATTCAAATGAGGCCTGCGGCAGTATTTGCTTAGAGACGTCCAATTTGTGTGTGTGCATGTGTGTGTGTGTATTTTTGTGTGCGTGCGTGTGTGCGTGTGTGTGTTTATGAGCACACATCCGGATGATAAGAGTGGTTCTTAATGCTCTTAGTTCTTCCGCTTTCTAAATTACACATTTGTGATGTTTGTGTGTGTGTGTGTCCACTGCCTTTTTACACATGTGTAAACACAGAGCCTACCTGTTTGAGGATGCGTCCAGGGCTTCCCTCGCTCAGTTTTATGGAGATGCTGTAAAGCAAGGTGGCGCCCTCTTTTTTACTACCCACTTATACCCGTGGGATTTCTCCCTTCATCCTGCACACACGATCCGGATAGAAAGAGTCCAACCACGGGCTCAAATCGCCAGACAAACAAACCAATAAACAGGTTATTGATCATGTACCATTACTGAGAGTCAGTCAGACAGACAGTCTGACCCAAACCAAACAGTCAGATAAGAGAAGGACGATTAAAGCAGAACATAATTCATCGTCCTTCCTCTTCTTCTATCGCTCTCCCACTCTCCCTCTCTATCCTTCCATAAGAGCCTCTCTCATCTGCCCTTCTTTACCTCCCCCTCCTCCCTCCCTCCTTCTTCTCTTTTCTCCTCTCTCTCTCTCTGTCCTCTGTTTATGAATTCCCCTTGCTTGGCACGGCGGCCGGTGGAGAAGTTTTTAGTATGCAGCCTCTCTCAAGGACAGAGCCTTGTTAGAAAGCCTATTGAGCTGTGGAGCAATAGCTCGCTATAGCCTGGCAGTGGGCTCAGTGCATCTCTCTTTCTCCGCATCCCTCTCTCCCTACCTCCTTTCCTCCCTCCCTCTCATTAATGATGTATTAGTTTATTAGGCGTTGGATATTGGGTCGGGGACCCTGCGACGGACTTCATCATGGCTGAGCCGTATGGAGAGGAAACACAGGGAGGAGGGATAGCAATAGGGAGGTAGAGACGCATACAGATGTTCAGGCTCACTTGCGTGCAACACAGGCTACATACACATATACACATACACAGACACACATACACACACACATAAAATAAACATGCTCAAACATATTAACACATGCACACTTCTCTGTCAGTATTCATGAACACGAACTACTTACTCCAGCATGATTTAGCTGGAGTGGCTGGATTAGTAACTGTGCTCATGTTACTGTTGATGACAGTATTAGAAGATTAAAAGAAAACAATGCGGTCCATACGTAGAGGGCCCTGGTCACCCAGAGACTCGAGGCAATTTCCCATAATGCCATTGCTGTATGTATAAGCTATCTGTCAGCATCCAAAGTGGTGAGTTTCAAGACGCAGGAGCAATGATTGTGGTTTTGTTACATTGAGTTGCAATGCATTATGGAGCAGTCTCCTGTATAATTTATATAGTGTGATATTGAATTGTTACTGGCCTTTACATTAAGTTGAATACTTAAAGAAAAACCTCTGATATTCTTTTTTCTCCTTTGTATCTCGCTGTTCTACCTTCATTATTCTTTTCTTTCATTACCAATGTATTTTTTCTGGCTTCTCTTCCTCCTTTCGTTATATCTGTCTTCCCTTACTGCTTTTTATTCAGTTATTCACTTTATTTTTCACATATTTCAGACCACAGTAGTAAAGGCCCCCAGCACTATTTGCATAGAGGTTAAATTTCTCCCATCATTTCCTCTTCCTTTTTTTCTTATTATGCTCCTCTCATAATTCTTTCCCTCTTCCCCTATTTCTAATTTTCTGCATCTCTCTTTTTGTCCCAATCTTCTTCACAGTTTCCCTCCCAGAGATTTTGTTCTCTTTTTTTTCCCTGCCTGCTTGCCCATCATGCATTCCTTTCTCTCACCCATCTTTCAAACCTCCATCCTTTCCTTTTGCTTTCTCATCTTTCCTCTTTAGTGGTCCATCTCCGTCTCTCTTTTTTTCTGCACGGATGATCTTGTTTACCTACTTGTCATTGCTGAAGTGCTCACTCTCTCTGTTCGTCTGTGAGGGGTGTGTGTACACAAACACAGACACACACATAAATGTATGGTATATACAGAAACATGCATACACATTAGCACCAATCCCAGCGTCAGCTCTCTGGCTCCAAAGTAGACCTTGAAAGCCAGCCAGCCCATCACATTTTACCATCTTTACCCTGTGCTCTCGCTCGCTCCTTCTCTCTCTCTCTGTTTCTCTCACACACACACATGCTATAGTGCTGTCCTCCCTTGCGGGGGAAAGAAGAGTCGTATTTTAGACCTAAATGGAAAGCTGTGCACTTAGAGTTTGGCTTTGGCCTTCATCTCGATGCCAGGAGACTAGAGAAGCACTTGCTAAGTGAAGAGAGTTGACTCTGTGTGTGTGTGTGTGTGTGTGTGTGTGTGTGTGTGTGTGTGTGTGTGTGTGTGTGTGTGTGTGTGTGTGTATGTGTGTATGTGTGTGTGTCCATCCAGATAATGCAGAGAGGTATGAATGTTGCTCTAATGCTACAAGGGACATTTGTGGTTCACCCTAAATAACTCAGTTTGCACATATTTGTAACATCAAGATGATTCATACGAATTCAATTTTTTTTTCTTTTTTTTTTTACCCAAAGTCCATTGAGAGGCAGCAGTATCCTCCTGGTGTAACAGGAAGGTCACAAATTTGAATTCTGAGGCATAAATTAATGAATAAAGCTTTTCTTTCCTTTAACAACTGCTGTCAAGGTACATTTGAACAAGGTCTCTTTAAAGGATTTGCCTTATTCACATTATAACATGGTACAAATGACAGACAATATCTATCATATCACAAGCAATTGAAGATAACAAGGCAGACAAGGATGATTCAAAGCTCCCAAATCTTTGCAGGAAAGAAATATTATATCCAAATGATCTAAAATAAAGAGTGTTCTGTTCCTTATTCTGCAGTAATAAGTCCCCAAACAGTTGACAGGTTGTGTTTAAAGTGGTGCAACATATTCTTAAAAGATCAGTTTACTTAAATTGCAACAAACAAATAACTATTCATATCAGCACTACTAACTTACCTGTATTGTCGCCCAGTTTCTACAGAAAGAACGGTCACTATAAAAGCAGACAGTCATATAGGTGAATTAGACTCAGTAATGGGGAAGGAAATGTTGGTGCTGAATTCTTAACATGTAATTTCTTAATGCTCTGACTCACTATTCAAGCTCCGAAGTCTCAGAAATGGATTTGTTAAAATCTGTCCACATGAAATCGTTACCGCAAGAGATAAGTAAGTAATGTGTTTTTTTTTTCATAAAGGTTACATTCACAAGGTATTAAATGTTAATTTTGCAGCAAGCAGCTATTTCTGAAGTATAGATATAGTGGAGTAATGCTGTCACGAGCAGTGAATGACGTCGGACTCTGTCTATGTATGTTGTAGTCCAAGCTTCTTCCTTCTTTGTTTCGATGACTAGTTTGGTTGCACTGCCAGCACATTTATAATGAGACAGTAACAGTGACCATGCACATAAGATTTACAGTGAGATGGCAGTATGATGTGTTCAGGTGAAAGCAATCTGCCAGAGTTTCTTCCACTGAAGACACCGCATTCTTCCATAAGACAAGCTTATAGTCAGACTTGCCATCACCAGTATCACCAGCTCAGATCCTGGTTGACTGGTGGACTGTCAAAACATCCATGACATTCTCTTTTTTTAATTTTTTACTCTCACTTTCTTTACTGACCTTCACTGTGTCTTTGTGTGCCTGTCATTTACGGTCACAGGGAATAAATCCAGGATAAACCCAGGACTGAATTTCATTTCCCGGCCTGACTGTGGACCAGATGGAGACTGATGGACATTTCTTGTTTTGTGTTGAGGCTTTCGCTAGGTTTTCACAACATCTTTCTGAGAACACAAAATGGATGGGAAGGTCAGAGATTTGGCTGATGAAGCGTTTGTTTTCTTCTGAGATGTTGGTGGCACAGTGCCTTTAGTGGCACTCAGGTTAGGTGGAGATAGGCTGGTTATTGTACCAATAGGAATCTTTCAGGTAGATACAGAACAGAGATGCCTACATAAGCTGCCTTAATTCAGTGGTTGGCTTACTTCATACATAGCAAAATACCAAGCAAAGTTAGGATTCATAGGAGCAGTGTATAGTGTAAGTCAGTCAGTTGGTCAGTCAGTCAGACCGTGTTTGAAAAGAAATGTCTTCAGAAATTATGTATTACTGTCGCTCAGAGTGTTCACTGTGACGGCTGCTGCTCTCAGCTCTTCTTTTTCACTCTCTCTGTCTATCTCAGCACCTTTCTCTCTCTCTCTCTCTCTCTCCCTCTCCCTCTGACACTTGCTCACACAGAAACTGTCCACTCAACCCTTGTGCAACAAGGTAACACCCTCCCTTCTCCCTCCTGTCTGAAGAGAGCGTTTTTTTTTTTTTTGTTTTTTTTTTATGGCAGTACCACTCATGTTTGCCAATGAGCAACTGTAGCTACCGAGTACGAGACACCTCGCTCACAACACACAGACACAGACAGACAGATACCGAGAGTGTGCACACACACACACACATATACACACAAATCCATTCTCACTCTCTAATATAGAGTCAAACATGAACTCCTGTGACAATGTCACACACGTACTTAACACATCGTTAATTGCATGACTGCATTTATTTCACACACTGTAACAATAAGGCGCGTGTGTGTTATACTGTAGTAGAGCTATTCACCGCTGCTGGTAGATTTGCACATCACTCTCATCAAGTATTTATCGCCTGTTCTTAGGAGAGGATGAATAGTAAATTGCTTCTCGTATTAAGGCGACACTGACTATTCTCTGTCTCCTCTGTCTTTCTTTTTTTCTGTCATGAAGACAAACGTGGGGGTGAGGATGGGGGGGATAGTGGCTCTTCTGCCAGAATAGGTTGTGTCTTATACTGTCACACACACACACACACAGCCTGTCTCTCTCTTTTTTTATTTATTAGTATCCAGAGTGTGTCATCTTCACTCCCCCCTGAATATGCAATGAAAGCTGTGGGGTCACTGGTTCCTACTCATTTTCATAATCTGGTGTACAGAGACGGAGACAGAGATGGAGACGGAGAGGGAGGGACACAGAGAGCAGGCCAGGGAGGAGGAGAGTTTCTGCTCTCTCTCCGTCTTCTTTTTCTCTCAGTAAAGATGCCATTGCTTGCTGTCCCTGCCAGGCAGGAGGACAGAGGAAAGAAAAGAAAATGGCTTCCCTTCACATTGGAGCCAGAGTGTTTCATCTGTTTTTCCTTTCCTGTTCCACCTTTACATGTGAAATGACTTGGTTGATAAAACAGGGAAGTACTATTTACAGACTGAACTGTTCAATTCCTCATTTCATTGCTGTCGCTGCCATAACAATTGTTGACTATTCTACTGCTCTTACCATTCAAAAGCAGTAATAGCAACTTTAATAACAGTAGATGCTGATCTCATTCACATCTAATATTAATGTACAGTCTATCTTGGTAATGGCATGTGATAATAGGACTGATGTACATACATAGCATGCGTTACCCTCGCCCAGACAACGCATTCAAATACAGATGGCACATTGTTGTAATTTGTAAACAGTGGAAACGTTGTGCCAGAATTAGTTTCCACAATCACTTGATCATCATGTTTTTCTCCACTACATGTGTGTAACCTGCTTCGTATTGGCTAATTATAAAGTTTATCATTTTAATGCAGAAGTGTGAAATGATCTTTCACAGTTGATTTCAGCTCTTAAGGTAACATGTTGTGATCTCTTTAAGCTCAGATAGTGATGACTAGCCTACAGTTAGTCGTCTGACCCTTAATGTTCTTAACAATTACCAAGTTAAACTGTTTTCAAATGCCTCAGTCGTCTTATTTTTTTCGCGTATGTACCAACTTGCATTTCATTACCACTGTTCTGTACTTGCATGTCCAGAGGTGGCAAAATGATAAAGATCTCCACAGAGTACAACCTCCCTCTCTCTGTCTCTACACACACACAGGCTTGCACAAGCTTGCACACTAACGCACACTCATTATCTCTTGGACTATCTATCCATCTCTAATTCTTTCATTCCCCCACAGTCTCCTGTTCTCTGTTCTCTGTTTCACCATCTTTATCACGTCTTCCCTGCTGTTTTCGTCTCCTGCTTTTTTACTTTCTCTCCTCCATCCCTCCCTCCCCTGTTTCATCCATTTTCTTTCAATCTGTCTAGCTCCTCTCTACTCTGTCCTTCCCTGGGAGATCACGAAGGCAATAACCAGAGCTGTGAGAGGGTCAGTCTGTGTAACCTGTGCAGGTGCGCGTGTGGATGTGTGTGTGTGCACTGCTGGTATGAAAACACCAACCCACGAAAGCCAAGGCCGTTTGAGCTGGCATTAAGTATAGGAAAAGGAAAATGGTCTTGTCCTTCACATGTTTATATTTCACGTATATGAAGTGTTTGCATGGTGTGCAAGGCCATAACTGCAAAAGGCCCATGTTTCCTCATTTTCCCATCTGACAAAAGCGAACTGCAAAAATAACCAGAGACGGGTTCGCACAGATTTCATACGTTCCAGGGTCAAAAAATTAACTCATGTCACAGAAGGCTGATAAATGTCAATGCAAATAAAAAACAGGAAGATTGAGGAAAATAGTCACAAGGTTTTCACACACCTGTTAGCCAATGCCACCCACGTTCTTTGTATTCATGCTTCGCCGCAGCCTTGGATTCCACTTAAAGTCTAAGTATTAAATCAGTAATGGTATGTAGAATTGGTATTCGTTTGACTGTGGAAAGGGGTTTTGGGAAAAACAGGCTGAGATTGAAAATGAATGTGAACTGCATGATAGTCTGCCTCCTTCCTCTCTCCTATTGTTCCTTATTCTTTTGCCTGCCTCCCTTCCCATGTCACCACCTATCTTCCTCCTCTCCTTTTCCTCCACTCTCTCTCTCTCTCTCTCTCTCTCTCTCTCTCCAGAGGGATTTGACTCTAACTGGCCTTGGCGCCCGTAATGAAACCAAATCTATTTAAAGCCAAAAGCGATGCAAGTTTTAATTTCCTATTCCAGAGTTAACCTTTTTGGCTGCGCTGCATTTTCACATCCACTTAATAACTTTTTACCCTCCACTCCCCCACTCCTCCTCTTCCTCTCCCTCCCTTTCATTCTCCCCATCACTCTCACTCTCTGTCACTTCCTCTCCTCCATCACCCCCCCACCTCTCAATTCTCCTCTTCCCACCCCCACAACCCTCAACCCCCCATTGCTCTCAGTGGCGAGGCACAGGCTGCCTCTTCAAGGGCAATATCTGTCAAATGATTCCCCTGTGAAATTAAGACAGAGGCCATGAGAGAGGAGCGAGAGAGGGGGAGTAAGGAGGAGGAGGAGGGCTTGGGGGAGTTCGGATGCAGAAGGTGGAGGGTGAGGAGGAACAGGAAGAGCATGGTGTGTGTGTGTGTGTGTGTGTGTGTGTGTGTGTGTGTGTGTGTGTGTGTGTGTGTGTGTGTGTGTGTGTGTGTGTGTGTGTGTGTGTGTGTGTGTGTGTGTGTGTGTTAGACAGTCAGGTGGAAGCCCTCCTCCTCACCAAACTCAATCTCATCTGACAGAAAAGAATTGAAACAGTTTAAAGTTACATCTGCCTTTTGCTTCCCTTTGCCCTTTGTTTTACATGTGAAAAAAAAGAACGAGAGAGAGATGATCTGGGTAATGAAAGTTCTGGAGAACAAGGAAGGGAGATGGAGCAGGAGATGGCAAACTCAAAGAGAAAGAAAGAGATTTTCTCTTGTCTTTAATGACTGTGGACTCTTGCTGCGTGAAGATGTGTTATTTTTTGTTTAGTTCTGTTTTGTTCTTTTTTATAATGTGCAGGGTTGTGTTTACACAGAATGATTGAATTGAAACCATGATCATGTAAAGTGATTTACTGCAACCATCACATAATGCTATGACAAAAAAAAAAAAACATCCCATTATAACATTTTGGACACATGCTGCTTCACATTTGACAACAATAAGTCTCTCTGTGAATATTTTGGCAACATAACAGTTGTGGTATATAATAAAACTACTGAGATCATACATGTCCATATAAGGATATTAGAAGAAAATTATTGTGTTTTTTTCTTCTTTTTTGTTTGTTTTTTTTTTACTTATTTAAATGTGAATTGTCTTTGTCAGCAGTTTGAATCACATTATGAAACAGTTAGTAATATTTGCTCTATCCTGAATGCACCCTCCTCTGTTGTTTAGAGCTCGATCACATGCTCCTCTGTGGTCACAGCAAGCACAGCGCCATCTCCTGTCTAAGCCTGCTATTGCATCCAGGAAACAATGGCCCTCTCCGTCTATACGTTTCACCCCCGCAAGCAGCTTGTGAGAAAAGACGCAGACTTTTTCTCTCACTGTTCTCAAATAAAGTTTTAACTCTTTTCACGCCTGCTTTGCATTTATACACGTAATGAATTGCTTACATCTAATTATTCAGTGTCTCAATTATCAAAGCTGATAGCCTCACGGTGCACCTCGAGAGCTTAAATTTACAGCCCTATTCCATAAATGTCTAAAATGAAATTAACTTTTTACAAGGTGTCATCTGTGGCTTTTAAGTGGTGAAATTGGAGCCTTCCCCCCCTTGCACACACACGCACGCACACATACACACACACATACACACACCTCATAATGAGAAGCCATTATTAGGCCGTGATTGGAGCCAGGGTCCCGATATTAAAAGTGGCAGGAGACGCAATATCACCACAGTGTCTAATACCCTAGTAGATATGTCATATATTTTAAGACAGCTGCTCCGCTATTTATAATTAATAGCAATTTAGTCCCAGCAAAAATTGGAAGACAGCTAACAGAGGGATCTTGTTCTATTAAGTGCAGATTCAGAATCAATGTCAAAGTGACATTGTGCAATTTTTTTGAGTGGGTGTCCACGTTCTTCAGGGCTTATATAAATACCACAAAGCCCCGTACGGTTTTTATGTGTGTTTTGCTCGGAAGACATTTTCCCTTTGATTCAGTATAAAAATAAGTGCAGTGCAAACAAAAAGAAAATAAAGTTGGCCTCTAAAGACATGTGAATAAATATAATCTGTCTTTATTCTCATGCCTCACAGTCATAAATCACTCTTTCCCAAATGACAGCCTTATACACGGCGTATCAGAGTGGCAAATGGCTCTATCTTATAATAGCAATGTAGCACATAGCAATATTATCTGCTGTGGAGTATTGTAGTGCATGTGTCTCAGTGCTGTGCCCTGGAGCGCTAGCCAGATTACACTGGCCCAGCGACAGTCTTATAATAAGACTCGCCCATTAAATCATATCAGCACTGCTTTTTATAGGCCAACACCTCAGCTACGACACTATGAAACTGTCTATCACGCAGAAATGTGTGTATCTGGGTGTGTGTGTGCGAGGCAGAGATAGTGTGTGAGGGAAGGAGACTGGGAGGAGACACGTGTGTGTTTTACCAAACGTCGCTGGCGTTTGAGCTGCTCACCATAGCATCTGACAGCGTTTCATCTTCCCCTTTTATTAGATCAGCCTCGCGTCGCTGTCACCTCTCCTTTCCCTGTGCTTACATCACACGTGCCCTGGCGCGCACACAGCCGGGTGACCATTGGCTCACGAGCTCCACGAGGACGTTCTGGTTGGTTAGTTGGTGTCTGTTCTGTCAGGCCAGTTGGGGAGAGGGCATCCAGGACGACTTTCCATCTTAAATCACAGTGTGAATATGCAAACTGGGTGGCGACTGGTATGACTGGTGAATCTGAATGAGAGGTACATTCATAGTTGTATTACGATGCCTTCTTTAGATTTCATTTCATGCTGTGCTTTTCATGTGCCGCGATCTTGTCTGGTCCCATGTTGTCACTGTGTTTCAAAAGAAGAAAAGTTTAACAGAAAAGCAACTCACAGATTACATCATTTGAAGGAAACATCCAGCAGGAAGAGCTACTGACCAATTAAAATGCTCAGACACGTTTTGCACTTTCTAAGAAAGAGAAACTAAAAGAGGAAATTCCATCAATGAGAACTATGCAGAAAAAGCATGATGATATCTGCAAAAAAAAAGTTTTGTATTTCTAAAAACCCAATTATTTCAGATGTCCTAAGGGCCTAGTTTGTGAATTTACCAATTTGGTAAATTAGTTATTATGAAAATATTGGATTAAAAATTACAGCACTGTCATATTTCTAACATTAAACTGTGCTTTATGTGAATTGGTGGATTCCTGCCAAAATTGAGTGTTAAAAACAAATAAAACCAAAGCAGATAATTGTCACTGCCTACAGTTTCTGCCTACAGACCTTTTTTTTTCCAGGACTTACACGACGCACCAACATCAGTAGATTTAAATATGTGGTTTTGTCTCGACAAACTTCTCCTTGTCGCACACTGTGCTGTAAGTAGTTTTCTGTCTGTAGCCACCGCAGCTTCCCAAGCAGAGCTGTCATGTCACATTTGTCATTTCTGACGGATGACGTCGGTGTGTGTAGCTGGGAAGAGTTAAAGAAACGAATCCCACAGAAGACACAGCAGAGCAGCTCAGATTCTTTTGGACAAAGCAGATTGACGTGTTTTTGTTCCTTACACTTTATTCATTGCCTTCTGAGGGACGGTTTTCTGTACGCTTGCGTGTTTGACGTGGGATGCTCGATTGCTGCAGTGCAGCGGCGAAGTTAATTCAGAGAGCATGTGTGTATGTGTGCTCCTTCTTTCTTTTTTACCCCCTTCGCCACTTTATGACTCGTCTCCTTATCTTGTGATTTTAGAGCTGCCTCTGTTGTCACATTATACAACATTTCTCCATGTCTCAGGTTGTTATTTCATTAAAGTGAAGCTGGATTGTTGAACAGTTTGTAACTAAATGGCAATGGGAAGGCATTTTTGGAAGTGTGTTATATAGTGAATTATATCTAAGTGTACACTTTAATTGTTTTTTCACCTTAATTGCTAAAATACTGCTAAAATCAAACTTTATCCATAAAAGTTTACCCCAAAGAAGTTGTTGATTATACATTTCCCAAATCCATCCAACAAAAACATATGGTCCACACACTGGAATTTAATTGAAATACATAATTGCATTGTTAATGTTATTCTCACTCATTTTCATGCTAATCTACCACACCATACATACATCTTCCCTGTCATTTAGTCATACAAACTTAAAGTACATGATATTATGCCCACACAAATATATAGAGGAAATCAAACTGATAGACAGGAGGAGACAGAGACAGAAACTCACACATGGATGCTGATGCTGAAACATGCTGCACATACAAAGCAATATAATATGCACACATAGACGGACCGGAGAACTGGCTGACAGGCAGAGAGACACAGACGGACACACACACACACACACACACACACACACACAGACACATGCATGCACGCACAGCATCCCAAGGCCTCTCCACTGCTCGGTTAATCCAAGCCGTCAGTCAGTGCTTCAGGGCCTGGATGCTGCCGTTTGATTGTAATTGCAAAAACCGGAGGCGGACGAGGGAGAGCCAGGGATGTCAATAGACAGGTGGAGGGACGGAGGGATGGATTCCTCCTGCCTACCCACAAGCCCCTGCTCAGCATGCTGTGTGACTTTGTGTCAGCAGTTTGTCTTGTGCATAGCTAATGACGGCTCGACGGAGAGGCGGACGTGAGTCTGCTCCTGCTGCTGCTGCTCTCGTTCGATCTCTCCATCTCTCTGCCCACTGGTCCTCAGCTGAATCCTCGACAAATGAGATTTTGCCTGAGGTGGATGGGAGGATGGTATGTGAAGCAAGGCCTCTGTCTGTCTGTTTGTTAAGAAATCTCACAAGCCATAATGGACCCAGAGGTTTTTCTCCTCCTAACCTCTCCCCTTTCCTCCTCCTCACCCTGTCCTCCCCCCTCTTGTCTTAGCCTCCTCTCCCTTCATTCTGTCTCTCTCTTCCCTCAGCTCTGTCTGTCTTCTAATTTAAGTCAAAGGCCAGAATAACTCAGGGTGAATTGTTTTAGTGAAGAAATAGGGGAGAAGGATGAGGGGAAGAGGGGAAAAAGAAAAGGGGAGGAGAGAGGGAGATCAGGAAAGAGGAAGTGAGGGCAAGGGTAGACTGAGCAGCAAGAAATGGGAGAGAGAGGAAAACAACAGCTAGAGAGGGTTTGAAATGAAAAAAATAAAAACAACTGCTTCTCCAATTAAGGAGCTTTTTTTGTTTTGTTTTGTTTCTTTGGTCATGGACAGTCAGTCACACTTGCTTTTGTTGAGTGTGTGATGAATTACACCCCTCCACTCCCCTGCCTTTGTTGTGGTGAAGTTCCAGCCGTTTGTACCTCCTACAATATCTTTGCGCTGTGAATTCTCCATGCCTGTTTACCAACCAGGGTTCTTTTGAACTGGCATAGAGAAATGGGTTTTTGAAAAGTCTCTTTGATGGTGAGCTCAATTTGTTTTCACCGCTAAAAAGTTTGTTTGAACGCTCTGAAATGTGGGTTGACGTCAATGCCAGGGCCGGTCCTTAGAGGGCTGCTGCCTCCCTGCTCAGTGCATGAGTGTGCATTTGCGTCTGTTATCATGACCCGGCTTATATTTTTTGAGTCACCTAAAACAAGTCATAGTCATGAGTCTCCAGCTTGTTGTTTTGCAAGTGAATACAAATCCATGTAAATTTGTAATCCATTCGAAATTTGTAGAATAATGACATCAGACAGTAACATGTGAAATAACAGTGAAAAAGAAGGATTTATGGGTAATTTTGTCACCTTCCTCCTCGGCAAGGTCAGAGGTCAGGTGTTTGATTAATGACTAAAACAAATGGATGTAACTTTTCACAACTGTTTTTTACATATATTTGCACATAAAAACAACGTCCATATCATTTAAAGCAAAAGTAAAACATAATAGAGCTAAGTTTTGTATAAATATCTCCACTTTTTTGACTTTTGAATATAACATACAGTAGATATGTAGGTACTGTAACATTGGGACATTATTCCTTTAAGATTGTCCTCCCTGTTGACATGACTGCATCACAAAGTTTCAGCAGATTTGTCAGCTCCACATTCCCCACATCATTACACCACCAGTACCAGTATAGAAAGTTGATACAAGGCAGGTTGAGTCCATTGATTCATGCTATTAAAACCAAATTCTGACCCAACTATCCGTGCACCTCAGCAGAAATCCAGATTCATCAAACTGGGATACACTTTCCAGTCTTCAACTGTCCAGTTTTTGGCGATCCTGTACCCACTGCAGCCTTAGATTTTTGTTATTGTCTGACAGGAGTGGAACTTGACATGGTCTTCCTTTCAACATTCAACATATTGTTCATTCTGAGGGGCTTTTCTGTTCGCCACATCGGTTATCCGCAGTAAAAAAAAAATGGTTATTGGAGTAACTTTAACCATCACCTTCCAACCAGGATACAAGGGTATTTGCAGAGAAACAACAGAAGAACAAATGTTGAGTAATCGAAATAAAATGAAAAGTAAGAAGCTTTTGAATACTTACATAATATAGCCCTGATTCACCAGGTACTAGTGTAGTGTTGCCTCAGGTCCCTTTTGTGATTTGTAGCCATTTTAAAAGTGTAATTTAAATGCTCTGTGGGTAGTCCAGGAAATTTATAGGTACCAGGTATACCGGAAGAAGGCATTTGACCAAAATGTTGTATTAAATGTTCTTTATCGAGTAAGTAAAGACAGTGTTTGGATGTCTTTCCTTCCCCATAGTCTGTGAAATAAAAAATGCTTGGAAATATCTCACAATCTCTCATTTAACAGATTCATGTGATAGACTGTTGCTAGTGCTGTGTGGGTTGGTGTCTGTGTAATTTAGGGTTTTTATTTTGATGATTCACCTTCATCATTTATCATGTACACCCATGGATGTAAGGGATAAGTTTCTAAGTCACATAACATCACCACACAGATGTAGTCAAGTCTGGTGGAAATTTAACGTTGCAGCACTTTTAGTTCTAATGAAGAACAAATTGCTATGCAGAAAGAGAGCGACTGGAGGAGGTGATCAGGTTTTTCTGATTTTCTACATCCTGGGGTTGATGGACAGACTCAGAGTCAGGCGTTAATTTTACACAGATCACAGGCAGATATCTCTTAGAATTGCACCAATCCACATTATTGATCAGTGGGTCTGGCTGATGGATTACTGAGGCGGATGCACTGACAGGCGTCACGTCCAATGGGGGAAGAGTTTTGCATTGCACCGACCAAACAAGATTTCCCCCTGTTTTCCTCCCCTCCCTTCTCCTCTCCGTTCTTCTGATCAGAGTTATTTTGACAGTGATGCATAAGTCTGTGCAGTACAGGGCTGGCTGGCTGGCAGGAAATGCCAGAGATCCCCCGAGAGTAGAGGTCTGAGGGATTAAGCAAAGAAAGACACTCCCTTAAAAAAAAGGAAATCAATGTTTCCTCCCTCTGCAGACAGAGAGAGAGCTGTTTAGGGATGCTGCCACTTTTGTGTTTTTTTTTTTTTTTTTTTGGAGTCTTTCTCTTCAAAAGAGTTCTTTGTGTTTGTGTTTAAACTCTGCTCTGTTTTGTCTTAGGGATAGTCTGGTCTGCCTCACACTGAAGTCCTATGTGAATGTTAAATCCAAACAAATCATCACTATCATCCCCCGTACTGTCCTTGCATCCTTCAACGACCCCCTCTCCTTTTCCATGCCCCAACTTCCCCTCTTTATGTCTTGTCACTTCTATCAAGGAGAAGTGAATGGCACATGTTTCATCTCCGCGAAGCGACGATGGGCCTGAAACACAACAGAGGCAGTGCTGGCTAACATTGAACTGCATTGGGGAAAGGAAATACAAAGGCAAGAGGGAAAAGAAAGCAGCTGGGGAAACACAAAAGGATCGAGCTGCAATGGGAACTAACCTTGCCTGGGTTTCTCTGATGTTCCTTTAAATACACACATACTCGCACTCACACACACACACACACACACACACATCTCCACTGCACCCATTAATGTCAATCTCTCTCTTTCTCTCTCTCTTTCTCTCTCAAGTCATCCTTTTATTTGTCATGTTCAGAGGACAGCACCAAAGCGTCTGAGGAATTGGAGGTTACAGTGTATTAAAGGAAATGTTGTTTCACAAAAATGGTCATTCCCCTTTCAGTGGGAAATACAGAGGCTGTGCAGCTCCTGCACTTCAAAGCTGCCCAGAAAACTTCCCATGAAACGACTTTGATTGTCTACATCTAAAGGGGACAAGCAGGGGATTTTCCCCCCAGTGTCTCAGCATAGTCTTTCTCACATTGTTCTTGGCTGTCCTTAACATTGGGCTTTGTTGGTATATAAAAGGAATAGTGTATGAATTAAGTAGCTCGAGCAGAAGAATTACAGGCAGGCAAAAAACATTTTTCTTCACAGTTATGATCGTTGAAAGGAAATCCACAGATTTGGAGGAAAATTGGAGCATTGCATTGCAAGTAAAGAAGTAATTCCTACATGTACCAAAAAAAAAAAAAAAACATGACACCTTTGGCAAATCCAGACAAGAACGCTGAAGTGAAAATTAAAGTCATTATTGACATTAGTGGTCTTGAACCCTTCAATCTTGCTTACAAAGCACTGACACTGAAGGGGATGTTCATTATTCGTGTTTTTTAAATGGCGAGCAATTAACATTTGATACCATTTGAGAATGAATGGCATACCAGAGTGAAACCCGTCATTCATGTATCACTTTTTATGCTATTAAAAGTCTCTCACTGACCCATTTTGATGAAAGATATTGCATAGAAATGACATGTTGGAGGCAAAGCTGCTACGTGCAAATTAGTGAGGAGAGGAAAGATGGGGAGTATTAGAGGAAAACCAAAGAGAAGTTAGACTGTTGTTTGGACGCGTTAGTTTGAAGAGTAGAGGCTAGAGTTAAGTGGACTGTCTCTCTGACAAACACGCGCATACGCACACACACATGCACACACACACACACACACACACAAACATATATCCAACCCCACACACAACCTCTCCCCCTTCGTTCCTCCAGTGGCCCTGTCGGTGTGCCAGGGCGGGTGATTACCAACGCTCTCCCCCAATTATGGGCTGATTATTCCGCCGCGCTCTAATTGACTGGGGAGATATGCAAATGGCTGTCATTTGGGATGATAAAGGATGCGGGTGCTGGATGCCCCCTGCATTATTTAGCCTCGGCTGTACGCAGCGTGAAGGATGTGGCGTGTGCTTTAATTGCTGAGGAGAGAGAGGTTAAGCTGAACGAGCAGCTGAATTAGAAATGAGGAATTTGGGCCCTTTATTTATTTCTTTATTTTGCCTCTCTCCTTCTTTCTCTCACTCTCACAGATACACACACGCACTTTCTCTTACACAAACACACACACACACACATACACACACTCTGTCATGTGTCATTTTTTCAGTTTTCTCTTGGGTGAGTGCAGAGGTGAGGAGGGGGTGGGTGGAATTGCAGGATGTCATGCTGGAATGCCACAAATAAAAACATTAGTGGAACCAATATGTGCAGAACAAACAGGGTGAACGTGTGTGTGTGTTGGCGTGAGGGGAGGCGGTGAGTGGTCGGCTTGTGCATTAAAAGCTTAAGTGTGAAGAACCTTTGCGGACTAATGAAAAAAAAAGTTTCAGCGGCTCAGACAATAAGTGGGCTCGGCCTGTCTCCTCTGCCTCTGTAAAGCTGCCATTTTAAATGAAAGCAAATTTAAATACATACCTGCAGGCAGAATACCAATGATCTAACTCACTATGTGAAAGCTTGGGCAGGTGGATATGGAGTTTGTGACCACAATACCCAGGTACACAAAAGAAGACCAGACTTCATATTTAATAAAGCTACTAAAAGGATGGTGTTGGATCTTCATGGCACTTTACTGACATTGTTGTTGGTGCAGAAAACAGGAAGAGCTGAGTGAATAGGACCTACTGACTAAGACCTGCTAGCTGCCACAGCTTGGCATATTATCAAGGGGAATCAGAGTGAAACTCAAAGCTAATCCCTCTGGTTTGGAGACGAGCAGCACCAGATTTGGGCGTCTTTAACAGCTTAGGGGTAATAGGGCCTCAAATGTCCCTTTCAAAGTAGCCCACCCCATATCACCACATTATGAGAGGCTTAAGAGCTGGGGCAGTTATCACTCAGTGAGCCGCCTATCTTACAATAAGCAATAATTACTAATGTTGTGGAGTTACTGTTAGCATTATCATCAGATTTTGTGAATCTATTGGAATCCTACGTCAGGTGTCCACATGACTCCACACGACCTTTTCATCTGACTCCAGGAATTATCTTCTGTTTGGTCCCGGAGGTAAAACAAAAAAAAAAAAAGAATAAGAAAGAAAGAGCCTGCTTTTCCTCTTATCCAGATGCTGTGTTGTTATCAAGCGATTGTCTGGGCTTTGTGAAGTGTGCAGAAACAGGATTGAAAAGAAAAGCACAATTGCTTTTCAGTGCTGCTGTGCTTCTCCGCACAACTTTGGGAAGCCCTGAACGGTTTGTTCTAAGACTGTTCCAGATAACAAAAACAGAAAGGCAGCAAAAAAGACTGTCCGCCGCAACATAGCCTACCAAATGGTGTGGAATGTTTTTTAACATCACAAGTTCCTCTGTAATCATGAACTACTGTTGTTCAAATCAGCACTGCAAACACTGAATTGTGTAATGATATTTCTAAATGATTTATATACAGTAACTTCGGTTTTACTAAAGCTTTCAAAGTTGGTAGCAGTAGAAAGAAACAACAGCATAATAATTGTGCTGTGAAGCTTATTAGAGTGTAAAGGTTTAAAAATTAGACAGCGTTTGAACAACTCCAACTCATTCTTTTCATCCTTCACACAACCACCTTCATCCATTGTGGTGCCTGCCTTCAAGGAGACAGTTTATAAGTGTGTGCCATTATTTCTATAATTCATTCCGTTAAGACCTCAAAGACGCGGAGTTCTTGGAGTAATATGAGTGAGACAGTGTGATGCAGCCAGAACGAGGCTATGTCAGGAGGCTTTTTGCCAAGCTTACAAGCCACCTTGCCCTTAGACATGGTCTGAGGACAAAATGTACAACCTATTTCATCTCATACATGCTCTACCTGCGCTTTCTGTGCCCTCAAACCAGCAATTATGTAACGAAATGTGTTGTGTTACATGTATCGCAGGGTCACAACATTACATGACTTGTTGCTGGGAGAAGAAGATAGTATGCCACCTGTGGCAGTCTTGGGTGTTGAGGTAAACGAGAAATAATTGGAAACTTTAGGCTCTTGAGATGGAAACATTCAGCCTCCATGCACTTGGCACACCACAGAAGTCCATGGGTTGGCACACTAACATATTTGAGTGCCTACTGGGTACTAGCCTAAAGCCCACATGGGTTTTGCCGAGCTTTAGGCATGCCAAACATCTCCCTTTGCTTTGCAAAGAGCGCCCTTGCCTGTATTTGGAGTCCCTCTAGCTTATGCCTCCTTTACTCGCTGAAGATTTCTCTCAGAGACCCCCAGGAGGTGGCAGATACTCTGCTGGAGAACTCTTATCTCCACACACATGCTCTCATACATACACATATCCCAGTTTGCACACAGACATGAACGTTATCCTGTAAAGACAGACCCCATCAAGACACGTTTGCACATTCCCACATACAACAGAGGTATTACTGCCATGATGTGGCTGTATTGTGTACTGTGTGTGTACGTAAGAGCCTTTTGATCAGCATGTCATAGTGTGCTGCTTAAATTGTCATCATTTTTATCAATTCTCATCATCATCACCAATTATCATCATCATTTCAGCCTTAGCACATTCCAGCTGATTGACATCAGAGAAAGAAATGATGGTGTGGGTGTTGTGTTAAATCTCTCTCCACTAAGTCTCTCTCCTTCTCATTTCTCTTTTTCTTTCTGTACTTAATAGCACTTAGTGAAGGGTATTACAGTTGGTGCTCCACATGGGGCATCACATTAAAACCCTCTTTCACACATACACACACGCACACACACACACAGTCAGCAGTCCATTTGGATTCATTTGCATGGCATTTCATTTGGATTTTGCCTCAATCGACGGTTTGGGGAGAGGATAAAAAAACATCTTTGTGTAATAGCATTTCCACTCAGTCTCCAGTGCACCATAAAGATAGAAAGCACAGCGGCCAGAGCCGATAAATGAGTGCAGTGCTGCCATGAGCGGACCTGTCCCTCAGGCCTACAAACGATGGCTATTGGAGTTAATTACAGTTTGCATCATCATATTTACCCAGAGAAGAGAGAAAAGAGAATAAAACTGGCCTCTTAGCTCACTGAGGTGTTATTTCTGTATATACTGTACCACAGTGAGGCGGAACGTAATCTGCGCTTTGTGAAACATTATCATAGATTTTAGTCTTGACCAGGGAAAACACAGGTCTGTGTATGTATGTATATATTATACATAATACACAGTGGTAGAAAAACTAGTATTACAGCACAGGTTCATATTTGTTTAAGTCTGTCTTTAAGTATTACTCACCTGCTTATATGTACATCATATATGTAGACTTTGTCATCACTGTAATCATTTCTCCTCTGGATACTGGCCATGAAGAGATATCTTCCTAAAGCAATTTCAGTGTAGGAGATTGGGGAGGGAGGGGAGGGGCAAAATCCACAACCCTCATTATGTCTGAATATGAATTCCAAAGTTTAGCTGATGCTAAAATGAGGCTTGCTCACATCATGTGGGTGTCTTCCAAAGTTACAGGCTCTTTATTGCAAAATTACTTCTTTGTGTTTCCCAGACTGTGTTTCCTGGTTGGGCTGAAATGGAGTGATGGTAACACAAAGAGGAAATTTTGCACTAAAAAGGCTGTGACTACTGAAAATAACCATTTAATTTGGTTAACAAAGGCTTACACTGGAATCACATTTGGGAGGGTGTAAGGCATCTTTTCATGGCCAGGATGGAGAGGTAAAACAATTACAGCAAACAATAACTCTTTCTGATTATTCTAATTTTTGCTTGAAGACAGACTTGAAATAAAACATGCCCTTTAATATGTTGTAGACCGTGTTCATATATATGTATATATTCATGCTGCACAAATTTGGGGACTGCAGGCCACCCACACAGGCTTCTGACCCTCCCCTGCTGCTGTGCTAGCTACAGCATGTTTGAGTGTGGTCTGATGACCAGCAGGATGTGAGGCAGGTGGGAGGCAGGGGGCCATGGTTGCACCAAGGGAATAGCAGCAAAAATCTCAACCTCCTGTGGAGACAGAGCAGATATGGGGGCTTGGATAAGAGAGGAGAAATCAGGGTGGTAGACAGCCAGTCTTATCCTATTTCATCCATTTGCAATGAGACTGCAGGACGTTCACGTTTCCCCTAATTCCACTCGAGTCAGCTTTAAGTAGTGGAGCGCAAGCACATGAATAAAATGGAATCAGCCTCTAAAATGTCTAAAGTTGCACACAGATATATATATTTATAGATCACCTCAAAATGCTGCTTTTATTTCTTTAAAAGAACTATTTGTATGTTTACTGTTGCCAACGCACTAGCAACTATTCACTCACAAGCTAACCGACATTTCATCGCTTTCAGATAGCAACTTACAGTAGTGACCGTTTAATATAATATAATATAATATAATATAATATAATATAATATAATATAATATAATATAATATAATATAATATAATATAATATAATATAATATAATATAATATAATATAATATAATATAATATAATATAATATAATATAATATAATATAATATAATATAATATAATATAATATAATACAACTTCCTGTTGTGTAAACACAATGATGGCTGAGGTTCTTGGCAAATTAAAACAGCACCATCCATTTCTGGCAAAAAATGAAAAAAAAGATAATAATAATCACCTCCTTAAAGGTTTAATTCAACCAAATAATTACATTTTAAAAATACAAATTTCTACAGCCCTCACCAGGACAATGGAAGTAAATAGTATTTCATCATATTTCATCATCATAGTAATAGGAACAGTGTTTTTAAAAGATGCTGCTATTGAATATTTTAATTGTCATTATTCAATGTTGTGAGCACCAGAAACAAAATTCCATTCACCTCCACTGTACGTAGACATAGACTCAGACATGGGTTATCTTATAACTCTATAACCATAATCTTTACGGCTAGACACCTGTAGATTTATACCAAACTGAAACAGCAATGTATCTAACTGACTCTCTCTAGCTCGCTATTCTATATTGTTTAAAAAAATACATTGTTTTACAGAAAAGTACAAAAGTTTCTAGCAGGTCACAAGTATGAACACAGTAATGTCACAATGATAAAGCATTAGAGCTTTACCAATTCTGTTTTCCCATCATGTGTCTAGGTATGTAATTGCTCTTGACTTATACTATTTGTATTGCAAAGTCCATGTTTTGGTTGTGTGCAGTTTGAAGCCATAAGGGAGGTTGTTTTTTATAGTGTTACCGCACACAGTGCTCAGTCTCTGTGTTTGAGTTTGTATTTCAGGCTCTAGTTAGCTGGCTAGCCATCTGGTGCAGAGCCCTCAGCCATTCTATCCCTCTGACAGGGGCAGACAGAGAGAGAGACAGAAAAATAGATACTTGATGTGAGACTGTGAGAGTTTGCATGCCTGTGTGTGTGCATGCGCGCGTGTGCGTGCGCGTGTGTGTTAGAGAGAGTGAGGGAAGTAGCTAGTTTCCTTGTCGTTCTTCTTTCCTGTAGCCCACAGGAAGCTGCATCAATTGGCTCCTCCCTGTCTAGACAGAGAACCACTTTAATGCGCACACACACACTCTCTCTCTCTCTCTCTCTCTCTCTCTCTCTCTCTCACAAACTTACACACGCTTGGTGCCTTCTACCATAGCAACTTTGATTAATTCCCAGTGTGCGGTGAGAGAAGACAACATCAGCACCATGGTCAGGGGGAAAAGGCCCACAGTCTGCTGCATGTGACAGCTCCCTGCTTCACACTGATGCTTTACACCCTGTTGGTGTGCGTGTGTGTGTGTGTGTGAGTGTGTGTTTGTGTGTCCAAAAGCGAGAGCAGGTCAGTAGTATGAATGAGGGATGGGATATGTGTGTGTGTGTGGTGTGTGTGTGTGTGTGTGTGTGTGTGTGTGTGTGTGTGTGTGGCCTCATCTGTCCCCTCGGCCACATCAGTGCTCAAGCATGCCTCGCTATGACAGCCCAGCGGCCTGTGTGTGCCTGTCACACACACACACACACACAAACAGTGCCACACTAAACGAGAGAGTGCAGGCAGGCGCCAACACCAGCGAGGTGAAGGGTCACAAGCGACTGCTTCTCCAATGTTGTGTGAAATGTGTAGATGGCAGTCCCGGCCCATTATGTGCGTATATGCGACTGTGTGTGTGTGTCTTGAGGCAGACAGGGGGCATCTCAAAGTAACTGGTTATTATCACCTCAATATTTTTCTTATTATGACAATTACATGCTCCAGGAGCGAATTAAGCGATACAGGACGCCAAGCGGGAGTGGTTGACAGCTATTTGGAGACTCAATGCACAGAGCAATTTGCAGCCCCGAGCCAAACAAATTGGATTTGGGCCACTTTGGATTGGGGCCCCAGATTGTTGGGTGTTTGGATCCCCCGACCGCATGCTTGCCTGGCTGGTTAGTTGGCTGGCTGACTTTGATTCTTTACACATGGCTATGTAGCAGTTAGCCAGGTAGCACAATGCTCCATTGGCTTTGACAAAAATGTGACAATTGTACAAAAGTGTAAATGTGAAAGGAGTGTGTATGTGTTGATAAATGCATTATATTGCAGATGGATTGTGAAATGACTTTTCTTACAGAAGTTATTCTGCAACTATTAGTTCTTACTATGGGTTTATTGGGTATTTACATTTACAGAAAGCTTGTGCTTTCCCACCCTATCATATTATATACTACTGATACTTTTTTGGTCTTAGGCCACACAGCTGTGCTCAAGTGTGTGTATAATCCAAATGAGCCTAACAGCCTCTAAACGAATTACTGCTACGCATTTTCCCACCCCTAAACTGCCACTGGAAAAGCTGGCAACAGCACCCAATTAGGTGAAATGCAATTATTCCCATCCATTCACACAATTAGCCTGTGGGTTAACAACCTAGCCGTACATCCGGGCTAGCTCTCTGTGTTTGGGAAAAGCCATAACCATGGTTACATTGGCTCTCATGGTAACCCCGCCGTGTCAAATAGCGTGCACCGCGGGCAGCTGGTGGGTTGAAAATAACATTCAGCCCTATTGGTAGAGACAGCGCATTACCTCACTCAGCACAGAATACAGAGTGATTTGATTGGCCAAGACAGAGGATGGTACCACGGGTGAGGGGAGAGAGAGAGAGAGAGAGAGAGAGAGAGAGAGGAAATCGAGTTCCCCATGTGCTCAGTCGTGCGAGGGTAGATAATGCCAGGTGACAGATTGGCAGGCTGGCAGAGCGGGTGGGCACTCACAGCAGCATGATAGAAAACAAAGGCTTTGTGTGTCACCGGCGAGATCGCATTAACCAAAACAAGCAGCCATGGACAGACTGCCACACTGACTTGGTTGTCTGTTCCACAAGCTAAGCCATCCGTGGATGGAAAGATGATGGGAGATGCCTGTCTCACTTTTTATATGAAATAACACCGTGCTTGGATAATGAGAAAAAATACAGTGTTTGCCCGCCGTTTACATAAAATTGACTATTTGACAGAGCTGCATAAATTCAAAACAAGTGGCTTTTTGACAGCCGATGCACTGAAGGATTTGGCAGATATTTAAAGTGTTGATTCTCATATTAAGTTTGGAACTTCTTGTCAATATGCAACATTTCAATTTGACCATTTCAGACATAGTGTTTTTATACTTACGCTGAAGAAAAAATATGTTTTTTTTAAATGGTTTGATGGCATCTTCAGGTAGGATGAGGTTGTTTTCTCAATAGCTGCTAACAGTCTGACACTTGAGGAAACTATTGACGCATATGATTATATATTTACTACATACTTGTATACTTTTATATTACTTGTAAATGTGTTAGAAAAAGCTACATTATGCATGTGTATCTACAAAATATGACAGTATTTCCTTTATATTTTTGTAAATATGTCTGGGTCCATTTGGGTTTTAAGATTTTAAGATAAACTCTAAGTGACAAACAGACATACTGTATCTGTGTTACCAGTAATGGTTGCACAGGGCTCAGGTGGGAAGGGAGCGGAGGGTCAACAGGCCCGGTGTAGCAGGTAGGATCAGCTGGCATAAACCCTCAATCCTTCCCCTTCCTCCCCAAGCGGGCACCAGCCAGGAAGCCGGGGTCACTTACAGGTGACTTCCCCCATATTCAGCTACAGCTGGGGCACAGCCACCGGTCTGTGAGTGAGCGTGTGTATCTAAATGTGTGTGATGTGTAGTTATGGGGCAGTTATCACATTGCATCACATCACATCACATCACATCTGGCCTTCTCTTTTACTCCCACCACCGTATCTGTTTCATCTCTTGTCTTTTGCTCTTACTCCCCATTTTTGTGCTGTGAGTATTCTGTCAGCAGTATTGGTGGGGATTCCCTGGAATCAATTCAGAAGAGGGAGCACCTACTAAACACACACACACACTCTTACACACGCAAACGTAAATACACTCCGCTCACCACAGGGAATGAAAACTGTAATATGAGCCCACACCCTTGGTCTGAATGAAAGCCCATTACAATTCATTTTCACCACAGCAGCCAGTACACAGTAGTGAAGTCTTCTGTGTGTAATGTTTGTGCTCCTGTACCATATTAACTACTGTTACTATCTCAGCGTGTTATCAAACACTGTCCATGTACGTGCCAAGTTTTAAACTTTCAACCTGCGTTACCTTATGGAAGCATTATATACATATATTTGCTTTTCTTCCATCATCTTATTTATTTCTTGTTTTTATATAGTTGATACTATCTGGTCTTCCAGCCAAACAATTATATTTAACCATGCTGAAATAGTTGTAATAGTACTTTTTATTATGGCATTAATATGGAACTGGGGGAAAAAAATTGTGCTTGCTTGAGTTTAAATTTGCCACCTGCTACATGTCACCTCTCATAAAATGCTCGGGCGAGCTTTATAAATACTCACTGTAAGCCCTCTCCTCTGTTCCAGGATCTGTCCGGCTCGATTGACGACCTCCCCACAGGGACAGAGGCAGGTCTGGGCTCAGCCGTCAGCGCCGGTGGCTCCTCCAGCAGCAGCAGTAGTAGCCAGGGAGAGCAGGGAGGCGCCGGTAACCAGGGACAGTCCCCCTTTTCCCCACACGCCTCCCCTCACCTACCCAGTCAGCGGAGCGGGCCTTCTCCCTCCCCTGTCGGCTCGCCTGTGGGCTCCACTCAGTCTCAGCAGTCCCGCTCTGGCTCTGGACCCATCTCTCCCGCCAGCGGACCCTCTGTCAACACACCGGGTAGGATTGCCATTAGAGCCACTAAAAGTATGTGCACATGAATCTTGATAATTTGATTTTACCTTGATGAAAGGTGCAACTTGTAGCATAACTTTATTAGTTTAATCACCACAAACAAACAAGACTATCACTGACAAGATTTGCCACTGGAAGCAGACAGTACACCGCATTTTACATTGTGTACCGCCGAGTTAGATTCCCTGGGAAATTTACAAAATTGCTTTACAGCTTAAAGGGAAATTGCTTTGTGCCACCAAACAAGAGACTGCTGTTTGAAACCAAATTAGAAAACAATCACAAACATACCCCAGTCAGTGATGTTACATCGGGTGTATTGCCTTTGACAACGGCTGAAAAAAAACTGCTGTGACATCACTGATTGGGGTGTGGCCAGAAAGAGTATCTCATCCACTGTTATTCAGTGTTAATTTATTGTTTAAATAATACTCAGAGCGTCTTTAAGGCATGGCCATTGGTGAACCTGTTGTTGCTAAAAATATTTCACAGTTATCACACCTAAATTTCTGCTTGACCTTTCCATTTACTTTCCTATTTAAAGCCCTGAGACTGATTTCATTTGTTTTTAAATATGTGCATTTTAAGAGCTTTTTAAAAAGGTCATGTAGAAAACTGACCCTGGTGCAGAATATGTATACATGTTTCCACAAATAGTAGCATGTCAGTATTTACATGTAGTGTGTAGTTTGCACTCTGAGATAGTATCGGAGGGATAAAGCTTTTTCATCTCACCTTAACAGGCTGATAAATTAGGCCAAGAAACAGAGGGGTGAATTTGTTTTTTAAATTTCTGCCTTAATCATTGTCTTAATTTAACATGATTATTCACAATAATGTTCTCCATGCAAATTTGTCCACTGAGATTTCGCCCGAGTGTTAGGTGAGCAGGATTTTTCTTCTGTTTTAGAGCAGTCTAGATGATCCGTAGCCGGTGGCAACATCTTAGTCTAATAGCATATTTTTTCTCATCTCCAACTCACCGTATAATCCATCCAGATCAATTTTCATTCTGCTCGTTTGGACAGAGTACGAAGCCGAGTGTATATAGCAGCGGAACACCAAATAATATCAATCCAGCTTGTCTAGACTTCAGTAACTCCTTTCCATTTGAAATCCTAATTCAGACCACTGAAGAATATTACAGCTTAGTGCAGAGCACTTCACAGAATATGCCTCAGTCATTTTCTTTGCACAGTTTTTGTCTTTGCATTGAGGGGATTTGTTAAGTCTTTGATCAGTGTGTTGTAGCAACACGTCCCTACATTGCCAGGGAATTTTAATAAATTTCATCTCTTTGCTACCTGTGGATTGCACAAGTATTTATGTCCAGACAGCATTCCCTCTTCACTCTGAGTGTTAACGAATTGAGACTGCCTGGTAGTGGTGGAGTACCTCCCATCTGATTTGTAGCTTTATCTGAAAATATGGCAGGGCAAACAAGACACCGACAGGATTATCAGACAATGCGCAGTGTGTCTGTTTGTCTCCTGAGGCCATAGCCGAGGACATAACCATTTAGATAAACACTAAACATTATAAACAAGTGCGGATTTGATTTGCCTGAGACAGCCGTGTGAATGTAAGTGTGCGTGTGCTTGCCTTTCCCTTCTGGCCTCCCCGTCATCCCACCACCTCTCTGCCCGACTGAGTGGCTGACCGGCGCATCAGCATATCTCAGACCTGTCTCTCACTCTGACGAGGCGGGGCAAAATGTCTTGAGTGAGATCCTCACGCCAGTTCCTCCTCCTCCTCCTCTTCCTCTTCTCCTCGCAGCCGCTTACTAGAGTGATTGACGCTAATGAAAAACTGGGACAGTGGTTTTCAGGAGCTCGTGCCAAGAATCATGACAAGAAACCGGAATGAAGCAGCAAAGACGGGAAGCGAAACTGATCGCTGGGACATGATTAATAAGAAAATATTTTAAAATATTCCCCATGCCAAATAAATGGTGATAAAGCGTGTAGCGGTGACTAACATCTGGCATGTTTTAGAGGCTGTACTACAATCAGTTTGAATTAGATCAAGGAGCAGCCAGGCTAAGAGAGACACAGGAGAACTAATGTGGTTAGCAAACATCAGATTACTAACACTGTGCTTTCTAACACTTCATCACAAGTTAGGACACTTTGGTTAATGTTCTCGTCATAGTTGGGTGAGGAGAGGAGGGAGGAAGAGAGTTAACAAGTTGTGTGTCTGTGTCGTGTGTTACCTCTGCAGCCATAAAAAAAAAACACATCTTCATTATTCAGATGTGTGAATAATAGCGTCTTCTAAATAAACAAAATGAGATTAACATTAATAAAACAATTTATCTTACTTTTTATTTTAACCGCAGCACTTTGAGCTCAAGTCAACAAAAAGTCAAAACACATCAGCAGCTTGCGGTTGCATTGTATTCTGCTCCATTAAGGCTTCTGTCAGTGGAGAAATTGGAATTAACAGTTTCTTCCGTAATAGTTTTTGCCCTTCAAGTGACACCACAATCACTTGTTTGCATCAATGGTTTAGGTAGTTTGAAAAATTTTTCATTAAACCCTGTTGTAGCCGTAAATGTCATCATTGTGATTTGATATTGTCACTTTGTTTGTGCAAGTATCCACATAGATCCATGGAAAATACAGAGAAACACTGTAGTGTATACATCCTGAAGCTTGTGTGTTGTAGTGTGGTTATTGTTTTCAGTTTAATAATAAGACAGGGTTTTTACAGACAGTGTTTTAGCAATGTCAATGTCTGTTTCTGCAACTTGGGTTAAAGTAAAATATCAGAGACAGTTCTAGTGTATGTAAAGGTATTTAGGATGTATTTATGCGTTTATGCGCTTGTGTGTGTGTGTGTGTGTGTGTGTGTGTGTGTGTGTGTGTGTGTGTGTGTGTGTGTGTGTGTGTGTGTGTGTGTGTGTGTGTGTGTGTGTGTGTGTGTGTGTGTGTGTGTGTGTGTGTGTGTGCATGTGTGTAGTCTGTCAGCAGTCAGAGTGACTCCGTGCAGTGATGCGACATGTCACACGGCTGAGCACTCACGGGACACACGTTACCCTTGACAGCGGTCAGAGGAGAGCAATTTCACCATGTCATCCTTTCACCTGGCAAACACACACACACACACACACACACACACAAACACACAAATGACACAGAAGGCAGGTAGAGCGCACAACACATTAATACACATACCAAGCTGTTTAGTTCATGGTATCACACTACACGTATATGCTTGCACATATAAAGCACCTATATATGCTCACTTAGCTGAGTGACAGTGTTGTCTGTACATGTACATGTGTGTATGTGTGTGTTACAAAAAGTTAGACAGGGGGAGACTGACAGATTGCCAGCCTATCGTACACCCATACACTTGCACAAATCTATCTTGTCGGAGCTCTACGGCATGCCTGTGATTCTCTCATCTCCTCACCCCCACTCTCTCTCTCTCTCTCTCTCTCGCTCCCTCGCTCACTCTCTCCTCGTCTCTCCATGAAGCAAATCCAATACACTGTAACATTATCCGGGCCTCGCCTTGCTATTTGGATTCTCTCCCGGAGCCAAAAAGGCACACACAGGGCCAAATTGATTTTCCTGTTGCGCTAGATTTGTGACAGTCGAGCAGAAATCACATTGCTCAACCGCCAACCTCCCCTCCCTCCTCCTTCTCCACCTTGTATGCACATACACACACACACACACATATACACAAAAACAGGCTCTCATACACACACCCCTCCTTTCTCTCCCAGTGTCTCTGAAGCAATTCAGAGCGTCCTCAGAATATTTTTCTCCTTCCATCAGACATCGGGGACGAAACGAGCAGACATTCGTCTCTCATCCGGATGGATGTGGAGCGGAATGGGAGCGCCAATGTTCGAGCTTCCATCACTGACTGTGAGCTGTGGGAGAGAGAGGCAAAGTCATCCAGACAAAGTGCAAAACACAAGGTCCTAAAAAAGTTGAGGCTTTAGACTCTTAGTTAGTGTCAACCCAACTTCAGCAGCTACTGAATCCATCACGTGCTGATTTGCATGTGTGTGTGTGTTCGGCTTTCCAAAACCCTGCTTCCCAGATATTTCGATATGTAGATAATGTTGTGTTTGCTGTGTGCTTTTGAGCGTGTACATGGGTTGGTTTGACAAGACGTCTCCTCCACACTGACAACCTGTCAGTGTGGCGTCACTTCCTGTCAGTCGTATTATGGCTGTCACTTCTTCCCAAAAAATGCGTGGAAGACATATCCATTACCAGGCTGAACCTGATTTATACCAAATCAAACGTCACACAATCGAAGCACAGAAACTTAGTTGTCATCATCAGCTTGGATCGCTGTTGCTGATGGGATGTAGGTGGTAAGGTGCCACTGTGTGAGGGAAAGACATCAGATTTCAGTGTGGAAAAAAAATTGCTCCACTGACTCTTTTTTGATCTAAAAGTAGCAGAGGTTCTTCAGGAAGCAGACTGTTGCCCCAAAATCACAGATGATCATTTGGGGTGAGATCATGTATCTGTGGAGGCCTTAGCCATGAAGGGACTATGTGCTCCGTATAGGAGTATTTACATTTATTTCAGTGTTTTAGACTAAAAAGAAACTAATTTGGAACTGTCTGTGTTTATACCCTTTTTCAGGTCTGGTCTGTGTTTGTGTCTGCACATCTGCCTGCCTGCTCCCTTTGAAGGCCAAACTATAATGCTTTTCCATATATTGCAGCTCCTAATTGCCACAGAGCACATCCACATTCTTCTATGGCCCATATTGCTCTGTCTGCTGCACAAAATCACAAATAGTCATGTCTCCCTTTTATATTTTTCTCTCTCCTTTTTCCTTTGTTCTCCTCCAAGGCCCTTTGAGGTCCAGTTAACTGTGTCTTCACACCCTCCTGCCTTCCTTCCTTCCGTTCTACCCCCTCCTTCGTCCTCTCTCATCCCTCTCCCATCTCCTCTCACCCCTCTAAGTTTTTATTTTCTTCTAAAGAGGTGATTGGAGCTTGCAGGCGAGCGCTCGGGAGAGTTTAAGCTGTTTATCAGCGCTTCGCTTCAAGTGCTTCCAGGGCCTAGAGAAGGACAGAGAGGTCAGGGCGAGTGGAGGAGAGAGAGGGGAAAGACAGACAGAGAGAGGGTGGGAGACGAGAGAGAGAGGGAAGGCCAGGCCTGTCCAGTTTTTTTAGCTCAAGGGTCCTTCCTGACGAATCTCCTCCAACATGTTTTATATCCACTCTTGTGCTACATTGTCCCCCAGCCTCGCCTGTGGTTTGCACTCAATTTTCATTTTAAAACACACTTATATCTCTAATTATGGTAATGAGAAACCACCAGAAAAAAATACTGTTCTTTTCTCACACTGGGGTCATAGGTCAAGTGTAGATGCCTGGAAGGAACCCAAGTGATGACCTCAGATCAGGCTTCCATACAAAGAGGTTAGTGAATTAGTGTTAGTAAATGACTTACCCAACGAGAGAAAATACAAATTTCCAAGCTGTAAAATATCGGACCAGGAAAGACGCCGCAGGGATGCTCAACCAAAACTTATATTTTCCCTCTGTTAGTGGTGAAAGTTATTACAAGAAAGCAGCGGAAGAGGGTGGGGGAGTTCAGTTTTTATGCGAGTGTGTTTTGCAGTGTGGAGTGTGTTTGGAGCCGGGTGAGTTTTCTAGTCACACCACTCCCTAAGAGGCTGCATGGTGGGAACACTGCCTCTGGCTGTCCCTGTCCCTCTCTCTCTTTCTCTCATTATTTTTAACATGCTCGCTTTCTTATGTTCCTTCTTGTGTCTCACGTTCCCTCGTCCCCACCCTTTCCTCCACATCTCTGTTTGTCTCTACTGCTTGCTTTTGCTCAGAGCGTTGCTGTGGTACAGGCCTCCCACTGAGGAACAAGGCTGAATTTTCCATCCATTCCGCCTCTGTTCCTCCCTCCTATTTCTCCACATCTCTCCTCCAGCTCTCTTTCTTCACTTATGTCCTTTTTTTTCCTCCTCATTTTTATCCCCATCCACACATCAACCACCACCGCCCCTTCAACCCCACCGCAACTCTTTCCCCACCTCCCACAGGCCTCTGCCTCTCCTCCTCCTGATGGCTGCTCATGTTCGAAGTGAAACAGCAAAATGTCCTCCCCACAGGCATTATATTCACAAAGCACACCGTCGGCCAAAACAGAAAAAAAAAAAAAAAAACGGCGCCCGCTTGCTGTGTTAGCCATTTAGAGAAATCCCATTCTAACTCCGTCCGACTGGAAAACCCTAACTGGAGCACAGTGCGCAATTATTTTCTCTCCCCAACACCTATTTTCTTGCTTTCTCTCAGTCCATCGCTCTCTCTCCCCCGCATCCTGCTCGCTGTTTTTTAGCTTAAGCTGCAGTTTTGCTTTACTTACAGTTGCTACTCAGCGTTGGAAGTAATGAGGATCTTGGGAGAGCGCTTGTTTTGTGAGCCACTGCAGGCCTGCGCTTGTCCCCTATAGGGAGAGTTAACTGGCATTAGCCCCCGGCTTGGAGAGGCATTGACTCGCACCCATAGAGATCTAAACCACCATTATTGGAGCCTGCTGTTTATCTGCCTCTTTCCCCTAAAGACGCAGCAGCAAGTAGGGGATATTATCTTGTGTGTGTGTGTGTGTGTGTGTGTGTGTGTGTGTGTGTGTGTGTGTGTGTGTTTGTGTGTGTGTTTGTGTGTGTGCGTGTGTGTGTGTGTATGTGTGTATGTATTTGTTGGGTGGTGCAGGTGTGTGTGCATTTACAGCCTAAGGGTTGTATTAAGAGATGGTGCTGAAGCAGCCCTTTCTCTGTATTCTACACCAGTCTATTAGTGCTCACTGCTGTTACCTCACTTTAGCGAAAATGGCCCCCGCTGCTCCAGGGGGTCTGTGTTTAGTGAGAAACAGTGAGGAATGTTGTGTGTGTGTGTGTCTGTCTGTGTGTGTGTTTGTGTGTGTGTATACTGTCGACAAGCACAGACATCTCTGCATCATTGTGAATACATACAGAATAACCCTCCCAAGCATGTACACACATGTCTGCTCATACACACCCACACCCTCCTTTCATCAGCAATTAATAAGTCTTTTCATTGACTGTCTGCTTGACTTTTTTTTCCTCTTCATCAACATTATACACACACACACACACGTACACAGTACCTTCTAAGCTTGATATTACCAGGGCCCTGAAACAAAACAGAAATATGGCCACAAGTACTCTCCCTCGGCTTTGAACTTCCCCAGCATTTGCGTTTGAAACCCTGATGAAAAAAAGCTTCAAAGACCACACTCCCTCTCTTCAAAGGAGACTCAGGGTTGTCTCGACAGTCCTTGTGGAAGAGAAATTTAAAATGTGTATTGGGTTTTTAGCAAGGAGCATTATCTCCAAAAATGCAATGAACTCCCATTACCTATGGCCCTCGCTACCTTGTATCATGAGGAAAAGAGTAGAAAATGGATGTGCTCGCTAAGTGCCTTTTTACAAAGAAGAAATTACAGTTATTTGACTCTTCAGCAGCATTCCAAAGAGCAGCCTCATTCTAGATATTTTCCCATTCCTGTTCATGTGCTGTGCGCCGTCCTTCTAAAACTCTACGAGTGTGATCAAAACATCACATCTGTTCATGTTTAAGGCTTAATGGTCTTTGATACATCAATGTTAAGGACAAACATTCGCACAGGTGCTCTCAGCTCTCTCATGAATGAATTGTGATTGAAACCAAAAAATCTGAAATTATTCAAGAGCACAAATAAAAACTAAATGATTTAGAAATATTATTATTATTATTATTATTATTAATAAACTCTTTGCTTTTCACACGCTTTTAATCAAATTCTCAAATGTTTTAATGTGAATCTATGTGTCATGGCTTATTTGCCATCATTTTGCTGTGGTATAATTGTATACATTTATATGCATGTGTGTTCAGCTGGGTAGCGGTGGAGGTGTAAATTGCAGACAGTGGATAAAGTTGCCGGGTGAGGGACAGCAAGATATTGCTATGGCGCTGATTGCCACATGTGCTAATTGGATTGTAGAGCACCTATGGGAACACTCCATTATAATTAACACACACTCATACACACAGAACAACGGCATACAAACAAATACACACACCCATAAAAACACACATTCAAAATCTAAGAAGTAAAAAACAAAAACACACAATTACTCACAAAGATACAAGTTTGATCACAAATATTTAAACACAGTTAATGTTACACTGTAAAAAAAAAAAACCTAACATACATAAAAATACACATATATCTACACAAATGTACACAAAAAGTAACACATCATGTGTCGTTACAGCTAGATCAGGTCTTACAAACGGATTATACAAATATGAAATCATGCATACTTGTAATAGGAAGACAACCAGGACACTGGAAGTATTTCCACACCATTTATTTATTTTACATTTTCATTCATAGTCGGCTTTTTTTTTTTCTATGGACGGTGAAAAAAAAAAAAAATACAGTCAACTCTTGCTGACATTTAGCTCTCTCTTTCTCTCTCTCTCTCTCTCTGAGCCGCACATGGACAAGAACTGCAAGTCAAAGATGCAGAGTATGAATTATTAATGGTACGGATTAAACGTGCCGGGACTCACTGTGAAGTCTGTTTGTTTTATTTGGACGTAATTATTTAATGGCACCTTGTTAAAAATGATAGTGAGGAGAGGAAAAGAGAGGAGAGGAGTAGAGGGGAAGGCAAGAGAGGAAGGAAAAAGAAGAGGTGAGAAGAGGCTTTGTTTGGAAAAGTAATTGGTAGTGAAATAATTACGATGCGCTTCAAGCTTCACTCGTTCAGAGCAGAAAATGGGGGAAGGAGTGCTGAGGCCTCGTTTCACTCAACTAAACTACTCCTCTCTCATCAGTTTTAAGTTTATTTTTTCTCAACGTAGTTTTTAGTCTCTCTCTCTCTCTCACATAGACACACATACAAAATACACACACTTATGTCTTTATATTATTCTCATCTCTGGTGACAATTTACATGGCTATGTGGAAAGAGTAGTGAAGCGTGGAGGCCGCTGTTCCCTATTTATACCTTCATAGTGGCACACACACACACACACACACACAGTACATACTACAAGCTGCTGTCACCACCACCACTCTGCCATCCAAACAAACAGAGTCTGACAGCATGGCTGGTGCCAGGCATGCATCCTTGCACACACACACACACACACAAAATAGTCTTATTGTACGGTCGACTTTCATAGTTTAAGGGTTCAGTAAACTCCTGCTAGCATGCTTCACCCTCACTACCCATCCACCCATCTAAACCCACACTACAGTTAAATCTGTCCCTTCGGCAACAAGTGGCCATGACTCTGTCCAAGAGACTTTATGTTCTTCCATTCAGACACTTAAATACGTTCTACACAAACAGCACAATTGAAGCATTAATATACAGACTTAAGCAGAAACAAGCTCATTAATATGAGTGTAGATCATCAGGGAAGGGTTTTCCTACATATGGCTGTACACATACATACATCAACATAAAGTGCAGCATTAATCAAATACATTAGCGTTGCTGAGAGGGGATGTTGTCGTGCAGCTGAAGTCCTTTAATCATATGCAGAAATCCTGCAACCTCCACGACGGCACAGGGCTGCATATCTTACGCTGTCAACACCCCCAATGCTTAGTTATGGATTTAGCCCAGTCTGAATCTGCATAGAGAGGCTTTTTAAATGCTGCAGGGAGAAGCAGTTGCTCTTTCCTACCCAACTCTCTCCTCCTTGTGCTGTCAGCGAACACACGGTGGTGATGTCTTCTTAAATGGTTCATCATATTGGAAGTACCGCCACCAGCACGAGCCACATGTTTTCACTGTATGTGCACACACTCGGCATTTTATTCACCACTGTCGTTGTCACAGGTAATACTGAAACTATAAAACTCCCATACACCAGACTGAAATGATCCTGGAGGATTCTCTGTCTCGTTCACCTGCTAATAAAGTCGTCTATCTATCTATCTATTTATCTATCTATCTATCTATCTATCTATCTATCTATCTATCTATCTATCTTCAGAACTGACAGACAGCTGCACTTCGACACTTAATCTGTGCCAACTTGGAGTTTTCGCTCGTCTATTGGCACAAGATGCATTTTTTCCAATAACCTGATTTGAAGTCTTTTTCAGTGAATGCCTCACACAGTATTTCAAATGAGCCGAACAACACACACATGCCGTGAACCACGACTAGCAACCTGAATACACACATCCATACTTGTGACTGGTGGAAAGTAGGTGAAACATTGTATTTCAACTTGACTGTGAAGCTTTATCAAAGTTTGTACCCCGCTATAGTTACTGGTTATAGTCGGATAAAAACACACAATATGAGCTTTTATAGTAAATGCACCTTTAACATAATAATCTGGTACTATAAAAGTAAAAGTTTGAAGGACTTTTAATTGAAATGTAATATTTATTTTACATTTTGTTACTGTATTTCTTATTTCAATACAAGATCTGAAAACTTCTTTCACGACTGGAAGAATGTAGCCGGTGTTTCTGGTGTTATCACAGAGTTCCAACAGTTGCACACTGATGTTTCCCCTTTCCTCCCGCCACATGGTGACAGACTAACTAATCGAATATTCTCTCTTTGAAGCAGCGCCGCTGGATCTATTCATGTGTGAGGCACGGGGTGCTTGTGTTAGTGTGCCTTTGTGCTCTTACGTGTGTTTGTTGTGTGCTTGAGTGTGTTTATTTACACTTGGTTGTGCAATTACTTCTACATTTACGTGTGTGTTTGTGTGTGTGTGTGTGTAGGCGGCTAGGGTGGATGGAAATGTTGTTTATGCAGTTTTATGCAAAGCAATTATGTTGACTTAATTGGGTTTGTTTATGTGGAGAGTGTGCCACCCCCAGTCATGTATTACTGCTATCATGGACAGACGCATCACAGACACACATGCATACACGCTTCTCGAAACAGCACTTTCTACTGTGTGATTAAATAATGTGAAGTGTTTCCTCTATTAGAGGGAATTTATATTCACTACGAGTTTTAAGGACACTGTAGCAGCAAAACTGTGTTGCTACAGCACTCCAGCTGTACTTCACAATGTATTATCCTGCGTTGACAATTAATTTTGGCACATATTCTAATATCTGTGGGAAAGAAATATGTCCTGACAATCATCACTGAACATTTGAATAACATCAATATTTCTTGCGTCTAGTCACGTTGCAAGTCCATATATTCTTATATATTATATTTAAGGAGTTAATTCTCTTCCACAGAAACATCCAACCAATGCAGTTTAAAACAACAAACCTCTTGTCTTTTTCCTCTCCACATTGTCTCAGGTCTGAATCCAAAGATAAAAGGTTAATTTGCCATCTCCCTCTTTCCTCAGGGCCAAATCAATCCACCACAGTCTCTGTCTGCCATTGTCCTAATCAGACCCTCAACTCACTATTGGATTTCAATGGAACAGGCGCAGCCGAAAGACCTGCACAACCACCTAATCGATGATCCTCAAATGGCTGTGGTTTTCTATAGGGGATCACTCTGGTTTTAATGCTTACACAAGGAAGTGGCACAGGCACCAAAGACTTGATATGTCCTCTGGAAGTGCATTTGTCATTTAACTAATAGTGAATCACAAACAACTTCATGTAAAGTGATTGGGCTGGTTTCTTGATGTGCCTATAAACACAAATTTTGGCGTCAAACGCTCTAACTTGATCCCTTGATGATGAAAAATAACAAAGCCAGGACAGAACCAGTCAAAATAAAACAAAATAAAAAGTTTGATTCAGACTCCTCATTGTTTTTCTTGTCAGTCAAATGGCAGAAACTTTTTGGAAGCAGGCAACTTTTGTGCCATTGAAAGAACTAGAAAAAGAAACCTAAAAGCTGTCTTAAGACTTTTATTATTATAACAATGTAATTTAATTTTGTTTTCAAGTAAGACAGATAGAAAGCAAATATAAATGTCTTCTCTATTGATCACATTGATGTAAATAAGAAAATTCAGTCCGTTATAAACATTTTCTTTTCATTTGACAGACTTTGCTCTGAACATGAGACCGTACCATTAGCACAAAAGTACATGAAAAATTGTAAAATACAGATGTCTGAATCTTTGTTGCTCTGCAGGCTCCAGCATGGCCCCACAGAACGCTGGGAACGGACCAGATGGAGGCCACCCGCCAATCACCCGCTCACCTATGGCTCAGGAGAGAGGTATGTATATGTGTATATATGTATTATCCACTGACTAGCATCTGGTGTTTGGCCATGTCAGGAGAAAGAAAATAGCAAGAGCAGTAGAAAGCTGTGTGTGTAAATGTACTTGTGTGGCTATGGACCAATTGCATACACTGTAGCCTCTGTTTATTTGCAACATAAATATTTTCCATACACAATCCAGATTGTACATCAGACTGAGAATACAAGAGGCTGTATACTGACAAAATCAAACTTGTCCTATATGGAAACACTTGGACAAGTTCCACACCAGTGACAAGTACATAAAGATTAGAGACAATAACAAAGGCAAAACAGAAATGGTATGTCAGCTCACAGAGTTCCCTCAGCAAGCACATTACCCGCTGTACTGCTTATATTGCCTTGCATTCTTAACAGGTCACAGTGGGTTTAAAACTTTTTAAACACACAGAAGATCAAATGATAGTTGTTGTAATTTAGGGTGAGCAGGTGCACACACACAAACACACATACACTCACACAAGGTCTCAGAACGAACAAGGCTTCATTGGTGGTCGACTTAGGTCATGGAAAAATCTGGTTTGGTAAAATTGTTGCAGTCAACATTCGGTCAAATTACCCTGGACTTGTTTTTAAGTTAGAGAGCATGTTCTTTTAGTAGTGCCCCTTCTGTTTTGGCCACAACTTGTTGTCAAAAGCTTGTAACATGAATGCTTACCCACAAACCACATGTGCCGGCCGAATGGGAAGTTGTTTTCTGTAATTTTGGCCAATTCTTGACTATCACTAAAAACAGTAGAATTGCTCATTTTGAAAAAAGAAAAAAAAATAGCATCAATACAACATTGTGAAAACCTGAAAGACTAGGATGTAACCTTAATGGAATGACTGCGATGCTTCCTCTCTATCACCCACCAATGAGCAGTTAAGTCAGAGAGAGACAGAGGGAGTGGATGGATGAAGACAAAGAGGGAGAGAGAGAGAGAAAGAGAGAGGCACTGTAAAAGGTTATTTCCCAACATGATGAAATCAAGCTGGAGATTTAATGCTGCTCTCTAATGCCTGTAAACCTCGAGCCCTCCCCAGCCCAGTCCAGGAAAACATAGTGCCGGTTAACAGGGCTGGTTGTTGTTTTCGCTGTTTTCCTAGCTAGGATTAACCGCCCCCCCCCTCCCTCCCTTACAAACACACACGTCCCACTTTGCTCAAGTGCCTGCCTCCCTAAGAGCCCTTACTCCACTCTTCATTTCCATAAATCCGCTGAATGTCCCTTTTTTTCTCCCCTACTTTCTCTTGTGTGCTTCGCCGGCTGCCTGTTGTTGTTGTTGTCCGGCTGAGAGCTTCATTCGCTTTGCGAGAAAGAGAGAGAGAGAGACGAACGAAGCAGAGAGAGAGAGAAATCCTTGAATGTGTTATTTGCTTTTAGCACTGTCTGCAAAATGTTCCTCTCCCCATCCATTTTCCAGTCAATTTAAAGTGCGGTATTACACACTGTATTTTTTTCTCCTCCTCTCCCAGAATCCCCTTACCCTAATGGAAGCAAAACATTACAATAATGTCCTCGCTCCTTAAACCCAGCACTCGCAGCCTAAGCACTTTCAGGCCCCAATCGTTCTTTGCCTCGGTTGCAGTGTCTTTCCCTCCCACACACACACTTTCTCTCTCTCTCTCTCTCTCTCTGCCTCTGCCTCTCTTTCTGTCTTGCCCTCTGTCTCTCATACTCACATAGAGCTTTTATTGCTCTTCTTCTCTGTTATCTACACCCCACACCCTGAGAAGCACAAATACGCAGAAGTATGTATGTGCACACAAGCGTATGGCAAATACACACATCACATTTTTAAACTTTTATCTCCTTCCCTTGCCCTCACATTTTCACTCGCTCTTTTAGCAGAAACAAGGAATTATACAAGTGTCAGCTTGCACTTTCCAACCCTGTCTCGACTCCAAGCTCACTAAAGAGTCGGTCTGTGCACGCTCAGTAAACAACGCAGATAGCTATCAAAGTTTACAGTCGAACAGACCCAATCCATTTACACACAATCTGCAATATCAAATACCCCCTCAAATACACACACAAACACACACACACACACACACACACACACACACAGAGGCTCATCCTCCATCACACACACACACATCTTTTTCCCTCAAAAGATAGTTGTCCAGTGACCTTTCCCCATTCGTGGTGGACTGGGAGACCTTTTTGTGGGTTTTAAAAATGAACAGGGCAGCATGAAAAAGTGAAACCCATGCGAGGATCGCTTCAAATGTCAATTTGAATGGTGAAGGCGAGTTTGGGCCTGAGAGGCTTTGACACATCTATTGACAGAACAGCTTAGAATAACACAGGAGCCATGGTCAAATCATTGGCTTATTCTGTGGAGAGTAGAGCACAGTGTTTGGGTTTTTTTTTTTTTTTTTTTTTTTTTTTTTTTTTTTTTTTTTTTTGTAAGTCAAATGTTTTTGGTACACACACTCTTTCTAAGACTCAGCTTTTAATACAACATACATTGTTCAGGCCAGGAGTACACCTGACCTGTGTGTTTGCCAGTGATAATGTTCAGAGCATCTTATCTGTGTGTGTGTGTGTGTGTGAGCGCAGGGTTCATTTTACCTGTTAGCCCCCTTTTGCCCTTTTTGTTGTATGATTTGTCTAATACACGGTCCATGCTATATTACTCACTGATGTGTATCTATAAGTAACAAGAGCCAGTGCCAAGATAAAAGATTAGTGTTTTCAAAAGGAAGGAGTCTCTTTACATGAGGATGTTGAGTTGATAACCTGATTTGTTTCATTTGCCACAGAATGACCCGTACACATTTAATTCCACTTAGTATGTGCTAAAGAACACCCCTGGCTTTGTTGGGCTTTTATGATAATGTAGAAATTGCTTTTTATATCTTTTTGTGTTTTTTGTTTTAAGGATTCATGTCCAACATGCAGAGGAATCAGCCCGGATCCCAGTTTGCCTCTCCACAGTCTGGACCTTCTATGTCCCCGCACCCTTCACCTGGTGGCCCTTTGTATCCTGGGATGGGTCCGTACTCGCAGAGCGGCCCTACAGGCCCTTATGGACCTCAGGGATCACAGTATGGACACCAAGGTTGGAACCTGTGTGCCTTAATGGGCATTTAATATAACTTGTTTTCAGTGGCAGAATTAGACCGTTTTATATAGAACCTTGCTGACTCTTTGGTCACTAACAAGACAATACGTGTGTAGTTTATTCAGAGGACAAACTTGCATAATTGACTTATTCTCATATACTTATTCTCATATATCTCATAACTGTCTGTACAATAATTTGTCCAGAAAGTCCCCCCTCCTCCCGTCCAGATTTCCTTTGAAGAGGAATGTGTCCTTATCTTGGTGCTGTAATAACAAACTGAGTCCTTGGAGCATAAAACACAAAACAACTCCCATCACTCCTGTTACTAGATGATATAACTTTGAAGCCAGAGTTTAAGAAAGACTATTCAAACCCAAAAGTGAGAGAATTTGATTTCCCATGAGCAATGACTCCTTTCAAATTTTCAGATTAATTATTAATCATGAAAACCACCAACCAGCTCTATGTTGACTTTTTACCTGACATCAAATTTGCAGAGCAGCTTTTGCTTTCTGACTAGTAATATTGGAGTGATGAATACCTTGTATGTCCCTATTCAGAGAGGTTAGAGAGAAATTTGACCTCCGATGGGAAAGTCACATTTGCCTTTTTTGATGAATGTTGGCCCCCACCCGGCAGTCGCACTGGGCCTTGACATCAGTGACATTGGTTTCAAAGAGAGTTTGCTAATGAGGAATACAAAAAGACCGGTATGAAAGACATATCCGTCCTCTCTCTCTCTCTCTAAGTCAATCCATCTCCTTCTACAACACACACACACACACACACACACACACACACAGATACAGTCCTCTCAGTCTCCCATGTGGTAGGTCTCACTGCGGACATTAAAAACCAGGCTCTCTGAAGGTGGGACTCTCAGAATATTCATGAGACACTTGAACCCTGGACAGACCTCCTGACTCTCCTCATGATAACATTATGAGGTAACTCCAGACTGACACACTGTGAGGCGCATCCACTGAATGGTGATGTCCCCATCCTGTAATCGGGCTCATTGTTTTAATATTAGCGTCTCAGAAAAGGGGCTGGTGTTTTCTAAGTCTTATTAAAGACAATATGTATGTTTTTGTAGTTCATCATTCATCTTTCCCAACTCAAACATGGTATAATTGTCAACAACTGCTAATGTGTTTTCAAGAGGACAGTGTGTCCAAACAAGCCAGTCTGATACTTCCTCTAATCTTAAATCCAGCACCAAAAATAGATACTTCAGAAGAAGTTGAGATGCTAACTTGTTTATAACGGGGACTCTGGGGCTGAGTCTCTTAATGACACGTTTACTAGATCTGGCTTTTCATCAGTCTTTTAAGTATTGCAATGTTTTCTACCTTACATAAAGTCAGCTGCAAAGGTTCTGTACAGAGGTTTTATACCGAGGGAAAACATACTAAAGAGAAGTCTAAAATGCTCAGTGTGCAATAATAAAGTTTAAAACATGAGTCATTTCACAGACCCGCAGCAAAACCTTTAAAAAATAATATTTTGATAAATTCAGACAACTAAATAACATATCCAGTTAGCCTACTAGTTTTTAAACCCAGCCAACATCCTTCCTCAAGCTGTTGCTGTAGTTGTTCCAGATATTGTTAACTAGTTCGTTTAACTCAGACAACAACACATTTAAATTTATCTGTTCCTGAATAATAAATGTGATTATACCTTCCAGAAAATAGACCTTGCCTGTTTGATGAACCATTTGGTAAGTCAGTGACATCAGCTATCAATCTTAACTTTTTTTCCCCAACACTCAAGAAAAAAGAAAAAGAAAAAAAAACTTGGAAAAAAACAAATCACAGATTTTAGGAAATTTAGGAGAAATAATAAAGTTTGGCTCATTCTCTATAATTAACTCACTGGTTCTCTCCAACGTGGAACTCCAGGCCGTCCAACAAACGTTGACATCTGCTGTTGTACTTCGTTTTCTGCCTTTGGCAACACACCAGACGAAACATTATGGTATTTTTTGGTAAATGTGTGTTTTAATGTGTCACCTTGATAAATGTGCCCATTCGTGCGTGTGCTTTCCCAAAACTGCAGCCTCTCCCTTGCATTTGTTAATGTTGATTAATAGCCCTAATGCATTTGGTATTTGGTCTCCCTTCTCCACCCACTCTTATCTCTTAATGTGACTTTGGCTGGGCTGACAGCCCAGTAAGCAGGGAGAAAAGGAGAAATAAAATAAGCAGAGAGCGACAGCGAGGCGGACTAGCCTGGAAGAGGTTCTGGAGGCAGATGAGCGTGAAATCTCACTCGGATGACAGGAGAGATGTTCCCATCAGAAACAGAAAGAACAGCTCATGCTTGCCTTCTCCTCATCTCACGCATACACAGGCTACAGTATACATTATTGTATGTATACTCGCATTCAAATTCAATTCACTTCAACTGTCCTGTGTTAGTACCCTTGGATAATTTCACACAACAGCGCAGGGAATACCTTAAAAAACTGACACTTGTGTGGCCAGATTTGTATTTACACACAATATTGCCAAGAGCATGACAGAAAATAAAATATGGAGTCTCTTTTCCCTTTCACATCTGCCACTTTACTCATAGAGCACACACTCCTCATTGACAACACTCACACTAATCGGATGTCTCCCATTAACCCTCACCTCTAAATCAATTTCTTAAACTTTAACCTATTCAAATGTAACCCTTAGTTTGGTGTCTTGATCAATTATATATTATGTTGCATGCAAGTCTTATTAAATGCTAAAACATAGCACACCACACCAATACTGTGAAATGGGATTTTTGCTTCAGGAAAGTTATCAAATCTCAATGATTGTGAAAAAAAATTTTGGCAAAACATTAAACCAAGCTCAACTACTGGAGACCGTTCATTTACTATGGTTACTGTAGCCTGCTGGTCAGCACAGCCACTGTGAAAACACAGTTGTTTCATTTATATTAATAGTCCTCTGTTTTATGATGTAGTGCTGCTGTCAGTCCTAACATAGCATTAACCAAACATTATCTCCATTCCTGTACTAATCTAATGAGTGAAACCCCAAAATGACCCTTTTAAAGTGGTAAAAGTACTTTTGCTTAAAGTTTGCATCATTTTGAATACATGTATTCCTCTTCCAGAATTGTTTAGCACATAATTGGATACTTAAGTCAGAAATATGAAAACATTGTTCCCAACACTGCACAGCGCTGTTCATCCCACCAACCTTCAGTACAGGAAACCATTCATATCGACTGTCAGAGCCAGGCCTCCAGTTTTTAAAGGGCCCATCAGAGGCCTGTGTAGGCTGAACAGAGCAGACAGCTGCTGGTCATTGTTCTTAATGACAGCTCCATCTGCTCCCCTTTCCTCTTCCTAGCACACTAACAAATTAGCCAGCCATTAGCCAACACAGAAACTCGCTCCAAGTTCCTGAACTCTGTTCTCTGTTTTTCTTGGCTTGTGTTCGCTGGGAGAATCCAATTCTTGGGCTTTGCGCTTGTATTTGTGTGTGTGAAAATCATTTTCAGTAATCATACTTGCCACACACACACACACACACACACACACATACACACGCACATACACACGCACACACACACACCAGCACTGAGAATTTGTAACTCACCAAAGAACTGAAAAAACTGTCTGGTGTTGTGTAACTTGAAAGACTGCAGCAGTGCTCTTTTATCAGGGGCAAACGACTGTAGTGCAGCTTGTGTAATCGACTACATAAGCTCCGTCCAAAACACAGTTATGGTGATACATGAGACTGCAGGAGGATATGGCCTCTCTACAAACAATACTGAAATATTTAGTAGTTATTTCCATAGACCTTGGATTAGATAAGTTTTCTTCCTGGACTCTTAGATTGATGTACAGTCAAGCCTTGCCAAAGCTTTTTCCTTTTGCTGCTTTCTCATTGTTTGAACAAGAGCTCCAGTATTTCCAAAAAAAATTTAAGCTGCTAAATGTTCATGGCTGTCCTTTGAAAGCCCCCTTTATCTAAAGTTAAACTGATCTATTACAGTGATTTGGTATCAGGCTTTCCTCAGGACTTAAACGACTCCAGCAGCTGTTTTTAAGACATGCACTCTGACATGATACGGAGCCAGTATGTTGAGAATAGTGGACACACAGACAGACCATGGAGGAGGATATCTTGCCATTACAGGAGAGAGATTTGGAGTCTATCTCTCTCTCCCTCTCTCTCTCCCACCCATCTTTGTTCCCACCATTCCCCCCATCGCCCCCACCCCAGAGGGGTTAAGCACTCCGCTGGTAATGACCATGCTTCAGACAGCACTTTTAAGTCTTGGTGCCTTGCCGCAGCCAATGTGTAATTCAGCCAGAAAAAAAAAAAAAACATGACTCAAACCAGCATCTGGGGTGAGGGAGTGGAGTCTTTTTCTTCTTTTTTTTGGAGGAGGAAATTGACAGTGTGGAGTTTGGCAGCCCTAGGGGCACCCCAGCCCTGCTTAGGCTGAGACACCCTACTGGAGAAGGTGCTGAGGTGGCTGGGAGAGGATGTGGAGGCCTCAGGCAAGAGAAGATGCTGCAAAATATCTATCCGTGTATACGACAGTCTCTTACTGGCTGTTAAGACTGTATTTCAAGTGTTAAAAACAGATGTTGCCATGTTAGAACGTGTTACATTGTATTTGATACCACTTGATACCACTTAAGAGGTATCAGAAGGGAAAAATAGAGGAGTTGGTGTATTATAGCATCCATAATGAGGTTTATAAAATTAATATCCTTGATGGAAATGAGCACCAAACTGTCTTATTCTTGTTGACATGCTGCACTCTTACCTACCCTCCCAACAAAAAACATTTTTCCCCAACCCCTACTGCATCGGCAAGTAAGTAAAAGAGAAAAATGCGGTTATCCATTTCTTCTATTTGTGTTTGGCCACACATGGACATGGACAGTTTGCCCACATTCCTGTCACAGGTAGCTCAAGCATGCAGCCATGAAATCTGCATTCCACTCCTTATTGATGGAGTTCACAGATCCGCAGGGCGTGATGGTGCACCCTCATACCTTACTCCACCGTGGCCGAGAGAATGACTGCCTCGGCTGTTAGCGCTGGATGGTCCAGTTTGCTGAAGAAGCAGTAGACTGTAATCTGCTCGGTCACACTCTGGCCCTCCCGCGGGAATGCCGGGGATTAAATCCGGCGCAGGATATAGCGTCCACCGAATGCGTGACCGTGCCGGGAATTTCCATGTAATTGTGAACGAAGCACCATGAGCTCTCGTTCTCCTCCCCTCACATTGCTCTATAAATACCACCAAGATTCCCCAAAGGCACCAAGTGCCCGAGAAGCAGGCAGAAAACCAAGACTTAGCCACAAGGACACAAGATGGGACAAATAAGCAATGACATCCTCCATGTCCTCTTTTCCTCTTGTCCCTTCTTGATTGGTTTCCAGAGTAGTAGCGTTGCATGCCAAGTAGGTGCAGTGGATGACACACTTCTGAGCATACAGTATATGTTAATACTAACATAAGGTTAAAGCTAAGAGAACACATTTCTTTCCCATGGGCATTTGACTGCCAAGAAGTAATATTTCTTAGATTCTTACTGTGTTCTTGAAAGTAAAGCATCATAAAGTGATATAAAATTCTGGTTGATCCCACCAACTGTTCACAATGAAGACTGTCTGATCACATGTCACTGTCACAGCTACGAACAGACATATAACTTTCTACTCAATTGCCTATGGCAGACATCTAGAAGATCGCAATTAGAAGGGACATTAAAATGTGACATTGTTGCTTATCCTGCTGAAAGTAATTATTGTTATTGATCATATAATATGACAATGTTGTCTATGACTCACGTGGAAGTCTGACGTTTTTTCAACATTTCTTTGAAAGCGAGTGACAGTCAAACTGTTGCTCATAACTTTCATATTAGCTTTTACAGCAACAGCCTAGTCAACAGCAGATAATTGATATGCTCAGCCCCTCCCTGTGAATGTAAAACCACAATGTAATGATCATAGTTTTTTTTTGTTTTGTTTTGTTTTTGTTTTTGACAGTGTGAATGTATTTTAATTTGCGTTTGATTACATTTCTTATCTTATCTTATCTATTATCGCTCTTTCGTCCTTGACCTCAGCCATGATCCAATGTTCAATGTGATCTGAAAGGCAATTTGAAAGCCTCAAAAAACATCAATGGCTCTTATGAAAACACCTAGAATTTCAGGGTTGAGCTCTCAGTCATTTAGAAAAAAAGTGGGTTAGAGCGCTATCTGTCCTTGAAGAAGTGCTCTGGCACAGCACCAGTCCTTCAGGAAGTGAATCATTCTTGTCAGGACAGAGCAAGACTCTCATAGGAAAGCTTAGCATTAACACAGTCCCACAGCTACTCTGTCTTTCCTTTGTCATTTGAGGCAAACATAGCCCACAACTAGAACATTTTTGAATGGTAGTACATCAGCACTGATAAGTTCTCTCAATGTTGCGTGTCGACTTAATGACTTTTTTTTTTTTTTTTGAAACATAAACCTCTTCAATTGGATTTGGCTTAACATCTTACCCCCCAGTAAAGCAGAAAACAGTCTCATGGAAACTTCCACACACTCACTACCACTTTGTGGGTCTTTTGGTCCGCCTGCTAAAGATGGAAAAAAAAATGCAGATTGTCCAAATGGGATGTGTGTGATATAAACAACTCCCAGGGAGGTGTGCTGGAGCCTCAGTCTGTCACAAGGGCCAAAAATCACAAAGTGTCCGCCCAGGCTGTTGAGAATGTATGGCAGGCAGCCATGACATGGGGCTCAACAGCTGTCCAAAGAGGGCTGAGAGAGGTTGCTGACTGGGGCCTTGTTCATCTGCAGCAAATTGTCCACCCAAGGCGAGAGGAAGGAGGCTGCGGGACACCGTTCCCAGGATTTTCCACAGCGTTATAGGCAGTTGCTTAACAGTGAAAGAAACATGGAGATGTGTCGTTCACTGGTTGCAGGGTCTCAGGCGTATTATATATGCATTTACACAGACAAGCAGATGAACACACACACACACACATCCTGTGCACTATACGTATTCTCCTGTGTTCGTTAGCAGACATCCTTTCTTCCTGAACGCTTCCCTATTATAGCCCCAAAACCCTTGACAGGTGTCAGCCGTACTCAGCTCACCGACTCACCAAAGCCTCACCAGAAATAATCCGCTTCTTCTTTTCCCATCTCCCACAGTAGATTTCATCACAATTTCTGGACAAATTCAACCGGAGCTGCTGACTTTTATGGGAAAGACTTTTATTTTGATTCAATATAAATCCTATCTCGGGGCTTGGGGGCAGGAGCTTGTTCCCCCTCCTTCTCTGTCTGTCTGTCTTCCTTTCTTTCCACCCCCACCCTCTGCTGCTTCCTCTTGCTCTCCCCTACTGTCGGACTCGCAGGCTTATGTCATGTGGAAAGTGTCTTCACTGAAGCAGCTCGAGGACACTGAGAAGCCATTTCCATTTTCGGAGTCGTTTTTTTTTCCCCATGTGGAATATTGTCATTCAACTTTCCCTCGTTTGAGCGGGCGGAAAAGCCTTCAGGTTTTAAAGGGACTTGATCCCCTTTTCTAGACATATTCTCAGAGGATTAAGCAGTGAGGCCCAACTAAAGCACCCTTAATCAAATCAAAATAAATAGCCCCCTTCACAATGGAGGATGCCACATTTTCCATTTCTATTTTCCAGAGGATTTGTCCCAGGGAGGGAATATTATTGTGGAAAAGGCCCAGTGTGTGTAGAGGCAATTCAGTGTGATGTGCTGTGTGTATGTATGTGCATGCGTGTACTGCACTTACATGTACAGTTGCTGTGTCCCAGGGTGACTGAATGTATGTACATGTTGTTTTTGACAGCATGGTGATTCTCTTTCAGCCCATATTGCAGCTGGTGTTGGAGTCGAGCTGGGCTTTTAGAGCCAAAATGGAGGGGTTTAAGTGTGCCTTAGGAAAGCTTCTGGCATCATGGCCGTGTGGCACTCCAGGGCAGCAAGAAAGCATTTACTGCAGATTAGAGCTCCTCTCAAGTGTTTCACAAAGTCAGCCTTAAGCTTGGCAATTGTTCCCAGGGCCATCCAGCAACCTGCAGCAGTGTAAAATGTCACCACAACATGGCCCATATAGTTTTCTCTGCATCTCCTGGAGGTTGTAGAGGTCATAAATCAGATTTTATTCTTGCACTTTACATTCCTCATTTCTCATCTGTCACAGGATTATTTTTCCTGATGGATGAAATAGTTGTATGTGTCACTGTTGTAGGTTTAAGGGTGTCAGCGAACAACCACTCGATAAACACTTCATTTCTCTCAAATGAAGTGATTCATAGCATCTGTCTGAGACTACAGTATTTCACAGCAGCCATTTTGTTTTAGAAATCTATCAAACTCAAGTGGGAAGTTACATGTCTTGAGTGACAACATCCCCTTGTTTTACCCTTTGAGTGAAATTTTATGTGTAATACATTCTCAATGATTTTTTTCCAGGTAACTACCCTCGGCCCTCTAACTACAGTGGGACAGCTGGTACCAGCTACAGTGGCCCCGGTATGACCAACAGTCTGGGGATGAATGCCAGCAGCCCCATGCACGGCCAGGGCCCCGGCCAACCCGTCCCTGTAGGACGAAGCCATGGCCCAGGCAGCCAGAACAGGGTGTACCCGCCGATGGCACCCAGCTCCCCGAGCATCCCGCAACAAGCGGGGCCAGGGATGGGCCCTCCATCTTTAGGAAGCTCTAATCGAAAGGCCCAGGAGGCAGCAGCAGCTGGCATGCCAGGATCTACCAACTCAATACACAACAGGTAAGAGCACAGCACGACCTCAGAAGGTCAGATTACTTAAAGATTTCATACATTTTCAATGATTTTTGTTGTGTATGGCTCCTTTTTTCTGTGTGTGTAGCATGTTATTTTATAATATTGTTCATGCATCTAATTGATCATGAACATGATCTTGAAAAAGAAAGAAATAATAGTATTAAACTGCATTATGGCACCACTCACTGCAGAAATATCCCAAATTCTTTCGTGTGCCTGAGAGTATTTTTCTTCACTTAGAAATAGTGATATGCTAAAATTAGGGGGCAGTATCTCTTTCTTACATCACTCGCTACCTAGTGAGTGACTTCTCTCTGCAGGTCGTCTGTGGGCAGGTGGGCTGAAAGAGTTTCTGCGCCACAGAGTTTGTTTGTTTTTTTTTTTCCCTCAGAGTCTTTTCAGATGTGCAGACGAGAGTTCGTTCTCAGGGGTTCCACACTTATATGAGCCATTTGTGGAACTATCCCTATTTTCACACATCCCATAAATTGCCTGACATTTTGATAGCTGGCACTATGCACCAAGTGTTGTTTGTTGCAAAAAGAGAGAGAGAGAGAGATACTGGCCTGTGAGAAGACTGGATTCGTTGAATATTGCACTGTCAAAACATAAAAAAGATGAAAAAGTAAAGCACAGGTTTAACTGTGAAAACACCAGAGATGTAGGTGACACCAAGGACCTTAACACAAATATAAATCACTTTGAGGCTATAACGGTATATGAGTTTAGAGATATTATTTTTCCATCAGGGTTGGAGTTTGAATATATGAGTGTTTGGAGCGTTGGAGAGCGGGGCTGTTGTGGGATTGTGTGGGCAGTAAACTTCTGCTGAACCCTGCTGGGGGAACATGGTCGTCTTCAGAGAGGAAGAGTGGATTTTTTTTTTTTTTTTTTTTGCGCTTCCTCTGGTTGGTGCGGGTTTTGCCCGACAGTGTATCGTGGGAGCAGAGTCACCAGCTCTTCTGCAGGATGAAGTGGCAGATTAACATTTGTCAATGATGATGCATGAGTCAGACTAAAGAATGTGAATCAGATGATATTTCAGTTGAAGCCTCTCTTTGTCCCACGTGGGGGGTTGGCCTGTGAATGCCAATTTGCAGGCAGCCTCCATACGTAAGGTCCCCAGTCCAGATGCAACCACCACAACCCACCTCCTCCCACTGGCCTGCACTACACCCTGCCTCCACTCGTCCACCACCTTCACCTCCACTCAGATCTCACCACCCATCCATCCTGCCTCCCTCACATTCACAGCTCCATAGGTAGGTCCACCACCCTCACCACACGTGTATGTCTCTTTAACACACGCTATGTTGCATATGAGTGAACGTGTGCATGTCTGAGCGACACATCTTCAAGCTAAACTGAACTGAAGTGATCACAATGATGTTTCTCACAAGCTCCCTCTGAGAGCAAAACAAGAGGAGTCATCATCGTTATCATTGTAATTGCCGTCATCACCTTCATCATCATCACTGTAGACATCATTATCATCTTCGGCATGTGTTAGTCACTCTAATGGCAATAACAAGTGAGCACATACAGTTGTTGTGTGTATTTGTGTCAACATTTTGTTGGATGGGAGGGGGAAGCGTGGCTGACACTGTATGTGATTAATTACGTGCATCGAGTGGGGTGGGAGGGTGGGGGGGAGGGTTCATGCACAGTGTATTCACGCACGCTTACACGCGTGCCCAGAAATGCAAATACTGGCCGAGCCGTTAAGAGACGCCTGAGCTGTCAATAACAAGTGACATGACATGATCCCTACTGCTGGGACCAATCACACTTCCTGTCAGTCTCTGCTCACATTCACCAAGACACCACAGAGGTGTCACTTGCTGTGGTGACGGTCTCTTTCCTTCTCTCCAAACTCTCTCTCTCACTGTCTAAAATGTGTATTTGTGTCTTCACTCACTCATTTATCTTCACACCAATCCATTTTGGTTCACTGTGACTTTGACTGTTGACTGTGGAAGTATCTATGGGCTCTTTTCTTTTGTTCACTTTTATCTCCATTGTTTGGATTAAGCCATCATTAACGTGTTGTTGTTGTTGTTGTTGTTGTTGTTTTCCCCCGCACTGCAAAGATCACATTTCAAGCATAAAGACACGACAGCTTTTTCTTTTGATTTTCTGTCGGAAAACTGTCATTTTTTTTGTCTGTTCAGTCTTTGTGGGTGTTGCTGCGCATGCTCAGTCAACTCTAAAGCAGATTAATATCCACAAATCTGAATAGTTTGTCATATTTTTGCCTTCCGTTTTGTTCAGAATATTTATTTATTTATTGATAGAACATCTTGTAGAGTTAATTATCTGGTTGGAAGTTGTTTTTTTATTTTTAAAACTGATATAAACCAAAATGAAAAGAAACCCTAATGTTTTGTTACAACGGACACTTTTGCAGAATACTCCAGTTTCTTTACAGCTTGTTTCACCCTCGCTGTTGTTCTTGTCTGCTGTCGCTCACTCTACCTCTTTCATCCCTCCCCTCCTGCTTCTGTTCTCTCTCCTCCCACCTGTTTCTCCCTTTTTACCAACTCTCCCAACTGTATCGCCCTCTCCGTCTCTGTGCAGCTCTGTTATCCTACCCAGACCGTTTTATCTCCCTCTGTCTTTCTTCCTCCCAATTTGCTTTCTGTTCTCCGCTGTCTCCAGCACAGCCTTGTTATGTTTTTCTTCCTCAGATCCCACTTTAGAACATCTGAGGGAGATCAGGAGAAAATTGGCCTCCGAAAACCTGCAGTTAAAGGCTCCAGTACCCCGTTTGCTCTCCATATCTCAGTGCAACATTCTGAAACATTCAGGCTGAGTTCCTTTCTGTCTGTGAAACAAGTTGTTAGTCGTAGCACATGTCTAGTTTCGCTCTTTGATGCATCAACCCTGGGTGAACTGCCACAGACACCCACTCCCAACCTTCTAAATCAGGGGCTAGTTATATAGCAGTATTGTCATTGGCTGGTCTCTTTCTTTCTCTCTTTTTCTTTTACACATCCCTTCACTACTTCCTCACCAATAATCTTCCTACATTTCCACATTTCATGCCCCATATCCGTCCTCCTCTGACACACTCACACACTAGTAGACAGACTCCAGCTTCATTACGCTGAGTGAAAAGAATGCCAAATGAACAGAGGAGGGCCACTTCTCGTATCCCATGGCTGCAGGCGAGGGTCGTGATTAAATCTTCATAAAGTGTGGCGTGAGTGTCTTTTTCCCTTGAGCCCTCTCAGAGATTCTCTTCCACCAGACGACTGGAATCAGTAACGAATATCCCACTTTTATCAGTTAATCAGTTTGATTGGTGGTTGAAGGGAAACAGTGTTGACCTAGAGAATTTTTGGGAGCATATAAAACAATTCTGTTGCTCTAAAAAGTAAAAATATATTTTGTTATTCATGCATGGTAACATACTCTTATGTATTGATGTTATTTAGAATGAAAATGAGGTTATTTATCTGTAAAAAAAAAAAAAATAGTATAAGTTTCATAGAAAGATGTTTGGCGGATGAGGCAGTGACACCTTATGTTAAAATTATGTGGACGATGTGAAGCCTGTCAGTGTGTGGAGGAGGTACAAGTTTGTTTGGAGGAAAGGTGTGTGTGGTTGGAAATGTTTTAGGGGCTGGGGATTGATGTTGGGGAATTTTTGGAAATGCGAAGAGAACAGAAAGTATTAAAAGGTATAAGCTTTTCTTGGCAACAGCTTCTGAGGACAGAATTGGCTTTTCAAATGACTTTCCAGCGCTGCCGGCGACACTCTACAAAAAGTTCCTGGAGCTATAGGAATGGGCTCTGTCGAAAAAATAAGCACTTAGTAGAAGAAGAGCAAAGCTCAGAGAGAGAGAGAAGAGAAAAAAAAACATCGTAAATCAAAGGGAAATTGAAGGAAGAAAAATGTTGGAAGAGGGAAGAAGAGAGTTGTGCTCCGAGGCAAATCCTCGCCAAATAATTCATTTCTGACCTCCTTAGTAAGTAAATTTGCTAAATAAATAAGAGCAGCGCTTGAATGTCAAGAACGGGGGATGCTGCCTGTGGCGCTTTGTCGCTCGCAGTCTTGGCAGTGCTGCGAAGCGCTCTGCTTTCATTAGATGGGCAAAATAAATGGCTTCTCCTCCATCCATCCTGAGCTGTTTGATGTTTGAGAAGGAGGGGAGGGAGAAGGGAAGAGTAGTTTTTCTCTGGATTTAATATGTTAAAAGCTGTCCTTTTATTTTTTTTTTTTTTTTTTTTATTTTTTTTTGTGGAGGACTTATTCTGGTCTCCCCTCTGTCTGTGTATGTCTATGTGTTTGTGTGTGTGGTGAGTTGAGTCAGGAGTTTGGAGGAGCTATGAGCCCGAGCTGCCCTGAGAACAGATTGGGTCCATATATAATTCATGGCCTCCAGCCGATCCACTCCATCCTTCCATCCAGCAGCCTCTCTCTGGCTCTTTTTCTCTCACTTTCTTCTCTACACTTTTACACACATGCGCGCACACAAAGCAGAGGGATCGATAGGGAGGGCCGCTCAGCCATCACACACTCCTGCAGTCCCAGCGCTTCTGCTGTCTCGTCCAGTTAGCAGCGCTGGGAGGCATCAGCGCGGCCTGTCACCACGAATGAAGGACAAAGACCCTGCCACTTCTAGAGAGACACCATCAGCTGGTTGGCTGGTACCTCGTAACCATGGCATCCCCTTGGCAACAGCGCCCACCCCGCACATGAACACAAGGACATGCTCAAACACACACACACACATACACTCAGCTCACAGTGTGAAAGTGGCCTTCTCTGATGCCCTTCACACATGCGAACTGAATAGCAAGAGGAGAGAGATGGCTCTGTGTGTGTGTTTGTGTCCGTTTGTGTGTGTCTGTGTATCTGTGTGTGTGTGTTTAAGGGCAGGTTATGGGTAAAGCATTTAAAGAGAACAATTAAAATGAAAACAAAAGAATAGTCGCACTGAATTTACTACAGCGTATTTCTGTTTCAAAGCTGTGAGACGTTGGCATTTCTGCCCTCGTGACACTTGGACGAAAAAAGATTGAACAGTGAAGCTGTATTACCATATGTCTTCACTCTAATGAAGTGTCAAAACTCTCAAACACTAACTTTTCATAAAAACAGCAAAAAAAATCAAGGTAGAGTTTCCCTGCACTGTTTCTTTCTTTCTTTCTTACCTCAGGCCACTCCTGGACAACAAACTGAGTGCACTGGCCTGACAGTGTTCGGATAGATGTTGCTGTGTCTCTTACTGTGTTATTGTGTGTGTGTGTGTGTGCATGCGCGTCAGTGTGTGTTTGAATTTGTGTTCACTCGGCTCACTCTCATGGAACAGCGATTACCTCCAGCTCTGGGCCCCCTGAGCTGAAAATATGCCCTCCCATCAGTCCACCAGGGACCCATGCACACAGTACTCAGCCTTCTCAGGCCTTAATTTCACTCCCTCCCTTCTCTTCTTCCCTCCATCTCCTTTCTTCTTTTCCTCCTCTCCCTCCATTTCCATTTCTCCTTCTCTCACTCTTCCTTTCTCTCTCTCTCTTTCTCTCTCTCTCTGCGGCAACAGGATGCTTTTTTTTCCCCAGCACAAAGGTGCCCAAGAGCAAGATGAATGCGCTGTGCCGTTTTTTTTTTTTTTCCCCGATAGCGGCACACGCATATATTAAGTGTGATTAAACGCTGTGCAGTGCCTCCATCAAGTGCTTTCTAATGGGCTTTTTTATGACATGAATTAGTCATAATGGGAGAGCGCCACAGTCGAAAACCTCCAACCACTGTTGTTGTTGTTGTTGAGTTGGATATTTCTCTATTCACATGAGAGTTTGTGCTTATATTGCTCAAGGTGGGTGAGGGGTGTTTTTACAGTATGGATAAATGAGCTTCACAGGAATTTGGCATTTCCAAACTTATTTTTCCTTGCTGGCTCATCAGCGCTCTCTTTTGAGAGAGTTTGCGCACAGAATGCGTTTTAGGGGTGAGACGATCAAAAGGTAAATTTATTTCTGTGTCTTGACTCACACAGAGCTTTTTAGGGAACACGTAGGCAGCAAATGACGGAGTGTATACTTCCCCCATTATAGGGAAACAGGGCCAGATAAGCATGGATTTGGTGTGAGCTTGTTTCTTTGCCATGGAGCTCCCCTGTGCACCTCAGCCCCCATAGAGGGATTACATATGTATCATCAGCCGTGCTCTATGACTAATTACATCTGTGAGATGAGATTATGGGGAGGTTTACCAAGCCGATCCCTCCTCTTAGGCTATGTGTATCGGTTCCAACATGAGGTATTATGTTATGTGTCTGTGTGAGTGTGTGAAACAGAGTAAGGTGCCAGTTAGGAGGGAACTGACTGACATAAATCCGGATAGTGTTTTCCTTTTTTTTTTTTTTTTTTTTTTCGTCCACATAAAACAACATTGCAATTTTTGCCAAATATTCTTCTGTTCTTCTATCTTTTCTTCTTCTACATTCACTTGTTTGTCTCTCCCCCCTCTGCTCTACCTCTTTCTGTTTTTCTTTTCTTAATTAGTATTATCCTGCATTGTCAGTCTTCAACCACCTCCTCTCTTATTCTTTCGATCTGTGCGGCCTCACCGCCCTCTCTTTCCTTTACTCTTCACATCGTTTGTCGTTTCTTTCCTTTCCCACAATCTTTTTTTTTTTTTTTTTTTTTTTTCATGGTTGTCCAGGAGATAATCTTGACTCAGCAGGAGATAGACCAAATTGTACCAAACATGGTGTTCCCTTTCAGCCCCCATGTCACTGGCTTTGGCCTGTCTGGCATGCAACGATAGAGGCTGTCCTCCACCACGCACACACACACACACGCACACACACATGGCTGGCTAGCATTCAGCAGGTTGCAGATAAGCCCCTCTGATGTCACTTGCAACACCATGTGATGAGCTGCCTGAGAGAGAGAGAAGGGGGGTTACGGAGGGAGATTGAGCGAGATTGATTTCTGCTGTCACCATGGCAACAAATAACATGATCCTCTCCAAAAGCACACCTTAATTAGTTAAATTATGACTTGTGGGAGAGGGGGAGGGAGAGGGAGAGGGAAGAGGAAAGGAGAGGGAAAACAGTGGATGGGAGGGGGAGAAGAGGTTTGAACAAGAGATGAGCGGAGAAGGGAAGAGAGAAGAGTTTTTTTTTCTTTTTCTAATGCCGCATGCTCATTTTCAATCTTTTTCAAGAGCTGTTTGTTTGATATGGAATATGCTACTTTTTATTGTGACTTTCAGACACACACACTGCTCGGTTTTCACAACGATAAAGGAGAACAGCACTGACATGCTGCCAAATATCATCTCTGTATAGTTTTGTGACGACTTTCTTCTACACCTTTCACTGTTACCCACTTACATCTGCACAGCATGTCATTACATACGGGAAAATCATATTAAATCATCTCTTACATATCCTCACTTCTTTTTCTTTTTTTTTTTTTTTTTGTGATAGGCAGGGCAGCTATCAAGGCCCGGGTATCAGTCAGGCAACCACCATCGCCACCACGGTCCCATACAGCCAGCCAACAGGCAACAACAGCTCGGCTATGGGTAACGCACAAGGACCAGCCTGCAACATGCCGCCTTCAGGTATACAGTTAATGTCACCTAGCAGTGGAACATAATGACATACAGAAAAACAAAATTTAAACCATCTAAAACATCTTACACAGGACTTTTTAAAGAGTTAAACCCAACTATCTACAGTCCAACTTCATCTCTCATATAAAAAGTTGACTCCATCTTCACTTATTTATCTTATATTGCATTGTACAGAATAAGTGTTTATATAATAGAGAAAGTTAATGTTCGATAGTACACTCAGCCACTGAAGAATAACCCATATTTATATGTTAAATGTGCAGCAAAGCCAGTCAGAAACTGACAGAAAAAAAGAGGCAAAAGACAGTGCAAAGCCATGAATTGAAGAGGTTTCGGTCTGATACCAGTTACTTTTTCAGCGCTCGTGCGTTTCCAGTGGAGCCGGCGCTCCATTGAGCAAAGATTAACGTGGTGCATCGTTTTTTTTCCTTCAACCCTTCACCCTGCCGCATTGTTGCTAAACGCACCTCAGAGAGCTCTGTGGCTCCCAAAATGAAAGGCACCTTTTATTCAAAACCAAATATCAGAATGCATGACATTTGGAAAACTTCAAACAAATTAGAGCACCAAGGTTCCTCCAAACTCATCTGGTTTGCCCCTGGGCGCGGTAAAAAGCCATTAGTTTTCCCACTGTGCCGCAGCACACACAGGGAAAATAAAGAGGAGAGCCTTGCATCCAAGGACCCCTTCTTTCTGATAATGAGAAAAATGCAGCTGGCGCTATTAAAAGGAGTCTTAAGGATCTTAAGTCTTCTTCAATTAGAAACCTCATGAAGGCACACAAATGTCTTTGAAAACAGAAACAAGTCTTCTTGTCAGCCAACATCTCTTGAATGCTAACCTTCCTGTTGTGTTACCACTTTGAATAAGCAAGAACATGTATGACCTCTCCCCAGCTGAGGATGTGCAGCTACCAAAGGTGAAAGAGAGCTCTGGCTCTCTTTTTGTGGATCCTCATCTCATTGTCTTTATTTCCCCCCCACAGTGGAGGGAATAAGTATTTGATCACCTGCTGAATTTGTAAGTTTACTCACTCACTTACAAATAAACGAACAGTTTGTAACTTTTGTGGTACTTTCATTTTAATGCAGAGAGACAAAATATCAACCAAACATCCAGCAAAAACTTTTTACATAAAAGTTAGAAATTGATTTTCATGTCATTGAGTGAAATAAGTATTTCATCCCCTACAACCCAGCCAGAATTCTGGCACCCACAGATTATCTGTGCCTATGTGGAACACAGACACAATCAATTAAGCAATCGGATGTACCATAAAATCGTAGATCAGAACCTCCTTCCCTCAGCCAGAACACTGAAGATGGGTCCTCCAGTATGACAATGACCCAAAACATACCAGCAAGGCACCAAAGGAGTGGCTGAAGAAGAAACACATCTCAGTTCTATACAAAATCTATAAAGGGGGTTGAAGATTCAAGTTGGCAAACAGCAGCCAAGAAACGTAAAGGATTTAGAGAGTTTGTGTAAAGAGGAGTGGGCCAAAATTCCTCCTGCGATGTGTGCAAACCTGGTGACCAACTACCAACTGGTGACCAATTTCTTACCGCTGTGCTTGCCAACAAGGCTTTCTGCACAAAGAACTAAGTCATGTGTTGCTTGGGGATCAAATACTTTTTTCACTCAATTATCTGCAAATCAATTTATAACTTTTATGTAAAGTGTTTTTTTCTGGGTTTTTGGTTGATATTCTGTCTCTCTGCATTAAAAAATATTTTAGCTGCAGAAAGACGTTAACAGTTTTACATTGTCTGACTTTGTCTGCGACACTATACAAAGCATTATCAAGGCGCTTTCAGCCCAAACAAAGACGCCATTGTTCATTTTAAGGATTTAAAACATGTTGAGTGGACCACAATATAAACACATGCCAAGTATGCCTCTTCATTGTACTGTAGTGAAAGCGTACCTTTTGTGAATCATCTTTTTTTCCTTTTTTTACTGAATCGGTCAGCTTATTTGAGATAATATTGTTATGGTTGAAGAACAACTTGGTTATTTGGTGCAGATATTTTCTAGTGACTGTTTTCTTGTTCTCATGATGAAGGAGCCTTGGGGATGTCGGGAGACATGATGACCACAGATGGGAAACCCAAAACTGATGGAAAAGACGACACTGGTCCTGCCAACGAGCCTCTCAAACCAAAGGTTTCCCTTTGACCTTTTTCTTCTCTCGTCTTACTTTACTTCTCCATCTGGTTTTTTTTTTTTTTTTTTTTTTCATTTTGTTTTGTTTTGTATTTTGTTTTTTTGATCTCGCTCCCTTAATGAAGCAAACCAAATCTGATCAGCATATGCTGCCTCAGCACAGTGGGCTGTTTCTCCGTTGTTTTCTCGCCATATTTAATGATTTGTTTAACATTTACCAGTCCTAATGTTTTCCTCGCTTTGTTTTTGCCCCCAGCACTCTCTTCTTTGCTGAAGTTTTGGCAGCACGAGTTACAAAAAAAAAAAAAAAAAAAGAGACACACAGACACAGGGAGAAAAAGAGAGGGCTCGGTTTCTGCAGTGCTCACATGTACATACAAACAATCAAACAGAGCACAGAAATACTGTGCATACACACAAACATAAAGACAAAGAGCCACACACTGGCCTTTTCACTCACTCACAAGCAAACAAACACTCCACTTTCACAGTGTGTCCTAGCAATATGCACACTCACACACACACACACACACACACGTCCCAATACACAATGCTGACTTCTCATTTTGCCTCACAATTGCATCTTTGGCTCAGCTCAGCAACAACAGAAATCTGCTCTTTGCTCTTTTCTACTCTCTCCCCTTGTTTTTGCTTAACAACCTCTCCCTCTCTCTCCCTCTCCCTTCTTGCACACAAACACACTCACACGCCTCCATCACATCCACTACACGTCTTTTCCCTCCAAATCCCTGTCTTTTCTTTTGCTGATTAGGGTAGTAGGGCCTTTTGAATTATTTAAGGCAGTCAGAGCAGCCAGAAAGACCCCCAGTGCTCCCAAAAGAGATGATCTGTCTGCTGAAAGAGAGAAGGAGAGTGAGAAAGATAAAGAAAGAGAGACGGGGGAAAGAGAGAGGGAGGGGAAAGATAAGGTTTTGCTGACATGAGCATTCTGTACACAGACCAGAAGCGCTCGTCAAGCTGTTGTTCCCGCTTTCTCAGTGTCTTTCACACACTTGCACACACACACATCACACACACAGTTGTGTGCACGTGCACTAAAAGACTTGTACCTAGACACGAGCGAGACTGATTCACACAAAGTGAAGACTGTATCCCAATTCATGCACACACGTGTTCGCAGACAAACTGCGGAAACTAATACATACTGATCTACATGAATTTTCTGCATTATTATTCAGCTTTCACACACACTCGAACACATCCTTTTATTTATGCAGACTAAGACACAATACCAGCACGAGTGCCTCTACTGTTTTCATCTAACTGGACACTTTTTAGTAGTGTTCGCTCTCCTCTGTACTCAAACAGAAGCAGCAATATCAGAGTGCAAAAATGTTTTTGCAAAAACAGCATTATATATGCAACTGAAACTAAGTAATAACAAGTGTTACCAAGCTGTATAAATAAGGGCTCAAGCTGATGAAGATTTAAAAATTGATATAAAAATTGTTTTACTATTTTATATATTCCTGGATTTGTAATAAGTAAAAAAAAAAAAACTGTTTTAATTAAGAATTACTTACTACAGCTGTCAAAATAGCTGTTATAATGGAAATATTTGAGCGCAGTGGAAATACATCTAATTAATTCCAATGTTTTATGTAATTTCCAAACACATAAATGATCGCATGTTCGTGCACTGTGTCCACATACTTGAATCACTTTTGATTGTCTGCTGTTGCCGTCTTTCAGTCATGACCTCGGTGTTATTGTGCGGACAATGGTGGAACAAACCATTGTGTTGTACTGATACTGAGGTGGATGAAATTATTGCATCAGCGAATAGATCGTTGTTTACAAAGAAAATTAAAGTAGTTCGCTCTTTGCCCTTCCCTTCTCTCTCACTCTCTCTCTCTCTCTTCCTCTGTCTGCCAGCTACAGGACAGCTGCAGCAACAACAACAGCAGCAGTGGCTCCCAGCAGTGTGTGTCCCAGCCGGCCACGCCAGGTGGTGCCCTCCCCGTACCCTCTCCTCTCTCACCCAGCCCGGCCAGCTTGTCCTCCTACCACGGGGACGACAGTGACAGCATCAGCAGCCCCCCCTGGCCACTGAAGACTCCCTCCAGTCCAGTAAGAACCAGACACTGTTGGTTTGATGTGTCCATTTACCGCCCGGAATTGTATTAATATTTCGACACAAAGACCAAGGCGAACAACTTAAGTGAATTTCCCCTAATGGACAATAAAGTCACTAAACCTGTTAGTTTGATTGATTTTTGTGCGACTAGAGGATTATTGTGTAATTACTTGATCAAAAGCTGCTTCTTAGACCACGAAACTCTTTAGAAACCTGGACTGAAGCCAGACGTCGCTGTGTGGGATTTAACTTTTGTCGACAAGTTTGAATGTGAGGGATATGAATGTGCAGTGAATGAACTTTGAAATAAACACAGACTGCTAACTTAATAAAAAGAAGTATATTATAAAGAAGTATTTATTTTTGCCTGATCATTCAACCTTCAACCTAGTAACTGGCCTTGATAATTATAGGTCTATATGAATAATTATAATGATAATAATAACAACAACACTACTGCTACTACTATGAATAAGAATTAGTTGTTAGGAACCTAATAATCCACCTATTAAAATGTTATAATTATTGTTAGTATTACTTGTAATTAGTAAGCACTAATTAGAACTAATTCACAATTTGATTAAAAACACATAGTTGCAATATGCACAGTTCAGACAACAATAGGAAATGTCTCTCCAATGTAAATGATGTTAACATGTTAGGTATGGAAAAAAACTAATGTTAATGTTCACTGCAGCAGCTCTGACAGTTTTATGAACTCTTTAAAAAGGAGATGAACAGGATCATATATCAAATCCTAGTTGTTCCTGGTCTTTCCTAATAATTTTACTGGCTATCATTATATCATTATATATCATTATATCATGTCATTATATCATATCATTAACACATATTGAAAATTAAGACACTTTGAAACCTTCGTCTTACTTGAACAGTCTCTAAAATGTTTATGCTTATATCGAATGGATTTAGCTTCCTGATCAATTACAAGCGCTGAGTTGCTTTTTAAAAATGAATTGTGTGTTTGCTTTAAAACCTAAAGTGATTCAGAAAAGGTTCCTGGATATTTAAACCCCTCTGCTGCCTCAACAGGCTGATCATTACCCTACTCAATATTTATTATTCTAATAAAAAGATTGATGTTAACATTTATTTAGTATGTAAAAGTTCACTTACTCAAGTGTAAGTCCATATAAATAAAAGATAAAATATAAATATAAGTTTTATAGATAAATGAACACAGTTTTTCTTTCTCCCATGTCTCACCAGAAAGCCAATCCGAACTCCTCTACCCTCAGTGGGGAGCGAATCACTCGCCTTTATGAGCTGGGTGCAGAGCCGGAGAGACGGGGCTGGGTGGAGAGATACCTGACCTTCATGGAGGAGAGGGGCACGCCTGTTGCACAGTTGCCTGCTGTGGGCAAGAAGCCGCTGGATCTCTGGAAGCTCTACATCGCTGTCCGGGAGATAGGAGGCCTCGCTATGGTAACGCTCAGAGTTGAAATAACAGACATAGAATTGAATTTAAGAGAACATAACCGCACATACAGTAAAATCATACCTATCATGTGCATCAGCTATTTAGTATTCTTCAGTGACATGCGCCCCAGCAGCAATGGCATATGGTTCGCTTGTAAATGTTGAGGGATGTGCTCCAGAGAGTTATACACATGAAATAAATCTTTGAAAACATCCTGAATTCCTGAAAACGTTACAAATCACAAGCTCTGAGCAAACTCTAAAACTACTAAAAAAGCATAAATAAAATAGATGCACATGTTAACATTGTAAAGTTTTACACAAAGCCAAGTGCGGCAACATGGCCAAAAGTTTGTGGACACTCAAACACTTTCACTTTATATTCCCAAAACCCCAGGCATTTCATCTGTTGTTAAATAGATTACATTCTTTTAAAGACAAGATTTTGGGCAACTGGCTGCAGCGATTTTTACCAGCTCAGGTCTTAAGCATGAGTGAGCTCAGACTCTGATGTTGGCCAAAAAGGTTTTGCTCACATTGCGTTTTCTGCAGTCAGATTCACCAAATCTTCACGGTTGTATTGAAATTTGAAATGGACTTTCCCAAAAGTGCTGCTGTAAAATTGCAAGTGCAGTTATCCATTATATAAAAAATGTATGCTGTAGTACGAGGATTTCTCCTAATTGGAACTGATGGAATGTATCAAATAAACCCAGTGGGGTCAATAGTGTCCACATACCTTTGGCCATTTACTGTAGTGCTTTTTTTTTTTTTTTTTTTTTTTTTTTTTTTTGCTTCTTCGATTAAAAACAGCAATGTGAAAATGATGAACAGTACTCATGAGTTTGTGGTTACAGTAAGTGCAAAATTATAAAGTTCCCAGCCATGGACTTGATTATTCTGATTAAATTCAGCAGACTGTGGTCTACCATACTCCAGGCAAAATGACAAGTGTGTGGCTGATGCTCCTGGGATACATTACAGAATATACAGAGGACACGAGCAAAAAGGATGTACTATTTACCCAAATGATTTACTCAATGAGAGTGCCAGTCATTTAACTTCTTAATGTCTTGTCATTTGTAAACCACAACCACTCAGGTAAACAAGAACAAGAAGTGGCGCGAGCTGTCCACAACCCTGAACGTTGGTACATCGAGCAGCTCCGCCAGCTCCCTCAAAAAGCAGTACATCCAGTATCTGTTCGCCTACGAGTGTAAGATGGAACGGGGAGAGGAGCCGCCGGCAGACAGCAGCAGCAGCAGCGGCAGCATGGCTGGAGGGGACAACAGGAAGCAGGTCAAGATCCAGCCGCCCTCACCTGGTAAGGCCTGATAACAGACCGGTTCACTGGGTTTCTGTGCGACTCCACTTTCCCCATCTGTCAGCAGCCAAACAACAGGTGCTGCTGATAAAACTACAGGTGTCAGGAAGCATCAGAGTGACTGTAATCTGCATTCACGACAACATGGCGTACAAAAAACCTTTGTGTGAGCGTAGCTGCTGCTCTAGCGTCTTGGACAAATGGGAAGTGTCAGAACTATGCATCAAGAGTGATGATGTAACAATTAAATATATTAAAGAAAAGCAGATAATCATCATTAATCTATATAAACTATATAACTATAAAACAAGATTGGGATGATTGACAGTGAAAGAATCAGTTTTTACCCATGAAGATAACAACCTGTGAGATGAAGGGGATTTCGTTTGTGACATGGTGGATCCCTCTTGGGATTTTTTGGTAATTTGGCCTCTCATTGCACTCACTCTAACATTACCTTCATTATCAAAGTAGCATGTGATGATGTGGCGCGACTACAGGAACACAACTTGAAACCCTCAGAGATGAGTGAACATTAGCACTGTTTTGATGAGATGATTCTCGGTTTAATGAAGGTGAGCTGCGATTCGATCACCACTTGTACCTCAAACCCGGGGCTCGCCTTTATTTGATTACATTGCGTTAGAGGTTAAGTAATATTGTTTTGGTGCAGCACCGTAACACAAAGGGTGCTTTTTGTTTGTGTATATTACCTGTTCACACCGCGCGTCTCTGTGTACAATTATGATGTGAGGATCAGGAGAGGAGAGAGAAAGAGTTGGAGCGATATAGAGCAGTAAGGTCACGTCTCTAATTTGCAGCGGAGATGAGAAAAGTGACCCTGGCTTTTAAATAGAACATCAGAGCACTTCAACTGCCCGAGACACTGCAGATTGCTTTTCCTGGTGGATAGAAAAGAGCATCTGCCTTCATTTGCATACACACACGCGCACCCACACACGCATGTATAGCACACAGGGGTACGTGTATATAAACACGCGTAAAAATGAACGCATGTTCCCTCTCACTCATAACACTTTATGATTCATAATTCAGCTCCCTCTCCATCTATTCAAGGGGATCTAAACACATCAATTTCGCAGGATTTCATTTTGACCACATCAGCTGATGGATTCATGGAACACACCATCACAGACAGCGTCTATATGGTGTGAAATATGAAAAGGTTAATGCTTGTGATGTTTGGGCAGCTTTTTGAAGATGCAGCACTCGGCTGTACCCGCTTACACCAAAGCACTTGATTGAAGTAATATCTCTATCTGCATATTTTTAGCATCATCTATGTATGTAAGAATAAGTGGTCATCATGAGAGCTGGACCCTTAGACTAGTACAGTAATATTAAAGCCATGTTATCTACAAAAGGTTTTTCTACAAGTACAAAAAACATGCACATTTTAATGGAAATTCCAGTTACAACTCAGATCTTACTTTATTAAAATATTCCTGACATCATACTTTGCCGTATTCTGTAAACTGTTTAGATCTTGCAAAATAGAATCATCGGTAACTGTCGCACAAGATTTTAATAAACCCTCAGGTTAGCTAAACGTCTTTGAAAGAAAGAAAAAAAAAAGCACATAAAAAAATATTGCCCAAACTACTCCAAACAAACATCTTAAAATCAGCCAGGGCATGTGCAATGAGGGATTATTATTATGGCTGAGTCAATCAAAAGACTGGCTGGTAAATATAATTTTTCCTGCTCAACTCAAAATATTGCCACATGCTCTAATGAGTATGAACATCTGAAAATTAGAGTAAACTTTATTTCATGATTGATTAGTCACAGCTTTGTGTTTTTTTAATCAAATCTCATCATGGGGAGAAAACCCAGGCATCCCCCGTAATTACTGCTGACGTCAGTGTCATTTAGGTGATTACATTCAATGAAATGAATACATACTCATTATTTTAAAGTCTGCATATGCAGAATGTGCTAAACAATTTTAGTTCTGAATACTTTTAATTGACTTTGCTTTGTTACTGTACTTACACACTCTGGGCGCAAACTTTGGGTATTTAGGGTGAATTCAGTTCACGAGCTTAGAGAAAAAAGTAAATAAAACTACGTCTGTCTTGATGTGCTGTCTGTGCTCATCTTCTGCCCTACTGACACCCTGCCAGCCTATATATAGTCTGACAGCCCCATGTTGTCACTGAGGGAGCCTGTCCAGCGGGCTGGTGGAGGTGGCGGGGTGGGGGTAGTGTGTGTGTGTGTGTGTGTGTAGCGGTGGCGGTGGTGGTGGTGTGGGGAGTGATTAATGAGAACTGGAATGTAGAACGTAAACAAAGTCGACCTCGCCGTCACCTTTCATTCACAAAACTGGTTCAGCTGACTAACTCCCCCACCGCCACCCCCACCCTTCCCTTTAACCACTACCACCCGTCTGGATTATGTCACCCGCTGACACACAAACTGGCTCTGGCGCGCACACACACATCAAACGTCAGCCACATGCCTCTTGCACAAACACATTTTTTCCTCCCTCATCTCCTCCTCTGTCATTCTTTTTTCTCTCTCTGAATGTGGAGCAGAGGGCACTTAAGTTCACGCTACCCTTCACCTCCTCTCCCCTCTTCATGCCCCCACCCGCTTCATATTATGTATCTCTCTGTCTGCTGTCCTGCTCTTGAGGAATAGTGAACCTCTTAACCTTGGCCAACCCCACCATTGTTTGCACTTCTCCATTTGTGTGTGTGTGTGTGTGTGTGTGTGTGTGTGTGTGTGTGGTCATATTTGTCTGATGTTGAGGGATGTCTCAGGAAGTGAAGAATCCCTAATGCTCCCTGCCCCTTCTTTGCCCTCTCTCCTATCTTTCCTCATCATCATGGGATAACCATCTCTCCCTGTCTCTCTCTCGCTCTCTCTCTTTCACTTTCTCTCCGTCTTCTATGATGTAGAGGCAGGGGGTATCATTGAATAATTCAGAATTAGAATGAATTTTTAAAGCTTAAGTCTTTCTTTTTTTTTTTTTTTCCTGTGGAAACGTGCTGTGCAGGGAAAGGCCACTGAGGCTGTTCCAGAGAAAGCCTTCTTACGCTAAATGCTCATTAGGATACTTTCATATTCTCTTTTCCTCCGTCTTTGTCATCTTTTAGCCGGAACGGTCCACATTTTCCATTAAACCTGCTTCTGGGAATTTGTATCCCTTGGTTTTATCTGGCTGGGGGTTCTTTGTGTGGCAGGCTCTTGTAGCTCTGCGCTCCTATAATTTTCCAGTCATCTGAACTGAGAAATTCACAGAAATGTGGTGTCATAACAAGAGAGCATACTAACCCAATTTTAACCTCAGTTTGCAGTCTCTGTGCGAGGGGGAGTATTTTTACCAGGAGGTCATCAGCACATGCTTTCTCAAGGTCTTCATTCATATTTAGGGAAAGTTTGGGAAGATATTAGCTTGCACATAATTTGATTTTACCCCAATGGTGGATGTGTACACTATATTTTCTTCAAATACATCTGTGCCCCACAGCTCAGCCCTCCACATGAACTTCAACAACTCAATAGAACACCTAAAAAAAGCTAGTTAAACTATCTTCAAACAGCTTCCAAATAAAGAGCTGCACTGCAACTGCCTGAGTGGGCAATTCCCTCTGAGAAATCCTTCCCCTCCCATCTCTGTCTGCTCGCCTCCTGCCGGCTCTCCTCCACCTCCTCTGGCTCCTCTTTAGCAGTCCCTCCATTCCCATCTTCTCAGGCCTCATAGAGGCTGTTTTCCTGCCCTCACCTCTCATGTAGGGCATCACTGTTAGTGCTTTGGCCTTAAGTCCAAAGTTATCTCCCTAATACAGCACCTTGCTGCAGCAAAAAGCCTACTATAGCTGCTCTCACTCAAACCAGCTTCAAGATCATATCTTAAAACATTGGGGAGTGTGTGTGGGGGGACGTGGGTGGGGATTATAGGAGCCCTGCGGTCTGAATGTGCAACAGTTTTTACCCTGAATTTTCATGAATGATTTAGCAATAAGAATAATAAGGCTACTTCTGTTTCCCAGCAAATTCAGGCGGCTCCCTCCAAGGTCCACAGACACCGCAGTCCTCTGGCAGCAGCTCTACAGCAGAGGCAGCAGGGGATTTGAAACCCCCCACGCCTGCTACCACCCCTCTGGGACAAGTCACACCACTGCCTGCAAACAGGTACCACACAGGCATACTACCCTGCTACCACAGCACTACTGCTATTAGTGAAATAATAGCTAATATTAACTGATAATTGCCTTTACTTACTTTACCACCACAGTACTAGTAGTAGTAGCTCCTAATAGTGTATAATTGATTTACTTGACTTTTTAGCTACAGTGTGATATTTGTGACCATCAGAACAAATCATTCCATACGAATAAACAAAGTCTGTTGATATATGGTATAAAACTAAATTATGAACATTGTCTCATAAAAAACAGCTTTAGTGTAATGAAGCAGGATTTAAGTAAAAGGCAATGATCTCTTTTTGCACCGTTATGTTCAGATACATAACCATTATCCAAACAGTTAGATGTAATAGTCTCTCTTCAGAGAAAAAGCTTTGTTTGTTAAGCGATTTAGGTGAGATTGAAAATAAAGACCACGTTGTGTTTTCTGTCTTTTTATATGACAATTAAAGTCTTTTTTTTTTTTTTTTTGTAAAAACGTCCTTCATCTCTGCTGATTTCTTCCTGGATGAATATGAAGCAGGAAAGTTATTTATTTGCTGTGCTTGTATGAATGTGACACAAATAAATTTGAAGACAAAATGACAAAATTAGTACTTAAAAGCGCCGCATGTTAAACAGAACTCCTCTTCACTACATTTCTTCCATATTTTCAGTTTATCAAATTGTTCGATCTGCACCTCTCTCATATATTCTACACTTTATCCCTCTCGCTTCATCTTCATTTTGTACAGGAGTAGTGTGAGTGTACAGGACCCCTTCTCAGAGGTGAGTGACCCAGCCTTCCAGAAGCGTGCTACCTCCCTGCCCCCCTCAGCTCCGTACCAGCAGGGCCTCAGCATGCCTGACATGATGATGAGGATGCAGTACGATGCCAAGGACCCCTTCGCTGGGATGAGGAAGAGTGAGTGAAGCACGCGCCGTGGCACCCTTTCACCCACACACACACACACACACACCAAGCCCTGGACTTGTTTCTCCTAATTTCACAGAATTTCTTTTTTTTTTTTTTTAACTTTTGTGAATAAACTGTTGTTTTGCAAAAAAAAAAAAAAAAAAAAATCTGTTTTATACTGTCATATAAAGTTATGCATATCCTTGAACCATACTGAACCAGAACTTGAAACTTCAGCTTTAAACTTTGTATAAACATATGTGGCTCTTTGTTAAAATGAACTGTGTGTATCCCGACGCCATTGTTCCTTCGTCTATCTTGTCTAATTCATTGTGTAGTCGCCACGTTGTCTCAGATCGGGACAGATGTGTGTGTTTTTTTTCTATTAGAACTATGAAAGGACATGAGAAGTATTTGTTATACCACACATCCCTTTATAAAAAACACACTAGCTCATCTGATGTTGGTGTAGCTTAGCCTTTGTCTCATCCTAACTTTGTTCATCTTTTTTCATCCTTTTCATTTTCAACCTTTCATCCTCTCCTCCCTGCTGAGAGGCACCTGTTAGGACCAACTCATGTGGTTTCGTTTTCAGAACAAACGGTACTTTTAGAAAGGATGGTGGCTCCTCTGAAGGCTGAAGAGAATGGAGTCTGAATGAATAATATGGTGGATGTTAGCTGCATAACAACAGTCACTGCCTCAGAACAATAGGTTTAATCATGGAAAGCAGTGATTATTCATAGAGGAATGCTGCCACCTGCTGGTCAAGACAAGACATTGTTCACACAAGTAGTCTGTTACTCTTATAGTTTAATGTGCATTTGCTTCCTTTTCCTTCTTGTCGTACAGTGGCAGGAGCAGATCCGTACATGTCAGGCCAGATGCCTGGTGGTGGTATGCAGGATATGTATGGTCGACCTCCATCTGCCCTGAGCATGAGCCAAAGGCCACAGTATCCGTATGGGCCAGGATATGACAGGAGGTAGGCACACAAGCCATCAAAGGAGGGTGGTGAACCCGTAGTATCCCTGATGGCAGCTGTAGTGTTTTTATGTAATACACCTGCCCGTGTGTTTATTACAGAAGAAGTTGTGTCAGTGATGTATTTTCAGTAACATGAGGACTTCTCTGTTGCATGATCCTCAGACCAGACCATGTGATGGGGATTGAGGGAAGCATGGGTCCCCCTGGAAGTCAGAACAACCTGGGGCCGGCCAACAGTGAAGGCAGCATGTACTCACCCAGCAGATACCCTTCACAGCAGAGGTCAGCATCTTCGTGTGTGTGTGTTGCAGAAACCATTTTTGTAGAAAAGTCAGAATAAATGTTACAGTACAGTGTGTTAAGGTCTGTAGCTTCGCTTACCATTTTTAAACCAGTGTATGATACATGTCTCTTTTCCTTTCCTCTACATCAGACACGATGGCTATGGTCAGCAGTATCCCGGCATGCCATATGGGATGCATCCGTCTGGGATGTACTCACAACAGCAGGTGAGAGACAGCTTTGTAATGTTGCTAAGCGCTGTTCATCTGGATGGAAATACAGTCCCTTTGCTGTGTTGCTCTGTGACTTCACGTATCAGGCAACATGGCATTAGAAAAAATGCCCACTGTTGGACTGAAACTGTCCAAAAAATGTCAGAGTTCAAACAAAACATAATGTATGAATATATTATCATGTAAAATACTGTGCTGTATATTTCATATCTGGTAAAACCTTTGCTTTGTTCAGAGATACAAGTATTTATTATTTCCATTAACTGATCAGACAGTATGTTAGGTAGGTAATTGTAGTGTGTATTGCTATTAAAAAATGAACACAACTCTATCCTCTCTGCTATTTCTACCATTATTATTAGATTACCTGTCATGCTCGAATGTAAAATTATCCACTATTATACCACTAAGTACACCTTTGTTTCAGCAGGGTTACAAGCGGCCCATGGATGGTATGTATGGACCTCCACCCAAGAGACACGAGAGTGACATGTACGCCATGCAGTATGCCAACCAGCAGCCAGAAATGTATAACCACTACGGTGGTGGGTACTCAGGCCCTGAACACAGAGCCATGCAGGGACAGTTCCCCTACCCCTACCCTCGAGACCGTATGGCTCCCTCAGGACAGAGCCAGCACAGTATGATGGGTGGGGGGCCCACTCCCAACCATGCCACTGACGGGCCCAACATGTGGCCATCCAGGACAGACCTCGGCTATCCCTACCCCAACCGACAGGGCCCGCCATCTCAAATGCCGCCTTACGGTTCTATTGGTAGAGACGACATGGACGGACGACCCGGGCAGGAGCAGTGGCACCGGCAGTCTCCGTACATGTCATCATCAGGCGGAATGCCTCCTCTTTCTTCACGCCAGCCGTCATCTTATTCTAACTCCCCATCCATGGCCAACCACCTGCCCAGAGCACCCAGCCCTGGAGCCTTCCAACGCTCCTTGGACTCTCGGATGTCACCCAGCAAAGTACCGTTCATGTCACCTATGAAGATGCCTAAACCTGGGATGGCCATGATGGGTGCACAGGGCAGCGGATCCATGGGTCAGTTTCCTCCCAACTTGAGAAGGGATCTCAACTACCCTCCGGGATCAGCTGAGGCCACAATGCCCGTCCTCAAGTCCCGTCGAAAGCTTACCTCCAAGGACACTGGTGAGATGCAGTCCCACTATTACATGAGTCAACTTTTTTAATAAGGCTCTGTGTGAAACGGAAGGGTTGTTACAGCTCTGTGGAAAATGCTAGTTGAGCCTTTATCTTGAAAAGTCAAGGTTTAATCCCTGCCTCAACTCTGCAGCTAATATTCAGATAGAAATAGCGCCATGAAAGGAATCACAATGATCTGCTCTGCTCAATGTCCCTTTTATCACTTGTATAAAGACTGATCATCATTTTTTTCTCTTCCTGGTTCCAAAAAAATCCAACTGTTTTGATCCCAGGAACGCCGGAGGCCTGGCGCGTCATGATGTCTCTGAAGTCTGGCCTGCTGGCAGAGAGCACATGGGCTCTAGATACCATCAACATCCTGCTGTACGACGACAGCACCGTGGCCTCCTTTAACCTCTCCCAGGTAAAACCCAGTTTGATGATGACTCCTCAGTGCTGACTGTCAGAAGAGATTGATTTTAGCCCACTGATGATGATGATGATGGTGATGCACAGTGTGGGTAACTATTTAAACCTGATCTGCTAGATAAACTCTTTTCTATTGTAGTGACAATCTACATAGATGTAAACCACGTTAGACTGCTTGTCAACATGTGTCTGATTTCTTTCTGCTCAAATTGCTGCCTGATCATATTTTACCTTTGTCTTATCAGTTGCCTGGATTCCTCGAGCTTATCGTGGAGTACTTCCGCCGCTGTCTCATCGAGATATTTGGCATCCTTGAAGAGTTTGAGGTGGGGACTATGGCTCATAAAAACCTCGTGAATCCTGCTCCGAACCAGAAGGAAGAACCCATCCCCAACCAAGAGATGGATTCTGCTGTTCAACCTGAATCCGTGTCAGCCCCAGGAGTAGAGACTCCAATGGAGCAAGCTGAGGGCATCACACAGGAAGCTACACCCACCGCTGTAGAGCCAGAATCAGTTGTGATCAATAGTGAAAAGGAAGCTGAGTCTGAGTCTGAGGAGGCTGCCGGAAAGAAGGAGGACAAGAGTAAAGAAGATGGAGACAAAGAGGAGAAAGCAGAAGCAGAAGGGAGTGAAAAAGGAGTGGAGTGTAAAAAGGAGGAGCCTGTCACAGAGATGGAACCTAAACCCAGACAAGCCAGCAAATACGATAAGCTCCCAATCAAGATCATCCACAAAGACGACCTGATCGAAGACATGACAGCGCACTTAGGTTATGTCACCGAGTTCACCAGTGGGCTGATACACTGGCAGGCAGGTGGAGGTGACTCCACCGCTCATATTCAGACACACTTTGAACCGCGTAGTCCTCCACCCATCAGGACGGATGAAAAGATAGAGAAAGAGAACAAACAGGAAAACAAGTTGGACAATGGAAAGAAACCATTGAAACATATCACTGCTACTATCGATGATGTTTTGTGTGCTCGGGTTGATGCCCTCTCATACGCTCACCCTGCACGCTCCCTGCCATCCTACCCCTTCAGGGTGCATCCGGACGGGGAACAGGACCACATCACCTTGTTGGAGGACGAGCCCCGGTGCCCCGACGAGGCTCCGCTGTCCACAGTGTCAGCCTGGCAGGACTCACTGTCCAAGCGGTGCCTCTGCGTTTCTAACATCGTCCGGAGCCTGTCTTTCATCCCTGGGAACGACTCGGATATGTCACGCCACCCGGCTCTGGTTCTTCTCCTGGGCAGGCTGCTCCTACTACACCACCAGCACCCGGAGAGGAACAGGTCACCCCCCGGTCAGCAGAGAGACGAGCAGCAGGACCAGGGGCTGTCGAGTAGGAAGGAGGAGTGGTGGTGGGAGTGTTTGAGTCTGCTCAGGGAGAACGCCATGGTCACGCTGGCCAACATCTCTGGCCAGTTGGATCTCTCCACATATTCAGACACTATCTGCCTCCCCATCCTGGACGGCCTCCTCCACTGGATGGTGTGCCCTGCAGCTGAAGCCCAGGACCCCTTCATGTCAGCAGCTCCACACTCTCAGCTCACTCCTCAGAGGCTGGTGCTGGAGTGCCTCTGTAAGCTGAGCATCCTGGAAGGGAACGTTGACCTATTGCTCGCCACGCCACCTTTCAGCCGGCAGGAGAAACTCTTCACCGTCTTGGTCCGTTACGTGGGTCAGAGGAAGGCACAGGTGTACAGGGAGATGGCGGTGGCTGTTCTTGCCCACTTGGCGCAAGGAGACCCCACGGCGGCACGTGCCATAGCCATGCAGAAGGGCAGCGTGGGTAATCTGGTAGGTTTCTTGGAGGATGGTATCAGCATGGCGCAGTACCAGCAGAACCCTCACAGCTTACTGCACATGGGGCATCCTCCGATGGACCCGCCGAGCATAAACATGATGTGCAGAGCGGCTAAAGGCCTGTTGGCCATGGCGAAAGTGGAGGAGAACAAGACGGAGTTTGTTCTGTACGAAAGCAGATTGTTAGACATCTCCATTTCCTCGGTGCTCAGCACAGGAGTGGTGGCCATTATTTGCCAAGTTCTCTTTCACTTAGGGAAATTATGACAGGAGGAGAGGCGGGACTTGCACGGCGGACCCTGAGAGGACGAGATTCCTGTGGTTTTTCTATTTTTATTTATCAAAATGACAGAAAATGTTTGTTTTTTTAAAAAAAGAAGTATCCACATAAACAAAATATCTATATATGTATAGCTTCTGGGCCCTGATTAAAAAAAACAAAAGTGGGTTTGGGATTTGAAAGCTCATTTTAATACAAATATTTAATACCTGCTGGTGTTGGATTGCTATGTTTAATATTTTGTTTGGCATTTTGTTTCTGTTTGTTTACTTTTTTTCAGCCAAAGCTGCCACCAGATTTTGGTGCTGAATTCCGTGTTTTTTCTTTGAGTCGATGAGTCGTTGAGATGTTTTTCAGTTTTATAAATGCTAATATACTCATCAACATTTTGTTAATGGAGAGTATTTATTTAAAATGTGACACTGTACAGTAGTTTGAACTTTTTTGCCAACAGTTGTTGGGGTGGGGGCGGGCATAAAAAAATAATAAAAAATAATAATAAAAAAAAAAAAAAAAAAAAAAACCAACACAAACAAACAAAACAAAACACACTGACTTTTTAAATTTAAATGTATACGTTTCCATCGCTGGAAAATAAATTGTGCAATAGGACTAGAGCAAGTTGTCCGTTTTGAGAACAAGATGTAAATTTTTAAGAGACACCTGCAGTGTGTGCTTTAGGCCATGAGGAGGCAGCATTGCACCAGCCAATCAACAGGAGAGAACAGCATCTGTCAAAACAAGTGTCTAATTTATCAATGGTAGCCTCAACGACTTTCACAGATGAACTTTGTGTTTCCTAAGCACTTGTGTTATGTCTGTATTTTTTCATCACTGTGTATATAAACCGTTGTACAATGGACACACATGATCCTTTCAGTCTCTATCAAGCATAGCAAGAGATGGGACTTTCTGACTATTATAACAAATGCTTTTATTGTTGGTAAAATTTGTTATTGTTATTATACATATTTTGTTAATGGGGTCAAATATTTGAACATGGCAGATGTAACTGATGTTTCAATGTAAAAAAAAAATCCTGTATGCATTGTATTATAGCTGAGCAAACAATCGCTTTGGTAATCAAACGTGGAAGTGCCAGGGTGAGAGGGTATCTAGGCGAGGTTACATAAGAAACCTGAACACATTTCTGTTTGTTACTGTCCTCCATTTATGTCAATGGGCATATTTTTTTTTGAATCGAGAGATAACGCTCTCAAAAGAAAATCTGAAAAGATCCTTCAAAATGTCCTGAAAGCTCATTGTAAAATTTGCCTTTTTTTTCGTATGACTCCATGTCTCTCTTTTATTCAGTATACACATTTATACTCTGTGCTGCACATGTCACAAATAAATGTACGATGAACATCGTTAAACACCGGAGACGTTGCATTATGTCCAGACAATCTTAGGCCAATAAAACAAACATCAACTGCTTATGTGACCTGCCTTTTATTGACTTCATTCAAAAAATAATTTGATCACAGTCACGGTTGATTCCTCCCTGTCTACATTGTTAAATTGTAAAATGACTGAAACCCACAATGCACAAGGGTCCAGAGGACACTTGATAAGAAGGTCTGATTGTTTTCTGTCTGTCTGCTTGTGTGCAAATATCTCAGATTAAAGATAAAGACGGCTGTGGTCACTTCAGAGTCAGTTTTTATCACTAGGACACCGACAGATCAGCTTTTTACATGTATGACCAAAAAAGAAAAAAAAAAAGAAATGAAAAGAAGAAGAGATATCTCGTGACCGCATGTGTGCAACGTGAAACTTGGCAGCAGTTCTAACCTTTAGTCACACTGTGAGAAATGTAGCCACAGAAGGACACCGGTTTGATGAGAGATGGAGGAAAGAATTTTCCTGGGCTCACATTTGTTTCCACTTTCATTTCATTGTCTAGGACCTGCTCACTCTCTCAGCGTGTTGATGCATTTCTGTGGCCAAGACAAGTACACAAACCTCCATCCTGTGTATGATTCAGCTCCGTGACGACCCTGGTGATATAAGTGGTTCCGTCCTAGTCAGTGTAGTTGTTACTCCAAGTGACAATGCATCCAGTGACCAAGTGGACATCTCAGTGGACATCTCAGAAGGAATATAAATCTCAGAAGGAATATAAAAGTAAATAAGTTAACCTGTTTATTGGTCACATGATAGTGGTTCATTCATGATGTGTTCGTGCTGCGGTCTGAGGTTTGAACCGCAACACTTTAATTACTGTACTCATGGGAGCCCAAACTGGAGCATCAGTTTTCATGATTTCATCAATAACAATCCTCTGGATGTTGAGTGATTGGTACTCTCCCTCCTCATGTCTTGATACCGCGCTAACTCTCTCAACGGGACAAAAAATTTACATTTTTTAAGTCAGAGCTACAGTGAAACAGCAGCGAGCAAAGCTTAGTCAAATACACACCATAATATATCATGGGAGTAGAAACATATTAGCCCTGATGTCATAGATTTGTTTTTAATTCTATAAATGTTTTGATCTGTTTGTTTCTCCTTTAATCTTTGGTTGTAGCGTATAGTGGTTATACATATGTTTGTATTTTTTTTTTTTTTTTTATCATTTTATTCAGTGTCTATTAAGTATGTATGATTTTTTTTTCAGTTCTCTGTATTCTGCTGTTTTTCTTTCACTGCTCTTTGACCTGATATTTATCTACTAACTGAATTTGAGCATATCTGAAAGCTAGGGGCGTCTTCTTACATCTGTTTCTCTTTCTCTCTCTTTTTGGTTATATTTGACTCGAAGTTGTACAGTGAAATCTCATGACTACTTCTATTTAGCCTTCAACAAGCCTTATTCACAAGTAAAGAAATGTCGGCAAACCCTATCAATCTGCCAATATCAAATCAAAGATAATATTATTATGAGAAACAGAGAGCACGATGTCAAATTCAATTTAGAAAATGTTCTTAGAACCAAATCTCCAGTCAAATCTTTATTATCATTATAATTATTATTGTTATTATTATTTCTGTTAGTTAAAGCAGTTGTAGATGGCTGTCTGCCCGGGGTCCTTGGTCTCTCCTGTTGCACGTATAAACACAGACATCATAGGAATCGCTTTTAAAAAGTATACGTCTGTGATAAATTCTGGACTGTTTCTATGTTACTGTCTACTACACTTTTCTTGTCTCAGTTCATAAGGAGAAAGTGACCGAGACACAACTGTCATTATCACTCGTTACATTCACTGCAGATTGTTCTGAGTGTGATGAAAACCAATTCCTCCTCATTTCTCTACTGCTCCCGATTCATCTGGTCTTTGAATAGACTCCTCAGTTTGTTTTTCCCAGAATTGTTACTTCCTGTTTCATTGGAATTTCTTGTCTTTCACTCTCCCTTCCTTTGCCAGGGGAAATGTGAACATAATATTAAGTCCTATTTTAAGCTGCTGTTAATAATAGCATTCCTGATGTTGACAACACAGGCAATAAACAGTCTCATCACAGACTTGAGTTTCAAAGAATGATTGTTGGCTGCGTTGCTCGGCTGCAGAGAGGCACTATCAGTCATTTTCATCTTATTAAAATCTTGCCTACACCTTAAAATTAATTACAGGGTGCCTGAGAGGAGGTTTGACAGTTTGATTGATTTCTAACAAATTTACTGAGAACAATTTTTTTACATGCTTTCAGCATTTTAAATGTAGCTTTGTTGTTTTTACATGCGTGCACCTGCAACATTAAACACAGAAAATGTAGCCCACATACCTCTGAGTGCTTTCAATTTCAACCTGTCACCCGCAGTTTAGAGGGAAAGTGGGTTGCTGTACTTTTTTTTTTTTTTTTTTTTCTTTTTTCTTTTTTGTGATGATGGAGGATGTGTTTCACGTAGGCAGCCAAGCGCAGGAGAAAAGCTCCCACACTCCTGCACACTCCTCCTGAGAAGCTGAGTCATCGAGCTCTGACAGGATGGATGTGGTGGCTGAGAGGAAGGCGAGTCCTTCATTGGCAACTGCCGGCCCGAGCACCCCACCCTGCTGCCTCTCACTAATAATGTAGGTAGATGAATGAGTGTTGGGTAAAAAACAAAATCCACTACACTGACCTTTCCAGCGAGGTGTTACAATATATTTGTGGTAGCGGGGTGTGTGGTGTGAACTGTGGGTTTACTAAATCAGGATGCGTCTGATAATTGTGGCCATAGAGAGTACATCATCCTGTTGATGAGGCTTTAATCTCACTACGTTCTTTCATCCTGTCCAGCTTTCTAAACAAAACAATATTGCCTGGATGAGACATTGGCAGGATGTGATTCAGGCTTGTGTTGTTTTTGGATTCAGACTCAAAGGGCCTATCATGTCCACCCGTTTCCCAACACAAACACGGCTTCAGCCGTAAGTCATCACGCCGCTAAATGAGTCTCACAGTAAAGGAATTAGTCTGGAGGGCTTACAGATCATTAGCAGCCATTGAAAACATCCACAGCTTTCAAACAGATTAAGTGAAACATGTGCCACTTGATAGCCTCACATGCCAAGCAGTGGCAGCCAGTCAGTTTACAAATGAATGACACAGCTTTAATTGGGACACAACTACACATGACCACTTCCTTACCACATCAGCCAGCTCAATGTACGAGGTCATTTTTTGTTTGCATGTGTGTGTGCGTGTGTGTCTGTAGGTCTGATAAACTAGATCAGTGTGTCTGAATTCAAACATGCATTGGCAGGAAATAAAAGTACAAAGAGAATAAGTACTTTCCTGTTTTTTCTTTTTTTCTTTTTTTTTGTAACGTACGAGTCTGAGCAAAAAAGTCCTCTCATATAACATGAAATGCAGCCAGACTTTTTTTCAGAGAAAGTGGATAATTATGTGGTTGTGGGAGTAAATGAGCTTGGGTGACTTCAGATCTGGATGAGTGGGTGTGTGTGTATGTGTGTGCATGTGTGTGTGTGTGTGTGTGTGTGCATGTGTGTAGGTGTTAAGAGGAGGACAGATGACAGAGGAACTGTAGGCTGATGATGTAATCATCTGAACCAATCGAGCTGAACAGGAAATCGTATCATCTGAGAACTGTACTTGGCATGTACCAGACTACGTCAGTGCATGTCTGTTTTAAACAGAATCACAGTTAATATGATGAATAGTTCCACCATCTACTGAATGACTTGTTGTCAAATAACATGCATGAACCATTCTATAGTTTACTGAAATATATTTACAATATTTCACTGTCTTGACTTCTACCTAAACAAGTTTTTTTGCAGATAAAGTTCCAGTTGTTGCTCCAGCACCAGGCGTGAAACAGATTGGGTATGTTACACTCTTTGCCTCAGCTGAGTCTAACATGTCTGGGTCAGGCAGCTTATCCAGGGGTTGAGCTCAGAACCATCCAAGTAGAGAGGACAGAGGTTGTTGCAAGACTCTGACCACTGAGTGTCACATACTGACACATGGAAAAGTTAAGAAACAAGCAAACACTGTGCAAACAGAGCCGCACAGGAACCTGTTGCCACATGACCAAACCAAAGCAACCAAACACTGGGAGTCTACAAACAGGTCTGGATTAGCTGTAAATGTATAGGGACTAGTTGTAGAAATTTTGGGAATAGTTATAGAGGTCCGGGCAAGTGGGCTTGTCTTGTATTTCATTGTATTGTAGTTGCCTGTGCTGGTCTTGTATTAGTCCCATGAGCATTTAGTTCAAATACATGTGCTGTAAAGCTGTAGCTTTCTTAGTTCTGGGAAAGCTTTGCAAATTATGAATCACTTCAGATCAAATATTCAGAATATAGAGATTATGAAGGGGTAATCCTTTCTTTATTATTATTTTTGTTGTTGTAGTATCACAGTTCACCACAGGGACCAGTATTTCTGATTCGTGACATTATCAATATGAGTGTTAATGTAATTACCACTTCGCTCATTTTTAATATTCGCAATATGTCATTTGGCTGGGATGATGTTTTTTTGTTTTCTGTGATACATCTGGTTTATCTCCAAGAAGTACAGAAGTTCCAGTAAAATCAGTTGTTGAAGCCAATTAAACTCTGACAGGGTCATATTCAACAACACTCAGGACAGTCATTTCAACAATCCAACCATGGTATTACAATCCAAATTACACCAAGATGTACACCAGCCAACAGTGTTTGTTTTAGCACAAATTGTGGCTAATTAGCTATTAGCTACCTATTCTTTTTCAGTACTTATTGATAAAGACAGCTGTAATCTGCAGTAATGAGTCACAAGTGATAACACAAGACGACGGTCAGCCACAGTCTGGACTTGTCCAATGATATGAATGATCAGAAGTGAAGGCTGAAAACTTTCCTCTCTTTGCCTTGGCTCCAACATGATGTTATGATGTGAATCAGTCTCAATACTTTCTGACTTGCCCCAGTGATTCATTATCTCAATTATGTTTATGTCTCCTGCTGGAGACATAAAACATTTGAAACTGGTTCTGAGTATCTTTAATCATATGGACTGGGCACCATAGTTTTTTGAAAGTAACAGTAGAAATAAGTCTGGGTGACTTTGTGGCCTAGGGACTGGACTATTGGACTTTGCTATAGATCTGTCCACCTATCACAAAAGAAATATAATTGTAGATTTTATTTTATTTGACATATGTTTGTTGGAAATTATCTCAGGTGGATTTGGTCTAGAGGTGCAGTATTGAGCCAGAGTTACTGTGGTTATGAATTGTTCTTTCATTTTCGTTTGGTTTTTCAATCAATCTATTTTTATTTTTCAGAGCATAAGTAGTTTTAGTTTCATTTTCATTTTTTGAGGAATTAAGAAGTACTTTTATTTAGTTCATGTTAAGAGATAATCACTTCATGAATCTTTGCTTCAAAGAAAATCAACTCAAAAAAAAAATGGATGAAAATAGTGCACATTAATATCTACAAACCACTGTCCCATGTTAGGCAATTTTCTGCTCTAGCTCCTTTTTACCAAACAAATAACCAAATTATCTTTCTGCGTATAAACTAGTCATCTTTTAAAAACTCAGGTTCTAACAAGCAGAAGAAAGTTACAACCGCAAACAATATGATGGTCAGTAGAAAACTGTCCAATAAATTGCGAATAAAAAGAGGGAATGTAAAATATTAAAGCTTAAAAAACTAACTAAAAAACACACAAAAACAAGGTAATGTTCGCTGCAAAACTTCTGAACTACGCACACGCTGTGAACGTATACGAGAGGTATTTATATTCAGATAAAGTTTCAATATAAATAAAACGGGTTAAAATTATTTGATGGAAATTTAATACATTTTTGACCCAATATTTTTTGCTAAGTTAAATTTCTAATGATCTTATGGCATCTAGATTATTGTGTGAAGGGTCAGCGACCTGGTGCCCCCTGATGACCAGCTGCCATTGGTCCATTGTTTATATTTTGATATCAAAGAAAAATGTGTTGTTGTTTTTGTTTGTTTGTTTTGGTCAAAATTTTAAAATGTTATATTTATTCACAATGAGAAAAGGGCCCCAGAGGTCCCTCCATGGATCCGCTCCTGCTCGTGTGGATCTTACTTCCCCTCCAGCTCAAACGGACGCCTGGAGGACCGAGGACCACGAGTTGGGAACCCCCCCGTTAACAGCCCGTCCTCCTCCTGCACCTCCTCAGTAGTGACTTCAGCCTGTGTAGGAGGGGGAGGAGCAGGCGGAGAGGCTGTGCTCTCTCTCCCGTGTTGATGTTTGTTGTTTGTGAGGGTGGCAGTGACTGAGGACATGGACTCGGTGTGAGCCTCGGGTTGTCGGCTGGCCTGTCTGCCCGTCTGCCTGCACGCTTCTTGGGGGGAATGCTGCAACTTTTTCCCCCCCTCACCTCCCCTCCAAAAACACCGAGACGGAATGGCGCAGATATCTGATGATTTTTCGCTGATTGCTGCCGTGAAATTCTTGGACATATGGTTATAAGGTGCTGCTTGTCTTGTGTTGTGCGCGAACGCTCGTAGGGTTTCTTCTTTTTCTTCTTCTTTTTTTTTTCTCCAGATCCGCGGCCACAGTCAGGATGCTGGAGCTGGTCTGAGAGCACCCCGCCGTGTGGTTTTCTCTGGATTTGCCTTTTTTTTTTTTTTTTTTTTTTTTCCTCGGCGACTGGTAGCCACTTTAAAAACTCATTTAAAAAAAAAAAAAAAAACTTCCAAAAATGGTTTTCTTCGCTTTGTCCTCGGCTCGTAACAAACCCGGGTAACGAAAGGAGCAGCTACGTGACAACACCCCAACACGACGACCAGCGTTACTTTCCCTCGGTAAGACACCGCTTCAACTGTCGCCTCAGCGGCCAGAGCACACAAACACAGCCGGGATGTGGAGCCTCGGTGTCGGTAGTGTCAACGCTGTTGACAGCGCAGCCGAGGAGCACACCCGTACCTTCATTTTTTTAGCTGCTTTTGAGCAGGGATTGGGTAAATCAAAGTAAAAAAAAAAAAAAAACATTCAAGTCAAAACATGTAGCCTTGAAGTGCACAACTTGACCAAACGTGCTAACGTGAACTTACCAGTTATCCCAGCAACTTGCTAGCCGCGTTAGCTTAGCAGCGATTATTTCAATATCTGTGTGATGCTAACCAGGCTGCTGCTAACAAAAGACGCTGGTAATGGTATGTGAGCACAGACAGTGAAGTTATTCGCCAAGTTAGCTCATGTTTGATGTTTGACTAGCCAAAACCTGCTAAACTACATACCTCTGACAAACTACAGCATAGTTGTAAAGTGAGTATTAGCTAGGTGTTTATTAACAACAGGAAGCTGGTCTTAGACTTTTCACAAACTTTTCCCCCCCTTCTTTACTTTGCACCCACTCTAGATATTTGCATTAAATTTTGGTGAACTTTAGTTCAGTTTTGCTAAACTATGCTGGTTTATTTTCTTGACAGAGGCGCATCTGCCCCGGGATTTACTCAGCTGTGGGGATTTTAATCAGCAATTGATGCATCTCGGGGTGTCCGAGTCCATGAGAGAGTGCGAGTACAGTCAGATAAGTACTCGCAGCTCCACACCAATGGAGACTCCTTACAAGAAAAGGACCCCAAAGAAGAGGAAGTGGGAGAACTTCCCTGGTCAGAATAAGTTTTACTGCAATGGGAGGATAATGATGGCCAAGCAGACTGGGGTTTTCTACCTCACCCTCGTCCTCATTCTGGTCACTTGTGGACTTTTCTTCACATTTGAGTAAGTATTTCATTTCTCTGTCATTTCATGGGCTCAGATGTCAGAGGAAAAAAAAACGTTTAAATATTAAGTCACTTATGTCACCACATCACCAAGGAGTGGGTGTATTTGGTGTGACTCTGCCTCAGGGTACACGGGTATATCAGTACAGTCTGGTTGAGGATTAGACTGTTTTCAGGAAGAACAGACAACTTAAGTGTTTAGTAGAGGTAGTGTGTTGTCACAGGCTATTGTGGATGGAAACTGTGTTTCCTCTGGAAATGTGTGGGTTTCCTGTCTTGATTTGTTTATATATATATATATATCTGCATGATGTATTGAATTTATAAAACAGGTAGTCAGTACTCTGTGCCAGCTGGCGTGTCCTTGGGTTGTTGATCTGTAGGTGACCCATGTATGATGTTTGACAGTTTGTCAGTTTGTATAAAGACAGCATTGTAAGTCAACAGCAGCTTACTTGACTCAGATTTGATTCCAAATAACCAGCTGTCTCACCAACATCTGTTAACCACTTGTCTCTCTTGACAAGCCATTAATTTCTTATTGACACATGCACTGCCTCAGTCTCGGGTCCAATGTCTTCAAAGGAGTCCTCTGTCTTTCTCCTACTGATACAGCTACCTGTAATCAACAATCAACATCCAGCCTGTCATCTTTACCTCATCTCAGATATCTTAAATTAGCCCACTGTGAGCTACGTGCATTATACAGCGTAAAGATAGAGACATTGACCTAAACATTGCCAGCACTGGCATGTACTGCAAGAGATAGTGCACTTTCTCTTTCCTTGTTAGCTCTGAGTAATCACAACGATATATATCATCTCAGAAACCCCATATATACTAGATAAGAATCCTGCTCCATCATGATATTTGTTGCTCAATCGGACAGTCCTTATCACAGTAAAGTGTCTCAGAGCCCTAGAGCTTAATAGGCAAGTATGGGCTTTGGTTAATGGCTCCTGTTCAGTTCAAGATAGTCCATGCTGAATGTTCCACACTGACCACTTCATTAGCTACCCTTGTAAAAATTAAATGTCGTAATACAATACAAGATTTACAATTCAATATTTATTATAATGATTTAATATTTATCATGCGGATACATTTCCAGTTTTTGTCGACACTCAAAAAGGAGATACTACTTTATGTTTAAAGTGGTACTTTAAACACTTAAATATAATGTATTCTAGTACAGTGGTGATTTATGTTGTAAGTGGTGTTAAAATAACAGGTAGATGAATTAATTGATTGTTCCAATGATTTTCATACTTTTGACCCTTTGTCTGACATTATGTTTCACTAATCTCATTTCATATTTGACAATGTTTGTCCAAAAAAAAAAGCATTGTGTCCTGCTCCTAACTGCTTGTTAGCATGCTACACATGTATCAGCAGTGACCTCTGGCCCACTTCAGTTTTTAAATATGCTGTCACTTCAGCAGAGATACAGATATAACCTATAGGCTAAACAAAGGGCAGACAGCTGGAGAGAGGACATTTCAGGTTTAAATGTCCAACTTTCTTTATTATGGAAGAGTTGGTAAAAATACTGAAATGGGAGGGATTCGTATTGCAGTGTCTGTTTGAACCAGGATGTTCCCCGGCACCCACATGGAGGATGCCAGATGCTTCCTGATGATTACTCTTCCCCTTCAGATAGCTTCATATCCTACGCTGTGACAAATCAATGAACAAGGTCCAGTGCACTGTCCTCTGTTTGTTGTGACTATAGGGGACATTTTTCAGGAACACCACACAACCACAAAGCCACTTTTCAGCTTAGCACTGTCCGTCCTGATCAGCTGTCCATGCCCCCAAGCAGACTGAGTCCTCCTGACTTTCCTCTCTCACTATCCCCACCACCACCACCCTGCTCCCATCATCTGAAAGGAGACATTTATTGGACAGGGCGATAGTCAGCAGACCTGCACATTGGCTTCCGTTGTCATTAACTGTAATGTGTTTCGATTGGATGTGTTTTTCTAACCCTACTTGCCACTTTTCAGCATGGTGAAGGACAGCTCCTCATTCAGTTTGCAAGGGTTTCTCATGTCTTTTGAATGGCCTCAGTATCCTGTCATGGCATTTTGAATTATGCTGTAGTATGATCACACCTGGTGGGTATCTGTGTGCAGTCCACAAAAAGTCAACAGATGGTGAGTGTTTAGGAAAAGAGACATGCACAGAACATTTAGCAGAGATTTTTCTACATCTCCATATTTCTTTTTGCTTGTTTTCTTTGACTCTGTCTAAGGGGTGCTCAGCCATGCACAATAAACCCTGTTAGTGACCGGCAGACTTTGGTCTGTTTATTATTCCATTGCTGGCTCCCTCCATATGTCCATGTGTGCTGTTGTCGCACATGTTGCCTTCTTTCCCTTCTGCCTTGTAAAAGTTCACTCAGGCAGATGTTAAAGTGGTGTTTTCTTACACTATTTTGATTAATATGAAAATTGATCTCAGTTTTGTGTTTTTAAACACTCTGGTTTTAGTAGTAGTTTTATGTCAAATGTAATGCATCAGTCATCAGGGCTGAGCTATGTGGTTAAGTGGTGAATAGTGGCTACATGTGTGATAGTGGTGATTAATGAAAGACCATTTAAATGCTGTGGTGAAATGGCTGCATCTGTGTTGCACTTTTTGATAGGAGACTGAATATTTTGTCCTTTTAGTGGTTGGATAAAACAATCACACTGGCCTGAGAACAGTTAAACAGATATTTATATAAATCTGTACACATTTGAGCTACTAGGAAGTTAATGACAAAGTGATGATTGATGTACTGAGTTTATCATTCAGTCGATCAAGATTATATTACAAAACAATGTCACTAGACTAGTACTTGGATGATACTACTAGAGTGGTGCCACCCATGCTTTTGTTTTTCTTTACATACATTTGGGTTAACTGCTCCATTTTAATGTGAGCAAACTGTTTTGTGAGTTGAGCGTTGACTGTGTAAACTGTTGAGTGTTTTCCACACAACGGGAATTGTATAGGGTGGTTGTTACCTTGATAACATGGTGGATGTTTCAGTTTACCCAAATTGTGCTTGTGCCTGCAGCTGTTTACCATCCCTCTTTAACTGTTCTTTCTCGCAGCATTATTTCTTGCAAAACTGAGGAGCGACATTTTTATCTCGCAGGGTTGACATCGCATCTACAGGTCACCTGTTTCTTCGCGGAAATGCTTCTCTTCTTCATGTTCAAAAACACTAAAACGAGTCTATCAAGTCTATCTGGAGACCAGAGCTATGCTTCTCCTTGATGAAGGCATGCACGAGCTTCAGCCTGTTTCAGCAATACAAGAGTGGGTTAAGCTTTGATTTAAGTGTCCTGCACATTTAGTCACATCTAATTTATGTCCCTCAGTAAAGCCTGCAACCATTTTATTTGTGGTGCTTGTTGGGAGCAGTACATTGCTTGGGAGTGTGTGCTGTCTGACGGGCTTGATTCAGGAGGAAAATTCTCACTCTGCACAAAGTGCACCAGAAAAATTCTCAGGAGTTACAGTTACTGTAGTGGCCAAAGGGAGATTTAGAGATAATATTTACTTTTAACACCCAGTTCTTGGAATAGTCACAGTTTTTCCTGTTTGTTGGTTGTTGTTGTTATATTATAACACTATTATAATTCTTAATTGCAAAATAACGAAAATAGAGAAAGGTGCATCAAAAGTTTGAAGAGACATTGTTGCTCGAAAACATGGTTTTTAACTTTTGAGCCACTTAGTCACAGTGATCTTGTCATGAATGCCATCAGATGTTTTTTTTTTTCTTATGAGTAAGTGACAAGGTCCTTTTAAGAATAGAAAAACATGCAAACTTGCAGACAGTAAATGAAAAGCTCCAATGTGACTTGATGAGTAATCCATATGAAATGTAAATAGCGTGTTACGTGGTTTGGTGACTATGTAGTTGTTTTTTTAAGTGCTGAGTGCATCAGACAGTCAGTTTCTTTCTGTGTGCTCGCAACCATATATTATAATGGGTATAATCTTGCATGATCTGCATCCACCAGTATTCTGCTGTAGTTGTGATTTTGACAGGATAAAGAGGTTGTCTGAATGTGTGTGTGTTCATACCGCATGGTTTTGCACCTTCGTAAACCTCATAAAGTAGCCAAGTAGGATCAACTAAAGCAGATCAACCTTTTTTTTTTTTTTGCAGTTATTACATTTGCAGTGAAACCCTGAACTTATCTAGACATTATCCAGAGGAGTTGCATGTGAAGATGCAAATGTCAGAATCAGTTGGACTTTGAACAGACTTTACCAATTGAGGCCATATGTGAATACAACCGGTCACAGCAAGGGAGTGGACATAGTGATGGCGATTCAGTCATGTGTACTACGTGCTATAAATAAAGTACTGCAATTTCCATAGTGTGCACAGTCTGTTTACATGTGTGACAGGAAAACTCTGGGCAATGTCCAGACCTGTAGTAGTCCTGTCTGTAGTTAATCTGAGAGAAAGATAAAGAGCACTTTAATCTTTTCTGTCAAATAAGGTAAAGGTTGGCTTTGAAGAAACAGACACTACCGGGTACTAAGACACAGACTAGCAGGAAGGAAAAAGTCATTGTGCATTACTATATCAGTTGGTTCAGACTAAACTTTAAATCTTCTCACTTAATGTGTCCTCACTTTTATTATTTTATTTATTTTATCATCTACAAACATTTGTCTAGTCCTGTGATAAAATTCTCTTCATTTGCATCAGTGAGTAGTCCTGGTTGCTCAGAATGTGTCAGTCGTTGAAAAGAAACCTGCTCATGTCATGAAACAATCCAACTTTAAATTGATATAATCATTATTTATACACGTTTGATAAAAAGGCCTGTTAAGAATACTGCAAATGGACAATTAGGCCAAGGTCAAGATCCTTAAAGTGGTCTCTGATAAATCATTTCCTGTGAACAGAAAGAAACCTGACAACCCCTGTAATCCTCCAGGCATTGTATGTGTGGTTTATTCAGAGAAAACCACAGCACTCAAGACTCCTCTCGAGTATGCCATCTTTTGGTTCTTCTGTTGTCAAATTTGATACAGTGAAATCGTGACCCTTTCTTTCTTGCACTATGTTAGTTCAGTGCAGCACTCAAGAAGAGTAGCGAGTGGGTTTGCTGCATGCTGGGACCAAATAATAAGTGAGCTTTTGGTCTCATAAGGCAAACTATTGCGAAAGAGTCTTTGTCCTCATAATTTGAACAGTCACGCCCATGGTAGACATGGTTTCCTAAGACAAGGAAAGCATTCCTCTCAAGCCAAGCTGTTAGATATTTAAGATCTGAACTACAGTGCCATTCCTGATTTAGCCTCACTGGCGTGCCTTTATTCAATAGAAGAAGCAGGAAGTTCACACATGAGGACCACATAAGAGCATAAAATGCTCAAATTTGAGCCCTTTTTCGTGTCGCGCTTGAGTGTTAAATCATGTAGAAATATCACTTCGCCAGATCTAGGTCATTTTAGGAGTGAATATGTTTTGTGTGTGACTTCAATTCCTCATAGGACATTCTGTCAGAGACTTTATTGCCACTGTCTGTTTTGCTGTAGATGCAGGAGGTAGATCTGTCACCTACAGTCATTGAATCCAGGAATCAAGTCCAGCTGTTTGCTTTATTATATTGCGGCTCTCCCTGACTCACTCTGAGCTCCCTTTAATCGACCCTTCGCCCTCTGTTTGTCACGCAGCTTTCCTGTGCTACCATATTCTGTACCTGCACTAGGGGTATTTGAGTGCATGGCACGTGTTGGTTAAAAAAAGTTATGCTAACCATTTTTGTAGGCACGCATACATGACCACTGCAGTCCTATTTAGCTGTACCATACTCCACTGACATCTGTTTGAAACTCTGAAGGAAGTGACGATTCCATGAAGTAGTCTAGGCGAATATATATCTGTTTGCAAAAGCATGTCATGTTCAGTTGTTTCATTGACAAATGACTTGGCCCAAAGCTAAGATGAGGTTCATGTTCTGACCTTGCCTGCCATCTAAACCAATCAAAATGTAGTAAAAGGCAAAGCTGACAAAGCCGTGTATCCATGTAGCCCAGATGAGTAATGAGACTTTAGAGTGAAAGGCCACAAAGCCAAGTGCTCAAATGCATTTTAAGGTAGCAATAAGCACATTTAAAAATTCTTCATGCTTTTTGGTTTGGCATTAGTGTTGAGTTATATCTCTGGTTGAACTATCCCGCTTCTTAAGCAAGTACTGAGGAGAATTACAGGCTCAGATACTGTGTGTGTTGGAGGATGGATGATCTATGTTTGACAGACTTTTTTGAGGAGACCATAGTGTATCGATTGTCCTCAAAGCAGCAGCAGCAGCTGAGCGGCTGAGGAAGAGAAGTGAGTGAGGGTGAGGTTTATCTCAGGTGACACTGAAAGGACAGTGCACAATGCTGTGTGAAGCAAGCTGTCACATGATTGCATCAAGCAGAGATGAAAGTCTCTCGAGCCTACCTCCAAGCTGAGTTTTGAAAAACTGGTCGGCATCGTAAGAGGATTTAGTGGGAAATGTGATAACGGTAATCTGGATTGGATTACTGGCGAGATTAGCACACCCTTTGAGAGGTAAATGAATTGGGGAAACCTCAGGAGGTAGAAAGATTTAACTTTGGTATTGTGTGGAAGTAATGGATATTTATACCGAAAATATGTCTATGAATTTACTGTACACATTTACATTTACATGCTTTGTTTTGATTGGTATGTTATTTGCTAGAAGTGGGAAACGGAATAAGAAATTGTCCTTTTTGCTTATTATTTAGCATAGAAAAGTTTAGCTGTTTAATGCTAAAATCAAATGCAAAATTTACAGTAATTCATCAGGTTTGTAGGTGACCTGAACACAAGGTACTTAAATTAGTGGATGCTCCTACAGATCAGTTGTTTTACGCAATGCTTCCCTTACTAAACACTGATTCTCTGTGTCCTGTTTTAAACTGCAGTGTTTCCTGTTCAGTGTGAGGCTAAATGTTTAAGTTGGCTTGACTAAGTGGCATGAAACCTGAGTCTAAATTAACATCTGTAAGCCATCTTTGATGTTTCATTCTTTGGTTCGCTAAAATAGCAGCACTTTTGAGTGTTCGTTGTTTTGTTTTGTTTTTTCATATTCGTATTTCTTCAGCATGTGTCCATGTAAAACTCTAAAACTATCACTCATCCCAGACACCTTTAGAGTCAATCACACTCGTTTTAAACCAACCGTGGTGGTACACAGCTGAAGGTCTGACAGATTTGAGTTAATCAACAACAATGTTTTTGTCAGTCTATACTTTAGAGAGTTCAGTGGTTTGTCTAATGGAGATGATATCCGAATAGAAACCAAAAATGGCGGTTCAATGTCAGATGCAGCAAGAAGTGTTATATAACCTAGTATAACATGTGAGGAAGGGGAAAAAAACGTAATGGTAATTTTCAGGTTCTGATTTCCTTTATTTTATTTTTGGGCAAAATCATAAAACCTTTGTGTTTTTCATCAACTTTGACTGGTGATTCACACATTGTTTTTATATCCTAGTTGACACTGAGAGTGAAGCTGTGTCTCTCTCGTTATTTTCGATGGAAGCTAAGTCTTGTTAGCCTGAAAATAACTGCCTGAGGCTTCGCCGAGAGAGCCACTGTGTGACGAGACTTGCCTCGAAGGACATTGTTCCTAAGAAAGTTTATTTAGATAAATTTGTGTTCTCTGTGTTTTGTTAAGGTTGTTCAAGACAATGCCATATAAAGCAGCATGGGATTAAATTTCTCAGACTCTCTATTCTGCATCTCAGACTTTCTTAGACTCTGTATTGTTGTATTAGTCAGAAGAGTCAAAGTTTCAGTTTTGTTACTTTATGAAGACCCAGTCTCTGCAGCTTATGTCTGATTTATAGAGATTTTTTTTTCCTCTCGCTGTAAAAAATGTCTTTGCTGTAACTTTTGGGCGGACAAGTTGGATGGATGCCAAGATATGTTTGCTATAGGAATGCCATCAGGCTCATTGTTTCCATAATATGCGTGTTTGGGGAAGAGTTAAATGTCCCAGACCACATATTTACCATCCCTAAGGCTTAAACATAACAAATGCAAAACTGTTCCAGAACACAAATAAGAATACCCTCAATCCTGATTTATTCTGTGGTCAGTCTTGGCACCGTGTCTGCGTCGAATCAAACAGTAATTCAGTCGTCATCCTCATCAACCATATGGTTTTTTGAGACATTTAAAAAGATTGTAATAAATGTCATCATGCTGTCTATATCTTTTCTTTTCTTTTCTTTTTTTTTTTTCCTTCCTTGGAGGCTTCAGCTCACTCAAGAGGCTGTTTCCAGGGTAACCACATTCCCTTTCAAAATTTACCATGTCTGACATTGGATACTGTCCGTCTCTATGGCAACAAAGCCCCTAAAGTCCCAGTTACATATAAGATTTGGCATCAAACTAAACAGGGAGATGAAGATGTAGGCTAACTTTGAAAACGTCCAGTTCCTTGTTGATATTCGCTCTTTATAGTCATTAACAGAACAGACTGTCGTCGAAACCGTTCAGTGACTGGAAAAAAAAAAATTGATCTCTGTGATATTGTCTTCAGGGAGAATTCAAACTAGACAAGCTGCAGAACGTCCATGTAGCCCTATTGATCCGTGTCTATAGGATGAGCAAGTTGGCATAGCATCCACCCTGACTCCCTGATGGTTTCAGTGTTTAATTTCTGTCCAGTTCTACCGACCTGTCACTCTCGATCACACATGACTGCCTTTTCATTATGTTCCTGATGTCTAACACACTGAGACACAGCTCCTGAACACCGAGCCAGCAGTTTGTGCGGCTGCCTCTGCCATCTCCATCACCACTTGGCAGATGACAAGTTTTGAAATATAGCAACATTTTCCTGAACGAGAGTGCAAAGAGACAACGCGGTCTCTGTGGTTTTGTTGCTTTTTTTTTTTTTTTTCTTTTACCATCTTTTGTGAATATGTGGCTTTTCAGTGGGGAGCTCGTCTTTCTCATCGATCGCTTCAAAACCATTCAAATCTTGGCTCGGTGTTAACTGTTACACATGTAGCACCCTCACTTAAGGTCTGCCAAGCTTCTACAACTACAGTGATTTCCCATTAGCAGCTCTAATTGGTGGATTCATTAGTGTGATGTGTAACCAATCAGATAGAATAGAGGACAGATTGAATGGGTAGATGAAAACATGCCAGGTAACAGCGTCATGTTTTGATATTATCTGCTTTTCCACTGGTAAATGTAATTAGACAACAGGTGAAATTGTGAAATGATACTGTGTTCTCAGCTGTGATTGGTTAATGTCTGTTTTTCATAAATGTGTGTAAGTTTTAAATTGTTTAAAAAAAAAAAAAAAGCAGCATACAGGATGAAGGTATGAACCAAATTAGTTGAAAACTCTTTTTTTTTAATCAGTTTTTTCCTTCATTTAAAAGACCCTTAACACCAATATATGTAAAAGTGATATGCAAAATGCATAATATGATAGATGGGATATTATAGTCTAATGTTTACTTGGTTATATCATTATGTATGCAGGGTGGCATACATTTAAGAGCAGTCCTATAAAGTTGTATAACTGGTACATGTAGTGTTTGTAGTTCCAAGTATTTTCCCTTGCAGGAGCAACAGAGCTGTGTTCTGTTTAAACAGCGATGGTCAGATTTGGTAGATTAAGCAGAAGGATTGTCTGCAGTACCGCCCTATGCAGAGATAGGAATATGCCAAGTATTAGATTACAATCTCAGGACTCAGTGCTGGACAGTCTGTCTCCATCATGCTCAGTTAAGGAGCCTGAGGTTGGGAACGCTGTAAAATGTCCTCTTAGAGATTGTCTAACATAAGTTGCATATATAGTACATGGACACAGTCAGTGTCCAGAACAATGACCTTGGGAACTCCAGGCAAAGTGTTAAACTGGAGAAATGTTTGTGCGGCACAGTGTTGTCCTGCCTGGAGCCCCCTGCTGATGTCCCAGACAACCCAGTGGTCTTTTTTTTTTTAGTTCAGTCTCACTCCAGATGTAGAGAGCAGCAGGACTGGACAGTGTCCACGCAGATGAGTTGTCACAGCTCAAACATGAAAGAAAAAGGCACATGTGTTTTTCGAATAATGGTTGATGTGACATTTTTTCACCTAGAGCTTCTCATGTGGTTGTGCCATATAGATAACAGATTCTTCATACAGACAAACTACAACATAACGAACAAGGTTTACACAGCTGGCAATCAATATACTTACACACACACACACACACACACATATATATATATATGGTCCTTGCTAGGGTGTCATATGTTGCCTGATCTTTCCTCCTGGCTGAGCAATAGTCATCTCTAAACAGTTTACATGAAGCAGAAATTCATGTGCAGATGATGCAAGAATTCCAGTTCACACAGATCTAAGCAAATGCTCAAGGCCCATATTCACATCCTCCCCATCCTCTGTCGCTGGTGGAACCCAACGCGGCAAACCTAAATTTAGTTTGGCACGGTTTATCAGATTAACTGTTGCTGGCACAGATCAGCGGATGTGGCTGCCCTCCCAAGGTGTTACCATCTGAAGGCTGGTAAAAATGATGGCTACATGATTGGATATTTCTGCAAATGATGTCACACTTTTGTTACATTTGCTACAGAAGTGTAGTCGAAAAATGAGCGCTCAAATAGAAACAACGAACAGCTTAAAGTAATCTTTAACGCCTTCCTCCGCTATTCTACTAAATAAATGACTTAACACATCATCCATAATCACGTCTATTTATGCTATTCACACCACTCTTCCCCTCCATTCTCCCCTTTCTGCTTATTAAAGCTATTTATATGTCAGATTTATTGTTTTTTTTATTGTATAATTGGTCTTTTATGCCATATCCATCCACCTCCTGTATCTGCTAGTCCATGGGTTAAGAAGCTTATGTCGGTTGTATTTGCCGTGAAGTCTTGTGTATGTGTGCTACATGTTTTTTTTTTTTATCAGGTAGAGTGGAAAGAACGATGTAACCACAGTTTTTATTCACCACTTAACTTAATAACGTAATCAGTCACCTAAATATCCTGAGTTTGCTAATAATTCATTGTTCAGTTTTTGTAAATTTACTCAAAAATATCCTCCAATGACAAACATTTGATTCAAAAGCATTGAATACATTATATTTTAAGTATATAGAACAGGTAGTTAAATGTGTGGTTAACAGATTAATTGCATTTGATACAATTATTTAAACATTTGAAATAAATATTGTGAACTAACGGCTAGAATAAACACAGATTTTAATTACAAAAAAAAACCTTGGCTCGACTCGCAGCACTGTGTTGCTTTCTTCAACAGCATCCCTCAAAACATATGGTTGCCACATGTTCATTTAGTTTCCCAAGTCTGGAATGGCACCTCTCTACTGACCTCAAAATCCAATCCAATAGACCAGAGAGACTAGCAAATCAAATGGGATATGGCAGCCTGTGCTCCACCTCTGTAGGACTAAATGTGATTACTCTAATAACCACCTGCACCATTAGACGTTTAATGAGATTATGCTAAATTGTCTCATTGGGACAGATTACAGCACAGAGGACTGACCCTCATGTGTGCATCTGTTTGGTTGTTAAAGACAAATATACACTTACTGGTGATTAAGCAACAAGTCGTAGGCATTACCACTTCTTTAACTCGAGGGCTTGTCTCAACTGCTATCCACTGCTGTTTGCACAAGCTCAGTGTTGTGTACTAACACTTATAATATGAGGAGCAGTATGTGAGTAGACATGCACATGCCCTGCAGGTCATCAGCTGATGTTTGTCCAGTAATCCCCCCACCCACCCCCACCCCCAGGACTCTGGCTATTTGAACGCCCTGGTTTTTACTACTCGGCTGAGCATCACCAGTCAGACAGAGTCAGTATTTCCTGTTTGTTTGTTTGTTGCTTATTTATCCTTTTCTCTCCATTTCTTCCCGCTCCATCAGTTGTCGGTTCCTGGCGCTGCAGTTGACTCCAGCTATCCCTGTCATAGGAGGTGTGCTGTTTCTGTTTGTACTGGGTACGCTGCTGAGAACCAGCTTCAGTGACCCAGGGGTGCTACCCAGGGCCACTCCAGATGAAGCAGCTGATCTTGAGAGACAAATAGGTGAGTTTTAATGTTTAATGAATTATTTTAGATATGAAAGCCTGATAGTTAACTTTTATTCTCTACGTTTGCATTTTTGTCTTGTCTTGTTTTTCCTTCTCTCACCGTCTGTGTCATGTTTCTCATATTGTTGAAACATTTTAACTTGTTTCTTTGTTAAATATAAAAGAGGTGTCATATCTGTATCTCCTATTATAAAAGCTCCTTTCATCTCTTCCTCATCCTCCCTGTCTAAGTTTATTGATATTTCTGTCCAAGATGCTGTGTTTTTCTCTTAACTCTGGACTCCTGAGTCGATCTTGAACGTAGCTTTAGTTTAAACATTTTGAAACATCAAAAAGCATCCTCTGTGCATCCACAGGTGCTTATTTGTCTTTACAGTTTCTATACAGAAGACTATTTTATCTGCTTGATGGATCAACCTTCCACAGACTTTAAAGTCACTCTGCATTTAGGCTGAGGTGTAGTCTTGTTTGACCAAATGGCCTTTGATTTGTTTATTTTTCTCCAACATATACAAAGGGCCCCCTATTTGATGTATTACCTGACTCTTAAATTGCATTTTGATAACTTCAGAATCTAATTTATCTTGTGAAAGGTAAAACTGTTGGTGCATTAGGAACTACTTGATGCGGAGTAACTGAATTACCAGCATCACAGCACTGATGATTGCTCGCTATGAGACTGAAGCAGCCAAGTCTGCAGCTTGTGATGTGGATTAACTCCCAGCTGTTTCCCTGTTTACATCACATCACATATAGTGTTTAGTGTTGGTTGTGTTACTAACAATGTGCCTTTTAAAGGATGAGAGGTTGACACATTGCCAGTCAAGGCTTCCCCGTCTGTACACATTACTTTGCATTAGAGAGATCTCCTGGGTAGATGACGGCTGTTAATAGTACACTCTGAAGTGATCTGAATATGTTTTTAATATATAAAATTAAAGCTATCAAAGGTCATGCTTGCAAACTGAATTTTTCAAAAATAAACAATAAAGGCAATATCAAAGCAGTAAAATGATTTTTAGAGTCACAAAGTTGTATGGGGCTATTACAAAGATGTGTGGTCAAAGTGCGGTTGCTATTTAAGGACGCTCTCAAAGGAGGCAGCGATTGTAATGCTCAAGGACACCTCACACTAAAATTTCTACTGGTAGTAGATCTTTTTTAGTCGCTCACAAGTAAGTTGCAGAACTGACTTTCCTGTCCCCAGTAGTATCCCGCTGCCCTGTAGCTAAATGGATTATTGCCACTTCACTTCAAGGTTTAACTCTCGAAACCCTCTTTTTTTAGAACCTTTTTAAAGTTTTGGCCCTTATATTTGGAATGTAAAGCTTCTGCTCCTCAGCGATGGTCCTTTCCTTGCTTCAGGCCACTGGAGCCTCATTAAACAAACTCTGGCCTGGCTTAATTAATCTCATTAGGAGACTTAAAAGGTTTTGGAGGGAAGGTAAAGTATAGTGAGCTAAGAGCAATGGGCTGAAACAGCGTTGTGCAAAAATACCATGTTGTGTTGGCAAGCATTTTTTTCCAGATAATAAAAAAATTATAGGTTGAAAATATGAACATTGTTGACCCAGATATGGCTCTGCCCTGCTCACTACCATCACTTCATCCCAATTAGCTTTTGTTCTGTGCATTTACAAGCGTATCAACTGGCTGTTTCTAAACTGGGATCTCTTGTTCTCAGATAAATGATTGTTTCGATGTTGTTTATTCCTTGTACACAATCCTGCACCTTCCTGCAAATTCCGTCTCTTTTTATTACATCGTGGTTGTGATGTTTTGCTGTTTTTACCTGTCATTTTATCGTAACGAATTTTCTCACTGGTTCATGTTGCTGATGTGCAGCTGCTGACCCATGCAGTCAGGCAGATTTTTAACTTTGAACCTGTGTCGTGCGTCATCTATTTTGGGGTGCGCTCACCTGAATTTTTCATTTCCAGGAAAATGTTCAGATGAATGTCGACATTAATTAGGATACGATTGATTTAATTCCAGATTGTCTTGTTGTTGCAGTGTTCCTAGATCTGGTTGGTAGTGCTTCCCTGAAACATCCACATCCTATTGTGATGCTGCCAGGAGACTAATAGACTGCTTTAGTGTGGGTGCCATTATGGTTACCATTATCTTCCATTTGAAAGAGCCTGGCTTGTAACAGCAGGGTGATTTTATACACAAATACACACATGCATACACATACACATAAATACTTCAGGTGGCTTGTATGCATCAGCAAGGAATGTTAGATTTAAGATGCGGTGAGGAAAAGGTCACTGCTTTTCCCAGAACTTGTAAAAAAAAAGTAAAAAGTCGTTGTTAAGATGCATTAATATATAGTTACTTACTGCACTCTGCCATCTTCTATACTGCCTTCTCTCTCTTTTTTTTTTTTTTTCTTTTTACTGATAAAGTAGTATCTCTACAATCACACCTCATTGCTCTGTATGTGTAAAAACCCTTCAGCCTTTAATTCTTTTTCCTATTTTCCTTGTCCAAACCTGTGCGGTACTGGGCTGTTTGTTACCAGCTATGGCAATGGCAGCTTGACATGCAAGACATTAGCAGCACATCTGTAAACTCTTAGCTCGATGGTCCAGCCCCATCCCAAGTCTCGACACCAACCAGTTTCACAACCAGCGTTTGTTTTTGTTTCTCTCCATCAGCTTGTTTTTACCACTTGTGTTTGCTCTGAGCCCATTTGTCTTCAAGCGGTGAATAAAATGTTGTGAAAGAGTTCACAACATCTGTGTTCACTCATATTTATATTTTATTTAATATGTTCATTTTTGTTTGAGTGTGTTTGTCCATTGATTTCCATGTCAGTGGGCCTGATTTCTCCTTTCCATCTCCTCCTCTCTCACTCACAACAGGACTCATTCCTTGAGTTGTTTTTTCCCCTCTGCTCTCACCCATATTTATTCATAACTTCTTTTTTTAACCAGTATATCCTTATGTAACTGTACAGACACTCATAATAAGAAAACTGTCGACAGGCTTTTCACATGTCAGTGCTGTTTCCTATGTGCTACGTTTGATTCACAGCATATGTTCACTCTGTAAACTAACGTGCCATTTGTTTATCTAAAATAAAAATCAACCTACATATTCCAATTAGAAGGTAATTAACATTAATTGAGAAAACACTTCACCACATCTGACATCCATCTTGTACATCTGTAATCCATGTATGCATGTAGCTATTGTAATTAAACCAAAAATCCTTGAATACCCCAGCCACCAGCAGCCCAAAGAGTTTTGTTATTCACAAGCATCCTCATACATAGTTAATGATGTTTTCAAGTCCAAGTGCTACAAGGCTCAAGTTCAACACCACTCCTATTGATCTGTTAGTATAATACGAGACATCAAGGTCTCCCATCATCCCTGTGCTTCTGGAGGAAAAGCTTACAGCCAGGCCTCCACCGTCGTCGTTGTAGGCTGTTATTTCTGCTGTCTGCCAAATGCTTTGGCCTTTAGTCTGCAAAAATGTGGCAGGAGTGGGTGGCCTGAAGTATAGCCCACCTCTAACAGAATCAAATGTGGCACATTTGCATAGGTAACAATAAGATGAAAACCGTACGAGATAAACCACTGCATTTGTCATGTTCGGTCTTTGTACCTTGTCACTCTAGCGTTCTCTTAATGTGGCAAAAAATAGTGTGCACACCCATAAAATTTAGGGGAAAGAGTGTGAGGTCAAGAAGGGTAACACAGCGTGTTGTTCATCTCCGCTCAAAATGGAAATGAGCTGATTTCTGTTGTGTGCCATGTTTGATGTCTATGCATGTCTGCCTGCCTCCCCAATATGTCAGGACTAGACAGATTGGCATCAGTACAACTACCACATGCCAAATCCAAAAGACTCTCTAAAACACTAATCAGAGTGAAAGATAGTTCAGAGCTGCCTGTTTTCCTTTCCTTTCACCTAATATGGTCTGAACTAGCGGGTAAATGTCAGGACAGTTTCACAATTTTTTCCCAAAGTGGCCCGTCGGACTCGAGGCCAGCAGAAGATATAGATTTTGGAACGCTTGGAGCTCAGGCTGCTGGAGGAAGGATGGGCACATCAGTAGAGGATGCGAAGACATTTAGGCTCTTCATGAGCCTTCAGGAGCAGTCGATATTGGTGATTTTTATGGTGAGAACAGGGGGTTTCTTTGGGAGTCAAGCTCTCACATGACAAGTCAAGTCAGCAATACTTCCACTTTTTTTTGCACCAGGGCTATGATTTCCACTCGGTGTCTCTTTCCAGTCCATAATGCCACAAAGTGAAGTTTGTCTAAAGTGCGCTGTTTGTTTAAAACTTGAACTTTAGGCTTGTTGCTAATGCAAACAGTGATACTTGACTGGATTTATGTTGATCGTGTCTGTGCATTTTTGGCATCAATTATCTTTCCTTCCTTCCTCTCGCTGCGTTGGCCCTTTCTATAGCCTTGTTCTCTCAATGGGCAGCCTGAAAGACAAGATTCGTAGGGGAGGTATTAGGGTCACGCACTAATCAAAGCTACAGACCAAACTTATTAGACATTAAACAGTGGTTGTCTCGTCACATGTTTTTTTTTCTTTCTTTTGTGATCAAATTTAGGGGCAAAGCAATTAAGCATATTTCTTACAATATTCCTTATCACCAAGCCCACAAAATACTCTCCTCTCTGTCCCACAGCCTGTTAATTACTTTTTGTTTATCATTTTTGTTGAAATGTTTTGTTAGGGCTGCCTTTGTCAGTGTCCTTGCCAGAAACTTAATTCAAATGCAAAACTCAAATTACCAGAGAGACAGAGTGAGACCAGCTCAATCCATTCTCCAAGATGAGAGCTTGCTTAATCACATTAGATACAGCTTTCTCTCCCTGTGGCGATAAAACTCTGCAAACATGCTTGTTGGATTTGAACACATTGTGTGTCTGCGTGTAGCATCGAATTTGCTTTGGGCTGGAGTCGAATTTGACACCGTGCCATGAATAAACTAAGGTCTTGTTGATTAACAGGCATGTCGTTGACAACACAAGATGTTAGAGGTGGATACTTATATCTCCATCTTGGCACTTGTGTAGCTTAAATGTTGACCACCGCTCCATTAAACACCACTGAATATCAAAAAGTTGGCATCAATTTAAAGGAATCAATAGAGATGGTGAAATCCACAGGGTTTATTGTGATTGTTGCACTCCAACTCTAATAATGATAATAAATAAAGTAAAATAACTCAGTCAGAATACATTGATGTTAAATGCTCTTTTTCCGTTTAACATTATGATATACTCTACATCTGTTTGACATCTTGCTGTGATGTCTGAATCGTTGCAGTAAAGAATAAATTAATACCTTGTTTTGAACGACTGCCCAGTCATAATTCACACTGCTACTGTTTCTCACCTTCTCCCTCCTCCGTCACCTCTCACTGTAGCTTCATGTTTGACTTCATTGTTATTGGATGCATAATAAATAATAGGTGTGCAGCCATTGGAAAGAGGCTCTATTACTAAACCGCTTGACATTTCAACTTGTGCATTTGCGGATTGCTGGTTCGTGGGTCTCAGTCTATCCTCCCTTATGGACTGACAAAGGGGGCATGTCAGCAAGGGAGGGAGGATTTAATGCGTTTCAATATGACACTGAGGCTGAGAGAAACTGTGGAATAGGTATCATAGAGGATAAAAGAAAGGGAGTTAATGTCTAAATTAAAATAAACAGAATTATGTGCAGAAGAAATTTAATCTTGCAATTATGTTTTATCCCACAGTTTAAAAAATGTAAGTGTCTGGTGTTGTGGTGTCAGGCAGCAACTGATTCATGACACATTATTAATAGACTAAAAGCCCAAAGCAGTGTTTAGAAACAGTGAGCAGATAAATCATAATGAATTTTAGAAAAGAATGATCCATAACAATAATAAAACATTGTTCTGTTTTCAGTGTTTTTAAAATGCTCATGAATAAAACTTTGCACGGAGACGTTTGTCTTTCAGAATGAATTACTTGACCAACACACTTTAGGTTTAACTGTTCAACTGGAATGATATTCGTGCAAAACAACAGAGGCGCTCTGTTTATTCTGTTGTGTGATAAAACACAAGTTTATCGTGGTTAACTCTTCGTTGCGCTGCCTGACCAACCTTTTCTGAGTTGTTTACAAGCAATGGAGGGACTTTTCTTCAGAAGACTTGCTCCACTACATTATGTAAATAAAATTCATCTTTCTTCTTCTTTTCATGTCCTAAAGGAGATAGCATCACACGCTCTTCACAGTTTCACCAAAATAAACCATTTTACAGATTACCTCCAGCAAGTTGCACCGTAATTCCTTTTCGATGTCGCAATCACGTCAGATGACCAGAATTCAGGGGGCTGATTTGCTGAATGAATTAACTGGGTTGTGTTCAAGAACAGCACTAGTGTTTGATGTTTTCTGCTGGGCGGTTGGGGCTCAGCATCATGATGCATGTCAGCCATTATACTCTTAGAGGTGCCACCGATGAAATAGTTTCTTTTTTTCGATCCTTTCTTTCCTCTAAGTCTTCTTTCATTCTTGGTTAGTCCCAAGGCTTGAAGTGGCCTGAACATGACACAGGCAGACTTAAAGAAATGATAGTCAGTAGATGGTGGAGCTGCAGGGGACGGGAATAGAGCGGTATACAAGAATAGAGCTGTTGGAGCAAACAGGAGACAAGACAACAAAACAAACCTGTTGTGGAGAGATTAGACTGTCCTAGATTCACCCAATATGCTGATCGTTCACTCTCTTGTTCCATCCATTATGCTTTTTCTGTCTATTTCTCTCTCACACACCTTTTCCTTAATGTTAATGCATTTCAGTAGAAGAAAATCCATACACTGGAAAGCTGATGGTGTGTGTATATGACATAAATCTTTTTAGGCATAAATGTAAGTCTAATAACACCTAAAGTCATAAATTTCCAGTACGCTATCTACCTACAGATCCCATCAGAGTTCATTATTATTTCAATACCCAATCATACCTTTATCCTTCACTCAGACAGAGGTCACACCTGTGTCACATCTGGATTATTGAGTCCTCATGGTCTTGGCCAAGGCCTAAAGTGACAGTATATTCAATCAGAGACGGCCTCGTTTTGGATAGACTGCAGTTCAACTCATTTTTATAAAATCACATCTGCTTAAGTTTTCTATTTTATTGTTTATTTGTTTGTTTTTTTTAAGTAATTGGGATATTTATATAACTTTAATGCACTCGACAGTAACAGTGGAGCCGCACAAAGAATAAGAAATGGAAAAACAGTGCAGTGTTAGACCCATATTAATCTAATGTTTTGAAATGCGGCCACATGAAAACCAAATTGTTAAAACACATCCAACAAGATTTGAATTGTGCAAAATATTTAGCAATGTCTCATGGGTCCAAGACTGTAGCTCCGCTGCTTTGAATAGATGTGCGGAGTGATTTTTGTTTATTATTTTTTGCTTCTTTGCTTCTCCACAAGTTTCTTTTCTTTACTAGTTTTTGCTGGAAAATGATTCACTCTGCCTGTTGAACTGTGTGATTGTGACTGTGTTATTTTCTTGGGATTCTTCAGAGAACAAGGTCAGACACGACATTCCTCCGCAGTGAATTCCTAGTATTTCACTCAAAAGCACTTAATCTGCACAAGTTGAACATCGCTCGACTCGAGCATAACTTCCTCTGAGATGTTTTTGCATTTTTTTTTAACAGCAGTATCGACAGTAATGCCGACTGCCACCAGTCAGTCACCACCTCAGTCTGTCACCAACCAAAAAACACTTCAGATAATTGTCCACGCACAATAGATTTATCAGTCAAGAGGCAGAACCTGTTGTAGACCAATAATCCACAAAATCAAATTTCAGGCTCTATAGTTTGACTTTATATTTACAACAGAAAGCTGCTTATTTAGCTCATAAACCTGTGATTAGCCTTGATTTAGTTAATTAGTTAATCCCTTGGAGTGACATGTAAAAATTGGTATGAGTGCTGTTGTATTTCTTGACTTACATATGTTAAGTGGCTTTGACTCACTTTCTAATTTACAGGTAGAGAATCGCACTTAACCAGAGGAAGATCACGTAGCACAGATGTCAAGGCCTAGAGCAGGCTACCGATGTGGTGGCACCATGGTGATTTTAATCTGTTCAAAGAAGGAAAACATCAATCATGTATCACCAAAACATTGTATAATGTTTTGGTGATACATCCATGATTTCAGAAAGTGAATAAATGCTATGAAAATCTTGTTTTTTACACTGAATTCAGTTCCAGTCTCTTCATTCACTGTTTATGAGGGAAAACTAAAAGAAACAGATATTTCACCATAATGAAAATCAGTGTCTCTCCTTCATGCGCCGACTAAGAGCTTTACATTGCTGCTGAAATATGACTGCTGCTGCAGAATTTCCATTAACTTCTATAAATCCACACTCTGTCTGTCATTGTAACACTGTGACTGTGTGGACATTTCGCCCACCGTTAGATTGTCGGCCAGTTTCTTTGCATTGAAACATTTACCACACATCAGTCACCGCAAATTTAAAAACTCCTGCGTGAAACTTTCGACACTTAATGCGGAACACAGATCAGATCTACGAGTAATTCCAATCATATCACAGTCATAGGGTGGTCGTTTCACTCATGAATCGTTTCTATCATTTGTCATATTGTAGATAATGTGACGCGGCAATGTTTTGAAAGAGGAGCATATTTAATTTTATTCAGTGAAATTTAAAAATTTCGCTTTCAAAAGGGGAAAAGTATCTATGCAAAAATGGAAATTAAAAAATTTCACTTGTGGAGGAAAATGTGCTTCGTCTCCCCTTGGTGCCAACCTGAATATATTTCATTTAAATCATTAAAAAAAAAAAAAAAAACCACTCTCTTTAACACTTGTGTCAGGTGGTCAATGTGGCTACGTTTTTGCACTATGCGTAATTTGAAAACCTTTCATTATGGATGTTGTGTTCGAAACCCTTAAATTGTCGTGTGACATCATCGTTTACCATCTCTGGTCGTGGTCTTGGCCTCAGGCAGAGGTCGGTACTTCTGTATGTTCACTATCATCATTGTAGTCCCGCGTACTTTTCCATCTGTGAAGGTAAAAGGCTCCGCTTTTCACTCTTCCACATACACAGTAGGATAGAAATTAGTTTCCCTTTATACCTCACCAGGCAACGCCTAGCACAGTTTGGCTGACATTGAACCCTCATTTAACTTTGTGCCTGAGGGTGCGTGTGTGGGTACAGAGTGTTTGTGTGTGTTTCTGTTACAACATATTTCAGTCTACCTGGCTTTTATTTTCTAGCTTCAAGCAGTTAGGCCTGACCTGTCTCTCTGAGGGATCTGTCAGCAGATACCGGTGTAAGACGGAGCCTCGGCTGCCAGGATGGTTAAATGTATAAATGACTTTGTTTAGCAGCAAAGCTACTTTTACACCCCACCTCGCCATTTATTTCACTGTAAACAAGTGTAGTGAAGGCTGATGGGCCTGTTGAAGTGTGTTAAAGGTGCAACCACAGCTCATTTACAGGACGTCTGGTATTTAAGACTCTCTGGCCTGTAAAATAGACTCGATTTTGGTTTCTGTACAGAAACACGGTGCTTATTCTTTATGCAAATAGAAGTTAATATGCATGTTTTATAGGCTCAGCAACGTGGAAACATGTACAATGTAATGTAATTAAATATCCCAGTCATGACTTCTCCCTCTGGGAATTTTGCAGTGTTTGATTTAGAAGGTATTATCTTGTTTAAGTCTCTCTGGGAATGAGAAATAAAAGTACCTACATATTTTATGCATAAGTATCATGTACATTCTTGTGTGTAACCTACTGGGTTAAATTTCTTTAGTCTTAGAGGTAGTACAAGCAGCAGAGGTGATTGCTTTGTAGCCAATTTCCTGACAGTTTCTTTAGGTTATATGTGCCAAGTGATTAAGTACAGTAGCTGATCAACTTCCCTGATATTACATGAATGCATCTTTACCTGTCAGCAGGATACGCTGTTTCAGAAAAAGCCTACAGTTTTTAACAGGAGCCAATTTTGCCATTGAAATTATTGTACCTAAATAATGGGGCATCTTCTAGTGGTTCAACATAGAATTCTACTCATTCCCCTCATTCATTGTTTCCCTCAGTGGAATCTGCTGAGAGAGCATAAGAACAGAGTGGGCACAAAGGAGAGACGAGAGCGAACTGTAGGCATTGATCACAAGAGAGATGAATTCAGTAGAACAGAATTTGCTGCCTGTGTTTCCTCTGCTCTCCTTTAGAAATGTCAAACACCCACGCAAGCCCCCCCCCCCCTCCCAACATTCACGCACTCACATACCCCCAGTCCCCAACTAACGTACATATACCGTTCTACTAACAACGCTACGCGCTTCCTGTGTGAATGATCTCAAAATGTGCTACCCACACACATTCGCCAACTCTCATGGTGCGTGAGAGCGCTCAAAGCGAACGGAGCAATAATAGGACACAGGCTCTACCTTTTATGGCTTGAAAATCACTATCATCGCTCTCATCCTCACCGTTTAGTCTGTCATCACTGCTGTCTTACTCCACAAAAAGCCATTCACAGCCATTTTTCTCTTTTGTATTGTAGTCTGAAGACCGCGTTCTTAAGTGCGTACATTCCACACTGATGTTAGTTTTACCTGGCATGGCTCACAGTTTTAGGAACAGTAACAGCCGACTTTATTTTATCCAAGACAGGACTGTAGTTCCAGGGCAGTGGTTGTTTTATCAGCTGCACCAAAGGATGTTCTGGTTGGCAAGTTTGACACACAGAGGCAGAATTTGTATAGCTCATGCAAAAGAGCTATTATAGAGGGGCTAATTAAAAATAATGAGCTGTGTGGGTTGTCTATGTTCAGGCCTTTTAAGCCACTGATACCATGACATGTACCTTTTATCATAGCACCAGATAATTGCAGATCATTAAAGATTTCGTCTTTACCGTAGCCTCTTTAGCATAGCTGAGAATCATCAGAGTTGAGATGAATTAACCTAGACAGCCACAACTGGCTTATTTTACAAATAAAGAAATGTAAAATCTATACCTTTTTATATTGTGAGTATCTCGGCCAAAGGATTTTACAAATTCTATTTCCTGTTGCCAAAGAAATAATGACTGAATGACTGAAGTATGAAAATCTTCGTAGGTTGTTATATCTTTAGGGTTTGAAGGTTTGAAGCATAACATTTATTTGAGCAATAAAACATTACAAATGGACATTTTCTAGCCAACAGGGCTTGGTAGAAAGTGCTGCACTCTGTTGTTTGGGCTGCATTATCCATTCAGCATGTGAAGTAGAGGTTGTTATAGAAACGGAGTAAAAAAAAAAAAAAACATCTAGAAAGTTGTAAAATAAAGTAATTATTACTACGTATAACAACCTTCATTTAAAAGAATATTTATCGGAGGAAATTATTGGCTTTGTTTTGTTGTAGCTTACCCTCCTGGCTGTTTTTGTTTCATAATCTCTTAATCTCAAGACAAATAGGGTAATATTTTTTTTTGCATCACCAATAACACGCATACATGGGAATCTATTGACGTCAGAGAAACAGAGGAACCTCCAGTAACAGTCGTTTGATTCTTACGTATCTCGTGTTTTTCTTCATTTCCTCAGATGTTGCTAATGGCAGTACAGGCTACAGACCTCCTCCCAGGACCAAGGAGGTGGTTATTAACGGCCAGACCGTCAAACTGAAGTACTGCCTCACCTGTAAGATCTTCAGACCACCACGTGCCTCCCACTGCAGCCTGTGTGACAACTGTGTGGGTGAGTGAAAATTATATTCTCAAGCTGTGGGTTTATCTGCTTTTGCTGATGCTTTCAGTCAGTATATTCAATCAGTAGCACAAACAGTGAAAACTGTCACCAAACCATCATCTCTCAGTCTATATAACCATCGTCTGCATGTGGTTTTGTACATCTGACAAACAGACAAAATCCAATGCCAGTCTAACGCTTGTATGTTAGGCCTTTTTGGAATGATCAAATTTATGATTATCAAAACAGTGGGGTTGATTAAAATGCTGTCTTATCTTCCCTTCCTGCCCCTACACACACACACACACACACACACGAAACATAAAACACAGACACACAATAAACACAAACACACATCTGTGTGTATACAAGCCAAGCTAAATGGTGAATTTGTAATGCAGACCTACAGGGAATGTATGATAAATATACTTAGAGGAACTGGCATTCACAGGAGAGAGGGGGGTGAATAATTAGACTGAACAGAAAGAAAACAGCAGGATAATGGTTGAGTTTTGCTGCTTTTCACAACCTTGTGCTCAGTCTCTGGAGACAAAGCGAAGAGCACAGCTAGGCAATTACTAAGAGATAGAGACGGTGATTCAGAAACCTGTATGTCTGTGTCTTTCTCATCAGGCTTTTTTTTTTTTTTTTTTGTTACTGCTCACTCATCAGAGACAACTCCATCTTTGAACGTCTATTTCCTTGTCAGAAACGGGGCTGGCTGAAAACCTGGAAGACAAAGATGAGGAAGTAGTAAACAGACAGGGGTAAAAAAAAAAAAAAGCAGAGGAGACGTTAATCAGATGTAGCAGATGTGTGTTGGCAGGAAGGAAGACAGACTGACAGCTGAACTAAAAGATGGGAGGGCAGTCGTTTTCACAAGCAGTCGATGTATGTTGCTACGTAGAAGTGTATTAACACAAAAGAGGAAAGTAAAAGAGCTATAGATTTCAACTACTAATGTAATAGGAGATTCTTTAATGGGCATTTAAGACAAAACAGTGTGGTCAAGTAAATCCAAGTCTGTGATTATAAGGTTTAAAGCAGATTTAGATCATATAAATGGATTTTTTTTTTTTTTTTTTTTAAAGAGACTCACAGCGTAACCGTCCACACTACAAGTGGTTGTGAGTCATAAAGTCCAGTGATGTCAGAGCTCCAGGTCTCCTCACATCCCCACAGTGCAATCTGGAGTCAGTCAGTCCAGCGTTCATTATGAAGCTACGGAGATTAACTGCACAAATAACAAGAGAGCAAATTACAACCTGGGCAAGAGAAAAAGAGTCAACTCGCATAATGAGAAAAAATTATAATCAAGACCTTTTCTTCTCTTTTTCAAACGCTGTAAACCATGAAGTATACTCATCTATTTCTGTTTTATTAACTACAACATGACTTCTAAGTCTATAGTGTTCTATATTAATAACAAAATGAGACTGGATCACACTGATGTTAAAAAAAAAAAAAAGGGTTTCAAGTCCTCCTTGTCTAATTCTTTCTACCTCTGGTGCTGTAAACGCCAGGGGCTAACAAGCTCTTAAATAAGTTAGAAGCTAGAATGGATAGGGCCTCCCCCGTGGATGTGGAAGACTGGAATATGGTAGAGTCACTTCCTTTTTAAGAGATTCACCCCCTCGGGGAGTGATAGAAGATTATAAACACACAAAATCATGATGCACACGTACCACTTCCCTACTCTTGTAGTCATGTTCTCTTTCTATTTGCTTCTTTATGGTATATACAGCACTGTTTGTGTTTAAATTCCAGTTGTGGCATCGAATTGTTCATAAATACTGGTGCTCACATGTGTGGGCAGAGAGTTGGGATTTTTTTCATTGATTTAAAAAATAAATAAATAAATAAAAATCTCCCACCAGTGTGGTTAATTAGAGAGCAATAGATAAGGCTTTAATGAGCCTCTTAGGTAAATGATGTTGTTATGTAAGAAAACTATAAAATACATCAAAAGAAGATTGTACATGAAAAAAGAATATACTAGATCACTGTGAAACAAGAAGAGTTGCAGTTTTAAGCTTCTGCTTTTAAAAAAAATGTTACTATGTAGATAAAATATCAGAAGTCTGTCTTCTGTGTGTAGTTGGTCGTACAATATTAATGACCAGTGAGGTACGCGTCACTTCTAATCACATTTGACTCGAAGTAGCTGTTCACTTTCACCTCATCTAACTGGAGGTTGTGTTTCCCAGACATATTTCAACCAAGCATTTATTAAAGAAGACAAAAGCGGGTCATTTCTGCTAACTAAACCAATAATGGCCCCGATTAATCTGTTAACCAGCTACCACCTTGCACAGCTAGTAGTCCACACTGAGAAATAGGGCTACAGAGTAAGAGCTGATTAAAATAACAAGACTCTGCTCTCCGAGCAGTCGCTGAAATTATAACTGAAGAACTGTTTGTGTTTTCTCTTAATAAAATACCAGTGAGTCATTTTTAATTTTTTTTCATATTTTGTGTTATATTTTGTGAATCTACTGCAGCAAGGACTTCAGCTGTCCGCACATTTTATTCGCTTAAATGACAAGATCGAGGCGAAAGAGGCTCATCTGTGCTTCATGGCAACACTTTGTTCGCTGCCACAAAACTGTACACCCGGTACCCAGGTGGTTCACAGACTAAAGTCAGAGTTAAAAAATGTTGCAAAACCGCAGGCGTTTTTAGCTGCCTGATCTCTATGGAAGGTACACAACAGTCTGGACAACACTTTCACTTTGCTGCCTCTCTTTTGTCTTCATTTACAATTCTTCAGACATGCTCTAACCTTCTCTTATTGAGGTCTTACTGGAGGCACTTTATCTTTTGACCCAGCAAAGTGCTTCTCTCACCCTCTCAACCTTGCACAGTCTCATTGTAATGGGAATCTTCGCAGTCGTACACAGCCATGTCATGTCATGTCGGTCAGCCTGTAACTTTTATTTGCTAGTTTATATAAACAGCCAGTATGCACTATGTGCAAAAAATGTAGCCTTTATATTATTATGCCGAAACCCAGAGGGACACTTTTCTTTTCTTCCCCTGATTTCCCACAGTTTGTACTGTTTTTTTTTTTTTGTTTTTTTTTCAGATGTCTTGTAAATGAAATGTCTAGACATCTTCTGGAGAGACATTTCTAAATAATTTGTTCTTAACCACGACTTTTTACATGACCCCATGTGCAGGGCAAGACTTCAGAGAGAGGAAGTATTGCTGTGCCAGCAGTGTGGCAGTGTGATAAGATGAGAGAGAGGATAAGAGGAAAACCTGGTAGGTGCGAGTCCTTGTATCCAAAATAAACTTTTCTGTCTCTCTCTGTTCATACAGAGCGTTTTGACCACCACTGTCCCTGGGTGGGGAACTGCGTGGGAAGGAGGAACTACCGCTTCTTCTACATGTTCATCCTCTCGCTCTCCTTCCTCACCATCTTCATCTTTGCCTTTGTCATCACACACATCATTTTACGTAAGTAGCTAGGAGGAAGGGGAATGGATGTGCCCTCAGGCGTCATACATCGACATACACACACTCCTCCTGGCTGTGTTCTTGGTGTGTTTGAAGTCAGCAGGTTGTAAGTGGGTGTTGTGAAAAGCTGCAGCATTCTGGCTTGTTACCATCTTTCCAGCTGGGAGCAGGCAGTGGACTGTTGGTCCTCCTGTATGTGTGCGTGCATGTGTGCGTGCATGCTTGCATTAATGACGGTCAGTGGATCTGTGTTGCGCTGAGAGAGAAGTATGAGCCAAGACTAGCTGCTAGAAAATCGTGGCGCTTATTAAAACCGTTTTGAGCTTGTTCTTTTCTTTTCCTTTGATTGTAACCATGCTGTGTTGAGTCTAAGTGCTGTCAGATTTGGCATAACAGCGATTTGAGTTCTTTGATTGGTATTTTTTCCCTCCCAGTGGGGCTCAGACCAAATTAGAGAACATCAGTGACTCAATAATCCTGTTATAAGCTTACATTACAAATACAGCACAGTAGTGGTAAAACCTGACTGACCAAGCTTCACATCAAGGCAAGTTACAGTCCTCCAGTGCTAACTTCACGGGTCACAATGTCAATGTTTAATTTGCGCTTTGAACAACTGTTTAATATGAAAATGTCCTTGCACCATCTGAAACTATTTGTTGAATTTTGGACAGTTGCCTTTAAATGGTAAAGTTTCTGTCTGACTGATTGGGGCCATGGAGATGTCTGCTACATCCAGATACATCTGGCTAACTCTTAATTTTTGGTCCCTCCTCTGGCTCTGTCCTCCGACTTCTCACCCTGGGAAGTTAAATTGGATCACCATTTTATGTTGGCACACTCTGCCCGGCTCCGTTCATTTTGTTGACACTTAAACTTTACACGATAGGTCTGCAGCAGGTAATGGCCCCAGAGTGTGTAGTACTTAAAATCTAATAAAAGTTCTTGCATTCAATTGATGTTATTTGTTGCTGATATCCACCATTTTTGAGATATTGTGTATGTAATGCCTAACACAATGGTATGGTAGTCTAATGGAATTTCTGTCTTTCTGTCTGTTCACAGGCTCCCATCAAAATGGGTTCCTCAATGCACTTAAAGATAGTCCTGCCAGATATCCTTTCACTGGAATTGGAGTGAGATTGTTTCCTGATAAGTTTTTTCCTGTTGTCTGTTGTAGGTTTTTTGGTCATGCTTATCTTTTTCTACAGTTTTTCAGTCACTCACCTCTACCTAGCTTTGATTATTCTCATCATGACACAGATTAACCTGCGCAAACGTTTGCCATCCAAACTTAACCCGTAGGTCGGAATACATTTGTGTGACAAGCCTTTTTAAAGCATTTCCATCTGCTGCTCCTGCCCTTTTTTTTCTTCCATTAGTGGTGTGTGTCTTATTAGTCTTATTCCATCAGGCTAACATGGTAAGCAAGGCAGCTTCACTCTGTCTCTGCAGATTAAGTGAGTTCATCTTAAATTGGGTCCAACTATCCCCCCTCCCCCTGCAGACGTCTGAGTGAGATTTGATATGAGTGCGGGTGTGTCTCCCTGTATGGTGGATACCGTGTGTGTGTGTAAACATCATTTGAATGTATTGTCACCTCTTCAACACATTGAGAAGAGAGTATAATTCATTCTACTCAATTACCAATTGCCTTTTGACTGTTAATGACAACGTGAATATGCTTAAAATGAAGGTATGTTTTGATTTTTTTTTTTCCTCTTACTTCAGTGATACAACAATCCGCACCAGAATCGACAAATCAGTTTAAAGAATCAGAGGTGATCAAATCTAAATGGTAACCTAATGGTATTTCTGAGTCACAAATCAAGTGTAGGGCTCAGGGTCACGGTACTGTCTGTGTCTCTCCCTCGCTCTCTCTCTCTGCCCCTCTCTCCACGTCTGAGTGAGATAACTGTTTCTCTGGCAGAGAAATGTGTGCCAAGCCAAGCTGATAACAGCCTGTGTCCTACAGGACTTTAATAAAGGGGAATTGAAGTCGATAGTATCGTAGCAGTCTTTTGTACTTGGTGAATGATGACATGTTGTGTCCTTGTTAAGGAGGAAGAGATTGTGAAGAGTAAAAAAAAAAAGGAAAGATATTAAGGGGGGAGTTGAGGGTATTTAGTTGATTTTTGTAGTACAGTTAAACAGACTGACTTGTGGTCTGTGAGTATGTAATATTTATTTTATTTTATTTTTTTCAGAAAGGCCACAGGGACTAAATAGTGAATTTGCGGTTTGTTGAGTGTTTCTAGATCTTACTATATGAATAACACATTCTTTTGAAGACAAGTTTATTTTTAAACAGGCAGAATGATTCATCTTGGGCAGTTTTTTTTTTTTTTTTTTTTTTTTAATGCCTCATGTAGAGCAGAGAAAATGAACAGTGTACTGCAGCTCCAGCCAAATGAACTGGTTACAATGATCCATTGGCAAGAGGAGGACAGCCCAGAGGCTATAGGTCAGTGTGCTAGTTGTCACAACTCTCACCATTGTTATGTTCAAGCTGCTTTCTTGTGCGTATAAGAAGTGTATTTCTACATGTAAAAACCTATTAAATAAGACTTGTGTCAGGCAGTTATTCCTTGACTTCACTGTGTCACTGTGCTGGAGGTGGTGGTGTGTTTCTTCTCTGTCTGGTCCATCGTGGGCCTCTCAGGCTTCCATACCTACCTTATCAGCTCCAACCAGACCACCAATGAAGATGTGAGTATGAACATGAACTTACTTTTTGATGTAATGAGACCTCTTGAGTGACCATATATTTCCGTGTCTGCTACAAACACTATGTTTTGGATTTGTTTTATGTTAAGTACAGGTTACTTTTCATTGTAGGTCAGAAGCGGCTCCATCGTTCTTAGTCAGTTTATGTGTCAGTTGTTCTTAAAGCTACAATAACGTGACTGTGGTGTGTTTTATTTTTTTCTGCATGTTAATAGATAAAATGTATTCTCTCAAATTAAACTCTGAACTCTTTTCACCTCAGTCACATCAGTGAGGCCAGTTAGCTGAGTTAGTTGCTAATAACGCCAATGTCATGGGTTTGATACTATTAGGACCACAAACATTTTTAGCTCCAGACCAGACGGAGCACACAATCAGGATCTGTGTGCAGAGCTCTGAGTGACATTTGAGGTATTTGTCTGTCTCTGAAGTTGTGACTGATGATGTCGTTGACTCTTCTAGATAAAAGGTTCGTGGTCCTCTAAAAGAGGGAAGGACAACCATAATCCCTACAGCCATGGCAATATATTCACCAACTGCTGCGCAGCATTGTGTGGACCCCTGCCACCGAGGTATGACGTGTGAATGTTCATGTGTGTTTTTTGTTTTTTTTTTGTTTTTTTATGAGGTGATATATGTGTCGCCAGATGTCCAGATGAAGACATATAAACTGTGTCTTTCACTGCTGTGTGAGAATCGCCTTCAGTCATTTTTCACCTTTCCTGTAATGGGTCACGGCACCTGTTATTTTTCCCCCCTCATTGTAATTTTCCATTTCAACCAAAGGCTAAAATAGAACAGTTAGTCAAGACCCCTTTTGATGTGAGGAGCTGCTTTGAAATGAGCCTGCAGCATTTTCTCTATACATAGCTGCTAAGATATTTCAAGGGTTGAAAAGATTTCAAGCCCATTTTAACCAAATCCAAGATCAAAGTTGGCGAGATGTATTAGATTTCACACGTTTGCTGTTCATGTGATTTAAGAAAAATACAGGCCGACTGTCACAGTTACATTCTCGTGTCCTTGTGACATGTCGGTACACATCGCACACTCCCTCACAGCTTCTTTCACATCAGCATTTTGCTCAGAAATTCTCATTACTCATCCGTGAAGCTGTAGTTCTCGAGTTCCCTGACCTAAGCTGTTCTTTTTTTTTTTTTTTTTTTTTCCTTCCCCAAACATGGTTAGTCATGAATTCATGGTTACACATTGGAATACCTACTGTCTGCTCAGATCTTTAGTGGCAACTGTCTCCACTTTGAAGATACAACACTCTACTGAGCCTCTTAAAACTTTCCTTTCCACAAACATTTCCTACCCTTTGAAACTCACAGCCTTTAACTTTGAGTTTTGTCATACAAGTGAAGTACAAACAGAAAGATTGAAGTCTTTAGTTTAGCATGTGCTCATGGCCCTGAGTCCAGTTACCAAATATGGTATATTCATAAATGCACACGCAGTTATACAAAGTATAAAGAGAGCAATGATGGAGTTGATTTCCTTGATATACTCTCCTGGACTGTGCTCTGGGCCTCATAAATCACCTGTAATAATTTCAGTGGGTGGTAAGGGAAAGTCCTCAGTGTACAGGTGGCTGCCATCTGGGCATGTGTTTGTGTCTGTGTGTGCCTGAGGCCGGCCACAGGGGTCACACAGCTGGATCCACCACTAAGGAAACAATGTATCATCTTAACTTCAGACCATGCAAGCAACACTAGCTTTCTCGCCCATCTTATACAGACACACACACACACACAGACAAAGCCTCTTGAGTGTCATTCCTTGCTGAGAGCTTGACTCACATTTTCTAATGTGTCCTACGCATTTTTTATGCTTGTTTCCAACCAACCACATTTGCAGACGTCCCGTTATTCATTACCAGCAACACAAGCCACTGGTGTAGATTCCCAGAGTTTGTGTCAGCGATTGTAGCAAAACCATTTCCACCTGAATCCAGTTCAGTCCCACTGGAACTCACTGTCAACTCACTTTCTGTTAAATGATTACCCTGCTCACACAGTTTAACACCTCAACCAGCTGTGTGTGTGTGTGTGTGTGTGTGTGTGTGTGTGTGTGTGTGTGTGTGTGTGTGTGTGTGTGTGTGTGTGTGTGTGTGTGTGTGTGTGTGTGTGTGTGTGTGTGTGTGTGTGTGTGTGTGTGTGTGTGTGTGTGTGTGTGTGTGTGTGTTAGAGACAGCTCTGAGTCAGGTCGACCTCTAGCTGATAAATATCCTCTATAATCATATCTGTCTTATGACCACACGCATGCACAGGAGTTCAGCAGGTTATTGTCAAACCAGCTGCGTCAGAGTTCTGCATTAATTAATGACAGTGCAGAAACAGTCATTCACTTAATTGTTCCAGAGATTCGTCTTCTTCATGGTCAAGGCTTGAATAATGAGATCTCTATGCAATGGAAAGCATTGCTCCACACCATTTACAGTGTGTTATACTGACACACAAGGTCATTTGCACTATGTTAATCCTTTCCACCTACAGTAATATCGACTCTCTTGGCTGTGGTTATTAGCTTCTTGTTGGACTCTGACTGACAGGACTTTAAGGGTTTTAAGGACTCTATTTGGTTCTAATACTCTACTGTATTTGATTTGTGGGTTTGTAAAAGCATTTGCTATGAAATATGTATGAATGAACCCATTACAAACAATACCTTTCTTCTTTTGTCACCTTTCTAGTTTAATTGACAGACGGGGCTTTATCCAATCAGACGCACCACAGCTCGCACCACCAACCAATGGCATCACTGTGTACGGCGCCACACAGTCTCAGCAGAGCCACATGGTAAGACACCGACTTGACTTGTCTCTTTTCAGACACGAGAATCAGGTTGATAAGTTCAATAAAGAGAAAACGTCTAAGAACAAAACTATGAAGTCCACAGGGTTGTTCAGTCTTATGTAGAAGCCAAGATTGTGCAGGTCACTTGGATAAAGCTGAAGTTGATGTCAATGTGACATCAATCTCAAAACCAAGAGACCTTTTTTAGTCTTAATTTAAGGGTCCTTAAGTCCCTGGCTGTTGTACTTTTTGACCCAGTCCTTCTCATGCCCTAATGAGACTCATGGAGGAGAAGGCTTGGTCAGCATGACACACTGAGACAAAGAATCTTTCACAGCAGCCTGTCTAACAGAGTGAGTCTCCAGCTGTTGTCTTTTGTTCATTTGCCAAAAACAGAAACGCGGCTCTCACAGATTGAGGCAGATGAACTTTGCCCCATGTCAGTTTGAAGAACCAAGTCAACCCCCCCCCCCCCCCCCCCCCCCCCCCCCACCCCCCACCCCACCCCCTTCATTATGTTGTGTCTGATTGTTTTTGGATTTAACAGTTTAACAGTAGTTGTTGGTTTAAGGGTTAGTTCAGATAACACAGCCAACAACTACTTAACTCTGAGTTCTCAACACTAGTGTCTAGATCTGGAGAAGTGGAGTTCGTTTTTTCTTGTTCCACCAGGTTGAAACTCATGTAATTGTTCTTGATGACAATGAGAGAGTAATGTTTTCTGATTTGCAGGTGTTTTCTGTAAATTAGGTCAACAGTACCAGGAAATATGTTTTATGTGTGTGGGTGCTGAGGTGGTATCTCTTCCTGATTTCACTTGTTTTCTTGTCACAGCTTTTGCATATAATCAGGGTTTGTAATATTACTATGTGCGTATGTGTATGCCTGTGCACATGCACATGAGTGATTTCTTTCTATTCACACTGATAATCCAAGTCTTGCAGTGGATCCAACAAAACAAATGAGAGGGGAGATGATGTATAATGAATAAGACCATTTTGTGCGAACTAAACAGCGAGTACACCACAGTCTGTAAACAAATATTTTCTGCAATGTTAAACTGTTTCTGGGAGAAAACATCTGGTCTGGTGAAGAGGACATTGTACTGACCTGACTGACCAGTTTTTTGGTTTTTTTTTTCTGGTGCCTGAATAGAGGCAACTCTTCTTGTTCACATTAGCTGTTTACCTCACACATGACATGCTGGATTTAAGACCTATTCACACACAGCTGCTATACTTCTTTCACTGGCGCCCTCCTTCTGCGCCACAGTCATCTTGTTGTTCTCATCCACGCACGACCTCATCCTGCTCATTCTCATTGAGATGTCAAACATGAACGTCGTCTGTCCTCAAGTCATGAATGTGTGGACTAATTGTAATGGGCCGAGAGCCATAGGAACATTCCCCGTGTGTTAGCATATTCAGAAACAACCACCATCTGTTTACTGTCGTGGTCACGATTAGCAGCTAGAATTGTCCTGTTGTGTTATCCACTGACCATTTTATTTGCACAACGATACACTGCTTGGTATACATTTGTTAAATTTTACATGACTGTGTTTAAGCAGGTTTAAAAGCAGCTGACGGTTTTATTTAGTGAAATAATTTGAATCACGATTAGTAATAGTCTCCCATCACTTTTGTCTGTTCACTACAGAAAATTGTGTGGGTGGGCTTTCTATATAGAAGGTTTCAGAATGTATTTCAATAGATAGACGTAGACAGAAAAAAAAAAAAAGCACAGCACAATTTTAGATTTTTATTTCACTATTTTCCATCTTTAAATATGAGTTTCAGACTACATGGAAATAAAGTGCAATAGATCAGTCATTTATATCTTGAAAATTGTCTGATTTCAAAAGAAAGTTCATTAAAATAGACTGTGAGTCAGATCAGATGTCACATCAAATAAGTAGTAGAACATTTCTAACCTGAAGATGACACGGAAAAAAAAATGTTGCAGAATTTCACAGCGGTGTTTACCTAGAAATGTTCGTCCTGCCTTTGTAAATGCAGTGAGGCTGCATTTCCATGCAGGCATTGAGGGCCCCGTGTCTTTGTGAGGTGCAAGGCAGAAGCCTTGTAAATGGTTTCCATGGTAACAGTATGTGATATGATGTCACATTACACCTCAATAACATAAAAACACCATTTTGGATTTGACTTGAGAAGGAAAATTGACATTAAAACCCTTTTTTCCCCCAGTTCTCACCATCATTCATGTAGGTGGGATCTGCATCTGCTCTGCTCTTCTGACTGTGTTCAAATGATTTATCGATTAATCAATCAACCCAAAACTCTAGTAGGCAACAATTCTAATCTGTGGTTAATGTATCAAAGTAATATATCAAATAAAAATGACAATGCAACATGTTAAATGTCACAATCCAGTTTTCTACTTTATATAACTGAGAATTAAATATTTGGATTGTTGGTTGGACAAAAATACACCATTTGAAGGAGCCAACTTTGCTTTTTGGAGTATAATTTTTAATACCAATCCCAGACATTTAAAACAAATTTTTAAAAAAGTATATATCTGTGACTTCTGTATGCGTGGATATCAACTTCTGATACAAGATTTCAATTCTCTCTCTTGTTTTTCCTTGTTCCTGCCATCTTTTCTTCTTGTTTTTCTGTATTTGTCCGCACACGCACACACGCGGTGCACGTTGATCAGCAACCATTTCCTCGCTGATTATTGCACAGTAAGTGATGAGGGACCAACACCCAACTGCCTCGTTTGCAGTTTCACTACTCACTCTTAGTTCAGTGAGTAATGAGTAAGTATTCTTGCAGTCTGCTGCATGACTGATGTCATTAAACTTACCCAGATCGCCCAGCTTGTTACTTTAGTCCCCATAGAGTTGGATACAATCAATATTTAGACTGTGTTCAGTCTTTGCGAGATGAAATAATGAACAGGAAAATAGTCCATAGGCTAAGCGGTTGCCCCTTTTTATGTCCTCATATCAATTCAACCAAATTACTCTCTCCTTAGTACCCAGCCACATGTGCAACTTATTATAAGTCACCTGCTCACAGGAGACGGTGGTAATGAATAACACAGACGGCTCTAATCTCCACGCTTTTGGATGGATTTAACCACCATGTCTTGAGATTTGTTGAAACATGGGACTTAAATGGTGTCAGTTTTGGGAAATCATTCATTCTGTTTGTTCAGTTCCTCCTCTTTGTGACTCATTGTAGCTGGTTGGGGAACTGAAAGGTATCTTGCACAAAATGTCTTTAAAGTATGAAATATTTTGATCTGGGACAAGGTCTAACATGGAACATCCTCAAACCCCTTCCAATATTATGATATTATTGGTATTATTCTTTCTTTTAATTATATTATCCACTATACTAGATTGGTATAATCTTGGTATGTTATGTTTGTTCACTTAAGAAGTTCTGGTATGGGCCAAGAATAAAATGCAAATATAGGATTACATTTTTGATTAGGGAAAAATCTCTTGTGCTTGTTGTGTCAACCGCGACATTTGAACGCCAACCACAACAAGGCCTGTGCTGACTCACTTGTTGTGTTGTCCAAGGTTAATCTATCAGCAGTCCATGTACATATTGTTCCTCATACTTCTGTGTGTGTGTGTGTGTTTGTGCTGTTGGGAATGGACAGTGCTTACACAGTCTGGCTAAGACTGTTTATAAAACACATGTGGGTCAGAGAGGAGAAAGACAGGGGCAAAGCACAGCGTTTTATTTTATTTCCAACGCAGTGCTAACGATGTAGCTGTGTGCTAATGCGGCAACAAGTGATACCTCTGTCATTTCAGTTCAACAACCCTCATTCATATTAATCTGTTCAAGAACTTGGAGCGAAGCCAGGCTTGTAAAGGTGATAAGTCCAGAGCAGATGATGCGTGCCACTGATAAGAGGATACTTGGAATACTTGGAATTACAACTCTTCCATTGTTAAAGGTAGCTGAAAGACTGTTTAAATCACATCTGTAATCTGCTCTTTTTAGGTCAGTGAGATTCAGACAGAAAGGTGAGATTCCTGGAACAAATCTTTGCATTTGAAATTTCTCATCAGTCAGACTTTGGCAGTGGTGTGGGATGAAGGGAGGCTGTTTGTTTATATGGCTGTCACCTCTACACATCTATAACTGGTTTCTAATACACATGATTTCTCTGTGGTGATAAAGGGACAGTGGGGTTAAAACTAATCTCCCTGTGGCTAATGTGTGTTATTGATGACTCTGTGTGCCCTAACCCAGTTACTCTGCTCCATTTTTAGACGTGATTTCCATTCTGAAGCAAGGCAGCAGAGATCAATAGGCTATGAAGCTGTGACTTAATAACTCTGAATTTCCAACTCTGTCTATTGACTTCAGCTGTGTTTTTACTGGAGCAGATGCACGAGCTGGTGCGGTTTCTGTGTTGCTCTGCATTTTAACATGGGTACTAACATCTTTTTCTTTCTTTTTCTCTCCCTGATCCAATCACCCACCCCCTCCTTTGTTGACTTCTCATATGTTCTCTTCTCCTTGATCCTGTGTCTCGTTTCTTCTTTCCGCTTCCATGTCAATTTCAACTCTCCTTCTCTTATTTTCCTCTTTCGGTCCTTCACCCCTCTTGGCACCTTTTCTATCTACACACCCCTCTACATATTGTTCTTCCTTCTGCTTTCTGCTGCTTTCTCTCAGTGTGACCAAGACCAGTGCATTCAGAGCACCAAATTCGTTTTGCAGGCAGCCGCCACCCCTCTCCTCCAGCAGCAGACCAGCGAGCCAGTCATCCTGACCACTTCCCCCGAAAATGGAGGCACTCTCCCCGGCCACACCTCCCTCACGCTGACCGGACCATGCACCTCAATCCACCTCGGCCAGCCCACACCTCCGACATCAACACCCAGCCTCAGCTGCCACGAGGCCGCCGACATGTTGCCGATCCACGGACACGGCCACACACACAACCACAGCCACCCCCTCCAGGAGCAGGTACCTCACCACCACTTTCTTACCCCAGAGGAAGTGCCCTCACCACCAGGCATGCTTCCCTGCGGCAGCCCCCTGGGTCACAGCCACACCATGCAGGCCGGCTTCTACAACCCAGCCAGTCAGGACTCACTACATGAGGACTCTGTCAGAGGACTGGTAAAGCTCAGCTCAGTCTGACATTGGGACATATACCTCCATCCTAAAATCATGCATACAACTCCCAAAACTCTCCTGTGCCATTTTTGGACTACCTGAATCTGAATTAGTTTCCCTTTTCTTTCCTCAGCAGGACTTCTGAACTGCAAAAAAACAAACGCTGTGGTTTAAATTCAGCTACTGGAAACTCTGTGAAATATAACTGAACTGAAATGAAAGCAGTTGTCCACAGCTGTTGTCTTGCCAAACCTCTGCTGGATCTGGGAGAGATTGTTTCTTGTGTGGTAGAGTGTGTGACAAGTCACATACACGTACAACTTTTTTTTTTTTTTTTTTTTTTATAACTTCAAGGGAAGCTGAAGCTATTGGCTCCTGGAAACTGAACAGGGGAGTTTCTTTTTCAAAGTGGCATCTGTCTGTGAGCCATCTCAAGCCAAAAAAGAATACGTGTTTTGACAGTACGTTTTTTTTAGTCAGAAAACATTATTTCTGTCAATGAATCACAGGTCTCACAGGTTTTTTGTAAAAAAAAAAAAAACAAACTTTAGCCCCTGCGCCCGTTGCTGATCGGCTGTCTTATGTCTTTTTTTTTTTTTCTTGAGACATTTTCAGCAGTGCAATGGTTGACGTCATCATGTTGCATATCATCCTGCTTTTTCTATGTTCAAAATTAAGAGACTGTTGTACTGTACCATGGTTATTACAACTTACAAATAATTATATCTCCTGTGGATATTAATAAAACACCCAACTTTTTATCACATGTGATTTCAGTCATATTAAGGCTTAGAAGGATTAACAGTATGTCTTAAGAGAATAAGAGTCATGTGATGATGACTTTTCCTGTAAGGGTCATCTTGTGACCAACGCCTGTAGCTATTGGATGTAAATGAGACAGATGGGAAAAAAAAACAAGCCTGGATGTTCTAAGATAAGTGAGACTTTCTTTAGGTCATCTGGTTTCCTTGTCATCCTGATTGAAGTCATGATAAGGCCTGAAGCAAAAAATCTGTGGAGAGAGATACACAAATTTAAAAAAAAAAAAAAACACAGTTTCCAATAAAATAAAATAGAGGAATTAATGAGATTAAAAAACAGAAGTTCACCGACAGGTGGTTGTTGCAGGGGTGTGTGTAAATGAAAGGCTGAAAGTAAAAATGTAATTCTCTTCCTCCACCTTGTGGCTGAATGTGAGTGGTGCTGCAGTACTGCAGGTAAACGCAGTTTTTGTTTTTTCCTCACTTTATTCAAATCAACTTTTAAAGTTTTACGTCGTCTGAGCATAAAACCACATAGACGCATCAAACAATTCAAATTCAATTCAAACAATTCATCAAACGCGAACATTATAATAGTAACACATTTATTTGTTATTAAATCATTTATGATACATAGGGGGGATTTTTTTTTTCGTACATATTTTACAACAATTACAACAGACGAGGCAAAAAAAAAAGAAAAAGGAAAAATCTCAATAACACCAGAAAAGAAATATCCCAGATTTTATTTTGTCATCTTGGACATTTCTTCTTGTTTCGTAGCAGGAGACGAGAGAACAGGGCGACGAGATGGTCACAGATGCAGGATTCTAGTATATAAGCTATAGCTTGCATGAAGATTTTTAAAACAGCATTTGTTATTAGGATATTTAAATAATTACTATGTGAATTGACCCTGTGCTTGACTGTGCTTGAGTTCTGCCAGATTTAATGATTTTGCTGATTGACGTGTTAAAGAATCCTGAGGATTATTAACATGATCAAAAATGAGGAACTGGACGTTAAGCTAAGTTTTTGAAGTTTAAAAAATAACAACTGTCCGCACACATATTTCTCTTTTTTTTTCTTTTTTTTTTTAACAGCCAAAGTATAACCACCGCAAATTATATGGTGATAATGAAATGTTTTTTGTTTTTGTTTTTTTTGTATTTCTTGAAATTAGCTAAACAGTAAACAAGTTTTTATTGGGCCTTGCTCCAAAAAAATGGAGCCCTTCACTTTCATTCATCGTTTGTATTGACATGTAAACAAAGCCAGTGTTTAAGTGCTTATTAACATTTACATATATTTCCTGTTTTAATTATACAGTGCACTGACGTCGTGTCACAGCAGAGATGCACTAGAGATGGTAGAGGACACGAACCAAGGCAAACTTTAAACTTAAAGCTGTAAACAGTCATGGAGGCTCACAGCCTGATGCTCCAGCACAGCTAACTCATGCATCAGTCCTCTAGTCAGGGCTGGAACGATGGATCATTAAGTCAATGGTAGGACCTGCTAATGGTCCTTAGTCAACAAAAATGTTAGACTAGCTCAAGATCAGTGATGGGAGGTTGCTGTAAGACTTAAGTGGCCCTGAAATTGAAACCTGAAGTAAGCTTTTGATGTTTTTTTGTTTGTTTTTTTGTTGTTGTTTTTTTTTTTTTTTTTTTTTAGAATCCATTATCTGGATCATTGTGGCTAGGCTAATTTAGCACTGATAACCAGAACACAACAGTGGATGTAACGCTGGTTTCCGTGTGAGTCCAGAGTCCAGAGTCACCACAGTTTAACGTCGGTGAGCTCCAAGTCTCCCATGATCTCCAGCTGGTCGATGCTGCTCAGGTCCTGAACGCGATGTCTGAACTCAAACAGGTGCGAACCGTTCACCGCCAGCTTGAACTGATGAGGCTGACAGAGGATGAGAATCTGACGAGAACAAAAAAATAAATATATATATATACATATACACCACTATACTGTAACAACAGCGTAAAATCAAGTTGTAAGTGGTTGTTACCTCAAAGTACTCCCCTGATGAGAAGGGAAAGAAGGGCATCTCCCGCTCCTCCTGCCCCCAGGACTCACCCAGGTACGAGTTCCTGATAAACACGCCTGACTTCATGCGGGGGTTCAGATGGAGAGCGATGTTCTTCGTCCTGCTGTTGCAGAGGTTTACCGTGAAACTGGACAACACATGGATGAGAGGTAAATGTTTCTTTGTCTGTTTTTATTGTTTTTATTTGTCATGTTGAGGCAAAAAAAAATCTGTAACTACCTGTGAGGATACACGCTGACCTGTCCTTTGATTGTGATGTGCTGTCCGGGGCTCAGTCCTTTAAGAATACTGCCTTTGTAAGGGAGGCTCTGAAATAACAATATAACTGCTCAAACGTTTTATGTAGAATATTTTAATGGTCAATTAATCGTTTAACCTATAAAAACTTTAAAACTGAGAAATGCCCAGTGTCATTTCCCACAGTCCAAAGTCATGTACTCAGATACCAAAAATTTCCAATCATACATCAGAAAAAAATAATAATAAAGCATCACATCACATTTAAATGAGGAAAATAATTAATTAGTTAGCAAATTAGCTGCATTGTTCTTCCAACTGACTAATACAGCACAGAGAACATATAGAGACATTTAGCTGAAGCTAATTTGCAAACTCTGTCCCTAGTTAGGCTTTTGATTTCATTTTAAAGATGTTAAACAACAACTGTATGTTTTCACAGTGTGAGAGTGAAAATGTGTGTGTACAGTATGTAATTGTAATTGTACAGGTATGTGAGAAAATGTATTTACTTCTTCAACATGTTATCTAGAAGCCATTTGTAGTTATTACCAACTATTTATTGATGCCTCTGCAAAAACTTTGGACTCTCTCTATCCTATAAGATCTGGAAACGCTGCAATTAAGTGTTAAGTTACACTTCAGGTGTTTTCACAATTAGTCCAAACAAAGTGGTTTAAATAATCTGACTCCAAACTAACCCTGCTGTTACAATGTTCCTATATCTTAGCAGGAACTTTAATAACCACAATGTTATCACAAAAATAAGACACGAGCACAGTAAACCAGAATTGTCTTTTAAAAGTCAGAGCAGGGCACAACCACAGGAATTTTTAAAGGAAGTGTGATCCAGGGTTTACTGGGCATATTCAAGCAGAATGGTTTTACACAGATGATGCAAAAGGAAAAACTCACCAAGTCACCTGATTCTGAATATATTGCCTAAGAGGGGAAAAAATACACATTTAGTTTCTATAAAAGAAGCAACTATCTAACCAGGGAAACAAGGAAGAAATTAAGGAAACGAGGAAAGGAAATCCACTTACTGAGTTTGGGATGTAGCCAATAGCGTGCACCCTGACTTTCCCAGAAATAGAAAACGTGTCAACCCTGTTTAGCGGGATTCTGTGCTTGTATCCCAGCAGGTGAGTACCATTTACTGCCACCTACAGGTGAAGACAGATATTTTAGAATCCAATTTTTGTTGTTTTTAGGTATAACAGGCTCATCAAACATCTTCTTCAACTGCATCAGTTAGCTGACCTTAAAGAAGTCTTGGTGCACCAGGATGATGGTCTCGAAGGGGGCTCCACGTTTGTAGGGCAGCTGATGGAGCGTCTCTTCTTTACCCCAGCTCTCATGCAGCAGGGAATTACACACCACACAGGGCGAGCCTTTAAAGCGAGGGTTGAAGTGGAGGGCGACGTCAGAGCGCGGCTTGGTGCTGCAGCCGCTCGACAGGTCAATCTGAAACCTGCAGGAAAAAAGACACTGGATTAAAGCAGAGCAATTGCCCTGGGACTCTAGACTCCCAACCTCCAAAAAAAGTTTCAGCTTTACTATACAGTACATTGTAAGGTTTTCATCATTTGAGTAAGAAGATTATGAACACGGGTCCAGGACTTTTATTATTTTAATGCAACAAACCTGCTAAATTACATAATGACATAACATAATACATAATAACATAATGGCTTCAAATATTTATTAAAATTAAACATCCAGTCTGTGATCCTATGACGCTTCACAGTGACTCTGCTTGGGGTTTGAATTTTTTTGTTATTATAAACTAACTACCCTAAACCTAAAAAAAACAGTTTTAAATGTAAAAAATATGAATATATTTAACCAGCCTATTTTCCTTGTATTTTAAGATAAATGTTTTGTTTTTTTTTTGTTTTGTTTTTTTTTTTTCTTTTTTTTTTCTGAGAGATTTAGAACAGATACATATCCTGTCTCATGTTTGACGTCCATGTGTTTTCTGGCCAGTGTTGCACGACAGATATTGTGGGAGCAGATATGCAAAAGAAAACCAGTTTGAAGGAGCATTTGTTTTAAAAGTTTGAGGAAAACAAAGGCACTATAGTGAAGTCTTCACTGATTAAAAACAGGAAATGTTATGAGTTATAAAAAATAAAACCATACCCACACCCACATCTGGTGCATTCTTACCTGTCAGCATCTGGGGGCACAGTGCCCTGGATGATGATGATCTCTCCAGGGTGCAGGCCTCCAGGTATGGACCCTGTGTATGGGATCACCTGAGGTGGAGAGCTGACGTTGAGGCACTGGATACCTGCACTGACAACAACTGATGACATGCTGCCTAAAATGAAGGAGCTAAAATCAACAGCTTCATTTACTGACCCACAATTAAACAGTGTGCTGGACGTTTCTGGACAGATGTTGACAAAACTGTTGAGACTCACATAGTTTGAAGCTGCAGGAGGGTCCACTGATCATTGCATTATGGCATCAGAGGGCTGATGTGGATAATAATAATGATTAAAACAATAATAATAATAAGCCTCTTACCGGATTCAGGACAGTGTGCTTCGCATTTGCCACAGACATCGAGCTTCCTGTGTCAGACCACAACATGCAGCTGTGTGTGTGAGTGTGTGTGAGGACGTCCGAGTGTGTGCAGTCTGCGGTGGGAAGGAGCGGTTTGTAGCTACCCTGCGCTACACGGGGACGATGGCAGTGGGCATCTTCTCTCCATCAGAACCTGGCCCTGTCGCGCATGCGCAATCCCTACCACGTGATCAGGTGCTGTGGTGGGTTGAGGACCGACTTTCCCACTTTCAGTGGATTCTCCTGTTTCCCGTCAAAAAAATAAAATAAAATAAAAAAACGCTGATACACATAAAGATGTGCAACGTATTTGAGTAGATAAACACCAACTACACAAATATATTAAATGTAATTAGATGTTTCACTTGGTTACAAGGAGCAAATCTGTATAAATGTGACCATACACAACCTTTTAGAAATAAGCAGTGTTATAGGGTCGTATACTTCCCTCAGGGTTATAAGACTAGATGAATGTGGCAAGTGTACTTTCTTTATCTTAAATGCTTTCCAGAGCAAAAGGGAAAACTGTGGTGTTTAGTCCAACACTAGAGGTGGCGCTGATGCTGCGTGACGCAAGTTGCCAGCTGCTGCAAAACGGGGAGAAGAAGAAGGAGGAGGGATGGGACTGGACTTCTGAGGGTATTTGAGATAATGTTTCATGAGATTTTTATGTTTCTGCAAAAAAAAAAAAAAAAACATAAACGTGTTTACATTGTCATTAACCTCACATTTCTAATGACACATATTTAATAAACGAATTCATTTAAAAAATTCTCACTGATTGTTTTTTTTTTTTCTATATGAAGTTCTATATTTAAACAAGTACCGGTATTAGAAGCGGTTAACCGTTTATTTATCGTATCGTATATTTATTGTAACGTTACAACTTCTCTGTATTAAATATATATATATAATATATTTAATATCTTCTAATATCTAAAATATTTAATGAAATATCTAAAGCACACAAGTGAAATGACTATATCTATAACGGAGGTTGTTAAGGTGACTATGTATAAAAATATTTATAAAAACAAATAACTTTTTATTCTTTCCCTGATGTTCACACGGAGCAGAGACACATGTCTGCCTTCCAAAATAAAAGCTCGGGCTTATTTCTTATCTCGCAAATCTTAAATGCTTTCCAGAGCAAAAGGGAAAACTGTGGTGTTTAGTCCAACACTAGAGGTGGCGCTGATGCTGCGTGACGCAAGTTGCCAGCTGCTGCAAAACGGAGAGAAGAAGAAGAAGAAGAAGAAGAAGAAGAAGAAGAAGAAGAAGAAGAGGAGGAGGAGGAGGAGGAGGAGGAGGAGGAGGAAAAAGTGTAGAAGGAGGAGAAAAGGCGTCTCGTCTATTTGCAGTCCAGGTTCTGAGTCCTGTCTCTAGTCCAGCTCCAGATCAGCGTAGACAACATGGGTCTTGGTAAATATAACAGTTTCTCACGTTACTTGTTTGGTGTAATCAAACAACATCTGTGCGTTTAATTTAGACGACATGAAAATGCATGTTAATGGGGTGAGCGTAATTCTTTTTATTTCATACATAGAGCTACATTTTATTCTTTTGCGTCACTATTTTTTTATTTTATTTTTTTTTAATTCATGTGTATCAAAATATTAATTGAAACTGATAAAAATTAAATTTTCAAAAGTGAATCTTTCTTGTCTTGTTATCGGCCGTCATGTTTGTTTGTTTGTTTGTTTTTTGGGGGGGCGAGTTTAGTGCTTTTATTTTGAAATTTAAAAAGTAGTTGCGCAGTTGCTTTCGCGGCAAACAACAATTAGATACTAGCGTCGCCAATCATTTCATTATGGTGAGAAAGAAGGGAAAGGAAGGATGATCACACACAACACAACCGCTTGAAAAAAACTTAAACTTTAAAAATCTTGGTTTAATGTGTTTGTTCGTCCGTCTGACACCAGGTGGCGCTAAATCACTGCAGTAAAGACAAATTAAAATACAAAGAATCGACGGGAGTCGCCAAATCTTGCGAGAGAAAAGCCGCGGTTGGAGTTGAGATGAAACAAAGTTGCACTTAAAATGCAAACCGGTGCAATCACTTGACATAATAAGACACCTTGTTGCGAGAAAATTTACCCGTTAACACGCATTTTAGTGTTGTCAAAATGCATAATCTAACAGTCTTTATTTCACCCACATGAGCCTTAAATGTTTATTTTGTTTCTCATCTTATGTTCCTCTTGAACAGCCGTCCGCTTTGTACCAGAAGAAGGTAAGATCTCTTATGTGATCACTTGTGTTTAGGCCTACTTTGTTCTTCAAATTCCCAAATGATTTTTTTTAAACATGTTTTGTTGCAGAAACTCTCGCCATAGTAGGGACACAAGGTGAAAATGAGGAAGAAGTAGAAGAGGAAGAAGTTGATGAAGGAGGAAAATCCAAAGGAAGAACAAAAAGAGGTGATGGAGGAAATGGAGGAGGAGAAGGGGGAAATGAGGGAGGAGGAGATGGAGATGGAGATGGAGATGGAGATGGAGATGGGGGAAGAGGAGGAGGAAACGCCGCCATAGTCATAGGTAAGTTGTGCCACTCGGCAGCCATCTTGTCAACACCCTCATGCATTTCTGTCAAGTTAAGAAGACGTTGGGAGGCCCCAATTTAAATGAATGAGAAGAAAGCCGTAACATCACTGTCAATGATCACTCAGATCCGCACTGTTAGAATCACCGCTCAGATCTCACTCAAACTAGTTAAGATTAAGATTAAAAATCAAGTAGAGCTGTTATACTCTGTTCTTTTTTGATATTAATGCTCTCTCTGAGTCACTCACTAAACTTATCCAGTTGTGCAAGTCACTTGAGTCAGTGTTTCCAAGTCAGCAGCTGACTCGTGGCTTGTGATGAGAATGAATGCACTTCAAAATAAATGATAAAGTATCCAGGTGGGGCTACCAGTGGCAAATATTTGTTTTCAAGCTGTAGAGGAAGTTAACCGACAAATTCACGCACAAGTGAATTTGTGAACGTGTGTGCGCGCACATGCTACTGATATGAGTCACACGAGTCCGAGTCGTGCAAACAGTTTGAAATTTTTAACAGCTATACTTGCTACTATGGCTGTATTGATCTTGGTGTGAAAGACAGACCCTATTTTTTTTTTTTTTTTTTTTTTTCTAGTGTACATTGTTGTTTTCAAACAGGTGACAAAAATTTATTTGGCATTCATAAAGATTTTCATTATAACAATAATTAATGTCTTTACTTCGCCTGTCATAATTGGTCCTAATATATATTTACAATGTTCAAAAAATGTTAAAAATGTGTTCCATGATTTAAAAGTGTTAAAAGCACTTAAATGCCAAGGGATGGGCACTACATCTATTTCACCAGCAGGAGGCGCCTATCCATGGCAATTTTATAGATTTTAGGTGGGAGTCTTTGTTGTTATGTTAGCTTCCTGTGAGGACATTTTATGGAAGAAGCGAGAGAAGCGTTTGTAAGACGCAGGTCGACATTTTTGTCGTTCAATAAATGAAAGAGACAAAGTTGGGTAAGCCTGTGGATTATTATTGTAATGAGTTTGAAATGATTACAAGTGGTTTATAGTTCAGTCATGGTGTAGTTAGGACAAGATTAATTCGTGTCAATGGAGACCTCAGATTTGTGGCGCATGAGTTATTTAATTGATCTGGGTGAGTCACAAGTTGACCGGTTCTAATTAAAATCCTATTTTTATATTGCTACATAACTGGTTAGGTTTCACAACAACGACTTTTTCCATATTTTTTTTTTTTTTAAACATTTTGTCAAAAGAGTATTTGTCATACAACTGTCATCTGTAGTTTTATAGCTCTAAAAGTATCTATAGTTTAACATGTTTTTGTGATTTAGATATTTGGGTGTGATAGTAACTGTAGCAAATATCTAGATTCAGCCAGATGAACTGTAAATGTTAATGTCTGTTACATTTCATCTTGTGTTTCAGGGACAGTTGCTGCCATTGGTGTAGGAGCAGGTAAGACTCCAGAAAACCTTTCTTGGTTCACCTGCATTCACTGTCTTGAATAATTTTGTATTTACAGGAAAAGCTATTCAGCCTACATGTGCAGAGTATGAGGAATCAGTGCGGTGTCATCATTAGAATCATAATTGTCCTGCTGTTCTTGTGCTTGTGTCCATGAGCAGTCGGCGCCGTGGCCCTGGCTCCTGTTGTTCTGGGGGCTGTGGGTTTCACCTCGGCTGGAATAGCAGGAGGATCCTTTGCTGCTAGTATGATGTCAGCTACTGCAATCGCTAACGGAGGTGGGGTGGCAGCAGGAAGTCTGGTGGCTGTTTTACAGTCAGCAGGTATGTTAAAATAGTTTTAACTACTGTACCTTGATGATAACATTATTATTGCTGGAATTAAAACAATGCCCTGCCTAACTTTTGTCATTCTGAAGTGCAGTAACGTACATGTCAAATCCTGTACTTGTGTCTGTCAAGTATAACACATTTGCAACTAATTATTCATGTAAGTTTACAGCATGTGAATAATTAGTGCTGCATACAACACAATAAGATGTTTAGGTTACTCAATCATTTGAAAAAAAAATCCCCTGAAGTCCAGCTGGGAGTCATCTAACGTGTGATCTTTCTGTAGGTGCAGCTGGTCTGTCAGCAACAGCTACTACTGTTGTAGCCAGCGCTGGAGGAGCAGTAGGAGGAGCAGTAGGAGGAGCATTTGGATGGATCAGCCAAAAACTAAGGAAGAAAAAAAATTGAGTGTGTGTGCATGAGTGAGAGTGTGAATTGATGAGCCTTACTAAATAACTAAATAATTACTACTAACTACTAATTACTACTAAATAAATCTGTTTGAAATATCCTGGTGTATTGTGTTGGATTATGATGATAATATATTAATGCATTTTCATTATCCACCGGAAAGGAAAACTGTAAAATAATTAACCATTGAATCAACCCTTGTACAATAGCTACTGGTTAATTACCCAAAGATCAACGTTTGTCCTAACTGCTGGTTTGAAGAAGCGGAATGGAAACTAGCTGATAAACATCTGTTGTTAGATGTCTTCTCAGATTCCAGTGACGTTTCCTTTTTTTTATAAAACAACTGCTGAACCTTGTACCAGCCAGGGGCATCAGACCTTTACAAGAGAGATTGGGCTTTATCTGTAGGAGAGGTGAACAATCATGGTCACAAATATTGCATAGATATCGAGTTATTGGAGTATGGAAACATGAGTATGAAACACTGAAATATCATTTGTGGGTTAGTTAATAAATTCATCTTAAGAAAAAAGATGACCAAAAAACATCCTTTATCCTATTATTTAACACTTTTTTGCCTCATATTTGATACATGAGTTTCTGAGACCTCTATCTAATTAACATGATATATAAATGAAATGATATGGCATTTATTTATTTATTTGGCTTTATACTATTTATATATATATATATATATATATATATATAACATTCTGTACATTATTTGATGTGTCATTTAGCCGTCGGGTAATATGGCTCTGTCCTACTTTTGTTTATTATTATATTACTCCTAAAAATGTATATTGCTTTTTGACCATGCTTTAAATATTTTCCATTTTAAAGATAAAGAAATGGTTACATTACTATTATTTATTTTATTTTTTATTTTATTTTATTTTATTATTGCATTACATTAAAAGAAGCCAGACAGCATGAAAAGGAGGATCAGACTAAGACCGTTTTAATCAGCTCCCTGTCAACGGGATACGTGATGTCAGCTGATGGATGCAATGATCATTCTGTGACACCAAGGTTAAAGTATGTCCTGATTGCAGACAGTTTCGAAGGAACCGGTTGTATGTTGTCTTGCAATGTCTTAGTCCGCGCATCTCTTGGATCATAGCCAAGTTTCGTTTCTCAAGAAACACCAGCTGAGCCCTATATAAGTCCACCAGCATCAGAGCTGCATTGTTTGCTGCATAGCCGGTAAACATGGGACTACGTGAGTACATCTGTTCTTTGATGATACCATTTTGTGATAGAGTAGTTCACTTGTCTCGATAATAACCAAAACTGAGCTGTGGTTTGAATTCTGTTTTTTTTTTTTTTTTTTATTATTATTTTTTTTCTCTCTATCTTGTGTTTCAGTAACGTACGCGGCTATCGCTGCTGGAGCTGGTAAGACAGAAAGCATTTTTGTTTTTTTTGTTTTTCATAAGCTGTTTTCATTCACACATGCAAATATTTTTGAAAGTATGATGGTATATATGGTTATGATATAGTATATATGGTTTGATTGTAATTCTTGGCTTCAAGGATGGAGTTATGAGGATGATGAGTGTCTCAGATTGTTATTATAAATGTTAGACATCATCATTAATATGTTTTTATTTTTACCTTCTTTTTGTTAAAGAGAATGATTCATGTTGTTTACTGTTGATTGAAAACATAAACAGCCACTTTAAAAAAAAAAATGCAAGTCATTATGTAATATCCTCTGTCTGTGTCCAGGCGGCGCTGTTGTCTCTGCTCCCCTCATTCTGGGGGCTGTGGGTTTCACCTCAGCTGGAATAGCAGCAGGATCCATTGCTGCAAATATGATGTCGGCTGCTGCTGTCGCCAACGGAGGTGGAGTGGCAGCAGGAAGCATCGTGGCTGTTTTGCAATCAGCTGGTATGTGATAGGATGATTAACTACTTTTATTATTATTGCTGCACTTATAAACTCATAGTCTTTCTGAAATGCAACATCATCAAAACGGAACTGGGTTTTCTCTATAATATTATAATAGTAAGATACAAATAAAATTGAATGAAACTGAACTGCTGATATGATAATCAAGGGGACATTTATATATGTCTTTGGACTTTTATCGTCTAATTTTTGAAGTGTAACAAATCTACACCCAGTCCTTTATTTGATATTTAATCAGTTAGTCTTCTCTGAGGCTTGATGGCTTCATAGATCCACTGATGTGTTGTCTGGTCGCAGGTATGGCTGGTCTGTCAGCCAGTACGACCGCTGCTGTGGCCGGTGCCGGAGGAACGACTGCAGGACTGCTGGCTTTTCTCATCTGAGCTGAAACATCACAAAGCAATGAAATAAAACGTCATACTTGTGTCAATTGAAACCAGATACAAATTATATCATTGATGTCCAGTCAACATGTGTGCATTAAACTGATGTGAGGGTATTTGAGATAATGTTTCATGAGATTTTTGTTTCTGCAAAAAAAAAAAAAACATAAACGTGTTTACATTGTCATTAACCTCACATTTCTAATGACACATATTTAATAAACGAATTCACACTAATTGTCTTTTTTTCTATATGAAGTTCTATATTTAAACAAGTACCGGTATTAGAAGCGGTTAACCGTTTATTTATCGTATCGTATATTTATTGTAACGTTACAACTTCTCTGTATTAAATATATATATATAATATATTTAATATCTTCTAATATCTAAAATATTTAATGAAATATCTAAAGCACACAAGTGAAATGACTATATCTATAACGGAGGTTGTTAAGGTGACTATGTATAAAAATATTTATAAAAACAAATAACTTTTTATTCTTTCCCTGACGTTCACACGGAGCAGAGACACATGTCTGCCTTCCAAAATAAAAGCTCGGGCTTATTTCTTATCTCGCAAATCTTAAATGCTTTCGTTTTCTTTTCTTGCTTCGTGGTTTGTTAATTTATGCTTTTATGTTATTTATTTATTTTGTTTCAAAGTGTGAAACGGCTTTTGAGTCTGAAACACTTTTTTAGCCTTGCAAGCAAATGAGTAACAAGCATTTTGTGTGTGTGTGTGTGTGTGTGTGTGTGTGTGTGTGTGTGTGTGTGTGTGTTTTCCTTTCTCGACCTTGAACATTACTTATCTCACAGATGTTTACACGCTGTTTCATGAGTTTCGTTTTCCTTACTTGCAGCGGTGCGTAGATGGCTGTCTGTCGCCCTCTCTTGCTCAGATTGTAACCTACTTTCGTTTCTGAAGAAATGATGAGTAACGGAGTGAATAAAAGCGGGGCCAGCACCACAGAGCTCATCATAAGCAAGAAAAACAAGAGAAGAAAAACATGGATCCGGGTGAGCAGCGCTGCACCTCTTTGAAAAATAACTGTTTCATTTTATAATCTTTTATAGTCACTTCAGTAAAAGTCCTATATATGAGATGTAACTAAATATCTGTTATTCTCTTGTGTTTCAGTGACAGGGGCTGTAATAGGAGCAGGTAAGATATTGCAACTAGCAAAAACAAAACTAAACAAAAATCTTTAATCTATAAATGTCAGTGGACATTTGTGGAATCGTGCATGATCCAGTGTTGTTGCTGGTTGTTGTCCCTGTGCAGCAGGTGCAGTGGTGGCGGCTCCTGTTGTTCTGGGGCTTGCAGGTTTCACCTCAGCTGGAATAGCAGCAGGATCCATTGCTGCAAAAATGATGTCCACTGCTGCAGTTGCCAACGGAGGTGGAGTGGCAGCAGGAAGCATCGTGGCTGTTTTGCAATCAGCAGGTAAACCCCTTAAAAAGAAGATATTTTTATTTATCTATTTATTTATTTTTGAACTGATTCAACAACATTCTTTAGACTAATTTAATTGTATCACTGCATTACTGTGATGACAACAGAGCTTAACACAAAGACTCCTCAGCATCTCTGAACTTAATCTTAATAAAATCTTCATGTGTGTAACTTCACTGTAGGTGCAGCCGGTGTGTCAGGAGCAGCCAGCGCAGCTGTGGCCGGTGCTGGAGCAGCAGTGGGATGGCTGACCAGCTTCATCTCCTAAAAATCTTATAGGACTTGTATGTTTACTTCTGTTAAAACGGTTACTGCTACTCAAATGGACCAAGGAATGAAGGATTTTTAAAAAAAATTTCATGAAGTATTGTACTGATAACCCAAAAATGATGCTACATTTCTGAACAGCACAACTTTCACAAAAAAAAGCAATCTAAATAAAGTGCATTTGCAAAGCTTCAACTAGTTCAACATTTTCTTTGGGGACATTGTTAAAATAAAAGAAGTTTGGGAGGGAGACAATCATTCTTATCTCTTTTTACTTCGATTATAATAGTGATGGGTTTGCTGAAACATTGTTTCTATGACACATTATTCTGCTCTGTGATTTACTTAAATACAACAAGCAGATAGCACAAAGCAAATACCTTTTCTCTTATGTTTCATTCAACTAAAGCATGTTTGGTCAAAAACTCTACTTTTTTATATTGACTCCAATAAACTGAGCAATGAATTTGTCACCAATTGTCAGAAGAAGTGTAATTTTTTGTCGTTTTGAATTATCAGACTTTGTTAATGACTGTTTTCTACTTGTGTCACATTTACAGTGTCAAATGTTTCAGTTGGTATCTCACAGATAAATTGCAGCAGTTCTCTGCAGACACTTGGCATCCTGGTGTTGTCTGGTTTTCTCAGATAAGACACAAGGCACTTCTGCTGACATCCTGTAAGTATTGCACCTTCATTTCATTTTGCGTTCGTCCCTGTAATTGTTTTGCATGTTTAGATCAGATCAAAATCTTTAACTTCCATCTACAACTCAAACTTCTATGCTTCCTATGCTTTTTCTTCACTTTGTTACTGTATATCTAGTGCATCTTTATTCTGGAAATCTTCAGTGGTTCACGTCCCAGATTGGTTTAAAATGACTGTAGCATCCCTCCCACTGCTCCTCCAGTAGTAAACACAACTCTGACAGACAGAGTTGAATGATTTGACACATATATTTCTGTTTCATAAACTATACTTTATTAACTCCCCTGAAAATAATAATGAACTTCTGTCTAACTATCAGTAAAAGTGTGAAAATGTTTCTCTTTCTTTCATTTTGTATTTGCAGACTCATCATGACAGCTTGACCTCCCAGACAAGGCACGGGGCCCCTCTGCTGATTTGATTTGCTGCTTTGATTTGAAGTGGGCATGGCACTTTCATATCACATTATATCAACCCCTCGCAGTGTTTTGTGTTTTGCTGCACTGACATCACTGAGAGCTACAAGTAAATAATAAGTCACATTTTAAAAATAAATGTAATTCAAGGCTGGATGTGATTATAAATGCTGTAAATTGATGCAACAGATTTTCGGTGTGTCAATGTTTGTTATTCTTCATTTAGTTTTAGGATGTGAGACATTGTACACAATTACATGTAATTTCCAACCAGTGGTGATTGGGAGCAGCTGTTTACTGTAGATTCCCAGAAGACAGCATTAACATCTGAACATTAGAGGGCACCAGAGGAGCAGTGTATGAACAGTGTGACTCAACAACCACACAAATCACTTTAGAGACACTGCAATTTATGAGCAACAGTGGTGCAAATAGGGAATAACATTATTTGCTCTCATCTAGTATTCATCCAATTAAATAACACTATACTATATTATAATATGCTACTATACCACTATACTTTACAGCCATTTGAGTTTGAACAATAAAATCCTCTGATGTCCTCATTACTATGACATGAACTGCAGAATATCCCTAGACTGTCTTCAGAATACACAATAAAATATAATTTAGATTAAGTTCATTCATTTGAAGCAAGAGGTGAAATGAACTGTGCCAGAATCACCACTAAGAACTAATGTTGGAAAGTTGTGTTGTCCTTGTCTTTCTCTCCTTTTGTGTATTTATTTTCCTCTCTCAGACATGTGAATGATGCACCTTGTTTCGGTTTTTCCGTTTGTATCTTGGTGAAGAGGAGGTTCTGTGGCTCAGGTCTTATCTTTTTGGTAACATGGGAATTACTTGATGTTCTGCTCAATCATTTTCTACCTGTAATATATGTTTATAATCCATAAATGCGTGATCCTGATTGTTTGTAATGTAAATCTTCTCTATTCTGTACACAATATTTTCTTACTTTCAAATGGGACTTTTTACTGAATCTGAAGAAACAGTCCCATTGAAAGGTACCAACAGTAAAGTGTGTGTGGCGATCACAAGCAATTTGAGAGAAATCAAACTCGGGAACAATTTAATCAAAAGTGCCCATAATGAAACAATAGATGTATATGTATAAAATGTAGGCAATTGTATCTATAGGTTTTTTTATCCACCTAAACTACTAAACCACCAGTCAGGTGCTTTGCATTTAAGGAATACAGTTAAATGAAATCATTCACTAACATATCTTTATTTTCATGACCCAATGAAGAACAATTTGACATTTCACTGCACACCAGTCTACAGTGCATTACTGCGAGTATTATCTATTCAGTAGGAAACTACTTCATACACATAACAGAAAAAGCAAAAGATAAAAAGAAATACAACCACCATTAATACAAACACAGCTTCTATAACGGATAACTAGCCCATAACTAACATAACATAACTAACACTAATCTTTGTGAAAATTATCTTCTAACGGTTTTATTTCCCAAATTGCCTTAAATGAGTTATACTAAGACAGAAATGCACAATGCACCAACGCCATCACCTACACACTAAATTGACCAATAGAAAGTTTCTGCACTTTTTTGCTATAAGCGTTGAGTCAAAACGGTCCTTAGCTGTTTCACCTGGGGTCATATGTATTTCTCCCACACTAAGGTACTTGACATGCAACCACACCATTCTGCAGTGCAGCCCTAATATGACTTTCCTGGTCATCAAAAAAGATGTGGGGGCGGATGATGTTAAGCAGGGGAACTTTCTCAGATCCTGACAGGAAGTAACCCTCATTAATCTCCAAACCCCATGTCTTCAGAGTGTTTAAGGCTCTGTAACCTGCATTTCCTGCATCACGAGACGTCAGCAGGTAGGTATGAATCAGACACGTCTTGTTTTTGGCATAAAATTTCTTCTGCAGCCTTCCCAAAGCCTCCGCGAAGCCCCTCAGTGGTCCCTGTGTGGATGGAGGAAGAATATACAGTTTTAAAGATTTTCAATATCTGGCAGCATGTCTGGGCTTTACAAAGTATAGAGCTTTATACAGTTTTTAAAATGATCATGATAATCATATAATGGAAAAAGGGTGAAAATCATTCTTCATGTACTTGATTCATTGGCTCGTTGACTTTTTGTTTCTCATTGTCCAGGTATCCTGTCAGCCCCTCTGTTTGGAAAACACTCTCAGACTCATTGGAGAAGAGAACAGCATCACCATCAAAGACAACACGCAGCTCAGTCTCCGACACTTGTGAGATATTATCAGGGGGGAGCATGACAGCAGCTGGTATACCTGATGTAGGGACATTAATTCGCATCAATTCAGAGTCCTGTGTAACTCCAGTAAACTGAGTAAATGTCATAGCTCAATTTATCAGTTCTGAAAGGTATTTATGTATCAGATCTTTGCACTTACCCCTGGCAATGGCCTCTTCAACCATAAACTTTGGTTGAGCAGACAGGTATAGACAGCAGTTATTTTGTTGTAATTTCTCAACAATATCCTCGCTTGTCACACACAGTGGAGTAATTAGTTCATCTGTAAACAAGAACTAATGTTAAACCAACTAAAGAGTACTATTCAATACTTAAGTACTTAAGCACTATTCAGTAGTACTTAACCAGTACTACTGAACAATAGATACATTATTAAATGCATGAATTATAGATGTGTATGAATGATATTTTATTTATCTCAGAGTGCAACTTAATCATAAACACATAAACCATTGCTTAAAGCCATAATGTGTAATTTTTCAGGTTATTGACAAAACTATTAACAAAACTGAGTTTTTTTCATTCGCAACAATGATCTTATTAATTAGTAATTACCTCCATCAACAAGTGGAAATGTTCTGGTAAGTTTTGAATTTTCAGTTTATATATACATAGAGCAACCAAGGTCAATGCAGATCACCATGTCACGTGACAAACCATCTATATATCTTGATATTTCTACATATATGCATATATAAATATATCTTATGAGTAAAATAAATGAATAATAAATAAATATATATGTAAAATAAATAAAAAAAAGTGCCAGATTTTGTCACAGTGTATCTTTCTGGACTTCTGATATATTTTAGCAACATATTTTCATATTGTCTGCAACCACATGAGCCAGAAATGACATGGGTATGTTAAGCATGTTGAGGTAAGTTGCAGTATATGATCACCACTAGATGGGGGTAAACCTTACACATTATGGCTTTAACACCATCACTGATGCTTATCTCATCCATTTACTATTACTAGTACACTAGTCACTAGTACTCTGCCTTTAACCCATCACACCTAAGTGAGCAGGGGGCAGCGCCTGGTGTGTGTGGGGACCCAGTAGCTGGTGGATTCGAACTGGGCACCATCCGGACCCAAGTCCACTTCCTTAGCCACCAGGCCACCACTACCTCTCAATGTATTTGAATACATGAGAAATATGCTGACATAATTGTGTTGGTGTGTCAGTTACTCACTGAATGTGTCTGATTTTCCATTGATGAGTTTGACCCTGAAGAGCTCCTCACTCCCAGGGTAAAGATTTCTAAGTTCATCATTCACTGTCTTCAGAGCCTGAGAACACAATCAAGATTGAAAAACTGTTTGTGTGTGTGTGTGTGTGTGTGTGTGTGTGTGTGTGTGTGTGTGTGTGTGTGTGTCTGGTGTGCTCAGCTTCTTAATTGATCAGTTCATTGATTGAAAATTAGTTTAAAAGCTAAAATTCTTCACTGTGAAAATGTTTGGTTCCTTTTTTTTAAATGTGATGTGATGAACGCTGACAGAGGATCAGCGATGGTGAAAATCATCTCTTCCTGCTCGTCACGTCACTGAACTGAAAACAGATTCACAATCTTCTGATAATGCAGCAGCTGCTACAAACAGAAACTAAAAACAACAAATGAAAACAACACGAGGAGATGAAGACAAACAGAGACACTCGTCGTCCATCAGAGAGAAATAAATGATGTGAGCAGAGAGTCGTGGATCTGAGAAGTGGAAATGTCTCTAAACCGAACGAGACCAAGTTGAAGGCTGTTTTATCTTGGAAATAAAGACGCCCCGAGACTGACTGAAGGCTGCGTGATGATGAAGACGATGGCGATGATTGATGGTGATTGATATTGAGGGCGTGAAGTCAGCGGTTTAACAAACGACTATTGAGTCGTGTCAAAGTCAAAACTCATCCAAGAAAAAACCTGTCGATCCACTCTCTGTATTCAAAGTATTTAGGGTGTGTGTGTGTGTGTGTGTGTGTGTGTGTGTGTGTGTGTGTGTGTGTGTGTGTGTGTGTGTGTGTGCGCGCGCGCGTGCGTCTGTCTTACCTGGACAAAGTTGTTGGCTGGTCCAGCACTTTCTTCACCCTCATAGAAGAGTTCTGATGATATTGCGATGGTGATGGGTCTCTCTGCTTCCTGCAGGTGCAACTGAAAGAATAAACGTTTAACATTTTAAAATTAATCTCTCTCTCAAATTACGTATTTTACAGAGCTTTTTTAACAACATCTAGACTTACTACAAACAACATATTTTTAATACTTAGTCCAAAGAAATCCTGAGTTTGTGTAGCCACACAGATTTTAAAAAAGCATTCATTTGTTTTCATCAAAATAGACAATCTAGACAATCTTGCATTTACAGTTAGACTTTGTGTAAAAACAATCTTTATCATTATTATTTTATTAGCTTTAGTTTTTAGCACCTTTCAAAACAACTGAAGAGACATCTGTTAATAATAAAACAGTGAAAGTTTTATTCATTCTTCATTCTTATGTAATTTAAATTAGTTAAGTAAATTATTTTAAATTTAAATTACATAAGAATGAATATTAATTAATCATTTATGTCTGTCAACAAAAGCTAAAATTCTGTTAGTTTTCATTGACCTAAACTGAAAAAGTAACATGTAACTGTCATTCAAAGACTAAGACAAAAAAAAATCTTAGTGTCAAAAAAAGAACGAAAGAAACCAGTTGTACAACGTAGTGTTCACAAGCCACAGAGATATCAGTTTCTTCTTTGAAACTTCTTTAAAAGTGTTATTAACACAGTTAATCCACCAACAACAATTGTCTCTTTGTCATAATGACATTTATATGGTGACAACAAAACAGCAATAAAATTCCTTGCTGCCACCTCTTTGCCACCAGTCCATCAGATAATAGTCTGCCATATCACTGCAAGCATTTAAAAAATCATTTGCACACGTAAATACACACATTTCCTTATTCTCCTTTTAACAATTTTAGACACATAATAAAATCTCCATGATTAGAACTCACTTGTTTTGGTTCTGGTCTGTCATTTTCACCACTGCAGGCCATTCTTGTCTCGATTGAGGCTGATGTTTCTAACACTCTTACCTACAGACTTATACACAACTTTTATATGATGTCCAACCTGGCACATGGGTGGGGCTTTTTAATATAGAGTCCCAGCAAGAATAAAAGAAGGATTCAATTGCACAATGTAGTGATCATAAGAAATAATTTTTAGCATAGTTGATTTTGCAACTCTTTGTCATAATGACATTTATTTGTTGAACACAAGCAGCAACCAAGTTCCTTGCTGTCATTTCTTAGTTAACCAGCACATCATCTAATAGCCTGGGGTTGATTTACCTAAAGTGAAACCTAAGAAAATAGTAGCCATGACTATTGCATTTCCTGGACAAATCCTTGTTTTATCTGTAAAACTTTTTGATGTTGTGTCATAAGTTTCATTGTGTCTGAAGTGATTTGTTTTGTTGTTGAGTCACACTGTTCATGCACTGCTCCTCTGGTGCTCTGTACCAATGTCCTGCAGCATGACATTGACGTAGGTGGTGCTGCACCCATCAAGAGGCATGCCTAAAGGTGTTCCATGGGTGCACGTCAAGTCATGCAGTCAGAGTTTGAATACCTGCTTGCTAATTGCTTGGCTAAACCCATTCACAGTCCCTGGAGTTCCCCGTGCTTGCTGGCTCCAAAAGCAGACGGTACACTCTGCTTTTGTACTGATTTTAGAAAAATCAATGCAGTCACCATCCCTGACTGTTTCCCCTTGCCCCCGAATGGAAGACTGTGGACAGCATCAGTCCAGCCACGTTCATCACTAAATTAGATCTATTGAAAGGACACTGGCAAGTCGCTTTGACACCCCGTGCCTCTGACATTTTGGTCTTTGTGACCCCTGACCACTTCCTACAGTACACAGTGATTGTGTTTGGCTTAAAGAATACCCAGGCTTCGTTCCAATGTCTCATGCACCACGTACTGAGGAACATCCCACAGTGCGATGTGTACTTGGATGATGTGGTGGTTTACACTAGCGACTGGCCAAGTCACTTGTCCAGGTTGATGATAGTCTTTCATTGTCTGGCGGAGGCAAACTTAACTTTAAACCTCTCAAAGTGTGAATTTGGTAAAGCCACTGTGACCTACCTGGGTAAGCAGGTCGGCCATGGGCAGGTCCGCCCAGTGGATGCCAAGATTGCAGGGATCCTGAACTATCCAGTCCCCTCTACTAGATGTGAACTTTGCAGCTTTGTAGAGATGACTGGATATGTACAGTGCACCTGTTCTGCAGCAAAACTTTTTCTGTCAAGTAGTAGCGCCCCCTCAGCCACCAGTGCAGGTAGCAGGATTTGCAGGTGGACCACGGCCTGCCAGTGTGCATTTGAGTCAGCGAAGTCCCTGTTACTTGCTTGTTACCATGTTACTTGCTCAACAACATTTTGAGGTATATGTTGGGTCGCATCCAGTCACAGTGTACACCGACCATAACCCTCTGGTCTTCCTAGCCTGAATGTATAACCATTACCAGCACTTAATGCACTGAGCCTTGTTGGCACAGGGTTATCCCATTGAAATATGGCACAAACGTGGTGCTAACAACGTTGTAGCCGACCCTTTCTCCCATGCCTAGAGCCGCTGGCAGTATATGGTGAATACGGTGGTAAGAACTCTGGTATTACTATGTAATAGCTCTTTTTTCACAAGGCTAGGCTTGTGTCTTATGGGTCGGGGTGTTACGGCCTGTGAGCCGATACTTTTAATTTGCCTGTGCTGTGTGTGTGTTTCTCTCCCTCTCAGAGGCATTGGTGGCTGCCCCTTGTCCAGCTTGCAGTCAGTTCCAATCTCCCAATCAGAGGTGCTGCTGTGGTGCTGTCCTCTCTCCCTCTCCCTGCTCCTCCCTGGCTCACAGAAGTTTACAATCCCCTAATCAGCAGCTAGGCATAAAAGAAGGAGAAAGACAACACTCGGCCTCTTTGAGCCATGGTGCGGCTGGTTGGCAGCGGTGAGAGTGAGCAGTCTTTTTGTGACAGAATGAGTGTGACTCCCTTTCAGTGGAAAGGCGAGGGTGACTAGTGTAGTGAGCTAAACAGGTTATCCTTGTAGTTCTAGTTTGGTCCCTGGTCTCTTTGGCAGGCCAGCATTTTCCGTTTGATTAATGTTAACTTTTTTTTTTTTTTACTATTATCCAATGAACACCTTGTTTTGTTTTAACCACAATCCTGTCTCCTTGTCCTTCTTTCCATAAACAATCCTGGGAACTATTTATGTTTTGTTTGTCCCCTCATCCCTATAACCTGGGGACATAACAAAATATATATATATACCTAAAACATGCAGAAAAAAGTACAAAAATGAATTATGATTATTTTGATTATTATGATTTCATCAACATCACAGACTACATCCTCATTTGCAAGGCATCATGGGGAAAACCTCCTTGTGGGTGATCATAGACTGGGCTGGTGTTTCTGATACCTACATTTTTGTATGTGCCAGATCACTACAAGCAGCAAGAAAGAAAGAAACCAGTTGTAAAACATAGCATTGTACAGATAATCCACCAACAACAATTGTCTCTATGGAGACAAAACAACAACAAAATTCCTGCTGTTATTTTAGCCTTTGACACACTAAATAATCATACTACCATAAAACAGCACCAGTAAGATTTATGATAACCCTGTCATCTAGAAATAGTTATGACAAACACGGTCACTGCATTCTTGATCCTCTTCTTCTTGATGTTGTCAAACAGCTGGTCTGCAATGGGCTGATGGACAAACCCACAACAGTGAAGGATAAAGAAGTTGATGATGTGAGGGTGAAGGGCTTTGCTTGAACTAATAATCCTCCAACCAGTCACTTTAATGTGTACATGAGTGTATCTAAACACACGTTCCTATTTAGTGTTGCGGTGTTATTTTAACATTACATAAAGCAATAATTTAATTATTAAATGGTCTCTCTGTGTTTCATGACGTTCCTCTGAAATGAGCTCATCCATTGTGAGCTCTAGAGATCATAAAACCTTTTACTTCACTCCTGCATATTGTGGACAGATTAGTAGAAATCAGTTGTTCTGATGTGATGGATATCTATTGCTGGTGAACATGTTGTCAATCAAAAGAATATTTTTTCTCACAGAATTCTGTCCATCATAGATCTGCACCACTCAGGTGAATCAAAAGCTTTAGATCCACTATTCAAACCTCCTCATGTTTCCTTTTCTCTTTGATAATGTTCATGACAGTCACAATCATTTCACTAGTACAATAAATAAATATACTGTGTTATAGTTTTGAATAATAATTTATGATCATACAATACACCTACAGCTGTGCCTATTTTCCATAATGATCAAATGTGAGTGTGTGATAGATGTTAAGAAAACAAACTGCTTTGGTTTGGTTTAATAATTTGATTCATTACAGAACAGAAAAGATAATTTGTAATTGTTGCCAGTGTTCATGCCTTAAATCATCAGGTATTTTCAGTTGTGTTACAAACTCTTGATAAAATCCATCCTAATATTCCTCCAGCGGTGAACTCTAGTCCAATGGCAGACCATGACAGACCAGTTGCACCTGCATTGACATTGCATGACAATATATTACATTTGAGGTTTCACAACAAACATTAACTTCATGTTACACTTTTTGTTTGCTTCGTTTCTCGACCCTGTCCATCTATTTTGCATCAAACTGTCCTCACCAACAGAAATTTAAGGACACTTGTTGCACTTCCTCCACCAGTTAGTATTTACTTTAAAGGTGACATAGAATGGTTGAACAGGGTTTTGATCCTTGTTCTGTGATGTGACATATACACAATCAAATTTTGGTTGGATGTGTAACGCCTCAGAAGCTTCATAAATACCTCTCTCAGAAAGATATTTTAGAGCGGGGGATTTTAAAGTGTGGTTTTGCACCTATTTGGCATCTTTTTGGGCTTAACTGGCAACCTCATAATGAAATTCAATCACCTAATACTGATTGGCTGCCGTCACTGTCACTCAAATAAATGTAACTTCACTGGCTTCAGGAATACGGACAGACTTTCTTTTTACAGATAATTGCCTTTGAATCAGGGTGGGTGGACAGTGAGATACATTTTATGTCACAAACAACCGGTTTTGAAATTAGTGGACATTAGTGGACATTTCCAAAAGAGGAATCTCTATAAAAAGGAGATGTTCAGAATTTCTAGCACTTTTCACATGTTCATGAATGTGGGTGGATGACCGTTCTCCAACAAAGACGAGGTAACAATGGTTTTTGATTCTCTGTCACCTTTAATGTGTTTAGTGTATGATTCAGTTAGTGAATCTTTATCTACAGAGGGATGCTCAGTGAGAGTGTTTAGTCTCTGTGGAAAAGGAAGCAGTGTCCTTCGTTCATGAGACAATAAAAGACAAAACAAAATCAAGCATTCAGGAAAAAACCTAACAGTGGATGACCATTTCATTTTTATATTAAATGCACCAAACACAAATAAATGCCGCTTATGTTATCACAAAAAGCTGATAATCATCACTAGCATAAAGTAAAACATTCAGTGTACCTAATGACTGCAGGATTGCCACCAGACCCCCTGATGCAACTCCTCCTCCATTAAGAACTGCAAAATATGACATCAGTTTGGCAGCAAGGGAACCTGCTGCTATCCCAGCTGAGGTGAAACCCATCGCTGCCAAAAGACCAGTAGAGAAGACTACCAATATAGTACCTCCTAGACAAAAACGCAGCAGGAAAAAGTTTGACGTTAATGATGAAAGCACAAAATTATGGGGGTATTGATATTTGAAATGTGTCTTTTGTTTTTTTGGTTCAGACTGAAGTCTTACCTGCACCTACAACAACAGACTTACCTGTTAATGAAACACAAAAGTAAACAAAAACTCATTTAACCTGAGCAAATGTAAGTGCAAATTAATACATTTGTTGATCAGTATGGAGGAACTGTGCTGTCATAGAAGAAAAATATACTTACAAACTTCTTCCCTGTAGTTCCAAAAGAAATCCCACAGGTCCGTCAGTATCTCTGGCACAAGTCCACCAAAGAAATTCCCTGAGAGATGAGTCACATTTGCTTTGGGATTATATGACTTCTATCATAAACACCTTAGTCAAATAAAGCTTCACTGCCTGGTCCATACAACATATGCTCAGCTGAGCTCCCTGGCATTGTTTGACATCCTTGTTTGACTTCCTACCACAACTAATGCTATGCTCCATTTTATATTACAATTACATTGGAGGATTTACAGCAGATCACATGAAGCTTTGGTTGCAAAGTTTTAAATTACTTCAGTTTAACAGCTGAGACAGAAATCTTGCTGATGACGTGATGTGCTCGTGTCAAAAAGGTGTCACATAAATAAACTTGCCCTGCGGAGAACTAGAAGTTATTTTCTATCCTCATCGATCCTCATCGACTTGGATGTAAAGATATTTTTAAACGCTGCCTTTACCACCACCAATAATAATATCATTATCGGTGCAACACATTTTCTAGTGACTATGAAGAAACAGTTGAAGATATACTTACAGAGAAAAGACATGTCGGTTTTGTGAGTGAGGAGCTTGTGTTTGTGATGAGAGGAGTCTGCAGGTGTTGTTACATGGTGTTACATGGGTTGAGCTACAGGTTTCCCTCCCTCCGTCTCATCCTTGTGTTAACTTTCATTTCTGTGAAATTGAAACTTATGAGCATCACTGGTGTAAATATAAACATCCATGTTGGGAGGAATAACTTGTTGGTCTTTAAACACATCAATACAACATTTGGTCTTTGAATATTTTTTTTTTTTTCATCAGCCATTTAAATGCATTTGAATACGTTTTGGTCTCTGTCTCCCCCTGTTGGGAAGAGGAAGAATAATTCTGGCTATCATGAACCATCTTTTTTCATTGGACGACAGTAAATGCTAATTTTGTTCAAACGTCTGTTTATTGTATTGAACAAGAAGAAATATCAAATGATAAAACATTCCAATTATACAAATATTCTTCATTTGCAGTCTTTCAAATGCAATCACATGTACAGCATACATTTACCGACAACGTGCAAGGTTAACAACAAAACAGAAACAGTGAGATAAAGGCACCATTCCTAAAAGTTTTACCACTCACTCAGACAGACAGACAGACAGACAGACAGACAGACAGGTACAATTGTATAAATCCGAATGTAGATTCTGCATAAACTGACAGGCTGCACATCTTCAGTGCAGCTGTGTACCACGTGTTAGCACATCTAGGCTAAATTCAGACTCCCTCTTTATCAAAAAAAAAAATACTCTCAAGTGACTTAATATTTCTTCAGTATCCTTGTTAATAGAAAAGTATTCTATTTGGTTGATTTTATGTATACTTCCTTTGATGGCTTTTGTCTTTCAAATGATTGAACAGTGAGCAATAATAATATGAGATGCTGTTTAAATATCAGATAAATTTCCGACTGTGGAAACTTTCTTCTCAGACAGCTCCGAATGCCATAACTTTTGTAAATGATGGCTTTATTAATTAAACATTTATAAATTAATGGTTAATAAATCATTTACATTTAATTTGATCCTTTCTCTTTACCAATACTCTAATTTCAAACTAGCTTCTTAATGTTATTCAAAACTAATGGCTTATAACTCATCTATAATGGTTCAGTAAATTATTTATTAGTAATTAATAAATCTATTATGTGTAATTGTTTTAAAGCATTCCTCATCAGATATCAGTATTTCCCTATGAACTATAAATGCAACTGGAGATGCATAAAATATCATATATCCAAATGGACTGAAAAATTGTTAATGTATATATAAATGCAACATATTGCACTGTCAAGGTTTAATTACATTTTTAATCCATTTCCAGGACCTATTATAGTTTTGAATACTCTTCTGGTAGCTGCTGAAAGCCAAAATGAAAAGTCCCTCTTGTCCTCCTACTTGGGTGCTGAAGAAATGCCTTTGTCCGTTATTCCTCTCTTGGTAACTCTCTGAGCTATCCCATAGGGCACATGACATGCCACTGTCCCCATTTCTGCCGCCCCTTCCACATGAAACATCTGGTCATCAAAGAAAATATGCGGCCTGATCTTCTCCAACATGGGTCCCTTGGGTGCACCTGCCAGAAAGAGAGCCTCATCGATCTCCAGACCCCACGAACGTAGAGTTTTAAGTGCTCTGGTGCCAGAACTGGCTGCGCTGCGAGCTGTCACCAGGTAGGTCCGGATGGGGCAGTCCATGCGTTGGCCTTTGCCATAAAACTTTTTCTGCAATTTTCCTAAAGCTTCCAGGAAGCCTTTCAATGGCCCCTGTAGAGAGACAGAGGGATGCAGGACAGTCAGCTTACAATCTGTATTTGGTAGTTTAAAAGCCAAAGTACATAACAAACAGCTTTATCATCATTCTTATGTGTTTAATAGTCACCATCATCACAAAACAAAAACTCTTTGACCTACTGTACTTAATATAATTATAAGAGCACATTGCCTTCATGTCTGATTAGCGATTATCAGTGACATTTCAGATGTTCTTAATTTTAGTTTTATGTTTTAATGTTTTAATAAGCCGTCCGTTTTTATGGCATACAGTGGAATAAATGAATGTAACAAATGCACTACATTTCCAGTAGCAGTGTGATACTGATAATTGTCGATATGTGTATACTGTACATGGTCCAGAGGCTTGTTCTCATGGGCTTTCTCGTGCTCAAAGAACTTGTCCAGTCCATGTGCCTTGAAAATGCGTTCGGACTCATCAGAGAAGAGGACGGCGTCGCCATCAAAAGCAACACGCAGCTGATTCTCTGACACTTCCGTCATCTTTTCTGGGGTGAACATAGTGGCTGCAGCGATACCTGGTTCACACACAGTTTTTCACACAGACGTTTTTCATTAAGATAAAGTCATTGCAGCAGTTTAGGGACAATATTAATGATAGCACACAGCAGAGATTATACTAGCTCTCAGTAACATGTAGCTTCTCTTTTATAGTACTGACCTTCCTCCAGAGCTTCTCGAACCTTAGCTGCGTCAGCAGACAGATAAAGGTTAGTGTGATAAGCCTTCAAGTAGCCTATAGGACTGTTTCCACCAGTCATACAGAAGCGTTCGATGAACAACTCTGCAAAGAGAAAAATCAAAAGCTCAGTGAAGAGTTAATGTGTATAAAACAGAAGACATGAAAGGGCCTGTACAGATAGCTATAGTGATGTTAAATGTTGTCACAGTTATGCGTATTGAAATTAAAGTATTGGAGATCATTACTATGAGAGAGTTAACAATTCAGCAGATAACAATAATGAAGAGTTCAGATATTGATGTCCAGTGGTGTGTGGCTGAAGAAGACAGAGCCAGAAAGAGGAAGATTGAATCTGAAGTGACATGAAAGGAAAGAGCCTAAAATCTTGCCATGGGATGTGCAGATTTTTCCACTTGAATAAAACAGTTGGTGCCGGGTGAAGAACTGCCAAACCCTCGCAAAGACCAAGAACCACGGATCGCCAACTCTCACCACTTACCCCATGGGACATAATGTTGTGTGGACCGTGAGAAAGAGTCCACTATAACTACTGACAGTTTCTGTACATCTACAGGGATGAGAGTGACCCCTTAAACTGAGTGGAAGTCTGTTGACGAGACAGAAGAAGACAACAGATTCTTAGATTACAGCCAGTTTCTTTCTTTTCATCCTTTTCTCTGGCTGTTTTTTTTTTTTTTTTTTTTTTCTGTTTTCAACAGAGGGTTCTCTGATGTCTTGAGTAGATTTTATGTGCACACTTGCATGACTCTGTGACCTAAGGAGGGACACTGGGTCATAGAGTCAGTGACAGTGTGGGAATCAAGTGAACCAGCTGTGGAAAGCAGAGAGTCCACAGAGTGACAGCACACCACTAGAGTCCAGTCCAGCTAGTGTTTGTGTCAGTACATGGACCTGTGGTAGGTCTTCTGCTTTCCAGAAGATCACCAAAAACACAAATGTTTAATTCATGGTGATTAAAGCTAAAAAATTGTTTTAGAAACTGTCCACGAATGCATGATTTACACTATTGCATCTGTGTGTGCTGAATCCTTCCATATATTTCATTTTGCAACCTTGATATTGATCTTAAAGCCATTAAAAATGGCAACTGGGTTGATTAGAAATAACCTACTCAGCAGGACAGTCTTAAAGCTTTTTCAACAGCTAAATGAACCTCTAATGTGAAAAAACACTAGGCTAGAGCAAATCCTTGGGAATCCTTGTTTTTTGAAGAGGCTTAAGTTGTAAATAGTAGATTTATAAATAGTTTATTGATGTAGTGAAATGTGGTGCTATCAATAACGCAGGTTTAATAGTTCATGAAAAAATTAGATATTTTGTTACCGTTGCGGATAAGAACAATAAGAGTTTTTTTTTTTCACATAACAATTCAGTAAATTAATCATGCACTTAAAAAATACAAGTGGTAAAAAAGAAGATTGATGTAAATCTGTCAATTATGTAACAAATATGCTGCAATCAAGGAACTGACTTGCTTAGCTTAACATAAACTGGAAGCATGACAGAAACAAATAGCTTGGCTCTACCAGCATATAAAACAACATTAAAACTACAACCTAAAAGTAGTTTTTTTTTCACAGTTTTTTGGCCTTTTGTCAGAAAAATTATGTTATGTTATGTGATGTCTGTAATGAATACTTATTTCCTGTTTTTCTAAGCTAACTGTATGTTACCCTCAGCTTCATATTTACTGTGAATGAGTAAATTATTTTCCAAAAGGTCAAGTTATTGCCTTAAATCTGTTGTTGTATTGCACCAAATGTCCTGTGGAAACCGTGTGTGTTTGAAATGTCAGCTTTATCATAAATCTTAAAGTTTGCGGAGTTAAGAAAAGTGATATTATAAAAGAAAAAGGAAACACAACACAGACTGCACTAAATAATACAACATCCATATTTAAGTTTAACATATTCTTGCTTTAAAGAACTAGTTAACAGATAAAGCAAGTGATGCTGCAGGATACTCACGGTGATGATTGATTGTATTGATGAGTCGTAGGCCAACGTATGCATGGTTGTTAGTCATGAGCACAACATCAAAAAGCTCCTCGCTCTCGGGGTAAAGTTCCCTCAGTCGAGTGTTGACAGCCTCCAGAGCCTGGGAACACAACCAAACACATGTTTGAGTTACAGAAATAAAAAATAATATAGCATCCCTGCAGTTAAGATGGCAATGTGTGTGTGCGTGTGTGTGTTTGAGTGGGTTGGTGTTTAAGACTTAGCACTCATCCACCGCCTCCAGAGACACGACCCAGCACATAACACTGACACCATGGAATCACTCAGGGTTGGAAATTGTGTGTGTTTGTGTTTGAGTGTGTGGCTGTGTGTGTTTTTCTCCACCTCCTTCCCATTATAGTCACTGACCTTGACAAAGGAGAAGGCAGGTCCAGGGCTGAAAGGCTCTGTTTCGTGCTCCACCTGATACTTGATGTAGTCCTCCATGCCTTGCTGTTCATAGATCTGCTGCTCCTTCTCCATATTGAAAAGGACTCGAGATGAAACGGCAATTGTGATGGCATTCTCCGGCTTGGGCTGTGGGACAAGAGGTCAAAAACGTATTGTTTAGGTTCAGCCTCGCTCTGTCTCTATAAAAAAACAGCTGGTATGGTCTTATCTCCTGCTTTCAGTCGCTTATGACAGGAATAAAATATTTCCACTGGACACCACCATATTAGCATCAGTCAGTAAACAGAGTGAGCTGATGTGTCAGAATAGAAGTGACAGTGTGATATGAAATACTTCCCTCTGCAAGAGCCAGATAGTGCAGACCCAAGAATACCAGGTTGACACCTGTTAACTATGGAGGCCTGAACAATTGTTTTTAAAATACCCTGAGTTGAGTTAGTTCATGAGTTATCATTATTGTTTAAATCCTGTAAGATATTTTTTACCATAAACCTGGTAAGACAATGTATAGAGAATTGAAAATGAATTGTATTCTATATAAATTAAACAACCTTTCATGAGATATTTATGCCACACTTACAACTGAGACAATCCATTGTGTCCTGCAACTGCGAGAAGTTGTAGTTGCTGTATCTGTTTGTGTATTCTGATGCATATTCTCCAAGGGACAAATCCCAATGAGTCCACTGATATCCTTTACAGTAAATCTATCCACCTGATGTGAAATATGATCCTCCTGTATCTGTTCCTCAGCTGACACAGTAACGTCTTGCAGAGCCTCTGTATCCCGTTTCATCCAGCTACATCTCTTCCCTTCAACTTTCTATTCCTTTGACTAAAGGCTTTAAATGATGCGTCACAAAATGATGCATTAGTAAACCTGGAAATGACCCCCCCTTTGCATCTTGCTTGCCTTTTACCAGGGCAGGACTCTGATAAAGTTGAGAGGTCAGTGGGCCTGGTTTCTCTCAGCTGTCATTTATCACGTGACATCAGTCTCAGCCACTGTGAAACAGGCAGCTTCAAGTAGTGAACACCAGTGTGTGTTGGCAGACTTTAACTGACAAGTATGAGCAACATAATTCAGCACTGAAGTAATGACAACAAGATTACATCTAACTTCACGACCCACTTGTAGTACATGATGATGTGCATTGTCTTTACTCTCAACAACTCTGATGCTTTACAAAAACATGGAAACACATGGAAACTGCAGTACACCTGTGAATGGATGCTGCATAAGGAAAGCTGTAGAGTTACTCACTGGTTTAGGTTTCCTGGTTGGAGTAGAGGGTTTCCTAGCATCTTCCCAGGGGGGTCGAGTGCTGCTGCTGCTGCTTCCATGTCTGGTCAAGTCCTGTCCACTGATGGTCAGAGTTTGACCGTTGTTCAGACTCATCTTACCTCCTCAGGTTTCTCTTTCTGTTCCTCTCTCAGGGCCACACTGAGTCAACGTGTGTCCCCTGATGTCTCTCTCTCTCTTTCTCCAGCCTCTCTCTCCCTCTCCTCTCTATCTCTCTTTGGCAGGAGTTCCCCAATAAAGTACTTACTCACTCTTCTTGCGCATTCACAAATTGGAATCCAGTCCTGGTGCATTCACGGGAGATGAGACTGCCGCCGCAGAGGCTATAACACACTATGTGCTCTAATAAAGAGGCAGAGCAGGAGTGAGATGTTGCAGAAAAAAACAAGAGATGGAGAGAGAGAGATTCAAGGTGTTCTTCTTATGTTTGTCATCATTTGTGTCATATTCCTTGATCAGCTCTTCTGTGCTTGTCTTTCTGTGTGATCCTCTCCGTCTCTCTCTCTCTCTCTCACACACACACACACACACACTGAAGACTTCAAGCCATTTTGCATCCTCCCCCTTTTTTTAACCCTTCATGTGTCTAATTCCCTGAAGCGGCAGCAGAACATGTTATTTATTGCATGTGACGACTGGTTATTGCAGCTTATTGGACTATGCAGGGCAGTGTCAAAGCGCAGCTGTGTCATGGTGCATGAAATGGACATGTGTTTCAGTTCTGATGTAGAGGGGAGACTGAATGTATTTGGATGTAGAAAAAAAGCTATTTTATTATTTAAAGCATTAATAGATCATTTAAATTGAGAAGGTTATGGCTGTTTTCATTTTAAATGTTATTACTAAATCAGCAATATTTTCTCCATGTGCTGTGCTAAAGCTATCATCATTACATTTCATATTTGTGCTCAGCAGTGTGGGAAATGGAGTCCATCTTGGCTCATTTGCTTCCTCCTGCGCATCTAATGAAAAATTCTTCTTGCCTCTTCCTTGTGTAAAGATCCTTCCTCCTGCAGGATGTTTCCGTGGACTGAAAGACGAAGCAGCAGTCCCAGTTGCCAGGCAACGACCAGGGAGTCAGACCGGCTGGGGCTCCACTGATTGGCTGTGGGAAGGCAAGACTGAATATTCACGTGTATATATAACCCTGCAATATGGCATCAATCAGAGAAACGGACAAGTGATGCAGGGAACATCATGTAAGTGTGTGTTTTGCTTTGAGGACTATAAATGCACTATTGATATTATTAGCTATGCTTTTATCTCAACATACAGGCAAGTCACCAGCTACAGATGGTTTCCAGAAAGATGACACTGAGCAGACCATGCAGCTCAATGATCACAAGGATGATAAAGACACAGGCTGCTGGGAAACACGCTTTATTCACCTGCACCCATCATGACCATCAACTTTAATTATCTGTCTGCATTACAGAGGTAGTAAACGCTGACTGTTACCATCAGACCAGGCTATGTACAGCATGTAAAAAGGCTTCAGCCAGCACGTTTGAGGACCAAAGTAAATATAATGAATTGTATAGGTAAATGTTTTCTCTGTAATTTTCAATGTAAATGCATATTGTTGTATTCCACACTTCCCATACACTCTGATTCACTTTTCTGGAGACAGCATACATGAAATCAACACCACAAAGTGTCGTTTGCAGCTGTGCCAATCTGCCTGATAGTAATGTGTCTGGATATGATCACACACTCTGGCTCCAGGCTCTCCAGAGACCAGGCGCAAAGAGCTTTTATTGATTAACTGAGGACAGCAGATCAAGTGTCTTTTATTGTCTGCAACCTTAGGTCTGTAAACTCTTTTTTCTACTGAGACTAACATCTGTAATTGGTGCTCATAATATGTTTAGATGTGTTTAAAAATGAAATGTGCACACTCAAAACAATCATGTAGTTATTGTAGCAAATGTGAGACTTATTTTTTCATCTCAATTATTTTCATCCTGATAAATAATTCCAATTTGTATGTCTTCATTATTTCAATAAGTAGTATTGCTTGACCATGCAGTCATTTCTTGTATTTTACGCTCACAGCCACTAGGGCGTAGTAAAGGATAAGCAAGCCTCTCGGCTGTTCACTGTGCATCTGAAGACCTTACCATCTCATTCATTCCTCAGGGGCGTTGCAGACAAAGAGGATGTGAAAAAGAAACTGCTTGTTTTAGAGAGGAAGTTTATCTGAAAACCTGAATATTTGGAATCTTTTAAAATAAATATTAAACTTTGGAATCGTAGCTCAGGAACAGGAACTGTTGCTGTCTGTGGTGGCTAATATGTTTTGTGTTTTACATAAAAAACATAGTTTATTTGAATTAACCCAACCATTTTCACAGTTTATTGGAGAATTTAATAAAAAGTCTCCAAAAGGAAGCCTGGGCAAATTTCACAACAAAACTTTACATCACATAGAAATACTTTATTTCCTCTGGAGCAGTAAAAAAATAAGACAAATTCACATTGATAACATTATTTCATCCTGTGTTGTGTATATGAACATGAAGCAATGACTGATTCTGCTGTTGCTGTGAAACCTCAGGGATACATTTAGCATTTGTGTGGTAAAGCCCTTAGCCTACACTTGTGTCTGCCTTTGTGTTGTAGTCTGCAGCTCTGAGGGGGTTAACAGGACATGGAGACAGTTGGGCCGCACCCACTGAGCTGATTTGAATAACGCCGGCATTTGGCGCGAGGCTCAGAGGAGCCAGCCTTTCTTCATACCGGCTGTGACACCACTCCCCTCCCCTCTCTGTGCACCCTGGTGTGGCGGGAAATGCTACACAGAAAGAGACATAGGAATTGAGTGCAAAAGAGAGAGACAGAGAGAGAGACTACACCAGCTGGACTCAGGGACATTTTATACACCTATTCTGTATGTGTAGTTGCTTTGGAAACACATCAGATACAAAACGAACCTAAGAAAAGTGACAGAAAGAGAGAGAAAGCAGGAAGAAACAGTAACACGCCCCATCCCTGTTTTGGCGCGAGACAGATAGGGAGATAATGCTCTCTCAGTGGTAGACTGTGGGTGGAGACAAAAGCAGGCATGAGTGGAGCGGGCCAGAACAAAGAGGGTAACAGCATGGACTACCCCTCTACCCCTTATCAGGCCCCACCCCCCAAACACAGCCTGAGGGCTTGAGGCAGGCGGATGACTATTATAACCTTAATCAGTCCTTCAAAGCAATCACTCAGGCATGTTTGCCACCACCAGATTCTTTGTTCTTGCTGGGGTTCTGTTTGGTTTTGGCCTGAACCCTTTCTCATTTTCCGTGTATAAAACTCGCAGCCACACACGCACACACATATGTTATCACACACAAGTAGAAGCCCTTTGTCGTGTTCTTGCTATTTACCTCGAAGGTAAAGGATGCAGTTGAAGGTCATTTTCTGGCGACGCATCGCAGACCATTAGCAACATCCACACTGCACTCAAGTGACATAATTAGATTTGTTGTTATTGGCTTTCAGAGAGGCAACAGTCTAGATTACCCCCACCCAATCGCCTAAATCTGTTCTGTAAGTCAGGGAGGTGGCAGCTGACTTAGCAGTAGCATCTTTTAGAGAGCTCAAAGAGCAGAGCAGCAGTTTCTCTCACTTCCTGCCTCCAGTGGGCTCAACACAAAAACAGGAAGTCTGCGCTGCCTGTGTGTTTCCTAGGCCTTTTAACAGCATACTCTCTTGCTTTCTGTTTCACACACACACACACAGGCTTATAGTAGGGAAGAGGAAAGCAGGGCACTGATTATTACATAAGCTCCACAGTGACGGTCACCCAGGCCCTGACGACAACAGCAGTTACATTCAGATGCGGAGCTGAAAAGGAGGAATTGTAACCATGCAGGACAAACAGAGGCATCTATACACTATACATTCTCCATCTGATAACACAGCCCGGTGTGTGTGAGAGAGAAAGAGAGAGAGAGGGAGAATAAACATTTTAGCATATAAAAGTACACTGATGTATAAACACCTCCATATACACTCTCACACTGAAGTAATTGGCCAATAAATTGGCTTTTGATGTGTGTGTGTGTGTGTAGTGGGGGTGCTGATTAGTAATGGCCTGACCGAGGGATAGACAAAGAGTAAGAGGGGGAGGGGGGGGGTTATATAGTCGCAGTGGTGGTGGGGCAACTATGAGGTCTGCAGGGGGTTAAAGGCGATGGGGGGAGGGGTAAAGCTCCTCTCTGAGTAGCTTGGGGGGCAGAAGGTGGGGGTTGGTGGTGACGGCACTCAATGGGGCTAAATTCAAAAGATGCAGCAAGTGTCCCAACTTCAACTGAAGCAACCTTACACTGCAGAGCCAGACAATGGAACATCTGCTGGCTGACAAAGCTGGCAGTTTGCTGTGAGAGCGCTAGTGGCTTCGCTTTAAACTGTTTCACTGTGGACAAAACCTTCAACAGTAGCAACAAGTTTTACCATCTCTGACATCATCGATACTTGGCATCAGCTCACTTCCTTTGGAACCTGTGATTAGATTGCATTACTTTACCGTTACTTTACGTTTGTAAATGTGCTTTCAAATGTAGGTGATTCCCTTTAAAAGTTGTGAAATAGTGGGCGCATTTAGTAGCATGTCAGTCTATCTATCTATCTATCTATCTATCTATCTATCTATCTATCTATCTATCTATCTATCTATCTATCTATCTATCTATCTATCTATCTATCTATCTATCTATCTATCTATCTATCTATCTATCTATCTATCTATCTATCTATCTATCTATCTATCTATCTATCTATCTATCTGTGTTCAAACCGACTTGTAATGTTAAACCTATTACATAATAAAATCTCAGATGAGAAGATGACCAAAGCTGTTACTGTTTATATATTGATTTGGGTTTTGTATGTTTTCACTCTTTGTAGGAATATATGTCTTTGGTTGTTCTCAACTATGCTGCACTATTTTCACCGGCTAGTTGTTAATCCTTGTTTGTGATTCAGTTATGTGTAATGAAAAGATTTTAGAAATATCTGCTGCTGATGATGAAAGAGAGTGACTGTAAAACAGAAAGGCTGCAAGATCAATCAATTGCGAGACGCCCTTCATATTACATATAGTCACATGATGAATCATTCACATAAAAATATTATTAAGAACAATTTTAAACATACATGTTACTGCTTGTTGCTCTCGTTTTCCACTGCCAACAGAATGAATAAGCAGACCCGAGCAGAGATAAATTCATAAAGTGGCTCCATCCTCACCTATTGAAGCGACTCAGGCAGAGTAAAATTAATAAACAATGCCTGGATTTGAGATTTGATTTTGAATTTTGTTTGCACAGATACCAGATATAACCATGTTTTACACTCAATATTCCCAATATGATAATCATGATAATAACAAACAAAAGGAGACAAAAACAAGAGAGCAATGTGCATCTAAAGATACAACTGGGAGCCTTAATGACTCACTCATAAGTCACCTCACCTTCTCACCCATGTTGTACATATGTGTGTTGGTTGGGAGGGGGTGGTGTTGTTGAGGGGAGGGGGTTGCCAGGGTGAGGGGCAGCACAGCCGTTGTTACTGCTAAGTCCCCTCCCTACTGCTTAACCAGCACCATGGTTACATCACCACAGCTAAACCTCCCTCTTACATCTCCAGTGTCCAAAGACCCTATAGAACCAGATTACTCATGTATATCTCCATATGTCCCAGTACAAAAATATAGCAGTCCCTTTTTTAGCCTCCCACCTGAATTGCCAGCTATGTTATCCTCAATTCATATACAGTTTTGTCTGTGCGTACATTTGTTTACCCTCCAAATGCTGGACTGTCCCATCTTCAGCGTGACTGTGTCATAAACTCAGGTCAGAGAGTTTAGGGTGAGCTACTGACAGCTCATGCTGTCAGTGGCTGTCATGTGATGGTTCGAAGACCTTTTGATGGGTTCATTGTAATCAGAGTTACGGTGTGTCTGGGCCCAGATGGCAGCAGTGTTTACGGTAATGGGATTAGGATTAGCTCCAGATTAGACAGGCAAGTTGAAAGGCCTGCTCCACTGACACGACACGACATGGCCGTCAGAGCCCACACTAACCCTCCCAAATTTATCCCAGATACTACTAACCTACAGCAGACAGGAGAGGCTTTTCAGCAAGGAGGGTAAAAATGGCGCTCAACAAGCAACTACAAACGACACAAAAAAGTCATTTGTGTTGCACAACAGGTGCTGTATATGTAGGAATTTATGATGTCTAATGTTATTATTTGGGTTTAAAGCAGACTGTGTTGGACTGGCTGAGGTTTAAAGCAAAACACTGTGTTGACACCAGTCAGCTCAGGCCAGATGTATCCAGAGAGAGGGGAACATATACAGCCTGTTCCAACTGAATCATCACTGTTATGTAACACTGGCCTTAGGATGGGGAGGGTGAGCAAAACAGAGAGAGAGAGAGAGAGAGAGAAACTGAACTCAAAAGGCTGACCTAGATCAGCAAATGGTCGAGATAAGTACCTGAGGGGGGTGGGCGGCAGGAATCAGCAGGCTGATAGTGGGGGGGGGGTCAGAGAAGAGTGGGTTTAGAAATACAGGTAGGGCAAGAAAAGGGCAGTAGAACAGACAGAAACATGGAGTGAAAAATTAGGATTATGACTCCATGCATGCCGGTGTAATCATGTGTTTTTTTTCTGTGTTGGACTCACAACCTCATTAGGATCAGATAGACAGTAGCCACCACGGCCCCGGCTGAGCGCCAGTGACACAACCAGGCTGGAATGTGGGTCAGTAGGCAGAGAGATGGCGGGCTGCAGCTAGAGAAAGTTTCTGCAAGTATTTGTTTGCATATGTGTGTTGTGTGAACGCGCACTCATAAGCAGATGTGAGTATCTACGTCTGTTCCCGCTTGTGTTCTCTCCATCTTCCCTGACCGTCAGCCACTTGAAAAATACAATAAGGGGAAGGGTGTGTGTGGAGTGTTGAGTAAGCGAGGGATGACAGTGAGTCCACTTCTCTTCTCCCCAGCTGACTGTGATTCTTTCCGCCCAGAATTGCTTCATACAAACCTGCACCAGACCTCCTGATGGGAGATTATTCAGTTGTACTGCAGCTCATTCTCACACAGGAGATCATAAGGTTATCCTAAGATAAGCTTGTTTCTCTTCCGCTTGTATTATATGTCCTATATTTCCCTACATTTAGGTCAGGGATAAGCAGCCAGTTCAACCGTGCTCTTAAAATCACAAACCAGTGCAGTGTGTTTGTGGTCCGTTTCCTCCTCTGCCTGCTCTGTGCAAACATGCAATACATACACGCCATACAAACCAGGCCAGTCAGAACACAACCAGTTAACAAGGTGGAAATATTGCTCAATGTGCCTATGTGTCTGTGTGTGTTTTTTCTCTTTTAGTGCAGCAGTAGGAGGTTCATCACAGTGACATCTAGGGGGATGTTCGCAGTTGCGAAAGGTTATCCACCCACTTTCCAGGAACACAGATGCTCTTTATGAGTTGCTCAATTAAAAAGTCTTGTTAAGGTAAGCTACGCTTCTCATACACACATACACTCAAAGTGCACATTTTCATTGATTTGACCCCAGCAGTGGTTTTGTCAGCAAGAAATGCCAGAGCGGCAAGTATGACCGGTAGTGTCTCTTGTCATGGCATCTTGCCAAAGATAAGACTTGCTCCTCTGCTTTTCTGTTCTGCTGTTTATAGATGGAGCCATTGTTCTGAGATGATGTATTGTATACCATGAGTGCCATGGGTAAGACTTGCTCAAACACACTCACTCTAGGACACAGTTTCTTGTTTGGTTACTGATGAAGTGAATCGGAGAGTCATACACCTGCAAAGATAAACTGATGTGTAACGTGTGAAAGAATCAGTGTTGTTTATCCTGTTTATCCTTCCAATGAACTTTACTCTCTTAGGTGACCCAATTACATAATTCTTAACTTACTAATTACACAATTAGCCTCTTAGTCATTGCAGCTAGCTATTAAATCAACAATGCATACTGATGCTGAAAACAATTAACTTCCTAATTCTAAGTGAAAGATGCTCTGTAAAGGCCATCACATGTCCTTTAGTGAGACTGGAGACTAAAAAGGGAAAGAAAAGATTAATGAGATTGTTTTTTTTTTTTTTTTTTTTTTTTTTTTTTTAAAAGGAGACACATAAGTGAGTGTGTGAGAAAATGGAGGATACATAAATCAGAGAGCGGCTACTCTCCACCCAGCCAAATCATCAATTCTCCACAGTTCCACCCTGATTGCACACATCACACACTTCTGTGTGACCACCAGTTAAGTTACAACATGCTCTCTTCTACCCTGGGAATGAACAGCTCTATGACACAGCCATGCTCTGGTCTCCACTGACACACACACACACACACACATACACACAAACCAGATATTTAGTTTATGGGACAGCACCAGATTGTAGCAGTTTGAGACTAAACTGTTTACTTTATTGCAGGAAATAAAAGAATAAAAAGAATAAAACAGACACTCAAAAAAGGAGGAAGCCACAGCATGAGCATGCGTGTCAGCGTGATCACAAATGCACAGAGTATACTGTGTGGGTGTTGAATGAACCTGAGAGCAGAAAATCTAGTCTGGCAAGTTAACCGTCAGAGCAGAACAGAGCATCCCACAGGACAAAGAGATTCTCTTACCTCATTGTTTCCTTTAGGAAAAACTCTGCTTTTTAAACATAGGACATACATAGGCCCTAAGCAGTGTGTGTGTTTATGGTGAATATTAGAACAAATGCAGCTGCTCTTTTCATCTTTTAACAGTTTGTGATTTGCAACGACTACCACAGTTTTAACTTTAAAAAAAAAAAACTTGTTGGAATCTGTAGTTCCTCAAAAATAAGCAACATTGAAATATGATCTTTGCTCAAACAACATCAATATTTTAATTTGCATCACCAGAAACAGACTGTGGTCTAAACTGTTTGCATGTTAGTGTCGGTTAATTGCATGATCCTGAAATGAAACCCCAATTCTCTCTGAATCTCTTTGAAGCTGAAGCTATGTTAATAAATTAATTATTGACCTTGATTGTTCTTATGCATCATCACTTCACATGAAATTTGTGGTTAAAAGGTTACAGGAAAGGTATGAGACAGGTTGCTCCTATCTAGTCCAAGACCTGATATCTGATTTCTGCTTTCACTTCCTGAAGTACAAACAGCACAGCAGCTGCAGCTGATCTCAAGGCAAGTAGACTTCATCTGGTTCACACAGGTTTGTTTTACCTGATATGTTGATTCTGTTGCTTCCAGTTTATCCAGGGCGTACTATGACTACCAAAACACTTGAGTGCTGCAGAAATATCACCAAGATCTCTTTAATAAAAATTGTTTTGTGGAGACAGAGTCATTTAACTCTCTCAATTGAATATCCTGAAACAAAATGCTGATTCTGTAAAGGGAGTATTCAACTGTGCCAGAGAATGGTTGTCCTCAGGGCTGAAAATGGGGCCCAGAGAGTGAATGCAAGCAGGTTAGACACCGACCAATCCTAGTCGTAACAAAGGCCAACAAGTTGTGAGACGGTTGGAGTTCAGGGCGTGCCTGTCTTGTCTGTCAGGCTGTACTTGAACAAAATGGTTCCTTTAAATGTACTAAACAAATGAGGGGAGCTTAAACCTGAGTCATCCAGACATGCAGCGACTCGACAGTGAGGTCATCGACTGGGCAGCAGCATCACACAGCAGAATTCAGTTCAGTTTTAAGACAGAATGAATCCCACAGAGGGAGTAGGCACAGACATATGTCCTACTCAAATTTGGACTCATGTAACTAGAGGGTAGTCTTTTCCTGGGAGATTTTCACTTTTTCTGTTTTACAGCCACACAGACGATGCAGAGCTCCACTCTGACTGCATACCTGAGTGTGTGAATAGCTGCTCTAAATCCAAGTAGCAGTTCACACAACCTCTGTCTCCAAACCCAGGGGACTGTTCTAAAGATACCAATTGCATGTATGTATGTGTGAGTGTAACCTACTTCAGAGTACATCAGGTACCCAGCATGCAGCAGCCACTGCAGAGGGGAGGATCCAGCGACGATATCACACACACATACTCTATCTCCTCAAGGGCAAGTCTCAAGGACGAGCTCAGTCTAACCTTGTGCAGACCAGCAGCCGGCGCACAAGACGTGCTCGTTTATTTGACACATGGCACAAGATGACGAGGAGTGTGAACATTAAAGTCGGCTCGTGTTTTTTATGATCCGCCCACATTTACAACTATGATAGCAGGTTGCATTTCCTGAGTGGCACCCCCTGAGCTATCAGCGTTACGGTGCAATGATGAATCTGTCTCAGTTGTCACAATATTCAAATCAAGGTGTCACTTCGCCGCAAATTTTCCCTCGTCATAATGTCAGAAAATATGTTGCGGCTTCAGTTTAAAGGGGGAAACGGTAACTTGTGTGAGATCTGAATAAAGAGCATAGACTTCAGGTTTGTATGCAAACATGGTATAAAAATTTAATGTTGCTGTTGTTAGCATGCTTAAAAATCAGGAAAAGCGTTGAAATCAAAGTGACATGTGTGAATATAAAGTACAGCAGTGCTACTTATTTATTTATTTTTGTCCATTTTCCTATTTTCTTAACAAAATATAGGCTTCTCTGTGCCTGGTGGCACATCATACAGAGAAGCAATACCCGGTGACAACTCTGAATTTTGTCTCCTTCACAGGAGTAATAAGCTATTATTTACAGAACATTTTGTACATCAAACAAATCAGCCATACAAAACAAGCAAACCAGGAACAGTCTCATTCACTCTTATATACACAGAAAGGCATTTACACTTCACTCAGTTATAAGTGTGCAATGAAGACCTCCCAACTGACTTCCAAAACATATCCTGAAGGCTACATAAGTTCACTATCACACTGGTAAACTATTAACAAACACATGTTCTCAATTCCCATCACAGCATACCAGGAAATATCTTGGTCATAGCTATAAAAGTTAATTCGTTACCCCCCTCCCTGTTCAAAACTTATACACTGTGCAAAGAAAAAAACAAAACACAGCACACTGAGATCTAACTGTTCCTCCCCATATCAGGTTCACAGGTCAGCACAGTCAGTCAGTCAATCGGAAGCCCACACAATATGAAGGTTTTCCAAACAAAAATTCATTTCACAGCTATTTACATGAGGCATGTTATTATATAAAAACTGTGGCTTTTCAGAAAGTGACAGGTAACATGAGAGTAATGTCCGTGACTGCAAATGAGGCAGTTTTTTTTCAAAAACAAACTTGTTTCGAGTCTCAAGAGCGTTTCAGTTCAGATAATTTGCGAAGCAGCAGCTGCTGTCGGGATTTGAGACGTTTCTTCTCCTGGAGCTGCTGCTTCTCCCTGGAGTGCAACTCCACAAGGTACTCCGTCGCCTGGGTCAGGATGGCAACCTTTGGGGTTTTGGCTGACTCCAGACCGGGGATCTGGTCCCGAAGGGCGAGAAAACGAGATCGGAGGTCATTTCTCCTTTTCCTCTCTAAGAAGTTGTGGTTCCGTCTGCGGTCAGTGTCCTCTGCGTCTGAGGTTTGAGGAGTCTCTGAAGGAGACGCAGGCTGGGAGACACGAAACGAGGAGCCCGACTGCTGACAGGACATCGTGCAGGCACGCTTGCTCAGAGGCTCATGCTCGTACTCATCTTCCTCATCATCATCTTCCTCATCGTCGTCGGGTTCTGGCTCGCTGTCCGGGGACCGAGCAGCGTAGTTGTGTTGCTGTCGGTGGACAGACATGTGAAAGCGTTTGGGACAGGGGTCAGCCCGGACCGTGATAGTCACTGGTTTTCTGATGTTCAGCAGCCGCATCCGGTTCTGCTTGCTCTCCACAGTGACCACATCGATTTCCTCTTCATCATCATCCTCATCATCATCTGTCATCACACAGAAAAATAATTCAGCAAAACATACAAGCTTTTGAGGAAGACTTTTCAGTGCCATCCTTTGTAAAACACTTAATAGAATCACATGCCCACTGAAGCTGAAGCAACGGGGTCAATCAAACTTTAACTAAGCTGACAATAAGGAAGTACATTCCTTAACCAAGCCTGCAGATCTCTGTTCTACCGCCATAGCAGTCAAAGCAGTAGCTAATGTGTTAACAGCAGTGGTCATCAATGCCAAAGCATGCAGGAATTCAAGCTTTTGTCATTGAGCACCCCTAGCAGGGGGCATTACCCAATTTGGGAAATGTGAAAGAGTTACTCTCACGGTCTGTCGCTGGGAGTGTAGTGGTAATAAATCACCAGGACTCGGTCACCCCGCCCCTTCTACCGCTCGACCCCTCTACCGCACTCAGATTGTAATGCAGAGCCAGTGGAAGATATTGAAAGGGAGTGAATTCAAGTAATAGCGGTGAGGGCGGGGTTTTTAAAACACTGCATGTGTATTCTGAGCGAGCATGTGGTGCATTGTCAAGGGGAGAGCGAAAATCCTGCTTTAAGGTGACTGTCTGTGTTGCGGTTGATAACCCCGCTGCACCACAAGCCACAGTTATGCAACAGCAGCCCAGCTTTCCAAATTACGCATTGTTAGAGGGCAATATAATCCCGAGGCAGGGCTAGGGTGGGGCAATTTAGAGCATGCCTGTTTCCTTACCAGAGGAATCAGAGCGAGACTCGGAGCCAGACGACGCCGGTTTCCTACAGCTGTTTGCCGGGATGGTTAGAACTGCCGCCGGGTCGACGCAGTCCGTGGCCGAGGCGGTGAGCGCGCCAACGGGCGAGACGCACTGCGCCTTGGTCGGTCTCAGGGAAATCTGAGCCACCGGGGAGGCTACGGTGTGCGCCGCAGCTGACACTCTGGCATTGACCTTCTCCAGCTGCTTGCTGGCGGAGAAACTACTCCACATGCAGTCTTGGATGATAATGGAGCTGAGCAGCTTGTCCGTATCGGGGATAAACTGACCCTCGTACTCCTCGTCCTGACCCAGCACCTTGGACAGCCAGCTGAGCTGATCCCCCGGGGAGAGGTGCAGAGCAGCACCACTCAGAGTCCGGGTGGGAGACATGGGAGGGGTGGGCAGCAACTCGAACTTTTTCCATATGTCCTCGCTTGGTGCGGTTGACTTGTAAAAATCCTCCTCGGTGTCGAAACCATCGATAAAATAGTGCTGATAACAGTCGAACTCCATGTTTCCAGGTGATTAAAAAAAGTTTATTCCCAGAAATAATCGAGTGACACCAAACGTCCTGCACAACCTGAAGGCAAATATCACAGTGATTAGCAATGATCCATGAGATGTATGATCACATTTCAAGTATCTATCACAACCTAATAGGACATCACATCCTCTAACAGCCTACTTTCTACAAATGGGACCACATTAATAATTGATTACATCTTGCGGTGGAGTCAAACTGTCCAGACACACATGATTTTTGGTGATCTAGTTATATACATCAAATATAATTCATACAATTAGTTATGAATGGAAATGAAGCGACTCGAGGTCAACTGCGGACTTAGTTTTACGGAAGTGCGCTGCGTAAAAGTGGGCTAATAGATCAGATCAGGCTGTATTTCCTGAAATACAGACTGTGCTTTGTTCCGCGGAGCACAGTCATGAACCGGGTCAAAAGAGTGGAAGAAAAGTAGGCTTGTACAAAGCCTCAAGAGTGGGATTAAACCCCGCAGACACACATCGGTTTCTTTCATCTGAAACTTTCGCAAAGAGTCATCAGAATAAAACTACTCACCGGCTTCTCCGCAAAATGTCAACGTTGAAATTCAGGGCATCGAAACAACCCCCCGCGCGCACACTACGTCCGTCAGTAGCCAGAAAGAGAGAGAGAGCAAAGTGTCCACGGTTCACGGGGATCAGACGGATAAAAGCTGCCCCAGTTGTAACTGCATACAAAGATGTGCTGTTACCCTTCTTTTTTTTCTTTTTTTGTAAGTTCGGTTTAGGAAAAAAAGGGGTGCTGAAACAACAGGCACTAGATCCGCCCCACAATGTGTAATAGAAGCCACACAGTGCGTTTTTCGCGCCAGTGAGATATCCTGTTATATGGAGATAAAAAAAAAGTGCAGGGAGGAGCCTCGGAAATATCTGCAGCAGGGTTGAAGCGCAGAGCCCCGCCCCGTCTACAACACCAATTATAGTCATAATAATTGACATAATTTTATCATCAAGATTACAGCTGTTGCTCTAGTAGCAATAATAATTAGAAATACAAAAGATATTTTGTTACAAATCACTCGTTTGCTTTAGTACCGCCTGCGGTTCTTGAGTATTTAGCTCAGTAATATTCACTGCGTAATTTTTGATTCCCACATCTTTTTCACCGGTGAAGGAGAATGGACTGTTTTTTATTGAAACTGTAAAGACTTGTGATAAGTATTTTTTTTAATTATAGATCTAACAATGAAACAATGAATATTGAAAACAATAACAATGAAATAGATAATAATAATAATCTATCTATCACCTCATGTACACTCACAAAGTCCATGTTTCTGCGTAATGAGAACTTTTATATTATTTTTTATAAAGTACAACATTGTCCATCATGGCACTATTGTAATATTGTAGTATTTTCTTGCTGATTATACATAAGTAAATAAGCATTTCCTGCTACTGCACCCTAAGATTTATCAACATAGCCTATCACACGTAAGTCATGTTTTATGTTACAGCATGATGCTTCAGCCAGAGACAAGACTCCTGAGGTAAAGCTGACATGTCAGTTTTTGTCTGATCCTCTTTTCCCAATAATCCTGTTAATACTGGAAGACTTCAAAAGTCTTAAGGTCAATTCAAAATATATCAGCAAAAAGAAAAAAACGTTGGTCTGAGTTGCCTGAGTCTGAGTTGGTCTCCTAAAAAGAAAAACAAAGCTGTTGTGGAGTCATGAAGTTGCCATTAGTCAATTGACTTGTAAAAAGTTTGCTCATTTATTGATTTGCATGACAGACTCTTAATTTGTATCAGAATAGAGAGGAATTAAGAGCAGGTAGTCCTTCATTTCCATACTGAGCACAGACAAAGTATACCCTCTAGGTAAAAGGTGTTTTTTAATCCAAGCTACAAAACATTTCGAAAGGGAAGGGAGGTGTGTGTGGTGTATCTTTGAATGACCTACATTTTCACACAAAAGAATATATCCAGTACACAACCAGCTGACATTCACTCTGCAGGTGGTGATGAAGTGAGTAATCTTCTTTACTGTGAGAGAAAGCTGCTTCAGCAACAACAAACAAGTTAATGTCCTGAACAAACACTATTGTATTAAGTCTTAAAAATCCTGTTTACAGGCGACAGCTGAAACAGAGGGAAAAAAACGCTTTGTAAATCTGCATCTAGTGACACTGGCCGTGTTTCTACCAGACTGAATCAGGCATTCAGTTAGTAGAGACATGATTTGTATATATATATTGTGTGCCAAGAAGGATTCTTTATGCTCACTGGCAAGCAAAAGGTCAAAGTTCACCAACATCTCATGACCAAACAACGCCAGGTCAAAATCATAGGACGTCCTCCTTCTTAGCGCATTGATCGGTTTGGTGCACGGCGTGTGCTTCTTCTCCTTAATTAAGCATCACATGAAACAAAAAACGTCCAGCATCTCTCGTCATACTTAGGCCTGTTTAATGACTGATTAGTAAAGGACATCTGTCTCAGTAAGTGGCATGAGGTTGAACACAACCCCCATCACTGTTCAATACCCTCCTCATGTTTGATACATGGTTAAAGTGTATTAAAGACAGTCTATCAGCTTATTCACCAGACATTACAATGTTCATCACGTAGCTCTTCAGAAGCTTTTGATCAGACCACAAGGTCTTCCTCAGCACACCACATCTGAACAGTTGCCAGGGAATTGCAGTCATTTAAATTTCCCAGCCGCAATTCTGATGGGCTTAAGTATTAAGATCTAAAATTTGATCTCAGGCTTCAAATCAGTTGACATCATATCAGTCTCACCACAAGAAGAAATTCCCCAGCAGATGGAGTTTGCCCATTAAGTTGTAGAGATAATGGACTCAGGCTTTCATAGTCAAGGCTTACTCGCCTCTTGCAGAACATTGATTTCATTTGTTTGTTTGATCCACGTTTGATTCTGTTGCAGCAACACTCATTGTTATTTTCCACAGATGGTTGCATCTGTAATCACAGACCAAAACTGTTTATGTTGTTGAGATTTATTGCACTAATAATGTTTTAATGGCGTCTTCTCGGCCAAATCTGTCTTGTAAAACAGATTTTTATTTCAGTCAGACTTCTAAAAATGAAGGAGGGAAATAAAAAAGAGATTGCATCTGCAAAACTTTTGCGATATCAGTTTATGTTCTGAATTAAAAATAAGTTGAACATTTTAAAAAAGAAATATATTTCAGCCAACTTGAAGCTTCACCAATGTGATTGTGGCGTACTTTTACCCACAGAGCAATGATCACAGCCTTTAGATCCTATAACTTCATATCCCATAATTACACAGTGGACCAACCCTCAATCTGCTATGTTGGGAATATTTCATCCCAGCCAAAGGAAAGAAAGAAAAAACATTGTTCCCATAAAAATCCAGATGAGGCCCTCCTACTCTCATTTCTTCTCTTCCTTCATTTAAACTTGAAGATCTTTTCCTCAGCTGAGACATTGTTGGGGGTAACAATGCTTAACACCAACAATAGGCAGCTCCCCAAGTCATCTCCCATCTTAACTTCAAGCACCCGCCATTGTCCTTTATTGTTCTTGTAGCATATGTGTGGATGGTGAAAAGGGCGGGGTGGGGGAGGGGGGTACACGCACCTCAGCAGAGTCCTTATGTAGTCTACAACACCCACTCAGCCGCCTGAAGAAGAGAAGATCAGGCACAATGCAGTGGAGGAATTTGGATGTTTTTTAGTGGACAGTTTGTATAATGTCCTACACAAGAGGGTGTCCTCCTTTTCCCCACGACCTCCATGACACAGCATCCCCTCTCACATTGACCTCTGACCTTCTCCTCCTGCCTAAAAAATAATAATAACAATCGGTAGCAGATTTAAAACTGGGACCAGTCAACCGGCACCTCGGAGAAAAGCCATGCAGATGAGACAAACATAAATAATTCACACAAGTGTTATTGCTCCCCCCGGGGATGTAAAACACCATATTCTGATACCACCAGCCCCCACCCTCTAAAATACCATGAGAGTGTGAACAGTAGGATGCTTCGTTACCTGCTAACAGCTTACACATACCACTGATCTATATCTATCCGTGCATGCATTACATAATCTTTTACTATTTAAGTTGTCACTTACTGTTTCACTTCTTTAGCAAAGTGTTATAACACTGAGATTACTAGACATGATAACATTCCAAGTTCCTGACACGACCTTAGCTTTAAATTATAAACTGTTTCTGTGGGTATTTGAAGAACGCATGTGAAAAACACATCTGAGGTCATGATTCATAAAGGAATGGCTCAAACCATAAATATATCTGTTTCCCATGCTGCTGCAGCATTTTTGCAGATGAAAGTGTAAAGTTTATATCACGTCATTCTCGTGCAACTGAAAACAAGAGTGTAAAGAGCAGAACACGATCTATACATGTTAGATGGAGGGGTCTCTTTATAAAAAGCACTAACTTAATTGCAACATTTCAATGACAAAGAAGCACATACCTGGACTGACTACTGAGTGAAGTGTCAGCATGTACACACTGAGCTAAGCTGCCACCTGGTGTTTGCCACGTGTAAGTAACTGATATAAGAACTGATCTCTTTTCTCTTATGTTACTATGAAACTGTGTTTTTTCTTTATTTATTGAGTTAAGTATATAACACATCACAAGTAATAGTCTCAATAAAATAGGAAACACAATCAGCACTAATTTTAAAATGAATTAGTGGAAAAAAAAGGTTCAACTGATTTTTTTTTTTTTTTTTTTTGCTAGTGAGTGTGGCTACATCTACATACTTTATGTGATAGTTTATTTCATGAGGATGCATCATGTTTTATAAGATGATTATAGGTTTCTTTATGTGAAATCTTAATAAATAAGAGAAACTATACCAAAAAAAAAAAAAAAAAAAAAACATATTTGTATGACCAAAATCACAATTTTCCATCTCAAACAAAAGGAAATATAGATTAAATAATCAAATCAGATACACATAAAGTGAATATACTTACAGATTGTGGATGAATATAAATGTAAAGCTGTAAAAGTTGTAAACGTTGTGTCAACATAAATTCTGAAGCAGCAAAATAACATAAAATAAAGACTGATATAAATTACACAGACTAATAAAATATTCTAATCAGCTGTTCCAGTCATGGTTTAAGAACATTTGATTTTCAGTCTAATGGCAACAAAACAGCATGTTGTGATGTTATATAAATGTCCACTAGATGGAGCCACGATAAAAGTTTAGGGTTGAACCTCTGATGGTGACAAGGTTCACAGTAACTAAGTACAGTTCATTGGTGCTTCATTTGAGCCTTGATAAACCTGAAGACAGACATTATTTGTTTGTCATAACATCCATAGAGAATGAATGCAAGTCAATGTAATGTCCCCTGAAGTTATGGAAACCAGACTGTGTGTGTGTGTGTGTGTGTGTGTGTGTGTGTGTGTGTGTGTGTGTGTGTGTGTGTGTGTGTGTGTGTGTGTGTGTGTGTGTGTGTGATGTTCTTCCTCAAAAATATTTGAGTTACTTGTGGAAACTATTGTTGTTGAAAGATGAAATGTATCAAACCACTTCCAGGTTTGTTCCAGAACACAGAACACATTCAGTTCAGTTCATATCACCCCCTGGTGTCAAATGTCATGAAAAAGATTTTTTTTTCCCCTAATGAATCTAGCAACATAAATGCAACATGTTCTAAACCAAACTAAATCAAACCCGACACATAAGTTGTTAAAAGAAATGAAAATTAGTCAACAAACCTGCTGTAGCAAGATAATTCTGTTTACATGTTTTAACGCACATTATATAATGAGATTATTTATGTGGAGCACATATTCATTATACAGAAGGCCAAAGAGGGAGACAAGGACAACAACAACCTGTCAGAGTTAATTGAATGGTTCTTCTTTTAAGTTGCACATTATCATTTTAATAAACTCATTAAAAATATTTTCCTACTTTCTGTTATCTGAACACAATCAGTCACTGTGATGGAGGGAGTTTCCTCCTCTCAAGGAAATAGAACAAGCACATATGATACGCTTCGCCTCAAGGAACTCAGCGGTCATGTTGCTTGTATGTGTCAGGGTTTTTCCCTTCGTTTTCAATCCATATTTCTAAACATAATGTCTGAAGTATGAAAGTATAAAACCTGTTTGTTTCAAATGAGTTTCAGTATAAATGCAGCTCACCTGGGTTAAGGTCAAAAGTTGAAAAACGTGTTTTTTTTTAATTATCATTATTATTTATTCTAGAGGGTGACATACCTTAAAGTGAAAAAATATCATCAGAGTCGATAATTCTCATGGTAACTCGTTTACATAAAGTGGTGTGATTATAATTGGCGGTTTTGCAAACTTCCACTTCCAAACAAATCTGTGGGATTAAGATGTTTTAGGTTATTGTATATCACAAGACCAGCTAAGTTTCCCAAACTCACAACCATGTGAGCTTTGTTTCACTCTAGCTGGGTTAATATGCAATGAGGGAAACAATCCCACAATGACTTTAACAACTCCTGTTATTGCACGTAGCAAAATAACAGAACATAACATAACAGAATAATGGGGTGATGATAATGATAAAACTTGATCTTTAGTTTTATGAGATGTTTTAAACTTGGCCCTCATTAATATGGGACTCTCCATTATGTTTTTTGTTTTTTTTTTAAACAGGGGATGTCTGAATTAGTCGTATACACTTTTGGTTTCATCATGGTAAAGCAACAAATCACTATTCTCCTGCAATGAAATCTACTCATGTGACTAGATGACAGGAAACTGAAGTGGACACGTGTTTACAAGTTTTATTTCTTTTGTTGAGTGGAAGTTTTACTATCACACCTTCTTATCAGCCTTACCTTTAGACAGGAAGTAACAAAAGGATAAAATGACAACACAAATAAAGTTGTGTTACTTGAACACTTTGTTACTATAACATCATTCGAGTTGGTTCACTAGTCAAAGGAAAGACAACATAAAAATGTTAAATTGTGAGCGTACAGAGGGAAAAGACTGAATTTGATTCTTGTGTTTATGCAATATTGCCTTCATAGTCAAAAGAATAAGCAGCCATGATTTACTTTTACAAGCATTAAAAGCCACTAGGTGAGTTTCCCACAGGAACATTTCAAACAGAGTGGTCTCTGAAGAGTTTTAACTGCAAGTAGAAATGCATGCTGGGAAGTCTGGTGCAACATGGTGCAGATGTTTCTCACAGATTGAGCGTTATTAAGTCAGTCCAAACTAGCATCAAGTTACCACATCTTGATTTTTTAAAAATCAGTGAACGAAGATTGTTGAGCTGTTGAGATAAGTTACAATCATATGTTTCAGGAATTAACCAACTGTGTTTTCAAAATTACTAAACTTGCAGCCCCTTGATGATTATTTGTGGTGAGTTAAAGCATTGTGGAACTTTAAGACTTGAAGATTACTGATGCTTAACATACATTAACCAGTTTACACCGAGTATTATCATAGTATTTAGAGTTGTAAAGGACAAAACACTGTTTATTGCACACTGTCATAATGTAAGTTACTATGATTATATTAGTTTATATGACTGAGATGAACGTGAAAGTAAACGCAGGCCTCTGGTTCCATAAAATCCCTCTGTACGAATCCTTTTACTGACAGCTTTTATCTCTCACTGTTTGAGTAGTTTATACAGTCCTGTATGTCAAAATTCACTCAATACACCTTTATATATATATATATATATATACACACACACACACACACACACACACAAATAAGGAAACCAAAGAGGAAGAGTGTTATTTTAAAGTGAGTCAAAGTGAACTTTATTGTCAATGACACCATGTAAGAGTCTTAACACAGGTTTCCCCAAATCTCCAAATGTGCAAATTAACATTCAACACACATTTACCACACACATGTAAAATAAAAGTGCACACAGGCATCAACAGTATCAACAGTTTACATAAATACAAGATACAAAGACAGACAGACAGATAATGGAAACATAGATACATACATACATTTTCCAGACAAAAAAAAAAAACAGTGAACTCTCAGTCAGGCTCCATAAATGGTGGACTTTAAAGCTGATTTTATTGCTGCAGGATGATCAAGGGTCGCACAATATCTCTTCTATAGATGAAATGTACTAATTTTCTGTTTTTGTGAAGCTTGTTTTACTAATATTATTCCTTATGGGTGATGCACGATGATTAAATATTCAGTTATTAAGAATTGCAACACTGCACGTGCGGTGGGAAAGACACTTTTTCACTTTTTGTCTCATTGTTGCAAGTTATTATCATCATTGTGTGAGGGGTTGTGGACTTGTGTAGGTTGTTGCCATCGCTGTCAGTGGCTTTTACAGTTCTACATTTTTTTTTTTTTTTTTGTCTTTACTGAACTTTGAATTGCACCAGAGAGAAAAACACAGAAAGAATTCTTTATACATGCCTTTATTTTCTGCAGCATGCATGTTTGCACAGAACTTGAACAGTAACAACAGCTGCAGGTCATTCAGTCTGCGGCTGCCAGGGGAAGTGAAGCACATTACATTAAATTACACAAACCAGAGCTTTGTATAGATTTTAAACTCCTGTCACTTGAGTCTAAAGCATTAAACCGTGTCAGGCCTCAATCCATCTCGGATTCTGATTTACTTGTATGTAACACAGAACCCAGACCCCTCAGGTCATGTGGGACAGGTTTACTCAGAATCCACTCCAAACAAGGTCAGTTTTCAGTTACTGTACTTCCTAATGTGGAACAAGCTTCCTGAAACTGTCACCTCATTTACATCCAGCTACATAGGACTGTGCACTTCTCGTTACATAAATGTGTGTGTGTAACTGGTTTTTCATACATTGTGGGGACTTAAACCTGTTTACACACTCACATTGTGGTGACCCGTCTCTCTTGTGGGGACAAAAAGCTGGTCCCCATGATGTAAAAAAGACATGACTTAAGGTTTGGTTAAGGTTGGGGTCAGGTTTAGATAAAGGTTAGGCAACAAATGGGATCTCTAGGGTTTCCAGGAAAGTCTCCAGAACATGAATGGAAGTCAATGAAATGTCCCCACAAGGCATAGTATAAACACGTTGGGTGATGAGTGAATTTTCTCCGTTTTTATTTTATTTTTTCTGATGTATTTTCAAAAAGACGATTAAGTCCGGAGTGACTTTTATTCAGTTAATTTTTTATAAGTTAACTACAGGTAATATCCTCATCTCCTGTTTATATACACCGACAAATTCTGTCGGTAGCCGGAATTTCCTGGGACATTTCAACTGAACAGGCGATACGCGTCATAACACGTCATAGACTTAACCCGGCGTAGTAGAATGAATGAGCCACGAGAGACTTGAGCAGACCATAGAGCCGCACATCATGCAGCTGTGAGACGCCAGCGTTTCTTCTGACGGGGAAAAAAAAAACGTCGAATCTATCATCTGGAAGGATTTATTTATTTGTTTATTTATTTTAAAAATAACTTCATCGTTTTGGAATCATCATGGCACGAGGAGAGGGCGCTGAGCAGTGCGCGGCGAGTTTAATATCGGTCAAACCTTTAAAGACTGACATCAAGACAGTAAAGGTAAGTCAATGGATGTTTGGACGTTTTATGGAATTATTTATTAGAATTGAAATAATGTTTCTGTGAGATTAGGCGCATGAAATAAAATGCGCGTAAAATTGAGTCAGTTGCGGTCGTTATTTCCTTTTAGGTTAAAACTCGAACACGCCCCTGACTCGCTGATGTGCCTTCTGGGTTTGAAATTCACCGGGTTTGCCTGCGTACACTCAGGCAGGCAAACCTTTTAGAGATTACGATTATTTCTTCCAATTTTTTTTTTTTAATCCATCTTTTTCCTAAACGCACAGGCTTGTCAGAAACGCAGCAGTTGGTTCATTGTGACAGATGTGATGGAGAAACGTGGCATGTTCAGAGCTGCGTGATACACGACTCGTGAATCACCCGGTTTGAGAGACTAAGATTAAAATTCCGTCTGTATTCAACATTGTCATTCATCTTACCAGCTCCTGTAAGTGATAATACAGAGACTAACCTTCAGTGACGTGAACTATTAAGCTTTAAATGATTTAATATCCCTCAGATGATTAATAAGTGTTCGTTCTATCTATAGTCTAAAATAGCAATAATTTCCAGCTTCATTAACGTCAGAATTTAATACTGTCGTGCAAGTGTGAGCTATTGAATTGAATGTGTTTAGTTTCAGGCTGATAATTGGTTAAAACAAGCAACATTTAAATCAATTTGCTTGAGCTCTATTAATTTAAAATGGACATTCAAACCTATTTTTCATTTTCATTTATAGACAAAGTGTTTGATTTAAAAAAAAAAAAAAAAAAAAGTCATAAGTTGCAGCTGACATTTAAATAGAAAACCCTCTTTGATGTTGTGTATTTTTCCTTCTTCCTTTGAATCAGTTCATTTCTGGTATTTTACATCGTAGGGTTTTCCCTAATTTGCCACTCAACATTATCTACAAGCTGCATTCCTTTTTAATCAGCTTTATTCATTAAATTATGGTGATAATTAGTAAATCATAGTCTCAGTGTGCTGATGAAAGTGGCACAGTTTGTTTGTGATTTGTGAAGAGGCAGCAAATTTTGCGCTCCACATGAGGTGATGCTGCTTTTGTGTCTGTGGCGGATGCACTGGCGTCTGCAAACCGTCCCCTCGCTGACATCACCAGAAATATTACAGGTGATTGGCTGATTTGCTGCCGACTGTTGACTAGTCAGCATCTCATCTCGTACTACCTCCAACATCCTATTCTAAGAGCCAATAGGATGCACCGAATCTCTCATGAGGTAGTGAGAGTGTGTGAACTACAGTAACCTCATAGTTACACATAACTTTACTGAAGCAAACAGGCTTCACACTACATTATCACTCTAATCTGTCTCTAATCTGACATTCTGAGTAGTGGGGTGAGGTTGGTTAACCGACCTCAGTCTCTTCTGGTAACAGGTTGTTACACACAGCAACAGTTTTACCAAGAGGTTTTGGACAGAGGAATGAATGAGAGTAGATAATGCAGTAGATCATCAGTAATAAACAGAGAGCACAGAGTAGAGCTGTAGATGATAATCATGTTGCACATCAATTTATTTTCATTTATAGCTCCTCTGAGTATATGAGAATTTCATTGTTTGCCGTAAAATGTGCAAACTAACTTGATTACTTATGTTCTCTGTCCTCGCTTCTTCTCGTCTTCCAGCCACAGGACCAGAGAAATCGTCTGTCCATCTTCAGTAAAATATGCTACGCCATCGGTGGGGCTCCTTACCAGATCACTGGAAGTGCTCTGGGCTTCTTCCTCCAGATTTACCTGCTGGATGTGGCTCAGGTGATTGACAAGATGCTTATTAAGGAAAACGTTTCTGGTTGAGATACATAAAGTGGCAAATAAATGTTCTTTATATTAACTTCAAGCTTGAGTCAGTTATGTTATTCAGTTATGTTTCTCCAGTAGCCACATACACTTTTTAGCTTTAAGCCGATAGCTCAATGTTCATGCTCACTCTTCTCACCCTCATATCAATTTAATGATCCTGCAGCAGTCGGTCAAGCGCATTAACCTTGAGCCCCGCTGTTTTGCTTTTTAACTCAATTAGCAAATTAGACCTTTCCACTGTACACAGTAGGAACTTATATAAAGGCCATTTAGCTCAAGAGATGAGCTCATTAGAGTGGCGTTGAATGCCACTTTGTTCTTAAACAAGCTTTTGTAATCTAAACAGTTACACAACCACAAAATGGGCCCATAACCGTTCACTACATCTATTCAGCAATGCCACATGAGGTAGTGTTTGGCATCCTCGGTTTGTTTTTGTTTCTTACTTTTTTTTCTGTTCTCCCCATTTCTGTCATCTAGCTGGATCCTTTCTATGCCTCCATTATCTTGTTTGTAGGCCGGGCTTGGGACGCTATCACAGATCCAACAGTGGGTTTCCTGGTGAGCCGGAGTAAATGGACCAGAATCGGACGCATGATGCCCTGGTAGGTGTCCGAATGTTGCAGCGACTCATGCACTTCAGGGCAGAAATTAAGCAATAAAATAAAAGGGAAATGCTGAGGAAGTGCACGCAGCGCATTGAGTTAGATGAGAAGATGGAGGCAAATGAACTGACAAAATCCAGTTTATAAGCCCTTAGAGGTTACTATGGCAACAAGGCTGAAGTGACTGCTGAGAATGAACAAGAGCCAGAACGCAGTCTGTCTATGTATGTAATGTGTACATTACCAGGCTTTATGGCAATGTAAAATGAGGAAACAAAACTAACCTGTTTAATATGCAAACAGAAGGAGACAACATTTGCATTTACGTTACTCTGGACACGTCGCCTGATCTGTCGCCTGCTTATGGTTGAGCTGTGTTGGAATCCATTGACCTCTTAGTTCAAACATGTGGTTTCTCCTTTTCTTTTGGAGAGATTTGGCTCACTGATAATACAACTGAACAACTTGAAGAGCTTTTTAAGTCCAAATACTTACAAAAGAGACTGTAGTTAAAGTGAGCGAGGTGTGCTGAGAACAAACACAAAAATGCCCTGCGGTGTTCTTGTGAGCAAATAAAACACCCAGGGTTGTTTGTATCTTTAAGGCCAAACATCCACAATGGAGTCCGTTTGTGTTCACATCAAATATTTGGATTGTTTGCTGTAGCCTTTATTAATTTGCATAATGAAAACAACACTGCACTCATAAATTTATTGTGGCCAAAAACTCCATAAGGTGTCTTTAATTTTCTTTAAAACATAAAGAAAGACACATTCATTTTATGGCATTGGACAGCTGTGACAAGTGACAGTTTAGGTCGTGGAGGAAAGCGTTTGGTGAAGTAACATGACCTTGACATTCTGCTGTGTGTTCTGCTGTTTTGTCCACATGTAGAAGGGGAGGAGACTTTGTAATGTGGCTGTCATGGTGTTAAGAACATATCCGACTCTGTTACCGTACATACAGCCGTTTTTTTTTTTCTCACATGATGTAAGTGATATCTTGAGTATCATGGATATTTGAGTCAGGGTGTCAGCTGCACATTGTGGGTTGTGGGGGTGGGGCGGGGAAGGGAAGCTCCGTGCTGCGATTGGTCCAACCCACAACACACCACCAATTCAAATGAAAGGGGGGTGTGTCCATCGTTGTGTGTATATGAGTGTGTATGTGTTTGTTTGACTTCCTAAACTGTGAGGAAGGGAGTTACGCAGAGGAAGGTTACCTTGGGTCAGATGAGCGGGGGTGACACACTGAAGGACATTGTTTAGAAAAGGCAACATAGACATGAGCCTCTGTGGCTGCTGCTGTAGCTTTGTGAACTCTGAAGTGAAACAATCAGGCATCGGAGAGAACGCAAGGAACAATATATATATATATATATATTTGTGTCCTCAATTGTTCTTTTTATTTGTGCTGTAAAGATATTAAGTTTTTTTTTTTTTTTTTGAGTATCTCAAGGTCATCTCTTGTGCTTTACTGACCTCAGATCTGTAGTCCGTGTTCACTCAGCAAGACAAAATCTGATCTGTATTTCCAGATAAATTGGACTTGTCATTAACCTAATTTGTTCAGATATCAGACAAATTCAGAAGATCAGGGTGCTTTCCTTTCTGATGTCCCACATGAGTCACACCAGAAGTAGGGGGAAGGGTGGAGTTTCATGCGAATACGGTCGAGTGCAGAAGTGCCACGTGATGTAAAGAAACATCTGTGTGTTTGTTGATATGCTGGAGACTGAGCAGTTATCTCTCTTGTGTGATGGCTCAAAAACAAGAGCGAGAGGCAAAATATGCTTCTGTTTTTTTTTTGTCTGTTTTTTTTTTTTTGTTTTTTTTTTTTGCTTCCGCCCTACTTAACTTTTAACTTTTATTTATAGAGGTATGGTTTTCCTGTTAGTGCAGATATTTTTATAGCACGTCTTTTGACTGCCCAGAAAAATAAAGAGTGAAAAAACAGAACTGGGGTCTGTTTTGAAAAAAAAACCCCAAAGTTTCTGAAGTGGAACCAGCTTGTTTGAATGAGGTCTAGCACTGAGGTCAGCTGGAGGACATATATAAAGCCTTGGCAAACAGCACTTTGACTGAATGAGGGTGAGTGAGGTGGGCCAGAGCGACAGCGTTGTTGAGTCAGCCCACCCTCACCTCCCTCTTTTGGCCAGACTGAGCCCGTTTTCCCTCCACGCACGAGCTCCAACAAGGCAGGATTAGGAGGATTAAAGCAGCCGGGAGTGAGTGGATGTGACTACAAAGTGAAGAAAAAGAAAAGTGGGCGATAAAATACAGTGACAGTTACCAGTAATCATTAAACACTTATTAAAGGTGGGAAACAACTTGGCTGGCTAACTGCCATATCAAGCCTAGTAGTGGAGGGGGTGAAGTATAAATTAGAAGCAATATATTAAAACAATCTTCTATTTCTTTCTTCCCAGGATCATTTTTTCTACTCCTTTTGCTGTGCTGACTTACTTTTTAATCTGGTATGTGCCTCCGTTCGAGGAAGGGAAGGTCATCTGGTACCTGATCTTTTATTGCCTCTTCCAGTCAATGCAGACGGTTAGTACTTGATGCTGACACTCCTTACTGCTTTGTTTCCTATCTTCTGTCTCTTCTGTCTAACAGTGTGTCTGGGTTTGTTTACAGTGCTTCCATGTGCCATATTCAGCGCTAACGATGTTCATCAGCAGCGACCAGAAGGAGAGGGATTCTGCCACTGCCTATCGTACGTCAGCCCTCCTACCAGACCCAAAGGTTTTACATGTGGCTTGTTTTCGATGCTCATTTACTGACAATTACTGCGCTGCTCTCAGGTATGATGGTGGAGGTGATGGGCATGGTGCTGGGAACTGCAATCCAGGGACAGATCATAGGTGGTGGCTCAAAATGTTCCGCTAACAATGATGTCCCAGAAGATGGAAACTCAACCATATACAACAGGTCCAGTGTTTCACTGGAGGAGACGGTAAGAGTTTAAGTCCTTTGCCTCATGTCCAGATAAATGATATTTTTAACCATTTGACTCAGCTTCTACACAAGTGTTGATCCAATCCAGCTAATCCTGTTTTTTTTTTCTTCTGTCCTCAGAAACAATCTTACTTGATTGCTTCCGGGGTCATCTCCATCATATACGTCATCTGTGCTGTCGTCTTGTTCTTGGGTGTGAAGGAGAAAAAAGGTAAGAATCCATAAGATGACATGAGTTGAGTTGTCATTGGTCCAATGCCCACATGGAATATTTATGACAAAAATGTCACGAGTCTGATAACTTGGTTTAACCAAATTTAAAAGAAAAATAATCACATGGTAAATCTATGTTGTTGTTTTTTAATTAATTTATCACAGTCTATTCTTCTGCGTTAGATTTCTCAGAGCAATAATTTCCAGCTCTGTTAATCTTTGTTCTCTTCTCCTCTTTGTTGTATTTTAGGAAACAGACATAAAAAATCAAACCCCCTCTCCTTCCGTCAGGGCCTGTGGCTGGTGATGAACCATGGTCCATACGTCAAACTGGTCATTGGCTTCCTCTTCACCTCTCTTGCATTCATGGTAATGCTCTATTCCATTATCTGTCTCACATTCGCTATAGTGAAGTTATCTGAATTAATTTAGTTAAAGTAACTCAACATTTTGGAAAATCATTTATTTACTAATCTTGTTGAGAGGTAGCTGAGAAGGTTGATCCCACTCTCGTGTCTGTTGTAGACATTTGAAGTTGGACACTTTGGTTAACAAAAAAAATAAATATGGATGCAATTGTAAATGTAGTTTGGTTAAAGATAAAGCAATCTTTATTTCTTCTTTTTACAGCTGCTGGAAGGAAACTTTGCCCTTTTCATCACCTATTCTCTCGGTCACAGAGAGCACTTCCAGAATATTCTCCTGGTCATCATGGTGAGTGTTTCCATTTTTTGCTGAAGAACTCTTAACCTTTCTTGTACAAGCCATAATGAGTATGGCATTTAGAGGGCAACAGCACAATCTGCAGCAGAAGATCATGTTTAATTCCCAGTGTTTGTGGCATTTCCTGTTGTTGCTTCTGAAACTGTTCCTCATGCGAGGAGCTGCCTGGCACTGGGGCTGAAAGGGCAGATTTTTCAGGATGAGATGAGGTGTTGTTTGAGCTCTGGGAACCTGTCTCCCAGTCACACACTCTCTCGTGGTTAGTAGGACATCAAGGGAGAGACGGGGGCACAGTGGAGCTTTTGTTGCTGGGGCAATACTTCACTGCCACCGTGGGGACTGCAACCATAGCTTGTGTCCTCTTTCCCATTCTCTTCTCACTTCTTTCTGCTCTGGGCTCTTTCCCACTGATTAGGCTGAAAAACATTGTTTGGCACCATGTATCATATCTGGAGAAGTGGGAGTGGAAGGGAGGAATGGAAATATTTACTCACAGATTGTGCTGAGGCTGTGAAGTTTTCAGTAACAGTCTTGTTCTTGTGTGGTCATTTAACAGAGGTTGACCAGTTGTGGCCAAGAGGTCAAAGGCTGCCTGCCCCCTTTGAGGTTAAGTCAGGACGACCACAAAGCATATTGTAGCCTTGTCCCTTGACCTCTCCCTCCAGTGGGCACGTTATTCTCTGGTCCCTGCTTTTCCCACAATCATCAATGAAGCCCAGTTAGAGCTTTGATTGGTTTGAGTGGAGAGTAATTTTCTTTTAAAGGACACCTATTTCCCACAATTCATTTGATAACAATAAATAAAGTTCAGTTTTGATTCTGGTAACTTCCAGCATTTTTTATCTATGTCTACCATGCAACCATGCAAAAAAGGAGAATAGAAACCATGTAAACATATTACACACACATTTATTTGTAAAACCATGTGGCATCTTTGACCACTGTCTTTCAACCACAAATGGTTTGATAAGACCATATATAAAAAAGGTTTTGAGCTAAAACCTGAGTTCCGGTCTAAAGTTGACTTTAGTCTCTGATCCTTATCTTGACAGACTTTTCTTTTTCTCTCTCTCTTCATCCAAAATACAGTGGACATGATCAGTGTCCCCAGTGACAACAACAGCCCTTTACTGTGTGTTGCATGTTTTCTCCCACATACAAAAAAACTTATGTTTGGTGTATCACTGGTACCAGTGCTAAGGGAAGAGAGTTGCATGCACATTCTTTTAATTAAATTTAGATAAAAAAGCAACACAGTATTTATAGAGTTAGAGAGTTTAATGTCTCTACACTGTAGCTGTTTTGAAAATGCACATACAAAGACTTCTACAGTCATAGTACTGTTAGAAATTATCCATTATGACAGTAGTCATATTCTGTATGTAATATTCAGTGGAGGAACATTATTGATAATTTTGTGTCACATTTTCCCAGCTGTCTGGCACTCTAACCATCCCGTGTTGGCAGTGGTTTTTGAACCGGTTTGGAAAGAAGAAGGCAGTTTACGTTGGTATCTCGGTAAGTTAGAACATTCTTCATTCAAATTAATTCAAATATGATGCATTTCTATAGAATTGCTCACATCCTCCTGTCTTTCTATTTACAGTGGGCAGTGCCCTTCATGATCTTGATCATCTCCATCGAGAGCAACCTTATCGTTTCTTATTTGGTCTCAGTGGCAGCTGGTGTGAGTGTAGCAGCAGCTTTCCTCATGCCTTGGTAAATACGAATTCACTGACAAAATCTCTCACTGGGTCCCAATACAGATGTTTCACCAGCAGATATCTGTTTATTTGTCTTCTAAAAGTTGTGTTTTGTCATTTAGGTCAATGCTTCCCGATGTAGTAGATGACTTCAAGATCAAGAACCCAGACATCCATGGTCATGAAGCACTGTTCTACTCTTTCTACGTGTTCTTCGTCAAGTTTGCCTCTGGGATTTCTCTGGGCGTCTCTACCCTCAGTTTGAAGTAAGTTCATTGATCCATTCTTAAGTAGGCTACATTTGTGTATTAATCCTCATTGTCATCCTTAAAACTTGGCTGATGTCTACACATTTGTAACCTCTCAAGATAATATGAGGTTTGCTGCTCATTATAGCTCAGTCCAGCAGTCATGTGGTCAACAATCACATAATCCTTCAACTAAACCGTCTTGCCAAACTGTACTCAACTTTTCTCCCTCTTTCTACATTTTTTTGCAGATTTGCCGGCTATGTAACCGGCAGCTGTATACAACCCAATGAGGTCAGTTTAACCCTGAATGTGCTGGTTTCTCCCGTTCCTGTGTGTCTTATTGCTGTGGGACTTTTGATATTGAGGACCTACCCTATTAATGAAGTAAAGAGGAGAGAAAACCAAAACCTACTGCAGAACATGCTGTAAGTGAAGCACTCACACAAGCAACAAACCAATAAGATGCTATATTCTGCTATATCCTGTCTGTATAAATTTAAATTAAGCCCCAAACAACTTTGGCTTCGCAGTGATGTTTGCATGTTTCATGCACTCTGTCAGCACTAGACAAGACTGTGTATGACTCTTGGCTGTTCTCATGTTCTTTAAACAGAAATCTAGAAACAGATTCAGAGTCTGAATCTTCAGCACTTGGGAGCAACGTGTAACTGTGGACGATGAGACAACCACCAGCCACTGGTTTGCATGTTTGCACAGGCTGTCGAGGGGCCTGACCACCAACCAACTGTACTAACAAGAGAAGGACCACAGGCACTACTGCTGCCCAAACTTCATCAGCACTAATTGCCTCCCTCTAGACTCTAGAGGATCACACAGGTTTATGCTGCTCTCTAGTGGCCATCCAGTGTTATCTTAAGTGTGATTGAACTATGTCCTGTTGTCCCTCATCTTCAGCTGTGCCTAAGTTGTAACGGATTAACACAAACTAAAAACAGAAAAAGATAGGTACTATACATTATATACCAGTGTTCTGTTATGTCACTTAGTGCAGAGCAAATGTCCAGGGTCAACTTCAGCTCTTGCTGCTCTAACTTTTCAGTCTGTTTTTTTTTTTTTTTTTTTTTTTTTTTTTTTTTTTATTATTTGTTTGTTTACTGGTTTTGTTTCCTCTTGTAGCTGCAATACAACACTGGCATCTGTTACAATTTTAACCTTTAAGGGTCCTTACCACTGAGCTGGACAGTAAAATCTGATGGCTTCATTACTTTAACGAAGATAGAACGCATTTGCTGTCAACACTCTCTAACTATAAGTGAATGACTATGGCTCAGTGGAGCCATGGTCATTTTTATCTTAGTTGAGATTTCCTTAACAAAAAGAAATTATATTTCCAAAGATGTATCACTTTGTTTACTCATATACCAGAAGACCTATTTGCAATAACATTTACCTTGGCTTTCTTTCATGCATTGCATTGTGGGACAGTTGTACTCCTCAACGTCCAGTGTGACTGCACTACATCCTTAAATCCTGGTTTAAAGTTGGAATTTGGACTCTGCTTGTGATTTGTGGGACTGTTTATGAAGTATTTATTTACTGGTTTACAGGACTGGACCTTCACTCGTGTGGGTTGAGCGTGATGTTAGCTGTGATGTTTACCATGTCTGAGGTCAAATCTAACTTTCTTTTCAGTGTCACTCACTCTGAAGGAGACGCACAGTATCAGCCCTTATTTATAGAGGGCATACCAGCACTATCCCACTAATTGGAGTTATATGGTGCTGTGCTGCAATTTCTACTTGTCTGTGGACATTGTTGTTTCCTATAGATCTTTTCATCTAGGTTAAGACTTTAACTGTACTTGAATTTTCTGAAGGGGAAAAGGTCACCTCACGATACGATGTACTGTCTGTAAATGATCTGAATCACTGCCTTACTCACACACAAACACCTTGCATTATTACTTATAATGAGATTTTCTGTTGAACTTGTTCTTCAGATTGTGGGGGTTTGTTTTTCATTGTGCTACTGAAAAGGATTTTTCCATTACACCTCTTTTTGCTTTAACACTGTAGCCGATCCCCATCGGATTGAAGATGTTTTTGAATGTGCATTTTATAGTGAAGTCAACTCCAGTTCAAAGTCATTTCATCTATCATGTTCTCTCTTCCCGGGGGAAAGAAAATGCTTTATTTAACTATTTATTTAAACTATCTAAGGGATTATAAGTTTTCTTATGAGAGCACATGTGTGTATGATAATTTAACAGTGAATGGTTATTGAAGGATATGTGTCAAGTCCTGTGGAAAACATCAAAGCATCAAAATGGTGTTTTTTTTTTCTTTTTCTAAGAAAAAAAATATCCCAAGTTGCCAAAATGTACTTAAACAAGCTGCCTTTACAGTATTGTTACTCAAAAACAGCAGCCCAAACCGAGACTTTCTATTTTAAGTTATTGAGGAGATGTTGGTTTTCACTTTCAGCTGTTGAATTCAACTTCAAACGGTCTTGTGTCATTACTGGTTACATTATTTCAAGTCTAAATCTCCATATATTCCTGCGTAGTTTCCTTTTAGGTCCTCAAAATTGCACTAAATGAACTGAAGGAAGTACATTACATCTCTTCTTGGATGTTTATATTCTGTTATTTCTGTATAAATTGTAAATTTGTTAAAATTGTTTTTTCTAAGTCTGACAGTGATGGAAAATATATAAATCAAAGGAAAAAGAAGTTGATGTGCTGTAAATTTGTAATTTTAAGCCTGTGAATAAAGTTCATCAAAAGAAAAACTGATTTCATTGCAGTTGTCTGTAATCAGTTTGATCACGTCTGTAAGTTTTTGAGAATGATACACATTGTAAATGATAAGAGGTTATGGCATTTTATTTTAATATAATGAAAATATCGGATTGAACCTTCTCAGGAAGGTTTCTTATTCTAAATCAAGAAAAACAAAATGAACCAAAGAAAAGAGCAAACAAACCAAAACTAAACCCAACTAGACAACAGGCTGCCAATTTACCCTCTACTAATTACTCCCAGCCGTGACTAGGCGCTGGTTTTACACGCAGATTGAAAGAGAAAGGTAGAAAGACAACAGTTTGTTGCGATGAAAACAAAGTGGCATCTCTGTATTTTGTGGAGTGTTTTATCACTTTGCTTCATCAGCTGTGCAGCGGACATTTATGAATCTCAGTTTATAAGAAGGAAAACGTTTTTTAAGTTAGGGTCTCCAAAATCCAAAACTAAAGTCAAACTGTCAACACCATCGTCTCCATTCAGTTCTCTGAGGCCTGAGAGAGACCCTCTTCCAGCACCTTCAACACCTCGATCCATGCGTCCAGCAAAGCCCGAAGCAAATATCCAGTCGGACTTTGCTCACCTGCCTGACGTCTCTGTAACCTGCTCCACGTCTGACTTGGTCGTGCGGGTCAAACCATCTTTCTACGGTCTGAGCGCAAAAGCAGATGATCTGAAACTGGGCAGAAGCTGCAAAAGCAACGGTGTTCTCAGGCCATACGGTGACATCCTGTTCACGTATCCTCTGACGGCGTGCGACGCAGTGCGCGAGGTAAATTGACATATATTTCCAGATTATGCAAACTCTTCATGTTTAATTCACAAATAACACGTGTGACTCCTCGTGACAGACAGCCCATGGTTACCTGGTCTACAAATTCGTCCTCCACTATCAATCTTCGATTAAACGGTTCCCAAACATCGACGTCGACATTGAATGTCGTTACCAAAGGTTGGACCTTGTTTCCTATAGTTATTTTCAACATCTTTTGTATGAAGGCCCACTCTCTACAGCCTCCTAACCCTGTCCAGGAACTACCATGTGTACCAGCTGGCCGTGAAACCCACCTGGCGACCAGCTGTAGTGCGTAAAAGTCTGAAGGGACGTCCCAGTAACTATCAGATCCAGTTGATGGATGGTATGCATAAAAACAAAGGCAACTTTTTTCCAGACCCACAGCTGTTACAGTATTTCGATTTTGATAAATCTCAATTCTTAATTAATCCCAAGATTCATGGAGCAAACCCGTCAACTCTCAGGTGTACCAGCTTGGTGAGACAGTGAATTTCCAGGTGTCTGCTCTGCATCTCCCTTCTGGAGGAAAACTATACATTAGTAGTTGCTATGCAGCACCATCTAGTGGCTTCAGATCATCTCTCAAATACACCATCATTGACAAGTTTGGGTATGATATTTATATGTTTTCTGTTTGCTCTGGTGCCAATGTACAGTTAACTGGGATCAGTGTCTTCCACAGCTGTATGTTGGACAGCAAGAGGGAGCCAGGAGCCTCTCAGTTCATCTATCGTACAGACAGGACCTTGCGATTTTCCCTGAAGGCTTTCCAGTTTACTGCTGACCCTGGCACTGAGGTGAGAGCGTAGAAGTGATGATACTCTGGATTCACATAGTTGTGATTGTGGCTTAACCCTATCTCCATTTTAGGTCACCATTCACTGCAAATTATCTGTCACATCAGAAGAACCAAGCTCGTCACACAAATCTTGCACCTACAGAGGGAACAGGTGAGTCTTAATGCTTTAATCTCCCCACCAGGACAGACTTTTCACAATTTCTAAATGGACTCTGTATATTTTGGACCTGTGATATGATAGGTGGAGGGCCCTCACTGGAGACGACTCCATATGTGCATGCTGTGATTCACAATGTGTAACCTCCAAATCTAGAAGGTCCATGATGGAAGGTCTGTCTCCTTTTTTCTACATGTATTAGATTTCATTCTTGTTCAGATCTTGTTGTTACTTTCATTCCTCTCAAAGTGTCACATTCTTTAGTAGTCAATTAAAAAAAAAAAAAAAAAACATAAAAGTGGTATTTGACATCTTTTTTTTCCTCCCCAAGGGTCTGCCAGCAGTGAGTCTCTACTAGTCTCCGATCAGCCGTACACAGAAGATGGTTTCCTACCAATCAGTTCCTCCCTGGGTGGCATTAGCAAAGAAGGCAAAACCACAATGAATCAACATGATGATGAATTGAACACCCATGAGTATCTGTGGGAACGTGCAGATGCAGTAAAATATGACAAAGATGAAGAAGAAGAAGGAAGAAGAGGAGCTTGAAGAAGTGGAAGCAGAAAGCAGTGTTACCCTTGGAGCAATGTCGGAGCCTGAGTTTGAGGAATTTATTTTCAGGCATGGTGTTTTAGTGGAGAAGAAAGAAACCCAAGTAAAAGATTTAACTGAGTTTGGAATTGATGGCTCTGGGTTTGAAGTAGATGATTTTTTACAGAGCGAAGAAGAGGAAGAAAGATCTGAGAGAAGAGAGGATAAGATCTTTGACACAGAGGTGCAGCCTCTGCACTCTGAAGGTGAAAAAGAAAACAAGAAGTATACATATAGAGGTGAAGAAGAGACAACAAGAGGCTATGATGTGGAGCGGAAGACTGATGACAATCAGACTTCAGTGGCAGATGACAAAGAGATGACTTGGTATTTTGCATGGAGGTAGCATTAGATCAGTGAATGTGAAACTGCTTTAAAAGTGTTCTAACTCTTCATAATGAATCACATTTCAATAAAAATACACATAAAAATGTAGTTGTTGGACTGTCTTGTCATAACTTAGATCAGACTAAGAAACCATTTATTTTATATAATTGACAAATGGGGAAAATACTAAAACTTTTTTAGTCTTTTAGTTATGTATAGGAATATGGATGAGGCTGAAATAAGAAAATGCACACCAGTGTTTCAACAGCAATGTTTCAGGAAGAAAAAACAAACATCCGTCATTACAATGGCTTTGTTTGTCCATAAATCTTTATTCTTTCCTTTATAAATGATCATTTATTACTATATCTGAAACCAGTTTGAAATATATTATAGGTCAACACAGAAATATCCCACTGTCTGAGCCATTATAGCAGTGAGAAAGGCAAAGCCTCCAATACCAGTAACTAAAAGCAGCAGGAAATGTGCTCAAAAACAATGATTACCAAAACTACATAGCATGTCTGCTCCATATTTTTGTGATATCAGTGGTCATTGACATATATAGCTTTGAATCATGAAAAAATAACATGAAATTATTTTTGTGTTGTTTTTTTGTTTTGTTTTGTTTTGTTTTTGAGAAAAACAAATTTGTATACGATTAATACTTACATACAAATGTGAATCATACAATGATATTAAGGTTTAACACAATATTGAAAAAAAGATATTTTGTCTGCAGAGACCCTCTTCTGAACATGACAGGAAAAATAACTTAAGATAATTAATCTTTTTTTTTAACAAATATAATTGGTGTGGCAAGTCGTTGGGGAAAAATACAGAACAGAACTCTATAGCACACATCCATTATTACTGGATATGTTAAAATATACAAAATGTTGCTATATTTACAGATGAGCACCCAAAAGTCCCATTGTTGAGTACTGATTACAAGCTCTGATTCAGCAGGACATAAGTGGTACAATCATTCTTCAACACTAGATGGCGATATGATCCCATCTCTTGCAACAGTAAAACTCAGACTGCCCTCTGGCAAAAGAAAACAAACTATTTACTCTTTTATGTGTACCTTAAGACCCACACCATAAATATGACATTCAATGGATTTTCTGGAAAACCCTGAATGTTTCAAAATTTTGGAAATAAGCATCTCTGTCCAGTTTCTTGTCTCTCATACACAAGGACCAACTTGCAGTGGATTTAGTGTTAGTAAGTCCTTTCTGGTCTCCTTCAGTCTTTACAATCATGTTGATGGTGTCTCTCCTCCTTCAACAGTACCTGCTGTTCCATTTCTCTTTTCTGCAGCATCTGAGGTTGGGGAATGACAGCACAATTAATTCAATTAAGTGCAATAGAGACGTACAAATAACACAAATACAAATACAAATAACACAAGCGCTGACACGGCAACTTTTAGCTGAGCTAGCACAGCCCTAATGGCAATGTCTGTTAGTTGGTGAACCACTTTGAACCAACTAGAGTGAACCATCTTAACGATTGAATAGATTGCCATGAAATATCGTGCAATTATTCAATTCATGATGAACTGTAACTGTCAACAACTGTAGCTGAACTGTCAACATTGTGTTAAGGGCTAGTTATTAAGTTTTAACATGGTAACATGCTAAATCTTACACTTTGAACCTGCATTCACACAATATCAAGAGACAGAAGATGATCAGAAACACTTCCTGCTAATTCAACTTGTGTTTCCACATTCATCCATGATAGTTAACCCAACTACCATTTGAATGACGTGTGTGTGACTGACCCTGAAGCCACATCATTTAATTAGCCTAAATTAATAGTCACTTATTGCTCTTGCATATTAGAAGCAGTTTGTTAACTGACACCAGAAACAATTAACTCTTGTGTAGCTAATTTTAAATATAGTTGAACTGATTGCACAAAATATTATTGGGCAAAATATTGGATTTTAAGTAACTGTTAACAATGATGACTTTGGGACCATTTGAATAATTGTTAGTTTACCCTTTGTAGCTTGTAGACTTGGTTACCTTGTAATTACAGTCTCAAAAATATGACGCCTGTCTAAACGTCAGAGTGAGCAAGTCAGCATCACTGTTAACATTCGGCTTAGCTGTGCTAAGTACAACTTCACAGAACTGCTAGACTCAAACAAAGTAACTGTCATTACAGTCTAAGTTTGACGCATCAAAGTAGATAATCACTCTTACCCTGGATACTCTCTTGCTGTGCTTCCTGTCCAGCAGTTTGCTCAGTCCCTTCACTGGTCTCATTCTCTTTGGCCTTCGATTTAGGTTTCTTCGCCACAGGTGGTGGCACCTTGCCTCCCTTCTTTACTGACTCCACTTCACTCACTACCTTTGTTACAGATGACACTTCCATATTATTCTGTACATTCGCCTCTGGCACTGGCTTATTCTCAATCACCAACCTCCTGTTGCTTTTGGAGAAGATAAAGCTTGCTGTGCTAGAAGGGGACTTATGGAGATCTATTGGTGATGTAGGTGAGTGTATGCTGAGGCGAGATGTAGAGCTTTCTTTTGATCTGGCTGCTGTCCTCAGGCGGATTGCCTCCTGTAGGTTCATGGAAGGAGAGGCAGTCATGGTAGGAGAAATCTTTTTTGTTGGGGAGGAGACTTTGGACAAAGATGTAGATGATGCCACAAAAGTCTGAGACTTGGGAAGAGTTGGTTGTGATGCGACTGTGACTGGTGGAGAAGTGGATGTAGGAGAGGTTGTCATTATTATCAGTGACCTTCTGATGGGCTTTTGAGGAGCTTCTCCACTGGTAGATGTGGTTGGGACCTGATTGCTGGGCTGCTGTTTCCTCATAGTGACCTCAGTAGGGGGTTCCTCCTGAGCTGTAGGTGGCTCCGGACTGTTGTTGACAGACCGCAGCTTGACCATCTGCAGGAGGGAGTCAGTGACAATGGGAGCAGTTTCCTCTTGTGCAATATTGGCAGGAGTTGGCTCTTGGTTTTGGGTTTCTGTGCTTGCAAGACTAGGCTGTTCCTGCTTAAAACTCTGCATAGATGAAGCCGGAGGTAAAGGGATGTTTACAGGTGCAGTAGAGGCAGACTCTTCGCCCTTTTCTGGTGAAGGAGAGTTTTCAGCAGCTGGTGGCATTGTGACTTCACATGGTGGTGAAGGTGGTGCCTCTTGAGGTGCTGGACCATCGGTGTTGAGGGGAACCACCTGATTCTCTGGGACAGGTGGAAATGGAATAGTCTGAGGAGGGGGTGAACACTGTCCAATGAAATTGGGTTGGTTTCTTTTTCAGATAGGATTTTTTCTTGTGGACCAGCAGTATCCTGTTCTGACACGTCAGGTGACGGCAGGGGTGGTGGAGGTGGAATACTTTCTGGTGGCTTGAGCTTGCTGACATCTTCTTCAACAGACAAAACCACAACTTCTTCAATAGATAGAGCAGGTATCTCTTTAGGAGTGGATACCTCATTAACCAGTGGGGGGGAGACATCTTGAACAAGTGTAGGGGGGGCTTCTCCAACCAGAGAAGGAGAGGATTCTTTGGGTTTCACCAGAGAAACTTCTGTAAGTTGTGGAGGAGAAACCTCTTCAGGTGGTGGCAGAAATTCTTCTTTGTGTGGTGCTGGAGACACCTCTTTAGATGGTGAAGGGTCTTCTTTGGGTGGTGATGGCGGAGGGTCCTCTCTAAGTGGTGAAGGAGAGTTGTCGTTGGGTGGTGGTGGTGGAGACAACTCTTTAGATGGTGGAGGGTCTTCCTTGGATGGCTGTGGAGTGTCTTCTTTGGGTGGTGGTGAGGACAACTCTTTTGGAGGTGGAGGAGGATCTACTTTGGGTGGTGGGAGTGCAAACTCTTTAGGTGGTGGAGGAGGTCCCACCTTGGGTGGTGGAGGAGGGTCTTCTTTGGTTGGTAGTGCAGTGAACTCTTTATGTGGTGGTGGAGAAAATTCTTTAGGTGGTGGCAGAATTACCTCTTTTTGTGGTGGACCAAACTTTTTCATCGTAGGAGGGGTGACTAACTCGAGTGGTGGAGGGGGAGCTGTGTAGGATGGTGGAGGAGGGATATTTAGTGGTGGAGGTGCAATCCTTTGGGATGAACTGGACTTGTGTGGTTCAGTCTCTGTGGTCACCTTGATGCACTCTGTTTTTCCTACTGATACAACAGAGGAGTCACCACCAGGAATAGACTTCTTCTCTGGTGGCACCTGGACAGGTATGACTAACCCTGCTGTGCCAAACAATGGAGGAGGTGGAAGAGGAAACTCTAACTCATCAGATCCACTAACAGCTGGTGTGATTGGTGGCGGTGGTGGGGGCCAGGATGACTCGGGGGAAGCAATGGTCTGTGGAGGATGGTGTGTCAAAATAGGAGAGGGGGATGGAGACATGCGTACTATTGAAATGGCAGGTGAGGTATCCATTGACTTTACCTCCGTAGCTTGCATGGACAATTTCTTAGTTTCATCTTCTTTCATTCCAGCCAGCCTTCCTTCACGTTTCTCTACAGCCTTCACTAACATCCCATTTAATAGGTCACTTACTCTTACTTTCTCATCTTTTTCTGTCACTTTGCTATTTCCTTTCAAGTCTACGCCGTGAGCCAGTCTTTCATCATTCTCTCTCTCTGCATTCAAAATCACACTTTCTTCAGCCTTACTTGTGTCCAGCACATGTTGGGATCCATTTATGGACTCCAGTGTAATAGTTGGATTTTTGTATTTGCTCTTCACAGATCCCTCTGTAGAAGCAGAAGGGGACTGTCTCTGCTGTCTCCTGTCCTTAGGATTTTTCTTTATGATGGCCTCAACATTGTCAGGTGCTGGTGGTCCCAGCAACAACTCAAAGCTGCGCTTACTGTGAGCCCATACTTCTGGGGGTGGGGGTGGAGGGGCATGGACTTTAGGGTGCGGAGGGATATTGAAGAGATCTTTCAAGGTCCTTACAGAGGTACTGACATGGACTGTGTCAGATTTACAGTCAGGTTTAGGATCCCCGGTGGACTTCATGTTTTCAGAAGCCTCTGGTTGTGTCAGTGGAGATGGAGTTGAGCTAGTAGAAGAGGATGCAGGAAATAACTTTTGAAGCTTTGCAAAGATCCCTCTCTTGTGTTTTGGAGATGAGCTGTGAACTTGTTTTGAAAGATGTGGGGATGTAGCATCTTGGCTGGAGTAGCCACTGGATGGAGAGATTTCTTTGCTTAGCTTATTCTCCTGAAGTGATTCCTGCTTCTCTTCTCTAGAAACTTTTTCTTCAACCTTTGTCTCCTCTGCCTTTAGCGCCTGTGATTTAAGCGGACTGAATGATGCAGAGCCTGTAGAGTCATCCAGGGAACTAGTGTCAGCATTGTAGCCGGGGCTATCCAAGATTTTGGAGGGCATAGGAGAAGATCCTGATTTGTTTTTTTCAGTGGGGATTCTGTGAAGAGAGGCTTCTCCTGAAATGACTGTACCTTCTGCCAGATCACGTGATCGACGCTTCATCTTATTGTGGAGGGAATAAGAGCGACTAGGAGGAGGAGGAGCCCTCTTGGGCTTCATGACAGAGAGGCTACGCACAAACTGCCCCTCTTTTTGAACCGAATCTGCTTTAGCAATGAACCTGCCATTGGACGTGCATTTAGAAGCCTTGCTGACAGAGGAGTGAATGCTGACTTTGTCCTCCTTTCCATCTCCATCCTGTGAATTCTTCTGCCTGGGTGTGCTATTGCTGGAAATGGTTGAGGAATCAGACACTAAGGTCTCTGAGGACTCAGAGTTGCTCCAACAAGAGCTGTCAGACAGAGTGGGGGGGTTGTAGCGGGAGGCTGAGGTGATGGTGGAGGCTCTAGAGGAAGTTGTCCTGGATGAAGAGGCTCTAGAGGAAGCACGGGAGGGGGCTGGGCTGGAGAGCACCAGGCTGCTCTTGCTAACAGTGCGGAGGCTGTTGCGACTCCGTCCGCGGTTGATTTCTACCACCTCAATAGACGGTGGCAATACAGCGTTGGGAATGACTTTGGACATATAAACAGCTTGGGGTGACATGGACATGACGGGGCTGGGTGGCTTTGGCTGAAGGCTGTTGGCAGTAGTCATCCAGGGAACAGCAAGGGACCGGGGCCTGTCTCCAGCGGGGACATCAGGGCTCAGACGTTGCAGCAGGGCCAGGTCATCCCTATGACCAGCATGGGTGACATTGAGCTGCTCCACTTTGTCCTTGGTGAGGGGGTGGATGACCTTTATGTCCTGAAGGCTGGCACTGGCTCCCCTTTTTGACTCTGCTCTTTGCTGTGGGTCTTCAGTGCTGGGGCTGACATCAGTCTCACTATTATAAAGCTGTTCCTCATCTAACTTCTGTGCCAGTGTCCAGCCCACTCTGTCCAACCCTGATAGAAGACAGATACATAGAAAACATTAATTTATCTTCTAAATATGGGTCAATAACAAGAACCACGTAATTTGTAAACATAGCACTTACAATTAAAACAGTAATTCACAGACAGATGTCTTTGGCTAAATCATATGTTAAGAACTAGCTGCATACCTAATTCCTTCTGAACATGTCGTGGGATACCCGCAACAGTTTTCCTTTGTCTTCTCCTTTTTGCCTTGTCTGACTTTTTCCCAGAGTTCAGGGGTCTGAATGTTGATCCTAGGCAAAAAGAAGCATAATTTAATCTTTTAAGCAGGCTTAAATTCAAGCATATCGATACAAATCACCCATTAAATGTAAATAATTTTAGTATGTATGAGAGAAGTTCTGAATTTTGGTGATGTTACCTTGTCTGGTGAGTCCAGAACGAGATGATCTAACGGACACAGATGATTGTACAGAGACAACAGAAGTTGAGTCAGCGATGGTGCTGTCTGTCATAAAACCTCCACCTTCCCCGTCTGTTTGGGCTGTCATTGTCGACTGGAAAAATGAGGAAAAAAAATCATTTCAGACAAATCAGACAAGAACTGTAACTGCAGTACATAAAAAAGCGATTCTTGGTGTGATGTAACTTACAATTGTGCTTTCATTATCCTGGAATTGCACGCCATTACCGTTTTCTGCAAAGAGAGTAACAATTAACTTTGCAGATTTACAATGATATCAAACCTTTAAAGTGTTTATATCCTCTGGTGCACACCCTCTTGAGCAATATATAGATCACTACCAACATGTTGTCATAGAACATCTCTAATTTAGTGCTGAGATGTAAAGTGTGATGACCAAGTGAGATGACCAAGTGTTTCATACCCTCCTGCTGCAACATTTTCAATCCCTCCAGGGCCTCGGTGTGAAGGTCCTCCAGGTATTTGGGCCTGCTGGCCTCAATGAACACATTCTCCTGGAGCAGCGGGGGTGCCAGGGTCTTATCATCATCATCTCGCTTTGGGGCAGCTTGAAGTGAAGAGAGGGGGAAAAGGGATCAGACTGGATCAACTTCAAGCTTTGCGCGACTGTAACAGCAGATAAGGAGTCCATATGGGCAGGACAAGAGCATTTAACCACTCGAACAGTAAATGTGAGTGATTGCAAATTAAAACAGCTGAACTCCACTTCTATTTAAGCAGGATTACACTCCTGTGACTTCAGTGATGACTTTTAAGAGGTGATTATCAAACAAAAAAAAGATCTACAGTCACCAACACATGCCTGTGCTTAAACAAAGTGCCATTTAATTGATGAAAATGACACTAATTACATTCTGTCACTCCTTTTTTGCACAATTGTCCAACATTTTAATGTAAACTCAGTATAAACACCTGAAGTTTATGTCATGAACTATGGGAATCATCCTGAGAATGACAACACGCTTTGAAGTGTAAATTGCTCACATGAACCTGAACCTTCAACAGCAAATTGCTGGCTTTAATATTTTAAATTTTGAATGTCTTGTGCATTATAAATACAGTGCAAAACTCTATGCAACCTGCAAACAGATAAGATGTTCCAGTATCTTTACAATTATTTCTAATTACACCTGACATCCAGGAACAGTCTGGGATCACTGGGCTAACAACTTGCTAAGGCACTTTTATGTAACACTGACTGCTGCTCTACATTTAGCCACCTACTGTACTCTGCTGTTGCGCTGTCACTGTAAGACCATGCTGGAATTAGCCTTGACAGCCACATGCTCAGTGATTGTTGCTAATTATCACCAATGTCTCTTTTGTAACAGCTTTACTGCTGCTCTGGAGTCAGATAAGCACAATAATCAATTATCTATAAATATTCTTAATTCTTATTATTCATTTTTATGATCTGTATCAACAGCTAAAGTGGGACTATGAATCACAGCATGTGGCAGCACATCAGCCATGTAAACATTACGCCCAGGCAGTGGTTTTTATGGTGTACAACTACAGCAAATGACCGCACTTAAATTACTTTATTGCATGTCTTGGGCAAACCAGTCAATCCACCCTGATGTGGTAATACTTGAATGACAGAAAAGAAAATTCAACAACCAGGACATGAGCAACTGGCTTGAGTCACAAACCAATAAGGTCGACACTCACCTTTCCTCTTGAAGAGTGTTGGAAAGCAGTAGATATTAGTAGTGGAGTTGTTAGTCAGAAGCACGACCATGATCTCTCTTATATTGTGTAAAAATGCAACAAAACTGTGTCCAAGTTGTGATAAAGAAAGAAGTGCGTACACTAGATCTAAAGGTGCAGTCCTGTTGGTTCAAAAAACATCCTGGAAAGATTAAGACAGGATAATAATCTTCCTTGTTTTGATGATGTCAAGTTGTTATTGTCAGTTCTGCGATATGCAGAGCACAGGTCTCTACAGCCAATACACAATCAGAGCTCAAGACACTAATCTGCTGCAGCCTAATTCCTGACAGCTCTCTCTCTCTCTCTCTCCCCCCGCCCCCAGTTACTGCTCAATAACACACTCAGCATATATCCTCTGTTGCTCCCCCTCATCCTCAATTGGTCAGTCAGGACACAGATTAAATTGACATCATGACATTGAAAAACAAAGAGAAAGCTGTTGTTAAGGATTTGAGGTATGATGATGTCACAGGGATCTCCCTAGCTGTTATTAAATAAAACAGCAGTGTAGCTTTGCTTGTTTTTATTATACACAAATACTCCAAAATGTAATTAATATACTTCCTTAGACCTCATCAAGAGACATTATTAACTGTATTGTTTTGCCACAAGGGGGAGTAGGTGAACTGAAATAGACTATTCCCAAAACATGAGTCAAAAGTTTTTGAAAGAGGCCTCCAGCTCCACTGCACATGGTCACGCATGTGAAAAATGTTCTCTATTGTTGTCAGCAGCACTACATTTGGATCGTTACTATGGAGCAAGAATAAAGAGGGTAACAGAAACTGAAACTGCAAAGTTACTCTAGAACTGAAAATGTACAGATACATTTTTTTTAATCAGGAGAGACATCAATTACTAAAAAAAAAAAAACCTTCAAACACTTCAAACTAATCTGGACGTCCTGGTGAGCTGAGCAGACATGACATGGAATGTGTGACATCTGAACAAATGGAAAACATTCCCATAGTCATGATCCTACCGAGTGAGTCAGACTCGAGTACATTACAAAGACAAGAAAAAGAAAGAAATGAATCGCATGTGTTAACAGTACATAGTAACAAGAAGAAATAGAAACAGAACACTGTTTTAATAGACCTCACTGCTAACGTGAGGTCTACAGATGTAAACAGAAAGCTGGCATGCATGTGTGTGGTAAAGTCAGCCTAGGACAACACTTATCTGGTTTCCATGACTATATACACTTGACCGGAGAGGCCAGGAGCGATGGGTGGGGCAGGGCATGACTGAATGTTAATGAAGGGATCATATTATCACTGGTTCTGTGATCGCATTGTAATTGTGTCCATATTAATCACTGACATATTAAAGACACCATCTGTCACTGCTGGATTGTGCGGAAGCTGGAGGTATTAACGGCCTGGTAGTGATTATGTATGAAGCCCAAACTGATGTTTACATCTCAGTATTTGGATAAACATGCTAAATCTAATGGATATGATATTTCATGACCAGTTTATTTAAGTTGGAAGTGAGTGCAGTCTCCGGCGGGTGAAAAACAACATGTACAAATGGGGAGGATTATCATTACAGTATATGACATGTAAATAATGTTGGATTTAAAGCGGAGCATTTTTAAATAAGCAAACATCTGTTGGTTAAGTTTGTTTTGGTTAAGTATGGATTCTCTGGAAGGAAGGAAGGATTCACGAAATACACACAAGCACAAACAGCAGTGAACCAGACAAACAAGAGAAATACTTATTAACTTGAAGCTTTACCTACTGATAATAAAAGCACTAAGGTGTATGAGCAGTAATCTAAGGCCTCAAACCACCTGACTGAGAGATGGATCTGTGACATGAAAACAATGCATATCAACTTGTTTGTCCACAATTTATAACTGTTTACATTTTATTTTAGAGAAATCACTCAGTTTTAAGGATTACAAAGCATAACATCTGGCTTTTTGTGTCATTTAATATTCTGTGAGCCTAGAATTCATTTATATAAAAATGAATAAAAATACCCCCTCTGTACTGTCAGGACTAAAATCTTGGTGAGGAAGTAGTAAAAGTTTATATTATAGGGCTAAAATAGCTAAACATTCAATTAGATTCAGTCTATATATCCTGGCATCAGCCTATAAAATACCCATGTGTGCTACTTCATTTTATTTGTAGAATTTAAACCTCCATCGAGGTCCCTAAAATCCACTAAAAACTCCCACAAAAAATACTGAGTGTGTGACCTCACTGAGAGGTAGCAGCCAAACACCAAAATGAACCTTGAAGGAAGATCAAGTTAGAGTTTAGACAGTTTTAAAAGGGCTTGGCGACTATTTGTTTTTTGTGAAGTTCTGGAGGCAATGCTTGTCTAAATGTGCAAAACCGTATGCTACGAACAAAAGAGAGTTAGATCAGTTCATCACATCCTTCATGAAGTGGCTCTTTCTAGAACTGCTCCATGGGAATCAAACAGATGTTAATACCACACACACACCTCTCCTCCCTGCCCCAACATGCCTCTCTCTCTTGTTTTGCACCACCATGCAGAGACATTCTCTGCAGCTCTGAGGGTGCTGTCTGCCAGGTGCTTAAGTCTCTCTAATCAGCACAAACCAAACTGAACACACTGTGATGACAGTGGGAAAAGTCTGAGGGCCCCGACGTTACTCTACAAGCAAATATTCACAGTCTGGATACACTGGACAAAGCCAAACGGCTCCACTGACTGTTTTCACGCTCTTGGTTTTTGATGAATTAAATATAAACACCACAGCCAGAAAGAATAGAAGAAATAAGTCTGGTGTGACAAGGACAACAATCCAGGTAACAGATATACCTGCATCACCTGACACACAGGGATACACTCCAATTCGCTGTTAGACAACACAATCTATAAGCCAGCAAATCACAAAGTATCAGATACCTCAAAAAAGAGGCCCTTAGAGCACAAATACACATACCTATGATCATTATCTCACAGATGCTCCCACTTTTTTTCAGAATTAATATCATAGCATCATTTTACACCCTGAACTTCCAAACACACTTTATCTGGTACTTTATAGTCCAAAGGTTAAGGCTCCTGTTCTCAAAACTCAGTGTCAGCTTCACTGAGATAAGGTCTCTCCATATAGTTTTAAGCAACAAATCAAATCCCATTACAAACTGCGCAGGAGAATGTAAAATATTCAGGCCTGCTAGTGCCTGTTTAATGTAAGCACAGCCTTGGCTAGCGGCTCCAACAAAATGTCATTACTGACAATAAAAAAAGTGTTATAAATTAGAAAAAAATGTCATCATTCTTGGTATTCAGGGAAGTGTGAGCAGCAACACAAATAATAGACTGAATGTAACTAAGGTGAAAGTCTTAACAAGGCTATAATGATTAGTCAAACTTTGAAAAGAAAGAAAGTCTCATTTGTTTCTAACTAAAGTAGGTGAACAACAACAACAACAACAAAAGAAAAAAAAAAGCTGAACTGTTACATCATATACAGCCACGCTAACTAGTGGTGTGGCTCTAGACAAGCTAATATCTTTCTAATATTCAGAAAACCACTTTCACATCCTGACTGAGAAAACATCTTAACAACTACTGGAAGCATTGCAATGAAATCCTGATCCCCAGAGGATGAATCCCACTGACTTTTGCATCAACATTGGGTCCAAGTTTTCACATCATGTTGGACATTGTCCTATACTTTGGACACAACGCTTTGTTTTGTAGCCAAGGTACATTTTGTTTTTTGCATATCAGCAAATGTTTGCATTTTAATAGGCTAAAGAATAATGGTAGTAGCTTATCACTGCTTTAGTCCTAGAACACGTCCTCAGAGGACAATGAGTTCCCGGAGAAGGCGACTGCACTAATAACATAACACTGCACCTGCGCACACCTTTAATAAAACTAAAAAAGTGAACTAGGAAAAGTTGAAAAAAAGCTATTGTCACAATGTTCACTATGCATTTCTGCTCTTTACACTAAGCATCAATGCCCTGAAATGTTTAATTTAACTACAGAAGTCATGACTAATGACTCACAAAACTTTCCAAGCACATGTTTATCAGTCTCTCTGTAGACTCGACACAGTGTGTTGGAAAAGATTTTCCTTATGTGACAATAGACTTTGCAGTTGGTGCGAAGCCACAGCAATGTATCTGCATATCTTGAAAATGAAACAATGTATGATTTCATAAGGAAGAAGAAGAAAAAAACTGTTGCTTTTGGCTGTAGCGTTGGGTTTTGTAACCATGCATTAAAGGATTGTAAAGAATAAAAGAAACTTGATGAAATGAACTTGATATTCAGATGGGACTAGGGGGCAAACTGGCATTTAGTAAACCTCTGTTACCATTTGAGTGACCTAAATATGATCTCCTCTGCCATTTGGGTGTGGTGACATAAAAACCTGTGATTGTAAATAAGCATTTGTGTAACTGTTTACTATACAGGCCGAGTCTATCACTACAGAAATTCCCACAACGTCAGCATTAGCTTAATTCTTACCCACATACGACACATACTAGTTGGGTTTATGTTTGTGTTGTGTTCATGAGTGTAGTTGTAAGTATATTCACACTGAGTGCAAGTTTCAGATGCAGAAATTGATCTAATCTTCGTTTCTTAAAGGCGAATTTAATTCAACGTATGCTCTGCAATCAGAGAGTGCTTTTCACGTCAAGCGTACATGATGACAGTATTTTTCAGAGGAACAGACTGTCCTCAGTTGACAGTCTCCATACCAGATGCTTGATTACTTCCCTTCGTGAGAGACAGAAAGTGAAACTCTAGCACATGCCAGTTTTCTCAAACCCGCTCTCCTGCCCTTCATTATTATTGTGTCATCATCACAAGATAATAAAGCATCTCATGTCCCACAAAAAGACAAAATCTAGCAACGCTGAAAACAAAATTAATGATCATTTTTAACAGCAAGACAACATTTATTTTTCCTGATAATCAGACAACAGTTGATGTGGTTGCCATTTTTCATTTCCCTAAATGCATCTTGTTGCAAGTTATTTTTCCATCCGACTGACTCACTTGGTCTAACATCACTAAAAACACTGCAATCTTCCTGGGTTACGCTAGAGTGCTGTGTCTCATTGTGAGTTAAATCCAAACTGGCAGAGTTCATACAAAAACTAACCTCATGATGAACCCGTTCAAATCTTTTATATGATCTTTTATTTACCTGATACTGTGGCAACGGTTTATCAAAAATTTCTCTGCTCCACATGGCACCTTCAGGTAACAAGGGTTTACATTACATGATAAACTGTCAGAAAATACAGTAAAGCAACAGATAAATAGACTCAGGCTTAACAATCCAATTTCACCTGAGCAGTGAAAATTCAACAAAGGAAGTTAAATAAAACAGCTCACATGTTATGAACCTGGCATGCAAGACAAACATACTCTCTCTCTCTCTCACTTAGTCACACACACACACACACACACACTTACACACACACACACACACACACACACACACAGATACATATAAACACACAAAGGACTCCCTATTTAGCTTCCTCAAAGAAATATCTTTATAAAGCTCAAGAATGTAAGGAATCTCTCAGGGAGTGTTTAGAGTGAACAGGTGACCTTCTGAGTGCATGGTGGTAGGACTATATGACCTAATCAGTCTTCCTTCAACTTGTTTTCATTTTAAATGAACAAGGGAATTATTTTCACGGCCCTTTATGAAGATAAGACAGGGACCGAGGGTTACATAAGAGAGACCTGTTGTCTAGTTTTACACAGGAGTGAGTAAACCGACAGCGTCAACATTAATCAGAGTGGAACAGGTACGAAAAGACTCGCGTTAACAGTGAAAGGAATAGACTAATGGAGATTATTAAAAATGTTTAGGCAGATAACCTCAGGATGAGACGTCGTCCGGGTTATCAGAGAACACAATGCCGGGTTCATCACACTGAACAGTTCAACAGAGTTTATCTCCGAAACCTGCTACTGTGCAGTTCCCCGTCTGACCAAACTCCATGGAGTTTATTTACGAAAATACATTCCAGTAAGAGCAAAGGGCAACTTAACCCTGTGCAAGTTTTGGATGCTCACACACTGACAGGGAATCCAGATCAACCTGCACTGCCATTCCTGAATGAGAATGAAAAGCAAACACCTTGGGAGATTCAATTCTGTGATGTGTTGATAGAAGGTTGCTTTGTTTGGTTTATTGTCTGACTGCAGAAACAGTATCACATGACTGCATGTAAATACCAGAGGGCTGGGTACTCTCTAAAAATGTGATCTGAACCTTGTGTGTACTTTTTTAAAAGTTGGAAATCGCCACAGACCAGTCTCATATATACTCACACACCATTTGATCCTCAGTGAGTACTAGTGTCTCGGTGTCTTGATGAGGAACAGTATGAGCTGTAGGGTCAGGAAAAACAGAACCCCTTGTTCCTCCCTCACTGTAACCGTCCTGGCACGGCTTTTAATTAACTGGCATTGTGCCTGCCATACCAGGCATTTAGTGGGCAGGAGGCCCCTCTGGCCTCAATACAGATCATCATCATCATCATCAGGGGCTCAGCTGGAGGTATTCAATTTTATGTGCAAGTGTGTTACATTGCAGCGTGTCCTGCTCCTGCAATAAACCTCCTCTGGATGCATTTTGGGAATTTCTGAGCTCTTTCTCTAATCAGAGGAAGCGTCTGGTGAGGCGGTTTGCTGCCAGGACCAACAATGTGCACGCCACACACAACACATTTATAGTTGAAAGCACAATAGCAGCATGTGTTAACATTTGCTACATAAATAACAGATAATAGTCAACACCTTCAGCTACAGTGATATTTCTCTTACCCTAAGGCCTGTTACATCAAGGTAGTTTAAATGTATAGTAATTCTGAGTGCAATTAGAACAATGTTTATAAAAGTTGATCTGCGTTTTTGGTTAAAAAAGTTCAATGTGGGTGGTAGTTTAACCTTGGGAGAGGAGAAATACCTTATCTCTCTTCAGTTTACTCTCTTACAAAACTTTTAGCTTCACACTGCGGCTGTAGCCAACTATTAGTATCACAGTATAGTGCAATGATTGTGTAATGTTGTCTAGTATACATAGTGACGCATTTGTCTATGCATTCATCATCTCCCCAAAGCCACAGATGTGACTGAAAGCACGTTTATACACATTCATCTTCTGTTGTGGCTACACTTGGACTATGAGACTGAATGAATTTGAATCCAGTGGAAATTCCCTCCCTTCCACTCTTCCCGCTGAACTACAAGCTCTGGGGTTCCACTATGAGAGGACCCAGCAAACAGAAACAGGCGGAGCCTCTTCTTGTCTATAAAGCAATTAACCAAGACTGCACAAGCACTGCCAGACAACCACACAAAAAACAAACCAAACCAAACACAACTGGTACTTCTATGTTTGCATTAGACAATTCACTACGACAAAGTTTTTCTGGTTTGTCTGAACGTTTTTGTGTTTCAGGTTTGACTGCATCAGCTTGTAGATTAATAGGGATCTAAAACTAAAGTTAGTTCTTTGAATTTATAATAAAAAAAAAAAAAACTTTGTCCAATAACAGAAGACTGCCACAGTGAAGCATGTTGACATATGAGTCCATGTGCAAGCTCTGACAAGATCAGCCAAGCACAGCTCTGGGAAAAGGTCTTGCTGCAATTCACTTGGGAGTGAGTGAATGTGTTGTCTTGCGTGTGAGTTTTACTTAAGTTGTTGACTGAGTGGGTGTATGTGGGTAAGTTAAGATGAAATACACTATCCACGTCATGTTGTTTATCCACGGCAGCCGCGGTGCAGCACTTCACCCTCTGTGTAACCTGATGACCAGGTAGGTAAGTGACGGTATCACAGAACAGGGACAGACAGAGATTTTTTCACAGCAAACAAAGCTAGCTGAAGGTCAGAAGGCGAGTAGGAAGTCAGTCTGTTCAAACATCTCTACAGTGAATAAACACAAATGCCTGGGAGGCAAGGAGCAGGATATTCAAGCAGTTCCCAGCACCTATTCCCTACTAATCTAGGATGTCATGTTATTAAACTGCTCTCTGTAGAAATACATTTAATGTACTTACAAAGAGCTTAGTGTTAAAAGGTGATACGTTAATTAAAGGAATTAGGAATAAGCTGCAATAAATGGGTTTGCTGGGCAATTAAATACTTTATCTTATTGAAGAAAAATACATATGTTTAGGTTTAAAAGTTTATAGATAAATTCCAGCCACTGGTTTACTTAAAGTCAGTACAAAACAGCTGACATGGTCTTGACAACAGTCACAATATACTTTATCAAATGTTGCTTGTAGTTTGTGTGCACGTATATATATATATATATATATATGTGTGTGGATGTGTGTAAAAGGTTCCTAATGATGCAGTGTGATGCATTCAAGGACACAAAAAAAAACAAACAAAAATAATTATACTGCTGCAGAACTGCATTTTCTCAAATGATATTAGACTAATCTATTAAAACTGTGAAATGTAAATTGAATTACTGTGATGTATAACATTAAAAGCAACACATTTTCACAACTGCAAAGCTGAGACAAACTAACATTTTCCAGTTATTTTTATAAGAGCAAAAACATCACAGACACGCAACAGTGGTGTCTGCAATGGCATTGTTACACAATGGCGATACAAATTTGGCTAAAACCTGAAGGCGTACACTATAATGGACTAGCTACCCAGCAGGTTTCAAGTCTCTGCAAGTTGTTTTTCATCCTATGGTGAAATGGAAACCAACAGCCTTCTGGAAGGTATTAAATAAAACTCAGGGATTCCCCTTGAAAATTGTTTAGACAAGGTGGTAAGGCAGCCAGATCTTGAAGTATCTCCCAATATTTGACATTTGCTGTGTCCAACAGTGCCTCTGTTCTTTCCCCCACAAATTAACGTTTTGTTTTCATAAAAGTCTGATGTCTTTTGTTCCACTGAGTTTTCCTGCCTAAATTATCCATGGTGTGTGCAAAAGAGAATGCAGTGTACTGTCAACAACATCACAGAGCAGAATGTAAAATCACTTCAGTTCAGAATCCTGTGGACGCTTACCATGACTGTTTCCATGTAGATGGGTCGGTCTTCCTGACTTCTGGCCTCCTTTGTGTCCACCCTGATGCCCTGCAGGGTGGCCGTCCAACGCCAAGTCAAGTGCAGGACCTAGACCTAGATTTTGCCCATTAGTGCTAAGACCCTTCCTCTTCTTGCCCTTCAGCCATCCGAGAGCCCGACCGAGGGAGTGACTGCGCTTCTTGCGACCCCTTTTGCTGTGCTTCTCCTGGGCAAAAATGTTAACCACATCCTGGGGAAGCAGGTCCCCGAACCCCAGCGAGTCACGGTTTGACATACCACCTCACGCTGGAGCTACGCCCTGAAAAAAACAAAAAGCAAAGAAGGACAAGAGAACACAGGTTAAGGCAGAAAATAAATCTTAGACATGAACATCTAAACACCACGTGTAATGGTACTGGTGCTGGTAGGGAGAGGTTAGAATTAAATCATCACACTAGATCTTAACTGTCCAAATACCTAAGTTACCTTATCATTGTGTGCAGCTGTGAACAGAAACAGTTATGAAAGACTTTACTTCTAAAATAACTGCTAATATTTTATTTTGGCTGCTCCAAAGAAACTTTTTTTTCCTACAGTAATGACTATATCAGATTAGTGTCAACCCTCCAGCTTTGATTTCCCTTCAACCTATCAACAAAGGCCATTATTCTCATTCTTTTCCACAGCTGATGTGGTAAATATTGGCAGATATTCTTCCTTCAATGAACCACTGAAAATGAACCAAAAAAAAAAAAACAAGTTTCCTGATAACAGATTACCTATGCTAAATATGTTTCAAGTCTCTGCAAGTTTATTTTTTAATCTTTAAAAGAAAGGTCATAAATGCTTAAAATCAAATTCAAATATATGCTATGTTTGGGGGATCTCATAATTCAAAGTGTATAAAAGTAGCTGTGCTCTACAGATAAATAATCAGAAATGTCCACAATGTTGTAAAACTTCTTTGAACAACTCCAATTGGAGGCATATGCATGTACATATATCTGTTTGTATTTGTGTTTGCGCGTCTCTGTGGGCACTGCTCATTCAGCCAACACGCTCAGCCTGCACAGACCCCCTCCTGTCTCTATACCAAACTTCACAGTTCTGCTAAGAAAGAACTGGCACCGCTCCCTTCATTCCATAACGCAGAGTCATAATTCACGAAGCCACACCCGAAGACTTGTGCACTTTTACACACAGGCACGACAGCATGCTAGGAGAAGCTGAAGATTAGAAAAAAATAAACAATGTGCATCGAGAAGTTCTCAACAAACAGGCTCCGCACATATATCAGTGTAGTTTCTGTTCATGTTTCTGATTATATCTTTTTTCATTCTCAGTGCAATGAGCTCATCGTCTTCCCTGAGCCTCCTTCTTCTACTCCTCACCTTGCTAAACTATTTTACTTTGAGGCAGATTTCCCAGCCTTGCTCTTGGGGATTTGTAACATATGCTGGACTTGTTCCAGCTGCGTATTTTATTAGATACTTATCTCCAAATCACAGGCTGAAGGTAGGAAGAAACTCTTAAGATGACAGGAGTCAGCGGTTGTAAATAAGCACAAGTAAGTCCGGGGGAAGATGGAGGTGAGAGAATTATGAATAGCTGGATGATTTGCTGCCGAGAAAGTTCATGAAAAGTTTTTTGGCTGCTGTGAAGCTTCACGGTCATGTGTCGAAAAAACAGATGAAGTTCGGCAAAAAGCAATTTGTGAATAACACAGCCTGAAGGAATATCTATGACGATTATGAATCAGTATTCATGAAACCTCACCCCACAACAAGACATGAAACTGCACCACGGAAACATGTCACGTTCTCTGATGATTACAAAAGTGAGGTACTGTCGTTCATATTATATTCAAAATAGATCTGCACTTTCCACAACCGTATACTCTGTACATGGTAAAGAGTACATTAACCTTTTATCAATCAAACCATGATGATAACAGGATCTCGCCAGCGTCCATTTCAGATATCAGATAAATGGTCAAATACAACAAAATACAAAATGTATTGGTATTGTATTGTATTGAGAGATGTTTCTATTTTTTCCAGTTAGAACCACTCAATAATACAGTCCAGTACAACACTGTTGCTATGACGTCAGTGTTAAAACTATATATATATATACTGAACATTATGGGCTTCGTGCTAAGTAAAAGTTTGGTTATACTAAATTTCCCTGTGGAAAAGTGAGAGCGAGTTATTAGGATTTATATTCTGGGCACTGAACTGTTGCCATGACAGCGTGATCCAAACTACAGTAAAATTTTGGTTCTGTTCTGTCCAGAGAGGTTTGCATCCAAACTCATATCTGAAGTATGTAGCCAACCCATATGAGAGGATTAAGCCGAGTTCTTAAAGTACTCGAATGCTTTTCTAAACTTTATACATGTGTGAATGTTTGTTATCTTAGTGTAGCCAAGCTGAACTTGTGGTTCACTGCAGTACAGCTGAGGTGACACAGTGTGAAAAGAGGTGTGAGTTGTAGTGAAAGGCCATTAACAAGAAAGAGCATCCATCTTCTCAGGAGAAAAGTGCCAGGCTTCTCCCCCTGCATTAAATCCTGTGTTTCTCCTTTTTGCTCTAAATTACAGTCATTTGGCTATGACTCAAGATTTGTGCATCTGTACTGGCTACAGTCCGACGCCTCTCTTTCTCTCTCAGTAAAAGGGGGGCTGGTTCATTCATTTATAGCTCACAGGCTGCGGGGAGCACAACAACTCGTCATATTATTTTCATCACAGAGGGCCTGGAGTAATACCAGGAACTATGGGATGCGGCGGAGGACCACCCAGCAAACCGGTGTCTGGGTAGTCTGGTCACAAGCAGCTGACTCATGCCACCGCTGCCATGGTTACACAAAACAACCTGTAATTTTCAATTTTGCAAACAAATTAGATGAACAGACGCAAGAAGTGGAGTGTCCTTGAAAATCCTCACCGCTCTTTGAGTATGTTTGTATTGAGTATGTTTGTGTTTGTGTGTTTACTTAGGTAAAAAGTCACTGTGCTCTATCTTGTAAATAAGCTTTAAACCCACAATCTCTTTCCAAAGCTAGTGAACTAACATCCTAATTATAAGGCTGTGTCATTGTCCCAGTCATTACTTAACTCATAACCACACCTCTCAATTCATAAAAGTTGATATACAAACTATGGGTACAAAAGGAAAGGTTCAAATCAGATCTTCAAACCTACACTGCACCACTTCAGGGCTTATCATATTATCATTAAGATCATGATATCATGATGTCATATGCCCTAAGCCGATTCACAAACAAAAAGTTTGCTCTCGCTCTCTCTCCCTCTCTGTGCCTCTCTTTCACATACATGCTGAACCTGCTGTGGTTTCAGGCCCGGCCTCAGTCCTGTCAGATGTGTTCCAAAATGCTGTTTACTTATCCTTTACAAAAGACATCAGGCCATCATATCAGACAGGAGATACTGCTCTGACACAGCAAACCTCAACGCAGTGTGTAAATATCTGCAGCAGTGACTGATTATCTGACATTGACAGTGTTGTGTACACATCAACATTAAGTAAACTGGGCCTGATATTAGTTTACACATTGTCATGAAATAGACTGCGAGGTTCAGTGTATCTGGGACTTTTATTGATTATCTACCTCCAGCAGCTAAATGACGTGGAGCTTCAGGGCATACATTCCAGTAAAAACCTGGGTCTTCTTTACACTTTTGCACAAGACAGGTCAATAGATTTAAAGCAAGGCAAAGCACTGACACCTGTCTTATAGAAAATCACAGTAGAGTGGTTTTCTATACATAGTGAGGTTCTGAATCCAGGATAATATACCACAGATCTCCATCACATGCTGGCCTTGCTGTAAGTTTCTTTAACAAACCGGTGTGTTAAAGAAAGCAGGAAAGCCAGTTGTTATATTTGAAGATGACTTTAAATCCAAGTGACTCAAATGCACACACCCTTCACAGATCTTTGTCAAAGCAGAACTGCAAGTAATTTTCAGCATTTGTTTTTAACAGAATGCCCCAAAGGTGGGATTTACAGCACAGGAAAATTCAGACAATGTCAACTGACATTTAATAGTCAATATGTTTGTGAAAGCTTCCTGACACAGTGAATTATTGTCTGCGACAAACTGCAACCAATGGCTCATCCAAACATTTCATAATTGTTCTAAGAAGTACACCTGGTGGGTTAAGCAATCTTCCATTCATCACAAAATGTGAACTCACATAGTACTCATTTTAATCTGAAGTGCAATCACACACTCATAGACTAAATTTCACAGGCGTTGGGGAGGTGGGGTGGTCTGCAGACTGTGAGTCGTGGTGAGTCACACAGGGAAACTGACGGAGCGGACTCCACTGCCTAAAAGGGGATAAGGCAAACCCAAGAGGGAGTGGCAGCGATACAGGCAGACACCTTTGTTTGAATTAGGACTGGCTCAGTTAGACGAGAAGGCCATTCATATCTGCGTTTGAGCTGCACAGTTTCACATGGTATGACTTAGCAGTCAACAAACTCAGGTTAAGGCTGAATGTGGTTAGTCTCCACAAGACGGAAATAACAGAGTAGCAAGGTTAATGATCTCTGTTATTTTGTGCGGGAAAGGGATGTTTTGGTTTTGTTTCAGTCTTCCTGGTGAGATCACCAGAGCAGACTTCACAGTAACAGCCAGTTTTGGATAACAACAGTTTTAAAAGTGCACTTAAAGTGAATCTAACTAAATGTCAAGTGTTGAGCAGAGTTAAAACTGGTGTTCCTGCACAGCACCTGCAGGCATCAATCAGGGCGTTGGCTGACTTCTCTGGGCATTATCAAACAAAGGAGAGCACTGCCACTCAGGAGTATACTTAAGCAACCTTGTCTGGACTAGAACTCTCCACACTCATGTGCAAACACTCACTGAACATGAAATACACTGCGATGGATGGTGATTCTACTTAAAGACAAAGTCAAAATGCTGGTTTCCACAACTCAGTGAGTTTTAAAACAGTCAGTGGAAGTGGTCTCCTCCACTACGGCAGACCTGCTTTTAAATTGACATGGAGGATTACTAGAAACATGAATAATGACGCCAAATAGTCCGTGAAAATGTCATGTTAAGAGTGGGAGTCCAGTACTAGCCACAAGTTTCCTACAATTTGCTGTCATATCAACATATCAGCATAAACACACAGTGGTGAAGGATTTGGACTGAAAGACAATCCCTTACTAACATTATGTGGTCCCTTTGTTTGGTGCAGAAAGGATAAAGTTTCAGAAAAAGACCATGTAGGTAATGACAGTGATAAAAATAAACACACGATGGCTATAAAACAATAATGGCACAAATAAACCAAATGCTATGTAACTTAACTCACTGAGGAGAGTGTGTGTGTGAGTGTGTGGTGGTACTGTGCAGAGATCTGTGGACGGGGTAATGCAAGTTGGCGTGCTGCGAGGTTGCCGTAGCCATGCAGCAGCTTGTCTGCTAAGAGCAGCAGCTACATTCCTAAAAGATTGATAATTACTGACTGAGGAACTCTTCTCTCCAAATCAGCTTTCACCCTCCTGACACATCTCCTCCTCCACCTCGTCCTGAGCTCGTCACCCTCTCCTCTTGTCCCCCCACCCCACATCCCTCATACAGTGGCCCAGGAGACGGAGTCATGAAAGAAAAAAGGATAATGGCAAGCGCATGAGAGTCATTTCAAGATAAGATTATTGTGTGGTTGTGTGCGCAGGCTGAGATGATTGTTCAGTGACCATGCTTTTCAGAGGTAGGTTACAAATATTTTACCTCTATGGAAACAGAGCTGATTTTTCATTTGCAGCAAACTATGAAAAAACAGGTTCTGATAAGATGAAGAAAAACAGCAAAAACTAAAAACTGATTAAGTGGAACTGGATGATGTTTGGTAATATGCCTGAAAATTCATTAGATATGAAAACAGTTGCTGATTAACTTATTGTAGCTTAACAAGTAAGTTAATGGATTGATTGATTGATTCAGCTCTGCCAGATAGAGTGATTGATGTGCTACAGCTGTAAACAAGTGCATTTTCCTAGAATTCAATATAATTACACAAACAAATTTTGGTCCAATTGTCAATTTTGGTAAGTATCTAAAGCTACATTTAAAGAAAATTGCAGTAAAATGTGGTCTGTTCGTACAATGTTAGTGTTTGACTCCATATAATCTTAGTTTCCATTGTGCGCTTTTTTGTTACTTTACAAAAATAGAATTAAAAACTTGACTGTTCACCGTCAGTGCTGAGATATACCCACCAGCAGAAACAGTGGCAGGCTTCTGTTACGTGTCGTGTTTGCTTACTTCCAGAGGTTGCCAGGGGTCCAAGTCTGGACTGCAGCCTAAGACCCTTGAACTGACAGGTCAAACGTGGGTAAAATAAAAAAGAAAAGCGGTTTGTGCAAAAGCAGCACCAGCGACCAGCACTTGGTGAAGGCAAACACAGCTGGACGCTGGGGTTTAAAAATACATCCTGGAATTTCAGTTTCTCTGCTCTGGCCCAGACAATACAAAAACTCTGTAGCTGCTTTGAATTGCTTTTAGTCTGAAGCTCACTCGCTTTGACAGCGGCCTGAGTGGACAGCAGTCTGAGAAAATTGTAGTGTGGGAGTAAAAAGTCCCTTCAGTTGAGTGCAGAACTTATGTGAACTCTTAAAAGAAAAGAGACAGGTATTCTTTTTATGCCCCAATCCCCCCACTAACAGCTACTGATTAGATTTCCTCAGAAGTTTTGATGAAGACCGATTGATTAGTTACTCATCAGCCAATTCCTTTGATTAACAACACACTATTGTCTCACTCATCAATCAGGAGTTTTCCTTTCACTGCAGACCTGCATGACACATCCACGCATCATACACAATATTCACACAAATGTAATCATGTGTCTCTATCCGTTACACCAATGATTCCTTCTGTTGCCCTCTCTTGACCAACAGCATTCCCCTTTCTCCCAGTTGACAAGCATTTCATCACTGACAGGTCACTGAGAGAATGCGGTAAACGTACTCTGTAGCACAAAGTTGAACTCACCTGGCCACACCATGCCCTAAATGAAGAATGCACTTCCCGTCTTTTTTTTTTTTTTTTTTTTAATACTTCCTTATCCGGTTGCATCTCTCATTGCTCCATATAGCTCTATCTTTCATTTCCTCTCTATCTTGATGACTACCTTGATTTTCCTTTGAATCTCAGACATCTACAAAGCTCTGCTGTGTCTCTTGTGCTTACGTAACACACCTGCAATCTACATGGGTACAAGCCCTGGCATGGCGGGATGGCTAAGGAAGGAGCACGAGTTGCGACACACCCTTTCTAAACAAATGGCCCTGTCTCAGCCTCACCTACCACAAGGTACAAGTGGTGCATGTTGAAGCCATGGAGCTGGAAAAAAAAAACTAACAACAACAAGAAAAAACAACCCCTGCTCGATACAGAGTTCTCAGAAGAGTTTGGATGTGGAGTTTGACTTTAGTCCAAAGTCCAGGAGAGGCAGCAGACAAATAGAGTGGGAGGAGGAGACCCCTGGGAAGTCCTGAGGTCACTATGTTATCTGCATCAGGTTAATCAACAAGCAGAGGGTCTATTATGAATTGCATACAGACTGTCATTGACTGGCATAGATTAAACCAAGTGTCAGTGCACCATGTTGTCAAACAGTCATTTGCTGCTGGGTCAGTGACGGGGAAATAACACAATAGTCTTCATTGTCATAAGCTCCATAGCTGAGAGAAGCACTACAGGTCTTAAATTACCTCAGTCTAAGATCCCTCAAGGCCAAGCTGAGCAAATGTCCCACACCTAGTTTTCCATGCATGCCTATACTCAACCACCATTTGCCATTTCCACCAAACTCTGATTACACCTTAGAGCACTTCAGGCATGTCTTTCTTTTATATCAGTGCAACTGTAACAGACTAAACAGACAACACGATGCAACATTTTTTCACTTTAAAAAAAGCAAGTCCTGATTTCTGCTGTCTTGTGATGTCATTTTTAATGTAATATTGAGTTTTTGGAGGAATGCTAAATTATATTTCACATCTTTTACACTATGTAAAATATCATATTTATAGTTTGTGAGGTTTTGTCAGCTAAAACTAACAAAATGCATAGACTAACTGGTTACTGATAAATGCACACACACACACACACACACACACACACACACACACACACACACACACACACACACACACACACACATATATATATTAATAAATTATAAATATGACAAACATGAAACTGTCAGTGATACCTTGTGAAACTTTGATGATCCAGATGAGTTGATTCACCCTCTCTCCATTTGAAGAGTATCCCTGCTGCGTCCTTCCTCTCCAGCTCCAAACTTTTACCGTCCGCCGGAAAACTTCAGGTGAAGCATTTCCGTGAAAAAATCACTTCAGGAAATAGTTGAAAACTCTGGATTTGTTCGTACCAGTCGGGAAAAAAAAAAAAAAAAAAAAAAACTCGGTTTCTTTTTGAGTCCAAAGTTAAAACTAACTTCGCTGCTGCCAGTGCGGACGCGCTGTTGAACCGAGGAGGAGAAATGAAGTGAAGCTGCGCCGCCTTCGACCTGCAGCTTCCACCTGGAGGAGGCAGGAGGAGGCTGGAGGAGGCAGGAGGAGGCTGGGCGCCGCTCAGGTGAGGCTGTGGTCGGTCGATGCTGTGGCGACATCTAGTGGCCAAAAATAGGAACTGCAGTTCATGACAGGGCGGGAGAGGAGCTGCAGGACTTCAGCTTTTCCCACGCTTAGTTTAGCATATCCAGCAGGTTGTCGTGCAAAGAAAATGTCTCTGAAGGGAATGTTTTGTTTTGTTTTGTTTTGTTTTGTTTTATTTTGTTTTTTTGTTTTTTTCCGCATAATTTTAAAAGTTAACAGTAGCCTATTTATTATGGACATACAATGTACCGTTTATAAAAGACATGCATTCATCTAGATTACAATCTAATTTAAAAAATGTTAAATTAAATGAAATTACATAGTATTATGCATGTGCCTTTTATTAGTTGATTTGTTTTTGCAGCCCATATATACATAAGAAACACATCAATAAATATAAATAAATATTGATACATTATTTTATAAATATTTTAAGTTTTTAAACGGTTACCTCAGTTGAATAATTTTATTTGTCTGAAAATTTGTCTGAATAACTGGACAGTTTAGCACTAAAACTATTAGTTTTAGTGGAATAGATGACCACCACAAAGTGTTGCTACGGAGACAAGAATAACACACAGTGCCTATTTATAAATGTCATGTTTGTCTGTCTTTAAAGATGCTCAGATCTCTCACATTGCCTGTCATGAAATTCCTAAATTCCTCTTTGCATATTTTAGTCCCACCATATCCTTGTGTCAGCTGAGTTATGTTTGTTTCCATTTATCCGTAGGGATTTTGACAGACAGTATGCAAAACACTGTAAACAAACACTGTATAGGACCCATGCAAACTTTATGGCCAGTTCAGCTGATTACTGGAGGACACTGTCGACCTGAGCCTGGTAATGTTGCTGTCTCTAGTTGTACAGCTGTGTAGGAGGTAGTATGTTTTTCAGGTAGAAAGTTTGAGGGAGAGTTTTCAACCATGTTGTTACTACCCTTTTAGATTCACATGAAACAGACTATGAAGCTGTGTAAATATAGCTCTCTGTGGCACCCAGGCTGGTCCAGACGTGTTAGCTGATGCATTCAGAGCATGTAGGCCAGCCAGGCTTTTAGCACTGACACAGTTTGTGCTCCCATGTGGGGGTATGAGAGAGTCTTAGATTGAGTTTCCCCTGTGCCTAGAGCGTTATTAATAAACACAAAGTGTGCCTGTGTTTTCCTGGAGACAGACACACTGCTGATCTGTCCTTGAATCTAAGAGCAAAATGTGTCTATAGCTGTCTGCGCTGTCTTGACCGACGCCTCAGAACAAAGTGAGTAGAAATATTTAACAAAACAAGTTAATATGAATTGTTACTGATTAGTCTAAGATATAATTTTGACAATTACTTTTTATGATCTTTCTCTTTATGACTATTCAAAGTTTGCTGTTATCAGACCCGTTAACATAATTATATTTGCTGTGAATTTCTCTTGTATAAATTTACCTGTCCAGTTTTTTTGGTCAGTTGTTTGATAGAGGTTCCCTCCTCTTTTCTAGCTCACATCTTTCTAGCTCATGGACAAACAAAGATCAACTGAGGATGGAAAAGACATCGTATCAATTGAGGATTCACCCACAGAACTTAGAGATGTTGGGGGAATCACAGAAATGAGCCACACTGACTCTGAAACAGACACAATCTTTTCCCAAGATGATGGAACACAACACCCTGAGATGCAAACGGACGAGGCAGTCATGGACAACTTGGGGCAGCTTTTTGAGCATTGCATCCAGCAAGTGTCCTGTCTTGAGAAGCACAGAGATGAACTGATACAAGAGCTCCTCCAGCTGCAGGAGCCCTTGCTTCGGATTGTCGTGCACCTGAGAGGGAAGGTGGTGGAAACACGGAGGCTGCTTACTTTGGCGCAGCTGGATTATCGGGCTGTTTATGAGGAAGTGCAGCAGGTGAAGAGGAAACTGTTTGCCACGGCCAGAGACTGCATCCAGAGCCAAGTGACCCTGGCTGCAGAAGAGTATGAGGTGGCTCAGTCTGCAGTTACACAGGTAGGAAACCGTGGTGGATTAATTTACATAAGTGAGTCACTGTGACATGTTGAAACTGAGGTCAAAAGGGTATCTGACACCATATTTTTTGAGTTAATAATAAATAATACATTGTGCTGGGAAGTCCATATTCAGTATGATAAAGCACAATTGCTTCTATTGCAGCACTGTGCAAAATTAAATTGAGCATTATTATGCACCAGACACTGTTCATTTATGACTATATGATGCATTACTGAAAATGTAGGTAACCTATGTGGAAAACATACAAATGGAAGGTGGAACAAATACAAATATAATTTTCAGTGGAGACCCAGAGTAATCACGAGATAAACTTCTAATAGACAAACAAAAAAAAAAAAAATTTTTCACTGATAAAAATTAGAGTTTATATTTGGCAGATCTTAAAATAGCTAAGAAAATGTACACAGTAAAATATATTACAACTTTTAGTATCCAGAAGTCAGTAATAAACATGAGAGGGCTGTGTATGCTTTAAAAAAAACAAGGTCAAATCAGGACTGATATATTTAGATTCAAGAGGACAGTTAATATTTAATACACTTGTAACAAACTGAAAAAATCCTAGTATAGGTATATAATATAAAAAAAAACTGTCAAATGTCATATATTGATCTTTTGGACTGCCTTTTCATTTGTTAGTCTTTATCTACCGGCAGATTTTCATTAAATTATCTTGAAGAACATTTGTCCTCTGAAGGTATATGATTTATGTCTTGGTCAATTTCACATATGTCCTCAGGAGGAGCTCAAGGCCCACATCCAAAATCTGACTCAAGAGTTGTCTCAACTCCAAGAGACCCAAAAAAACCAGCTCAACTCTCTGAGGGACCAGGCCACCAAGCCCTGCAGGCCCAGGGCCATGAGTGACGTGAGCCAGTGCCGCCAGGCGTCTGTCAGACTGCAGCGGCGGCTCAGCGGCAGCGTGAAGGCCCTGGAGGGCTGGTACGAGCCTCGGCTCATGGCCCTCCTGAAGAGGAGGCAGATCGGGGAGGATGCCCTGAGAAAAAGCAGGGAACAAGCGATGGACCTCAAGGCCAGTCTGCTGCCCCTGAGAGAGGATATACAGAGACTGGAGGTGCAGAGATCCAGCATGGAGAATAGGATCTCTCTGATGGAGAGGGAGAGGGAGGAGAGCATCACACAATATAAGGTAAAGTGGCCCAGGTGAAGTAGGACGTGATAAATATAAACGTGGTAAAAACCAACTAATTAGAGCAACTAAATGGGTTTTTTTTTTCCACTTTGCCACAGGAGACAGTGGAAATATTAAAAGAAACACTGAGAGAACTGGAGGTGGAGTTTGAGGTTCAAAGACAATCTAAGAAACATCTGGAGGAACTTAAAGATGGCCTTTTAACAGAGCTGACATTTCTAAGGTAGGTTCATTCTGATCCTCTTGCAACTTACTAGAAATTGTGGCATAAAAATGACTAACAATGGCTTGTTTTATAGAGGCTGTGATGAAACCAGTGAAACCACTGCAGAGGAAGAGCCTTAATTTCCCATTTCCAGTGGATATTCTTAATTAGACCAATACACAGCAATGCATTTACCTTTAAAGTAAATTAAAAGCTCATACGCAGCATAATTTGAATTTCTTTGGTAATTTAAATTCTTAACTCATTTTACTTAAACACCTCAATATGACAGACTATGACAGGAAACAAGGCAAACAGATTTAATGTAAATATTTTTTTTTTTATTATGAATATACTTAAGTACACAAGAGATCAGATGCAGCACAGAAAAACAAAACAAAAAAAGATGAAGTGGAAAAAAAAAAAAAAACACATACAAGTGACGACACAAAGAATATGGAAAATTCATACTACGCATATCAAGCAAATAAAGGAAAACCTACAGTATGTACAATTTTATTAAAAATGGATCGCTGCAGAAATGTTTTCAGCACAACTAACCAGGAGGAAATGAAACCATCAGAATGCAAACCTGAAAGATGATGGACTCATCTGTGATGGTTTTCTTTTGTGTGGAGCATTAGGAGTTTGAAAAACTAAAAAGGTCTAAAAAACAAAAATGTGACAGATACAGACTGTATTTTAAATACTTCACAACATGACAATGCAGCCTTTTATTTTATTTTTAAAATTTTCTACAAAACCATTGCTGCCCAAAATGTGTTTGTTTGTTTTTTGTTTTATTAAAAAAAAAAAAAAAAAAAAAAAACATTACTCCTTATGCACCCAAGACTGAAAAAGTGATCCATTTTTAACAAGCAAGTCAAAAGAAGAGATGTGGAGAGTTGATTCATGCCTGGACCTCTGAATCTGCAGCACCTTCTGGGTCCTCGTCGTTGTAGATATTTTCAGCCTGTTAGACAAAACAGTTTATAAACATTTACAGTGACTCGCACTGACTGTTGGAATAAATGCACTTTAACGTCCAAGTCCTCTTTGTACTAAGTCTTGTATATATATTGTTTTTAATTACATGAAATCCTAAACCCCCTACAATGTAACAAAGCTCTTACCATCTGCCACACTTGCATGATGTTGTCCTCTGATACTGAACAGATGACCCAGGGTTCGTTGGGATTCCAAGAGAAGTCTGAGATTTTAGCTGTGTGTCCTCCGTGGATGAACTAAAAGATGAACAGTAGGAGATATTACCGCACAAGTTACAATTACATCCTAAACCAGAATGACCCATTTCTTATATTAGGCACTTTTGTGCGGGGTGGTGATACTTTGCATATTAATTCTTAGATTAAAAATACATTCTGTGAGGCACCAGGATAGTCGAGTGGTTAGAGCGCACAACTTTGGTGTATAAACCGTGCAGCGATCACCACTTCGAGTCCCGGCTGCGACGATCACTTCTGCGTGTCAACACCCACTTTATCTGTCTATCTTTACTCTACTATCAATAAAAGCAAAAAGGCCAAAAATAGCTTTTAAAAAACGCATTTTGTGAGATTAGTAAACCTTTAATATTGAATTGGTTCATCCTTCAGTTCAGGTGTGGATAGATGTAGATATTGTTCATGATATTATCACAATCATTTATGATCACAAGGGTTTATCCTTCTGGTCCATTGGTTTGTGGAAAATTTGAAGAAATTCCCTCATTTCAGAGATTCTCAGTCAGAAGAATGATATTGACAGACAGCCCTAAATATCATATATTGAGTCACAGCAGCTGATAGTTCACAATATGCACACACAGAAAAAAAAAAAAACAACTGACCAGCAGCTCAGGAGGGCCATCCTCAGCATCCTCTGGTGACTGCTCCTCTCCGATCTTACTGAGATCCCAAACGTTGAGCCTTCTGTCTGTGCCGCTGGAGGCCAGGATGGTTTCGTTATGAGGAGACCACTGAACCTGTTGGGATGAGATGAGCCAGGTGTATTATTCCTGCCACAAAGTAAACAGTCAGCGTCAATGAGACTAGATGCTTTATTACTAATGGGCCCTTCAGATCATATGATAATCACAGCCACAGGCTGACTAATGGTAAGGCATGTTATTATGTGTGACTGGCACTCACACACATTTTAGTTTTTAACTTACTGGCCAGTGTTTACAACATAACTCCAAAATTATGGAATACAATTGAGGTCAAAAAGATTTTAAAGTTTGTGTAATAAATTTGCACCAAATAATTAAACCCTCTGATTGGACTGTGGTGGTCCAATAAGGATCAGGTGTAAAATTTGCACTTTTTGTCAAAAAGAAAGTACGGAAACTGACAGTTCTACATGCAGCTCTTCTCCTTTTTATCCGCCCAGAAAAAACCCACACCACTGATGTCATTTGTTCACAAATTATGTTTCCTCAATCGCTCTCTCTGTTTCTGTGTTTGTTTTTTTAACAAATACAAAACTTTCTACACTGGAACTCTTTGTCATGCATGTAATTACCCACTACAAGTTTTGAATATTTTGTAAACATCTCTTTCATATTCCAAAATCATTTTGACCTTAATCTGAGCCCATACAGGAGTAGCCAAACAATAACTCTAAACTCTGTAAAAATGAATGCAACCCATCACAGATCTTACCTGGAAGATCTCGTCTTTGTGAGACTCAAACGAATGCAGTTTCAGCTTCAGATTCCTCAGGTCCCAGAGAGCCACAGTCTAAAAATAAAAAGTAGACCACCATTTCACCTCAGTGTACTGAGAAAATAAGAGTAATTTAACCTTTGTATGACACCTTGCTGTGTAACTGCAGTACAGAACGTGGACCAACCTTATCTGCGGAGCCGGTGGCGAGGATGAACTCGCTGTAAGGATTGAAGGACAGGCAGTTGACCTCAGCGGTGTGGGCGTCGACTGCATGACTGGGCTTGGAGGTGTTGTTGGATCGTGTGTCCCAGCTGTGCACAATGGTGACAAAAGCACCATTGTTAAAAAGTTGAAACTGAACAGTAACTTTGATTGTGGTGAGTCACCACATACATGAGTGAATACTGTTGTCAAACATTAGAGACGGCTACTCACATCATGAGTTTCTGGTCATCGGCCACAGACCCAAAGAGTGATTCGTGGAGCAAATGCCAGGAGACATCCTCCACCACGGCGGTGTGGCCTGTAAAGATGGTCTTGGCATCCACGATCTTCCCCTCCTTTGGCACTGTACTGATGTCCCACAGGCAAATAGTCTGCAACAGAGAAAAGAGACGGGTAAGAGAATGCACCGAACAAATACAGCAAAACATCGGCACAGAAGAGAATGACAAATTTGCTTACGTGGTCATCAGAAGCACTGAGGAGACAGCCACTGAGGTTTGGGTTCCAGGAGAGGCCGTAGCCCTCTTTCTGGTGGCCTCTTAGACGCAAATCTGGGGTGCATTCTCCTGAAGGGTCTTCAATAACAACAAAATCAATGTAACACAAATTGTGCACAAACAACTCTTGCTGTAAACTTAAAATCTGTTTTGGCTGTAATGTTACCAGGCTTAGAGGGATGCTTTGTGTAATCAAAGACCAGCACATCACTGGTGGGGGTCTTGGTGGCAATGATGCAAGGATTCTGGGGCATGTAGCGGGCTCTGTTCACTTCTCCTTCATGGTTGATCTTGATCTCAATCTCTATCTTCCCACTTACAGATCCAAAGCCACCAAACTCTGAAATAAAGAACAACTAAACCGTTATTTTAAACATTCATGTTGAGAAACAATGTTCCACTAAGCAGGTTACACAAATGGAAAATTGCATTTTATTGACCAAAATATAATCAAAAACTTACATACCTATGTTTTCTGAAGCATTAAAGATTTCAGCAAAATTTTACTTAATTCATGGAGAAAAAACTTTGAGCCACAACATCCTAATCTCACAACTTGATTACATGGAAAGTCATTTTTTTCCCCAGATTAAAATATCACATATTCTCACCTCCTTTCTCACTGTCATAGTGTGAGGCATCAAACTGGGCATCATCATTTGGGAGCTGAACACTGGCGATCACAAGGTGATTCTGCTCATCAGAAGTGTGTGTCCCCAGAACCAGCCTGTGCACGCTGTAGTCTTTACCCTCAGGCCTGTGGGTGTGAAGATAACAGCAAATACACCATCCAGTCATTTTCCTCTGCTGTGTTTTGGTGCATCTCAGGGTGTAAGCAGCAGCACTAGACTCACCTTGTGACATCTGGCAACCACTGGGCAGTGAGGCTCGGCCACTCCAGGGCATGGGTCATAACCAGGTCATAGAGGAAAGGGGTATTCTTCTTCCAGATCTTGTACTCCTCATTGATCACCCTTTCCTCCACAGCATCGTCAAATGCAGCTGTAAAGTTGGATTTGCCAGCAACACAAAGTTGTCAAAAACTGAGCCTTAAATGATCTGAGTTGTTGATAACATGAGTTAACACTGGAGTTTGTTCAACCGATAGGACGATTTTGGCCCATGGAGTGAGCTACATAAGTACAAAATCCTAATCTGACTTTGAAGTGGATCCTAAATGGATCAATCCATGTGGTGCAGATAGTTAACCTGCACTGGTAATTAAAAACCCTGTTAAAGCTGAAACGATTAGTTGAATAATTGATTAGCTGTCAACTATAAAATTAATTGCCTTTCATTTTAATTAGCGGTTCATCACTTTAAATCATATTTTGAGAAAACAAATGTCTAAACATTATGTTTTAAGCCTCTCGATTGTAAGTAGTTTGTATTTTATGGTGTTGTGGGCTTTGGGACTACAACACTGAACTGAGGAAGTCAACTGGAGATGTCTGCGAGGGCTCTGGGAAGCCAACCGATGAACATTTTCTGGACCGTACAACAAATTAATTAATTGAGAAAATCGACCACAGACTAACTGATAATGAATAACGCTGAACCCTCTGGAGTCAGGCTGCTAGCAGCTAACGTTAGCTGCTAACGCTGGCAGGTCTCTAACAATGAAAGGAGATGCTGGCCGGCGCGCCAACAGCCACCGGTCCACCCGCAGCCGTACTTTCTCTTACTCCTGACTGCACACAAACACGTTTAGTCCTCAAATAAACATTCTTACCGTCTTTATCGGCCATTTCGTCGCAGTTAACCCGCTAATACTGCTAAAGAGTAGTATTTTTGGAGGGGAGAACGGTCAGAAGACAGCACGAAGGCTTGCAATGGCGCCAACTCTATAGAACGCGACCAGCCAATCGGCGCTCACCAAACCCCGACCGGAAGTCGTTATCGCGATACATGACTACATCCGGGACCTCCTACTGATTTCCATGTTGAAACCCGGCTGCAACAACGCCGTGGTAAAGATTGGACTCGCACATCTTTGCCGACGTTAAACAAATTTCTAGCCACAATGGACGATCGTGAGCTAGACCTGACAGAGGCACAGGAAGCTGTCAAGTCTAAATATCCGCCGATCAACAAAAAATATGAATGTAAGTTTGAGTTTATGAGGAATAACGTGGCTGTATCAGCTCCACTGTTTGTTTACTTGCTAAGTATTTTCGGTGTTCGAGTTTTAGTTCTATCAAACTGATCCGCTAAATATTCATCCTCTAATGTCAATAAATCGACTTGTTTTGTGTAATCATGTCCCCACGCGTGTTGTTCTACAGATTTGGATCACACAGCAGATGTACAGTAAGTGTATTCACATTTCCTCCTAAGCGTATGTCATACCTCATGTTTCCCCGTTGTCTTCCAGTCGTCATTCCCATCATAACAGATATTCACTTTTTCCAGAATTCACTCCTGGGGGGATTCCCTGGAAGAAGCCTTCGAGCAGTGCGCCATGGCCATGTTTGGGTACATGACTGACACGGAGACAGTGGAGCCACTTGATACTGTTGAAGTAGAATCAGAAGGTGAGAATCAGAAGCTTCAATCATAACGACTCTATTATTTGTGCTGTTACTGAATAGTTTAATTTTGTTGTTTTCATTGCCATTGTGCTTATTCAACAGGTGAAGACATGGAGTCACTTCTCTTCCATTTCCTAGATGACTGGTTATACAAGTTTAGTGCTGATCTCTTCTTTATTCCCAGGGTGAGTGTGTTGTGCTGTGGTGGACATGTTGCCTCAAGAACAAATAATATTGTTATTTGAAACCCAGGACTGTTCTTTACATTCATATGTGTGACCCACAATACAAAGACACAAAGATAAATGGATCTGTGACTTTTAACTTTGTAATTTGTGATGTTGATTTTTATGTTTGTCCCATCAGCAACCTGCCCTAGTGTTTCCCTGTCTGTGCTCACTGTTTGCTGGGATAGACACCAGTTCAGACATGTTTCTTAGAACATGTAATTGGTTGCTGTGGTGCAAAAGCAACTTGATTGTTTGTATCTTAATCATGTAATTTTATTCTCTTGACAGGAGGTTAAAGTGTTGCACATAGACAGAATGCGCTTCAGGATCCGCTCCATTGGGTAAGTCTCTATAGTTGTGGATGTGTAGTCGAAGCAAATATGGTTTTTCATGTTATTACCTTCTGAAAATGTTGCAAATTAAGTTTTCATTTTGGACAGAGAAACTGAAGCTTAAATGCAGATGATTTTGTGTGTTTTGTCTAGTGCTTTGTTAGTTTTATCTAATGCTACTGTACTTGTAGCTGCACCATCACAGCATAGTTTTTTTTCTTTTATTTATTAAAGGTGGGGTGAGGAATTCTCTCTGGAGAAGCATCCACAGGTAAGTCGGTGAAGAAAACAATCTCATTCTTAATAGAAAAAAATGATGTGACATTAATAATGAGAGGTATTTAACTGTAGTGCATTTATTAGTGTTATGTTGTGTGTTGTTATTCTAGGGAACAGAGGTGAAAGCCATCACGTACTCCGCAATGCAAATCCATGATAAAGAAAAACCAGAGATATTTACGATCATTGATATCTGACGACACCTCCAGACGCAGAGCGCACTCATGGTTTAATGGAACTGGAAAACCTATATGGCCAATTTAAATGGCCTTTTAAAAAAAAAAAAAAAAAAAAATCAGATGCACTGATTATTGCCTTGGTTTTCTACTTCTATGGGGAACTGTTAACTACAGATACATTTATGACACTGATTATTTTAAAATACCTTATTTCAGTAAAACTTTGATATAGAGATGCAATGGTTCATGTCAACCTAGTTTTTCTTGAAAAACTTTCTTTTGCTTATATACAATAAACTTAAAATTGTGTTGATGCCTTATTAAGCATTGTATATAAATAAAAACATGTTTATTTTTTCTCGCGGGACTGATTAAATCATAGCTATTTAAATTAAAGTCTGACTATTGATTATTTTGTGGATCTGAAGTTATACTGGTGTAGAGCTGTAAACAGGAACAACATTATTATTATTATGTAAATAGTCACTTTTTTTTTAATTATTCAAAAATGATTTAAACCTGCACACATGAATATACCCTAATATAAAAGTGTCCCACTCTTTTGTTGCTGTTCAGTCACAACAACCACTATTTAGACACACAAGCTTAAGAGTTGTGGACTTCATGATGGGAGTCTGAGAACGTAAACTTAAAACGTCAGCACAGCAGAGTAAAATAGAATAGGAGGGGTTTTCTTTTGTAATACATCTGCCGAATGTCAAAGTGCAAAAAACTATTTGCCATCATAGAAATATGTCATATTCTAAGTCATGCAGGTTGGTTTGTTTAGGTGCACGCTGAGCCTGTATGAACAGCATCACAAGGGAATCACAATAAACTTGCCGTCAGTCACAGCAACCTACTATCCACTTGTTAGTTATTTTCTGCCCCTGGGATTGTTTTTGGACTGTTATGATTTAAATTGTGAAGATATTAATAATATCCGGTGTAAAAACTCAGTTTCACTGTTTGCAGACATAACATGTGGTCATAACAGTCTGGGTAAACTTGCAGCTCTGTTTTTTTTAAGCCTATCATCAAACCACATCAACAAGCTCTTCTGGAAATTTCACACAAGAGAATAATAGGACCTGATGAAAAGTTGGATAGAAGTTGGATCAAGTATGAGTGAGTTTTAGAACATGCTGTTATGCAATAGATAATAGAGCGCTCATGTCTATGCTTGTGATATGTCTGACTTCAGCTACAAGAAGCATAATATTTATAATATAGCTTAAGTTTAAGACCAGAAGCTTCTGAAAAATTCACTAGCTTCATTAAATGCATATTTAATAGTTATACTCATCTTTAATAAATAATACTGTGTCATCTGCCAGTTGTGCAATTCTCATCTACCTGTTGAAATTAGTTGAACCTATTGAAGAAATTGAAAACCGAAAACAATAAACCCATCATCCCCATGAAAAATGAAACACTAGGATACAAAATAACAGAACTGGTCTATATCTTTGTACATGACCTGTTGATGAATTTGTTTCCAAAACCAAAACATTGTAGCACATTTAAAAATGTAAAAGGATGTTAAATTGAGTCGAATGCATCGTAAATGTATGCATACTAAATTTTTAGTGATAACGCATCAGTGTCTGTATCTTTCCTCAGGGTTCGTCTGTACCATTTTTCTCTGGGTGGTGACGTCACCGTCTCCTCCGGCGTTTCTTCCTCTGGTTCACACTCAAATGCAGCTGCGCCATCTCTCCTCCTTTGTCCACTGACGAGAGCACAACGACCCGCCTGCAAGAACAGACACCGGGGCGGCCGTGCGACTCCACCGAGTAGACTGCGATACGATCGGGAGCTGCTGCTGTCATCGTGTGGGCTGCGGGTTCGGTCAAAGCGAAGCTAACGAAACTAGCGGTGGGCTTTGTTCGCTAATTGGCCGCGCTAGTGCATTATGAGCCAAGCGAATGCTAACAAGAATAAATCTGAGTCCGCCGTAGAGTCAAGTCCAGCTGAGAAGAAAATCAAAATGGAAGACACCAAGTATCTCCCGGAGCTCCTGGCCGAAAAGGACAGCTTAGATTCATCGTTCACGCACGCAATGAAGCTAATTTCTGCAGGTAAAGTGATTGTTGGTTGAAGTGTCGATGCTAACGCAGACTAGCTGCATGGTAGCAGGGCGTGTGGCCTAGTTTTCTTTATGTTGGCAGCGGGAGATAGCGGCCTCTACAATGGCGCTGAACACGTGGATTTTGGCGATATGGGTCAAACCCTCCATCCTAAAACTGTGTTAGATTCTTCAATTAACTTATTAGACTTAAAACTCATTTTAATATTTCGTTAATGATGGCCATAGGGAATGTGAGAGTTCATTGATTCGCGTCGAGGCTCTATCTGCAAAACACACTTATTTCTTATAGCTCTATAGGCACAAATGAATGTAAAGTCGCCTATTGCACCAAAGCTGCTAATGCAAGTTTGAATTGAAGTGAAACGAGAACAAAGACGCTTTGTTTTGACCGGTTTACAAGCACAGTATCACCTGGGAGGCAGCTTATCATTTGTTTTCACTGTAAAAGGAACGAAACATTTCTATGTGCACACCTAGATGACTAATACATAGGTAAATATTCCATGTCTAAAAAAATTGTCTTCGTCTGCAGAGATTGAGCGGATTCAGAAAGGTGAAACCAAGAAAGAGCCAGAGAAGGAAACATATCTGGACCTGTTTGCAACCAAGAACCTCAAACTCAAAGAGCGAGTTCTCATACCCACCAAGCAGTACCCAAGAGTAAGAATATACCTCATTTATATCACGCAGTGCCCGACCATTGTCTTCATGTCTGTTGTCTCAAGGGGTTTGGTTACCATAGCAGATATAATCAATTGGAAAGAATTGCCCAGTGACTCATAAAGGAGCATGGTGGGACTTAATTAAAGAGTTAATTAAATTGCACTTTAACAACATTGTGGTTCTCTCTCATTACTTATCATGTATTCATTATTCCATGAAGTAGTGGAAACTATGTAGTTTTTCCTTCTGATCTGATTTTGTTTCTGTGTACCATCAACTCTGGTTGTAACATCTCCTCATCAGTAGTAATGAAAATAACACAATGCTGCAATTTTTTACTATATTTTTACAGGTAAATTTTGTCGGGAAGCTTTTGGGACCTCAAGGAAGCACAATCAAGAGACTCCAGGAGGACACTGGAGCGAAGATATCAGTCTTGGGCAAAGGTTCAATGAGGGACAAGAATAAGGTTTGTGTTTGTCTTCTTGTGCTGTTCCAAAGCATTTTCCTTTACTGGGGCATTTTCACTATCATTACCGGTCCTAATGGTTTATATGCGTTTGTTAGGAGGAAGAGCTGAGGAAGGGTGGTGAGGCTAAATATGCTCACTTAGCCATGGAGCTGCATGTGTTCATTGAGGTGACAGCACCCATCCCAGAGGCCTATCTACGCATGGCTCACGCAATGGAGGAGGTCAAAAAGTTCCTTATCCCGGTATGTGTCCAGAGATGACTCTCGTTCTGTTTACAGAAATATTAACGAATGTGCAGGCAGTTTCTCGCTTCCTGTTGAAAAGCCATGCATTAATAACAGACTTTTTTGGTCTCATCTGTAGGAACCTGGCGAGCATGACCCATACATGGATCCTCACTTCCTGAATGGATCCCAGGACGGTTCAGGCAGGGGGCGAGGAGGTCATTTAGGAAGAGGCAGAGGTGGACCACCTGGTGCTGGACCAAGGTAAGATCCTGGTTCATAAGGACATCAGTGCTAATATCTTGCAGCAACATGTGTGAAATGCACAAACAATTTGTTGTTGTTGATGTTCGGGGCTGGTGTTATTAGTTCCTGTTTTGCTAATCTACATATGCTTGATCACGTTTTATTATGTGGCTGATTTTCCCACAGGGGGCGAGGAATGCCACGTGGTGGCCCTCGAGGCGCAATGCGTGGTGGAGCTCCACGGGGAGGACTAGGACGAGGTAACGCTCCTAGAGGTGCGCCGTCTGGTCGGGGTGGTCCTCCTTCTGCTCCTGCTAGAGGAGGCTCTGCTCCCCGCTCTAGACCCCCTGCAGCAGGGGCACCGAGAATGCTCCCCTCTGCAGCCATGTCACACCAGCAACACCAAGTTCCTCCTTCAGCGTCACAGCAAAAAGCTGATGTCTATGAGGATTATGTAAGTTCCCAGAATCCTCCGTTTTTTGATTTTTCTTGAACGGTTGCTTAATAAATTGTGATCTCTTTTGTTTGCGAACGTGGATGTGACTCAGTTGAAACTGTCTAACCACTATTTTGTTTGTCTTTTAGCCTCCATATGAAGAATCATATGCAGAGCCTGCCTATGAAGGATATGATAATTATTATAATCAGCAGTCTGCACCAGCGTAAGTCAATATGAATCTTCATCTGCTTATTAGTCTGCCTAAATGGAGGTTTAATAAAGAAATAGAGGTAAAGTGGAGGTTTATTGTACTAACACTTATTTTCTATTCATCTTCAGGGATACTGAATATTATGATTACGGACACGGAGAAGCCCAGGATTCATCATATGAGCCTTATGGTAAGTTAATATATTTGACATCTACTTTTGCGTCCAACTGTATGAAATGCATTCACTGTGAAACCTTCAGGAGTTTTTGTACCTCCTGTCTACCACACTCAGGATTTTTTTTTCTCCACTCTCTTTCTGTCCCCATAGCTCAAGATGACTGGGACAACTCATGGTCCAATTCTGGGGCTGGAGGTAAAGCCCCCCCATCCAGGCAGCAGAAGGGATCGTACAGAGAGCATCCATATGGAAGATACTGAACGACAACTGGTAGAGAGTTGCTTTGGCAACTGTCTCCGATTGTAACTCACTTAACTTTTCAAAAGTAATTTCCCTCTCACTTGCTCCCTTTTTTTTATGCTTTATTTTATTATTATTATTTTTTTCCGTTTTTTTTTTTTTTTTTTTTTTTAAACTCAGACATTTTTTTGGATGTATCATAGTGTTCCAGGGGGAGAAACGTAACGTTAAAAAAAAAAAAATATTGTTTACCTGCTTCCATTTAATGTTGGTTTCAATTGCGTAGTTATCAGTTAAGGTCCTAGTGACATAAACGTTAAAGGAAACAAGAGTGACATTTTAGAGATATTTGATGGTTATTATTTCGGTTTCAGTGATTGTGGCGATAAACTTCTCTCACGTAGGCTGCATTTTAAAAGTCCTACAAGACTGGACAAAAATATTCGTAATGCCTCAATGTAACTTCACTTTAACTAGAATAGATTTAGTTGCAAACTCAAATACATCCCTGAGCCGTATTGATTTAAAAACAAAAGTCTTATCATATTTGTTTATAGTACGATAAAAAAAAAAATTCGATATTGTGTGAAGTTCTAAACTATTACCCTATTGAAGTCTATTTGACAACGAAAAATGCCTCTATTTTTGCCACTCTTTACAATTGGTATTATGTCGTGTTATTACTTGCAAAATCATAGCTGCTTTTAGACTAATTCATGTAAAGCGTGAAGGATTAACAATCCTTACTGTGTGTAAGGAAGGCTGCAGCCAACTCAATATTTGTACATAACCATAGGACAATTGTGTATGCTTTAAGCCGTGCCGTCTCCAAAATGCATAATGCTTGTGTACCTTTGGCTAAATAGGATCCTAAATATATCCCAAAATGTTTTTCTGCAGTGCGTGTTTCAATAAAGTTTCTAGTTTCTTTTTAATCAATCTAAACATGGTATTTTGCCTTTGTTGTACCAAAGGAATGCCTACAGTTTGTGAAAGTGGTCCTCAGTGGTTTCTCAACAACGCTGAATAAGCTGTATGTATGCGCATCAGCCTGATTTTTTTTATTTTATTTTTTTTATTTTTATATTTACATATAAAAAAAAAATAATAATAATAATTTGTTTTTCCGAATGAGCTCATCCTCGCCTGTTTTACAAAACTTATCTAAATTATATTTGTAATGTCAAAAAAAGAAAAAGGAAAAAAAAAAAAAATGAAGCTCATCATTCCTTGAGGTAATGTGCTGTCAAATCCATGTTTGACTTGAGAATGATATAGTGCTTGAACCTGTACTTGTCATTAACCTTTAGATAGTGTATCTCTTCAAGCTCTCAAGAGAGCAGTGTATCTTCAGCCACTTGAAATAACGGAATTTCAACAGTATTTCAAATCAAGCTTACAGGGATCTTACTTGACTTTGATGCAAAGTCATGCTGGCTGGTTTTTATAAAAGAAAAAAATCGCAGTGGAGAGGATTCTAAAAGCCTAAAGATCGCCACAAGAAGGTAAAACTAACCCCAACACTCATTTGTTAGATTTTTGTTTTGTTTTCTGTGCAAAACATCAAGTAATGCAAGTCATCCAAAACATATCAAAAACATTGAAGCACAAAATTATGCTATCAGTAGTTATTCCGAGCAAAATAAGTCGTAAAAAAAAAAAGAAAAAAAAAACAATCAGAAATGGTTGTGATGCAACTCTTGCTCAAATAAAAAAACCAATAATGATCCATTCATTTCACTCAATACTTACCAATTTCCATCTTGATTATGTCTGTAGAATGTAGATGAATGAAAATTAGTAGTTCCACTCAAAGCGTTAAAATATCCCATTGGTGGACAAAAACCTTTCAGCTTGAGTTGCATGATACGTTTGTAGTATAAAATGTAGTCTTGCATGTGTGTTGTCCATTGTGTGCATGCAGGCGATGGAGTGTCCAAGATCTCATTTCTCTTTCTCCTCTTAGGTTGTCTGAGAAATGACAAGGTGCAGTTGACACATTAAACTCCCACGTGCCAAGTTTTCTAAGGTCGGTTGAAAAGATATTGCAGGTTAGCGTTTCACCTCAGGTCTTTCCCTTGAACTGATTTTATTTTTCTTTGTTAAACAGGTTCATTGACGGTCCCTGGAAAGTGCAGAGGCTTCTTCGTGTCACCTTAATGCTAATCCCTTCAGGGATCTGTCTGGTTATTTTAAAAAAAAAAAAAAAAAAAAAAAAGGGGGGTAGCGTCTTCTCTCTCACTGAGAAAATGTCGCCTTCTTTTGAAATGTTGCTGAAACATTGAAAATGTTTTTTTTTTTTTTTTTTTTTAATCTTCTGGTTTGTATGATTGTATACTGATTATGTAATATTTTCTTTGGTTGAATTTGTCTAGATTCAAAAAATATTTTTATACTGAAAACATTGAACTGTTTTAAAATAAAGATATTTATTTTTTTACCTAAATTGCATTGTACTTTTTTTTTTTTTTTTTCTTTTTTTTTTGCTTTACATAGGATCAGAAGTGGACTTTAAGGATTAGCAGTATAACTTGTTTTTTTTTTTTTTTTTTAAATTTTTATTATAATTATTATTTAACACTTTTGTGGATGTAATATCATTGCTCAGTCATACATAATAGAAGCATAGATCTTATTTTGACCCATTTGGACTCATTTATCTTTGGTGGTAGTGTTTCAATAATATACTTCTTGTATAACCCTGGTCAAGCAGACCTATAGATTACACCCAGGTTGACACTATCAGCAAGTCTAGATAATCGGTTCATAATTATGAATCATATCTAATGTTATAACAGTCTGGGCTTGACTTTGTAAGACAACAGCACTGATGCCTTTGACTATAGAACACCAGTAAGTACAGAGGGCAGATCAGATGATGACAGAATCTTTTTGCCACATTTCCTCCTGGGATTGTACAATCACACAGACACGGTGTTGATGTTACCTTTTCCCAAACCGCTCAAGCGACTATCAAACTGAATATCTTTCATCAGTGGTAAGTTGTGCTTTATAGCATACATCATCTGAATTTTATGAGTTTATGGTTTAAACTTTCACTGTGGGACAGCTGTACTCATTATAGTCCAAAGATCCTTCAACACTCAGCAGAGTAGAACAGGTGCAAACTCATAAACTCAGATTGTGTTTGAGTTTTAATAAGCTTTATGACTTCATTTGTGGACAAAAATGCCTGCACATGTATATGAATATAAAACATTCATGATCAAAGTAAAATAGACACTGTAAACATTATACAGTAAATATATTTATTTATTTATGTTATGACACTGCCAGAATATATGATGGGACAATGAAGGTAGTTTTATTTGAACAAGTAGAATCCACAGTCTTATACATTTAGTTGTAATAGTCCTGAAGTGTGATTTAAAAAAAAAAATCACCTTGTAAATCTGTAAGTGTCTAAAAAAAAAAAAAAAAAGCAAATAAACAAGTCTTAAGTCTATTATCTGTCATCTGTTTCCGTCCTTTATTTGTGCGGAATGTCCCTTTAAATGACTCTCCTCCCACAGGTCGCTAACATATCCGCGCCCCCATCTATCAGCGGCTGGTTTCACATCAACAATGAGTATCTTCGCTGATTTCAGTGAAAAACAAGCCAGTATTATAATAAATATTCTGAAAATATATTGCGTTTAAATTCTCACAGTGCTGTTGACTGTAACGCCCCACAGACGCTGCCGCTGGTAAGCTTTACATGTTCTCGTCGAGCCTGTTTGGTGGGTTGGTTTGAAGCTAGCTAGTTAGCCACAGCTACTGCTGCTAGTCTAGGCCTCAATCTTTGTATTTATTGAAGCGTGGTCTTGGCGGACACATTGGGGTCCGTCCCTCATTGTGTTGGACCACGCTGTCGTCGCCTGCTGCCTCATGTCTCAAAATATAATCGGTTTTGCAAAAAAAAAAAAACAATAAAAAAAAAAAATCTTTGACTCAGGAAGTGAGTAAATGAAGTAGCAGTGAAGCTAGCTTGTAATGTCAGCTTCCGCAAAAAACAAACAAAAAAACAAAACAAACAAAACAAACAATCACCATAATAGGAGTTGCCATGCAGCTTGTGCAAACTTGTTTTTAACAGTTAAAGTTTGTGCTGCAAAGTTGTTAAAGATATTTTATGCAGGTAATTTGATCTGATTTTTTTTTTTCTTGCTAGTGATGAAATGTAAAGTTTTTACGGAAGTAATTATGTGGTCTGTGGTTTTCTCCTTTCATTATCAGCTCTGTGTCAAACCCAGTCATCCTAATGCTGTGCGTGTGAAATCTATCATACTTGATAAATGCCACAAATTGATTCAAATCATTTTTTTTTTTACCCATCACGTAAATGTTATTATGACACATTTGTTGGATATTCCTTTCGGTTTCCTTCTGTCTGACTTGTTCCACTCTTGTGAGCAGGTACAGGAGAGAAAACGCAGAACTAGACACATAGCTGAGAGACGTGAGCCTTGGGTGTGTCTGCGATGGCTGGTGGAAGGAGAGGGGCGAATCGCACCACGTACTGCAGACCTCCACTGAGCAGTGACCCAGGCTCGGTCAGCAACGGCGGCCACGCCACCAGTTCCCCGGTCACAGGGGTACGATCTCGTACCAGGTAAGTCAAACCGTGATGCACTGCTCCTGATCACATTCATCTGACCTGCATCATGAAAAAAAAAAAACACTGAAACCTTGTTCTGTCTGCAGGAATGGATCAGGAACATGCATGTCCAGCCCCCCGCTGGCTAATCAGACGGTGGTTCCTCTGAAGCACTGCAAGATCCCAGAGTTGTCTGTGGACCGCAATGTGTTGTTTGAGCTGCATCTGTTCTTCTGCCACCTTATCGGGCTCTTTGTCCACTATGTCAACATCTATAAGACTGTTTGGTGGTACCCCCCATCACACCCCCCCTCACACACATCATTGGTGAGTGGTCAGGTGTTGACTCATGATCATTATTGGCATGAATGCTTTGCTGTCAGTATATTATTTTATTGCTAACAAAATATGGTGACACATTTGACAGTTACTGCTGTTACAGTATGTGGGAGCAATAATCCTAAATCAATTTTATTATTTACAGAATTTTCACCTCATTGATTATAACATGTTGCTGTTCACAATCATCATACTGGCCAGAAGGTTAATTGCAGCAATTGTTAAAGAGGTAAGAATTGTGTTTTTTTACGTACACAGTGTTTACATGTTAGATTGGTTAGATTTTCTATGATGAATAAAGCCGTGATGCAGATTTGATTGTTATGTTTTCTCCTCCAGGCATCACAGAGCGGGAAACTCTCCTTCCCTCATTCGATCTTTTTAGTGATGGCTCGGTTCGCTGTGCTAACGCTGACAGGCTGGAGCTTGTGCCGCTCCCTTATTTACCTCTTCAGGACATATTCTGTCCTCAGCCTGCTTTTCCTCTGCTACCCGTAAGTATCTGTTAGAATATTAATCATCACTCATCACAGTCAAATTTGGATTTGAGTTATGCTTTGTATTTGTAATGTTGTAAACACTGCAGTCCAGAAGTTCAGAAACCCTGCATTGTAATATTTGGTTTATGAAACATTAATAATTTAATGCAACTTGAAGTCAAGTTAGAGCGATTAACTCCTCATTTCCTGGCATTCCTCAGAGCATTATGCTGTTGACTGCTTGCAAATGGATTTACTGGATCCACTTATGCTGAAATTTTGACATGGTAGATGATGGTCACTTTGGATGTAAATCCCAATGTGATTTGATTTGTATATACATGATATCATTATGACAGAGTCCTTGTGCCCCACAGCTTTGGGATGTATATTCCATTCTTCCGGCTGAACTGTGATTTCCGGAGGGCAGGTCCGCTCTCACCCATCGCCAGCATCAGCTCCAAGGAGGTTGGCAGCATGAGCCGTGGCAGGGACTACCTGACTGTGCTGAAGGAGACGTGGAAGCAGCACACCAGCCAACTGTACGGTGTCCAGGCCATGCCGACGCACGCCTGCTGCCTCTCCCCAGACCTCATCCGCAAAGAGGTGGAGTACCTGAAGATGGACTTCAACTGGCGGATGAAAGAGGTGCTGGTCAGCTCGATGCTCAGTGCTTATTATGTGGCCTTTGTACCTGTCTGGTTTGTCAAGGTAAGAAACATTTATTTCTTGCATCTGTTCAAACATTACCGTAATCATTCAGTATTATTCACTTCTGTAACATCTTAACGTCTGTATGTTTTCCGTCAGAGCACACAGTATGTGGACAAGCGCTGGTCTTGTGAACTGTTCATCCTGGTGTCAGTCAGTACATCAATCATCCTCATGCGACATTTGTTGCCACCTCGATACTGTGACCTACTGCACAAAGCTGCAGCTCATCTGGGCTGCTGGCAAAAAGTGGACCCCTCACTCTGCTCCAACGTCCTTCAGCACATGTATGTACTTCTCATTCTCTAGGTCCATTTGGATTTCATTTTAGTGGGGTTCTGATTTCCCTCTTCTGATTTATTTTTTTTCACAGCTGGACAGAGGAGTATATGTGGCCACAAGGAGTCCTGGTGAAACATAATAAGAATGTCTACAAGGCCATGGGCCACTATAATGTCGCAGTTCCATCAGATGTGTCTCATTATCGCTTCTACGTGAGTATTTCAAAACAAACAAGCCCTGGAAAACAAAAACAGGCCTAGAGATTTACAATAAGCAAATGTTGAGTTGGTGTGATTTGTGGAAGGTCTTTATTTGGTGTCCTAAAGAGGAAGCTATTTGCACAGACTCTGTGACTTTATTACTGACAGTTTTTTCTCTTTTCCCCATAGTTTTTCTTCAACAAGCCTTTACGAATACTCAACATACTCATCATCCTGGAAGGTGCCATGATATTTTACCAGCTCTACTCACTGATATGCTCAGAAAAGTGGCATCAGACTATATCGCTGGCTCTGATCCTCTTCAGCAACTACTATGCGTTCTTCAAACTCCTCAGAGACAGAATAGTCCTAGGAAAGGCATACTCGTATTCCAACAGCTCATCAGACCAGAAAGTCAGTTAGACTTAATGTGTCGATGGTCACAGTCATTGTGGAACAAGACAAACATGCCTAAGAGCTCTGTATTTTATAAACTGCATTTTGTGTCACGTTTTTGTTCTGTTCTGCCATAATAAAAAGAAATATTTTTGTATTACTTTAAAGCTTTGTTTGAATTTTTATTTGGCCCTGAAACATGTTTTCCATCCTCACCACAAGAGGCCCCTGTGTTTCAAAAATGAAACTTAAAATAGCAAATAGATCACAGATGATATTTGGCACTAATTGACTCTTCACTGCCAGAGACTGGTAGTTTTAAATGTCATGCAGTTACTGAATTACAACACTTAGTGGCTTTTTGCAGCTATTTAGTGCTGCTCAGGAAACAAAGACCACAATAATATGGATCTTATTGACTCTATGTATTAAATGTTGTCATTCAGTTATCACAGAATTTATTACATTTGTTTATTAAACTGATTTAACCATCTAATGGAATTTAAATGGTTTGAATTTTGCTCTTTAGTACTGAAGTCAAGCCTTGGAAAATATGACACCTAAATACTAAAATGTGAGCTTGAAAACCAAGGCTAAAATAAGTCTGATTTTTCTGAAACGGTAAAAATGTTGGTGCTACAAATGTGTTGAAATTTCAGCTCTAAATATTCAGTTGTGATTAACCTGGATGATTATTTATTCATAAAAGTGTAATAACTGTGGTCTTGCACAGTGTCGCATTTTAATGAAACTGGTGATTACGCATGAGAAAGATTTTTGAAAATACTGAGTAAAACCAGTGGAGCGTTGGTTGAGATGTTACAGTTGTGTAGAGAGTCTGTAGAACAGTTTTCACAGACAATTTATGTCTATAAATGACAGATGTGTCTTTATGTGTGATGGGTAAACTATCCCCATGTTTACCATCAATAATATAGATGTGAAAAGGCAGATGGGGATGGAGAACATTGGCATCACCATGCGGCCTGATCGCATTAACATCCGCTCTTGATTATCCGCACAGTTGTCTGTATTAGGAGTTATAGACAGGACACTATTGACAGAGCCATCATCATCAGCGCCAGCTGATCAGAGTTCAGCTGATCCTGCAAACCGGCTCCCACCCGCAGAACCGCTCCCCCTATCGGTGACACGCAGCGCGGCGCACTGGCCCTTTAAGAGGGATAAAGACGACAGCGCCGAGCGCATCGATGCCGCGCTTTACATTCACCAGTAATTCACTCGGCTGCTGCGGATATTATTTCATATTTTTCCACATAGTTTAAAAGGGTTTATTCACAAGGAGTTTTATTTGAACGTTTTAAATCCCGTGAGGAGGAGAAATGTGACGCCGTCCTCAGCCGGGCTTTTTCTCTGGTGCGTAATTGACTCGGTAAGTCTTATTTATGTCCGTCGGAGGCGATAAATGTGGTTTATGCGTTTTCTCGTATTCAGTTTAACCATATGGTGCAACAAACTGCTGCCTGCGCGTTGTCCCTAAAACACATATACTACAGTATTGATGTAATTTAAGTACAGGAGGATGTAGGTGTATAAAGTTGGCATTGTGTGCGACTGTAGTGGCCATCTTTGGATCCTACTTTGAACGGAGGCTGGCGCAGTGTGCAGGAGATGTTACAACACTGATTTTATCTGTTGTGATAGGATGCAACGTTGTTGTTTTGGTCCATGCATTAAGATTCAGTAGCATTAATGAAGTCACTTTAATATTGACATGTCATAAACTACCACTGTGTTGCTGTAGTAGCATTAAAACCACTGCAAAACTGACCTGCAGGAATAAAATGATCTAAAACTACTTCAGAGCGTTATCATACTTAAAAATGCGTTTTAGTTTATTATATGTTTTTGTGGGGTTGCACTGCACCGTAAAAAGCACGTCTGCCATTAAATGAGGGGTAAAGCCTTTTAGATTAGTCTCAATAACAGTGCACTACATCGATTTTCTCATCCAGCCATTTGTCTGACAGTGATGTACATTAAGTGCATTTGTGTAACATACTATAGGGTGGAGTGGAGACTTGTGTCTTTGTGTAGCGGACCCAATAAATATCAGACATTTGTGTATTAAAGCATTTAAATGAAGCCTGCTGCTGCTGCTGCTGCAGTGGAGCCTTATTGTGGAGGGATTTTGTTTATTTGGTGTTTAAAATGCCCTCAAAACACTAATGCACTTCACTAACACATACTCTGTGAGGTCTTTCCACTTTTAGATTGCTCTAAAAATAATTTTCTGGGATGATTTTCTGATTTTTTTTTTTTTTACACCAGGGAACCAAACGCAGGAAATTGCTTCCATTAAACACTTAAATCCAACTGCAACCCCATTTACATAGCAAGGACGGTGGTGTATTCTCCATCACTGTCACTTCTTATTAAAAATTTAATAACTTCTCCTGTTGATTTAGATTGTTTTATACCTGATACAATGTTGTTAATACTCAGGGATGCTGTTAAACTAATGAAAGCATCAGTTAATGGTTTTTTTCCTGCAGTGTTAAGAATCCTTAGCTGCAGCAACAAATTTTGGCACACTCACATCCTCAGACGAGTCTTTCTTTGAGGGGAGAGAAAGCTGCTGGGTTTGAACTTCCTACCTTTGTTGTTTCAGGACTTCCTGTACATCAACCTGGCATTGAGTGCCCCCCCCTCCCTCCCTCTCCACCTCCACCTTGTCTTCCCCTCCAGAGGGTTTTGCTTCAAAAATAAATAACAATGGAAGACAAACGCAAAAAGCGCAGCCCAAAGGTGTCTCTCCCGCAGCCTCCTCCTCCCCCCATCAACCCCCGCAAACTCACCGTCCTGCCAGCCAGCAAAAGTGCCACCTTCTCTCTTGGCCTGCCGCAGCCTCCTTCTCCTAAGAACAGAGGCAAATATAAGAGGTCCATAGGTGCACCAGGGCAGCCCAAAGAAGTGTTCACAGCTGTTGTAGCTCCACCAAAGACCACAAGGTTTGTAACTACCATATTATTATATTTACAAAAACCTGCCAAGCTAAATTAAATAACGTAAGATTGTTCACAAAGTATGAGTATTTCACCTCCAGCTACACCTGAGTATGTCATGTCATGCCCTTTTGGGTAGTAAATAGTAAAGATGGCAGGCTGCTAATGATCACATTATTCTGCCTTTTTTTTCCTCAGACCCCACAAGGAGAAGCCCCGGGCCCCCCAGCCAGCAGGGCCCAGTAAAGTAGTCCAGTCTTCTCCCTTGCAGCACTCTTTTCTCACAGACGTCTCAGACGTAAGAGAGATGGAGGGAGGGCTCCTCAACCTCCTCAACGACTTCCACTCAGGCAAACTACAGGCTTTCGGTAAGATAACCTTGATTAGGAAGGCCACTGAGGGAATATTCTGTTACAGGCTGAAAATAAAGCCACTCGAAAACTGGCCTATGTTACATCAATCAGACTGAAATTAAATAGTAGTGGAGCTATTTTTACACATGCTGCTGCCATGGAAATACATTTGACTTTGCTGTAATCCTTCCACAACAAGAAAAGATTACTTTTTTTTTCACTGTAGAGAAACAGAAAGTACCACTTGTTTGGTTTAACCCTGTCTGTTTTCTAGGTAAGGTGTGCTCCTTCGAGCAGCTGGAGCACGTGAGGGAGATGCAGGAGAAGCTGGCGAGGTTGCACTTCAGCCTCGACAGCCACGTGGAGGAGCTTTCAGAGGATCAGAAGAAATGTGCATCCGACCACAACCTGGAACATCTGCTCAGTAATGTAAGAGAGAGGGTCAACTTTGTTGTGTATAATTGTATTATTATATTATTATTATATTATCGTATAATTTTCACCAGGGAATAAAGTTGTATACAGTCAAGAAATCAGTACATATTTCATTACTGTTTCTGAAACAGCATTATGCAACATTAAAAGGAGGTTTTACAGTGTCAAGCATGACACTATAAAAAAACCTTAATTCACTGGGGAGATATTTTAAAGGGGCAGTCCATAAATTAAATCACACAGCTGGAGAAAACAGTTGGTTGTCATCTTGTGATTTAAAGTAATTTAAAGTAATTAAAAATAACATTGATGATGTCATCATCAGACTTATCTCAGATTGGATAAAGATTTTTTATCATCTAGTTTAATATAAGCAGGTGTTGAGGTAGTAAAGAGGGTCTAGTGAAAAACGTATTAAAGCTACATTATACAAGTTCTAAAAATAAAGGAAATAATATTCAGAAAAGTTACTTACTGCAGTTTGAAGCTGTATTATGGGAAATGTAGGATCTTCATGATCCACGTGGGTTTAAACATGAGGACGTCTTCACCCCGGCTGCTTCAGTCTTGAGTATTTTTTTGTCCAAAAAGCATGAGCTTCCCAACATTATCAAGTCCAACACTAGTTTGTCCCTTTAACTACAAATAACAGGCAAGTAATTTAGCTTCAGTTAATATTTCAAGTTTTTACCTCAGAGACAAATATATTCTTTTAAATCATATAACAAACCAGTAGTGCATTCAATTATTATTTGATGGGAACTCCCCAACCCTTTATTAGATCCATACCATGTTAATGAGTGAAGCTCATGATCTGAAGTAAACTGACAGTACCAGATCTCATTTTCTTTTCTTTTACTTTTAGCTGTGAACCTTCCAGTACGTTAAGTAAACATGGTTGATAAACTAATATATACAGTAGATTGATGAAGACAGTTCATGGTGTTTTTAATCACACATGACATAAACAGGTATTAAAATCATTAAATGTTTTTGCTAAGCTGTTAATATGTTCAAGTTCTTAATATTATCCAGCACAAACAGTGATGTGCAGTCCAAGAATGCCTTGAAAGACTTTCTATTGTTAGCGTGTTTATGGCTCCTAGTTACCCACGCCAGGGGCTGGTATGCTCGCTGTGGGGAAGCTGCAGTGCTGTGTGTAAAAGGAGGTGAGAAAAAGCCTTCAGCTCATTACAGCTCACATGATGCTGCTGCCAGAGATACTTGTGAGCTGTGGCAGCAGTGGATGGCTGTACCTCAGAGAAGATGGACAGTTAGGTAGCGTCCCTTTGTGTAGTGATGGAAAGCTGACAATCTGCCTTTGTAAACACTGTAATTGAATGATGGGAATTTCAATCAAATATTGATGACACACACTGGCTATTATGTAATGTGACCACATTTAGTGATTGGTGCCTTATAGTATCACTTCAGTTTCTATTTTTATCTCTTAATGTTTTCAATGCAATCTCTCATCCATTTGTTCATTTGTTTTGGCAGCTTGAGGAGCTCAGCACCTCCATGTATCCTTCCCTGATTAAATGTCTGTTTATTTATGGGAGTAAGCGAACACTCCAGGACCATGCAATAATGTGTTTTCACTTCAAAGTCCCTCTGTGTGAATCCTTAATGTGTCTGCATTCAGACAAAAGCTCCACTTGGCTGAGAACCAGGACCTGCCCAAAACATCTGGTCCCTGACAAAGTGAGGTGTGGAGGACGGCGACCAAACACTCATCTCTTCCCAACATCTAACCAGCCCAGGTTGCCATGGCATTGATCCAGCTGCCTTAGTAACAGAATGGAAAGATCCACAAGAGGAGGGGCCATTTTTTTCCATTTGGTCAGTGAAGCCGAGGGAACGACTGAGGGAATGGCTCAAAGCAGCAGAGCATTAAATAAACACTCAACCAAAATCATAGAACCGCTCATTCACGGCACAAGAAAAGATCAGATGCTTCACGTAACAGTTCGTGGGAGATGAAAACAGTTTGTGTTAAAAGGTTTTGAACATTTCTGTGGAATCAACTAACTTGGCTTCAGTTATTAGTTACATCTCCTGGAAACAAATGACTGAATTAATGCGAGTGTAGTTCTCTGTTTTCTGTTTTTTAAAAAAGCACATTTCATGAGAGTTGAAGACTTTATATCGTGTTTCTTTACATCATGTTATAACTGTAGATGGGTCATGTGTCTGTGAGCAAAGGTGTGAAACGTAAGCCATATTGTGTAGCAACTAGCAAACGTATTTGGCCCTTTTGTTAACAGCACCACTGTGGTTAGCCCTGAAGTTTTCAGTTTTCACCTTTTTGCTATTACTCTGAATGCACTCTCTCATTTTTATATATTTGCTAAAAGTTTAATACTGGGAAACAGACTGGCTTTAATAATCTCTGAGTGACATTTTCTTATAACTGTGCTATTTGAAAAGGGACGACGTGATGGGACCTAATGTATGTTTGATTAATTAATTTATACTGTGCGTAAAATGATTCATGATGTTTCGCCAATGTGCAGTTCAGCTACTGTATTTCCTGACACTGTTGGTTTAAAAAATGTAAGATGGACTGTGGTGTCTGTGTTGTCAGTGCTTCTTCAGGATTGTCTTAAGACAGGTTTCATTTTTTGGGAACAAAGTACGCGGTAGCAGCACCCTCCAAGCACAAACTAGCCTACCCTGCTACTGAACTGCTGTAAAAATCCCCTTCTAGTTTACACTGTTAAGTCTGGCACAGGAGGACATTCACTTGTTTCGCATGACACTGTGTTAAGACAGCACATCCAGAGTACTGCAGCTGGTGTAAAAAACTGGCAGTTCAATTTCAAAATGGCAGCTACTTTCATAGTTAAAGATTTAGGGGCTGAGATTTTTATTTGTGTTGTATTTAATTCCAAACTTGGCAGCAATGTTATCATGACAATATCTAATCCCTGACAAGCTAATAATTAAAATAACATTAGTGATAAACCTAGAACATCATAGCACGTCAAAGCATTAAAAAAAAATAAAAACATCTTTTGTATTGCTTGCTAAGCCTACCTCTTCTCCAAGGAATTGGAAAATGTGATACATTTCTCATTCTCGTCCATCGAAGATCTTTCACAGTCAACTATTTTCTGTTTGTTCATATATAAAGGAAGTATCATTACCATTACACAACATGCTGTATGAACGAGGCACAGTCCAAACAACAGAAGAATATCATGTGTATTCAGCGATTGAACCCATGAATAAAGGTCACTTAGGTAAAATGTGTAATGATGTGTGTTTTTGGAACATAATTTCATTCATTAAGTAAAACTCCCCACTTCCCTTTGTATTTATAAAATTTGAATGAGGCATCTGCGAATTAGGTTTACAGAAATAAAACACTTTATTTATGTATGTATGTATGTATATATATATATATATATATATATATATATGTCTTTCCTTTTGTTCACAATCAAGTTTGATATAATTTAACAATGGATGAATTCAAAGGCTACTTGAAGACTGGCACTATACTGAGACAATCAGATGTGGTTCACTGTTTCTCATGTGACCACGGGAGCTTTTCCTTACATGCTGTTCCCATCCAGAAGCATTAGTTAGAACCCAACCATGATCTAGGCATCAGTGTACATATATATCTCATTAACAAAAATAGAAACCATTTTGATCCTGACAGTAAATTTTGGTCATGCAAAAAAAAAAAAAAAAAAGACAGTATCAACTCAACACATCATTAACAGGACTTTTAAACCATTACACAATAGATAAATTATAACTGTACCAGCATACAGCATACGATTAATACTGTGCAAATACACATTTGAGCTGTACAAAAGTATTTTAAGTAAGATTCTTGTTAATCCACAAATGTTTAAAACAACTACAATAAGACAGCTTAAAAATATCACATCACCTTCGATGAAACAGCAAAAATATACACCTTTCGATTCCCTGTCTTCTTCCTCTTCATTTTGTGCATTTCAAACTTACATTCTGCGATAGTGTCTCTGATTTGTCTACAGTACATTTAGGTTATGAAAAAAAAAGCAATGACAACCATAGAATAGTATGATGTAAAACTCATAATATCTATCGAGATAATGAGCTACGTGTTCAAAGTGCAAAGAGAGCAGGTTGAGTATGTCTTAGACCTGATGTCATGTATGTTACATTGTCCATGTTTGTGTACCAGAGGAAATCTCACTGAGATAAGAATTAAGTTAAGAGTTCCTAAACTTTTAAGGACTTTCTCTTTATTGATATAAAAGTGCAGGCACTATAAGAAATGTTGAACATCTCTGTCTTCAAGTAAGGTCAGTTTTAATGTTCTTCTCTTCTAGCATTTGGTTGTGTTTGGATTAGGCTTTACCTTTAGGATAAGGACCTCAGGAACTCGTTTAAACTTTTGTGGATGTTGGCAGGCTGGGAAGCAGCACACTCGCTCAGGCTGGACCCCATCTGGGCATAAAGGGCTTGGCACAGGTTGGCGGTAGCAGCTCTTACGCTTCCGCCCCGGCCATGAATGGTGCCGCTGTGGGTAGAGGTGCCCAGGAGGTGCCACAGCAAGGGCAGCACTTTCTGCTCCACCACCTGTGGTTTACGAGGGTAGAGCTCTGTCACTAGATCTGGAATAAAAAGTGAAAGGAAACAAGAAATAGTCAGACATACAAACCAATCAAAAAGCAGACTTAAAACTGTTTCCAATATTCTGATTGACCACAACAAACATACCTGCAACCTTTTCAATAAGATCCACCTTTGCTTTCCCACTTAAAAACTGAGCCTTGGTGCAGAAAGGCTGGAGAAGGAGTAAGTTATCTGTTGTGGAAACAAAGAAAATAACAATATCAAATAGAAATCTCCAAATCAGTATTCAGCTTTCACCTACACTACAGAAACTGGAAGGCTTAAACTGCATACCAATATTTAAGATCAGTGCATTAATAGCTCCTATAGCAGCAGAGTAGATGGCATTGTTCTTAGAGTTGAGGTGATTGTCCACGATTGCTGGGACCAGGATGTTGACCACTTGGGACAAGTTGTCCTTCATCAAGTGGACGATTTTCTGTAGTGACTCGAGGGCGTACAGGTTGACCTTGCTGTTGGACTCCTGCAGCCTGGCCTTGAAGGCATCAAACACCTGCCAAAAGGGAAACGGAAAGGGGAAGCAGAAGCAGTTTGGTGATAATTTCATGATGAAACAATTGTATGATGGCAGCTGAAAAATTCCACCATAACAAAGGAATATTGATAATGTCTGAAAAAAAGAATGCTAGTACTAACCGGGAATATGCTATTGATGACCATGTTGGGGTTGTGCTGGCAGTCAGCCACTAATTGGTCGATTCCCTTGATCCTCTCTCTGAAGTCCTTTGAACCCAGCAGACCTGAGATCTGCTTGATGTATTCAGTCTTGTCTGCAATTCTCTGGGTCTGAGACCTACAGCTGTAATTGCTATTGGATTCTCTGTAGACAACACAAAACACATCAGATAGTTTACCTTTATAAAGGAAAACGAGTAAATTATTAATAACTTACTTTCCATTTACATTATGCAGTTTGCGAAAGCTACGGTTCTGCTTCAAGCTGACTTAATTGTTCACAGGCACGTCAGCTGTAGTGCTTGATATTCACACCCACCTGTTGGTCTGGTTAAGAGGCTCCCTGGTGAGAGATGAGGCTCTGACTGTGCCACTGCCTGGGAGAGAGCGTCTGCCCCTGGCTGACTGAGTGTCTTGGGGCATCTCACCAAGACCCTAAAATAATCCACAACCTCAAGGTAAGATGACAGTGTGGCCTCAAGCAAAAAAGCAATCTTATAAACACACAAAGGGCAAATGCTGCACCTTCGTCTTGAGAGTGAAGACAGTGTCTCTGACTGTTGGCAGGTCTTTGCTGGGGATATATTTCTCCAGGATCTTGTCAAAGTCAGGGTGGGATGACAAGGACAGCAATATTCGACGCCCAAAGTACCTGAGGGTTGAACCATTGTTATAACCCATATTTTTGGCTTCTTAGCAAAAAGAGTAAAGTAAAACAAAAAAGTACTTTTTTTCTGTTCTAAACACAATGATAATAACAGAGCTGAATCAACAGTTGACAGTTTAACAAAGACACAAACAGATTCTCCACATACCTGGCTTCCTGTGAGGAGTCTTGTGCGAGTTTGGTGACGGCAGGTAAGATTCTGTCAGTTAAATCTTTACCCCCAGAGAGAAGACGAGCAGCACCAACCTTGTCAACGAGATTGGCCAGATGCTGAGCGGTGCATTTTCTCACCACTGCATTGAGGTGACTATCATTGGGGAGGGGGAACCAATTCAGGAAACAGAATATTGAAATGTTATAATTAGTCGGTGATCAAATAGAGCTTAAATGTCAACAGAAATTCCATATTTGATCAAACAAGAACTTCATGTGTGTGTATATATTTATGTATGGATACTAACCTGAGTCCTCCACTGAGAAGAGCATTGATGCTACGAGTGGGGGTGCAGTGCTGCACCATGCAATCCAGTGCTGCATCAACATCCTGCCTAATAAAGGCGTTACTCTCCCCAGCCTTGTGCAGTAAAGCTTTAACCGTCCCCTCCAGCTCCTGGTCCATCGCCTTCTGCATGTGTGTGTACAGGTCACCCAGCGTGCACACTGCAACCCTGGATACACCTGAGCGCAGGTTCTTTACCTGAGGAAGATGGACATTATTAATATTTAAGGGCAAATGATAGAATAACAGCATCAAGCAGGTATTAAAGAGATTAAATCTGTCTGACAAAATGCACTTAAGTGGAGAAATTATATGCTGTATAATTACAGAGATGCTGACACAAAAAGCTAAGGTGCAGAGTATAATATTAACATTCAAGTTCTAGTACAGAGTAAAATAATGTGGTTGTACTCATACCTCTTGAATGAGAGACAGGCAGACATCATGAAGTCTGCTCTGCAGTGTGTCTGAGTGGTAGAGGGCCAGAGAGCGCAGGAATGTCAGACCTTCAATCTTCTTCTCCCTAAAATGAAAAAAAAAACATGAATGGTGATTGGTGATTTTTTTAGACTTTACTTGCTTTACTAAATTTAAAGATATTGGTTGTTGTTAGATATGTCTTGTGGGCAATATAAGAAGATACAACTATACAACTATAACTTTACATAATTAAAAATATTACAATGTTTGGGATGACAGTTATAAATAAAATGGGGTAGTTTTAAATCTTCTAGTTTTCCACAATACTCAGTGTGTCAGAACCCAACATGGGACTCATGGATTGAGTATTTTCTCACCAGTCCTCAGAGCTCAGTAGGTTGAAGCTCTGTGTCAGTGCCAGGTCAGGTTTGGGGAATGGACACAGCTCTGGAGGCTCTGAGAGATTCTTCTTGTGACCCATAGTGCCAGGGGACAGCTCATCTAAATGGCCCGCCAGATGCCACACAATACACAGACACACATATTCGTTTCATGTTACATCTCTATGTGAAAACTAGTAGGGTGTGTGGGTGGCAGTGCATTAACGGTAGGTTGTCAAAACAAAGCGTTGTAGCACATTAACCAAAGCAAACATCTTATTCACCCGTGCTCTGATGACTCTGACAGTCTAATTAACGTAATAGCATTTTCTATAAACAAAGGCCATTTAAAGCAATGTTTATCTATTTATAAGGCTTACAGCGAAAATGATCCAGTATTAGACAAACTAAGAGATTACATGGAGGCACAGAATGAAGATAAACAGAGACATTTTTTTTGTTTTTAAAAGTCGATGGCTGATCTTGACATTTGCTGCAGCATGAAGCTGAATGATTGTTTTTTTCTTTTTTTTTTAGACAGACATTGAAAGATGACTTTATCAATCCCTTTGGGAGGTTCCCTCAGGGAAATTGAATTTTACATCAACCAACCTGAACTATGTGACAGTGATGGTCGGGTTCTGCTGAGGCTCGGAGCCCTCCGAAGCCTTGAGGGGTTTTTAGGGTTGGGGGGCACTGCAGGGGGGCTCGGCTGGTGAGGTGGAGTGAAGCATTTGATGGGGCTTTGGGGTCCCGGTGGACTGACAGGGCTGGTGGGGCTGAGAGGGGACTCGTCAGAGAGGTGGTCTGCTTTGCTGGAAGTCAGTGTGCTGCCATTTAGATGCAGATCTACAACAAAGGATCAAAGGATGAACATTTAATGCATGTGGCTGCAAATACATTCTGTTATCTAATAGTAAAGAGATTCACATCCAAACTGACGTTTTACACCAAACTTAATTATCTGACCGGAGTTAATAAAACATAAATTTAACATTTATTTTAAACAAAGAACGGCGATTTAGCTGCAACAGCTAAGAGCTAGAATATATTATAAATATATTTATAACAAACTTGCCTTTGTTGATTAAAACTCTCATCTCCTCTGTGGATGAGTCAGACAGCATCTGTCTGACACGGTGGCGAATCTTGTCTCGTGTGTTGTCCCCATCACCAGACCGCCCCTCCTGCTGATCCAGATGCTGCAGCCGCATCCTATCACGACTGAACCGAGTGTTCTTCGCCCTCTCCTGCACATCCGGCGAGAAAAAACACACCAGGTGGTAGTTTAGTAACTAAGACTGGGTATTTAATTTAAATTTTGATATCAGGGTCAATACCTTAACTTTGACTTTGTCAAAAAACTTTGTTTTATAAACAGTATCGCAAAATCCACTTTATTATAAATAAAGTCATATTGCACATTATATTTTACCCCTCAGATCCTGTTTAGAACTTGACTACATTAAGTTTATTCATGATTAAATGTTGATCGGTTTATTTGTTGTTGTACAGCGGTGTTATTGACTACTCCTTCACAAACGGTGACACTGACAGCAGAACACAGGACACACAATCCAACATCAGCTAAGTTCAGTCAGACCTGTCGTCAACTTACAGACAGAATTAACATGAATTAGTGATGGCTGACGTGACGTAACGCCATTTACCAATGAAAGCAATGTTCAGCACCGGCTACAATGAGAAGCAGCAGTTAATGCTAATGACTATTATCACTGAAGGTTAGTGAATCTCTCACCACTGCACCCAGTTAATTTTTCACTGCCACACACTTTCAGGCAAGCTGTATACATACTGGCTTACTGATGTTATTTAGTCCTTGGGTATCAAAATTTAGTATCAAATGACTTTTTTCCATACTTGACAGCATCACAGGTTAGTTCCCAGCCCTCTTGCTAACGGGAAACATCATATAGCGTACTATGATTTACTGCTGGGAAAAGTGTGACTGACCTTATGCTCATCTGGACATGGGCTGTCATCACTGTCTATGTGACTGCCAGACTGAGTGTTGCTGTAGATGCCAGTGGAGGGATCAGTGGGGGGTTTGGCCACCGATTCACCCTGCTCAAGTGACAAGCCGACTCCTGGATGGTTGGACACTGCAGTGCCAAACATACCTAAGAAGCATGCAAGGAAATGTTTGCGGATAATATAAGAGGTATGAACAGAAAGGTGAATACGACAGTTTGTGCTACTGAGAAAAATAAATAATAAGATCTACTTCATTTAAACAATTACACTGTGATATAGAAGGAGATGTTTATATTCAAGAAAGTTATTAGAAATTGACGACAATAAAATTGTATTTTGTGGTGTTTGGGAAACAGGACATCTTGCCTAATCGTAAAATAACAGAGGTACAATACTCAGTATCTCAGTAAGAAAGCAAAACACTAGCAAATAGTGATTTATGGCCTTTCCAGACTGACCTCTTCCAATGACTCCCTCAGGGATGTCAGTGCCTGGTGAACTTCTGCTGCTGTGGCTCTGTGATCCTAAATATCAAAGGGGACATATACACTGATTATTTAACTATTTTTAAAAAACATATTGTTACCATGTGAATCAGCTGTCACTGCTGGCTGACCTTTGGAAGGCTTTAGACCTCTGACTGATTCACGAAAGGCAGGTTTGACCAACGGGGGGGAGGGTCCTGTTATCTCCTCCTCAGCTTTGATTGCTCCATTGGAGTAAGTGACTCTCTGCCCAACAACGCCCACCTCAGATGGTAGTTCACTTCTCTGAGACAATCCTAGACAAAGCGAAAAACAAAGATGTCAAGAAGGTGTAACCCATCGTAATAGAGATGGCAAACTCTCTTCATCCTTTCTACCTTGAAGGCTGCTGAAGTCCATGGACACAGAAGACCTCAGTTTTGCAGAAGGCACTCTTGCAATGCAAGGTTTCACTCCTGAAGAGGCAGAGTTTCCAGAACTGCTGACAGATAAGACAAGTGAGAAATGCTGCAGTGTTCAACACATTGTCACACAACTGCAGATGAGTAGCAGTTTACCATCACTACTATGACTTGTCACCAGGTCTGAGAGAAGTGAAAGTCTTCCAAAAATGAAACAATAAGCAGGACTTGAGGCAATTATTGTCATAACATACAGCCAAAAGTAACTATGAAAATAACTAAGATCAAATCAGGTCATTTATTGAACTGGAGAAATCTATGATAGTAGAAAGTAAGAGTCTACTTGAAGACAGACAATTAGATAGCATCCATCAGACTGCCTGAAGCAGAGCAAAGATATTAGACCCAATAGTAACAAAATGAGGGTCCTCTACCTGGTTTTGAAGCCATTAGAGCTGGGGTTGGCGACTGAACTCAGACTAGAAATACCACTTTCACTGGCTGAGCTGGTAAGCTTTGGAATGGTGTGTGATGGTGAGTCCAGACCCATTTCTAACCTCAACGCAGAGTCAGGGCTATCTGGATCTGGACTGCTGAGGTTCACTTTGGCCCTCTTCTTGGCAGCGCTGTTGCGCAATGAACGCAGGGAGTTCAGCATCTGTGAGAAACACACAAATTGCAGCATATGAGCTTGGAAAGGCATATTGTTAAAAGAGCCAAACTTTCAACCAACTAAACAGAGCAGACTGTGTCCGTATGCTTTTAATTATACTGTGTCGTACACAAAATACTTGATTGTTTCTCTTAAGACCCTCATATGGTGAGGGAACTTGCAGCATCCCACATTTTCCAGCTTAGTGTTTCTGAGAAAATAACAGACAGTTTGCTAACCTCCTGCATGTCCAGAGGATCATCATCATCTTGAGGATCTTGCACTACATTGAAGCTATCAGGGTCCGGGTGATGGCTCTGTTCTAGCTGCTGGCTCTGAGGGCTTCCTGGAGCATCGGATCTCTGGCCATTATAGGTAAGGACCTGATCTACTGGTGGTACTACTGGTGAGATAGAGAAGGTTGCCCTGGTGCTGCTCAAAGCCCGGCGGAATGACGAAGTGGAAGAAGAACTCACAAGGGATGCACGAAGAGGCAGAGGAGAGCTTCTGCTAGAAAGATGGTCTCCTGAGGGGTGTAGGAAAATAAAGAGAGATAAAATAACAGGATAAAATAGGACTTATAATAAACCAAATACATATCAATTTTTGTTTTGCTTTTTTTTTTTTTTCACAAAATTACCCTTTGCTGTGCCTGCTGTGTCTCTCCAGGGGCTGGTGTCTCGCTGATGAGTGTTGTTCTCCTTCTTGTTGGGCCAGGTGTTGGACATAGACAAGGAGGAGTCTGCATTGCGGCGCGACAGTGTTGGAGTGAGCACACCTCCTGGAAGTGTAGCCAGCGGGTAGGAGGGCAGGAGGAAGGAGCTGGATGTGGTGGGGTTAGAAGGAAGGGAGAAAGTGCGCTCAACGCTGGGGTTCCTCGGGAGCACGCGGCTCTTGGGTGCCACTGTGAGGGAAGATATTCAGACGTAAGAAACCATTAAAAACTAGGTGTAGTAAAAGGTAGCAATTTAAAGATGTGTTAAAACTATACTTTTTTTTTTTTAAATTGTGACGTTACGTTCTTAACAGAAACCTTTTATGGTGAGAATGACTCCTTACCAACATCTGGCTCAGCGAGGTTGGTGGTTTTAAAGAAGTCAGGGTCTAAGTTAAGGCTTCCACTTCTCCTGAGGCGAGCTGGGGAGGCCCTCCTTCTCGAGGATTGTGGCTTCTGTGGCTCTGCAGGACCTTGATGGAAAATATATTTTGACATTTTGATTACAAACCTAACAGGCGTACAAATTACTTAAATAGTAATTAACATGACAGCAGAAGCATATTTATATTGGTAGTCAGTTCTCAGTACTCTCTCCAGGACGTCCTGCAAACCTTTCTTTAATATATGATTTAATATCCTGATCTTTTAGCTAACAACCTTTTTCTTAAATAATCCTCAAGTTCAATTAGAATTTACAATTTTTTTTTTAAAATTTGAGTAGTAAGTATTACTGTCAAACTTTGCAGCTGAGCACAGACACGTGGGGGCTGTGTCGAGAAGATCACAGCTGCAGCTACAAAAACTGGGCATTTGCGTCGTAATGTTACACCAGTGTGGAAAAAATTAGCTGAGCAAGCATTTGACATGTAGTGGCTATAGAAAACAACAGTGATTCAAAGTTTCTAATGCTACACTTATAATGTTCATTTCAGGATTAGCACTAGCTTGTGTCCAGATTACATTTAGTATAGTGGCAGCATCGGAAGAGAGTCTAATCCTTTTGTGGGCACATAGACAACATCAAGTAACCAGTGGGTCAAGAAGATGCAATCCAATATTAAATCTGATGTGAGACTCATTTTCAAAGTATATTTACATAGCGATGATGAAATGATCTCATGGAGTAAACTGCACACATTCTAGACATTTCCATTTCATCATCATTGAGTTTCTTCCTTTTACAGCTTGTGCTAAAACAGAACATAAGTCAGCTTGGGACAGCTGCTGGCAGGACGTCTTTAACTTGACAGGCTGTGATAAACCTCGAAAAGCTTTGAAAGCTTTGCCTCGGTTTCATTAGTGGTGATGCCACGCATTTGCAAAACTAGATACTCTATTGAAGCTGGACTGTAACCTCATTTTAAATATTTCTTGCCTTGTAAAACATTAATTTAAGCTTCTGATAAAATGCTTGAGGAAAAAAAGGAAACTATCAAGCCACTCTCTCAAGCTCAGTTTCATTTAACAAATGCAGAACAATGATTAAACAACTAAACTGTTAACATAATGGTCTCCTCTTACATGTTGTGAGACTGGTATGGCACTTATCAGGCTTGAAACTGTGGTGACATGTGGTGTGTTGACTCCACTGACTCGGCATGCTAATCCAATTTAATGCTATTCTAAGTGGAGTCCAGTTGTACTTGACTGTGGCAACAATTGAACTGCAGTTGTCACCTCATATGAAGTTAATAATGACACTTACTAAAACTGGGTATGTAGGCCTCTGGACTGAGTTTCCTGGACAGGGGAAGTAAATCCTCATTGGTCACCTATGAGTGGGCAGAAAATGATTTTTTTTAATAGCAACACAATAACTAATGCACAGCGATCCTTAAACATAAGAAGTGCCTCAGTGTAATTCCATCCCCTGGCCTGAACAAAGGGACGTAGCAGATATTAGGCAAGCTGAGCCAAGAGACACAGGCCTCTGGATGAATCTTAACTCTCATTGAGGTTTTACTGTCATCATGCAGCCAATGCAACCTTAGTCAAAGATAAATAAATCAAAGAGAGAAAGAGAGAGATACAACAGGTTCTTGCATCAGTGCATATATGGCAGCTTTTGAGACAGAGTGTGATGCTAAAGTTAGCCCCACTGACAATCATCTGATCAACACTCATCACGGAGCACTTGGTGTGATTGCAATCAACACTAGAGCAGTGAAAAAGCCATGTTTTACAAGAACAACCCTGTGATATTTCCAATTATGTTTCACGCCCACTTCAGTAAGTGTGTTGTGTGGTAATGAGGTTGCTGGGAAACAAGCACTGCTGTAAACAGAAGGTCTTTTAAATTAAGGCTCTAAGTAGGATGATAGTTTCCAGAACAAATATGGTCCATTAATACCGCATGAAACAAAGCCATTCATTACAACCAATGGGCATTATTACAATAGAGCTGATTAAAGCATTAATCATTCCCATTTGTTAGTTTGTAAAAATGTTCAGGATTCAGGAATCAGGATACACCACTGATGAGAAACATAAATACAGTGAGAAGTGGTTGAAAAGGACAGAGTCTAATGAGATGGGGAAAATATATAAGTACTCCCTCAGTGCTTCACTGTACCTATACTGCATCCTGGGAGATATAAATACATTGAGTCATATTCCCTCAAACTGTGTCTCTGAGGAAGGTGCCACTGGTATATTTAGTCTCTTTGGGCTGGTGCCTTTAAGTGTGACTCAGCTTGTTCAAATAACAGGGACAAAGGCAGAAATAAAGTACAAAATTCAGACATTGGAGAAAACACTAAGACCCCAGATGTTTTTAGATGAATCATTTTTTCAATTTTTTCAACATTTTTTGCAATACTTGCACATGCTAAATGAACAAAGCAAATAACTACCTGGTCACCGAGATACTCTGTACTATCAAGGGTCCAAATTAAAAACACTGGTGCCCCTAAAATCTCCGCACAATCGGTAAACAGATTAATGAATAAGCCCTTATTGTTCTGGATGTCAAAAAGTACTTTTGCAAGTTTATAAGATGAACTCTGCTGCTTCACAAATGTGAAACAAGAACAATTAAAAAAGATAAAAATCCTTATCTGAATTAACTTAATAATTAACTTAATCTATAGTAGGCACAGTACATCTAAGTTGTGTTTTTTATTTTGTGAGAGAATTTAATAAAAGCATATCAAATCAACAAAAGTTAATAAGTTAGAATATGTCAAACAGAATGATGGACCACACCTGTTTAGTGTACTTTCCATTAGGTGTACCACTGTCATTCTCGGTGGATGAGAAGCTCGACATCTCCCATGGCAGTTTGTTTTTCCCTTTACCTGCGCTGACAATCCTCCTTTGAAGTGGTAGGTCATCAGTGAGGGAACCTAAACTGCCATAGCCATACAATCGATCACAGTCCGGTTCAGTTCTGTGGCTCCTGGCACTGCTTACCCTCCCTCCGTTCATCACCCAGTCCAGATCAGCTCCAGAACTATACTGCGATGAGCCCCGTGTTCCTGGTTTGGGCACTACTAAGCCATACTCCAGTACCCCGTCTGAGGAGAGTTTTGGAAGCACATGCCTTGCTCGTCTTGCTTGTACAGCTGCCATTAGACCCTCTGCATCTTCATTGAGCTCCACCATGTCCACAGCTTTCATGAGAGGCTGTTTTTTTCCGGTGTCAAGGCAATAGTCAAAAACAGCAAACAGCTCAAGGGCAGCATGCCGGACTTTCCTTTTGCTGTCTGCCAGATATGGTGCAACCTCAAAACAAAGCTTGGGTATGTTGAAATCTCTCCTAGGATGAGTGAGCATAGCTGCCATAATTATGTTGAGAACATCCTCCCGCACCTTTGAATTTTTGTGTTTCAAGTTGCTAATAACAAGATCTAATACTTGCTGAGGTGCAACAGTTTTCATCAGCTGTCGAAACACATTCATGTACTCATTCCTGGTGATGGTGCGAGTGTCTCCGAGAGCCTTGAGGGTCACTAAGACTAACTGTTTAAAATATTTATCTGTACTCGTACCTAGCTTCTGAATGAGTAGGTTTAAAACCTGCAAGGTGCTGTACAACACTTTAAAATTGCTGTCATCCAGAAGACGAGGAAGAAAATTGATGAAGTCCTCAATACTAACAGATGGGACTGACTTGATGTCCACTTCTGAGAGGATGTGTTTGAGCTCTTCCACCCCATTTGTGCGATTCTGGTAATTCTTTGGGTCCAGAAGCTGCTCGTGTAACTCCTGGGAGATCAATCCAGGTATCATTATTGTTGTTGGTCTTATGGATGTGGTCAAATCAGAAAATCCAAGTGCGCAAACACAATCCTGTGAGGACAATAATATTCCTCCTCCTTGGTAAGCGCTTTCATCCTGAGTGGTTGGTGATGGAAAAACCACTCTCCTCTTAGTCAGGCTGTGAAGGCAAAAACAGAGAAATTTAACAAGAGCAAAGAACCGGATTGGAGAAAAAATAAATCCTGCAGTGAAGATTAAAATGCACAGCGTCAGTCTCTGTAATAATGTATATAAACATGTTACAACAGCGAGCCGCGACGCGATAACAATCGGTTTCCATGAACTGCGTTAGATCAGATGGTGACTCCACACAACCACTTGTGGCTGTCAAGGACGGTAGTTAACACAAGAACAGTATAAATAGCATTTACCGTTGAACAACACATTATTCCCTGCTATTGTTACATTAGTTAATATAAAGTGTGTCGACTGGAGTCTAAGCCAGTTATACCGTACTAAGTAATGTCTTCAGTGGGCTTACGATCAGTCCCGGACTGAACATTACCGTTAAGCAGCCTAATTAGTTAGCTAGCTACACAGAACCTTTGCTAACGGTACCAACGCTCATACGGCGGTAAGCTAACTCGCTACTCCGCTAATTGTGTTGGTGTTAAGTGCTGGCTGACTGAGCTGGCAAAGTTAGGAAAAACACCTAGAAACAGACCTTGCATTTCTCGAGTCCTCCTCAGTGACGCTCGACGAGACTTATCTAATGTTACGTCGTCCAAATGTCCATGTCCTGCTGCCGCGGCGCCCACTGTTCTCTGAGTTAAGACATTTTTCGGTTCAGGTTCGGTTTAACTGGTATGTGGAGTGTTACGAAGCTACACAAGGTATTCACGTCGAGAGAGGAGCCCACACATACACACACTCATACACAGACACACACACACCGAGGCAGCAAAATGGCGAATACATGTCGCAAACTGATCGCTTCCATGGTGACGCCAGTTCCAGGCTCCTCCAGGCGGCATCATCCTCCCACAGCTGCAGCGTAAACCGGGCAGGAGAGTGAATGAGACGCGGTCTAGGAATTAAAATACAAGAGCACTCCCACTTCATATGACTATAACATGTCTCATGTATAACATGTCTCTTTATGTTAATATGGAGCGACTCTGTCTAGTTTATAACACATCACAGAAATGACAGAAAACAACATAAATATCAACTTTACAAATTAATTGACACTTATACGTTTAACATTTATAACATTGTTTTAAAATATATATCAAATGATAACATAACACATTAGACATATTTTATATATGATCTTAAATCACGACATTGTATATTGTATATAATGATTATGTTATTATCACATCAACTGATTGTGTATATTGCAATAAAAATATTTTTAAGAATGAAAGGATGAATGACAGTAAACATATTCTATTTAAAACGCATTTGACGTCCTTATCTACTCTACTAAGTTGCAGCTACAATTATTGGTACATTTGTAAAGATTTTAATAGAAGTCTAATGATGTACTTATTTGAAGATGAATATTATTCATTGATATGGGTTAAACTATTCAGTTCAAATTTCTTACTGTTACTGAAACACACTTGCAAAAATATTAAATAGACAAGAAAAAAGACATTAGAAAGAATTAGAAATTGAAAGAATGAAAATTTACTAATGGTTTATGTGCATAACATCTCCAGGATCTATGTAACATGACCCACCAAGTTTCATAAACCTCTACAAAGGTAGATAGATAGATAGATAGATAGATAGATAGATAGATAGATAGATAGATAGATAGATAGATAGATAGATAGATAGATAGATAGATAGATAGATAGATAGATAGAATTTATATTACTCAAATAAGTTTGTTTTTTATATATTTGTTTTAAGAGTACTTGCTCTGAAGGAATCTTGTTTGTATAGCGTGTGTGCACGTGGGCTAATATAATTATTTCCTTCATATTCCACTTTATTAATTTATAGCGCCTGTATAAAGCAGTTGTTGGCTCGTCGCCTACTATCTGTTCTTTGAAAATATCTGTGAATGTGGTTTTATTTTGAAAAGCGGAAGTGGGTGTGCTGCTCTGCTAGCTCTCTGTTATAAGAGCTGCTCTGTAGCTGTGAGGCTAGTCTGTCAGTAGGTTGTTTTCCTGATAGCCGCCCGGGGTCCCCTCTTGTCGCTGCTGAAGTAGGAAGGAATTCCAGAACACGGCGCTACAAAAATCTGTTATCGACATTACAGCGGCACACGAGACGGACTACGGGTCACAGGTTTGTTGATATTGTTTTTGCTGTTATATAAATGTTGTGTGACAGCTAGCTATAACGTCACGTTTTGTATCTGTCAGCCATGTTACTGTATATCAATCAATGATGCAGCTAGCCACAGTAACCGTGTTTATTTTTAGCAGCTAACCTGCGCTGACTGCAGTGCAATGGAACAGATAAAGGGACTGTGTATTTCCTGGGTTGGAAACATTGTTGACAGAGCGATGGCGACGTGAATGTTGATGTTATTGTAAACAATGTAACGGCGGAAATTTGTTTCTGCCAAACACAAGCTTGTCGGTGGGTTTGAAAGTGTTAGCGCACTAGCTGTCTTCTGATGTAAAGCTAAAGGCAGCTAGCGAGTTTTGATCTGACCATGTCCTCTGTTAAAAAAATCAAGACAAGGCCCCTGTCAACAATCTGACATTTCACGTTATTGTGACTAAATGTCATCAAAGCATAAATGCACGGCAGCATTTAGGCAGCAGGCTTGAGGTTAGCCTCGAAATTATATGCTGTCCGTCCAGTACGGTTGGTTAACTTTAAGCAGCGTTAGCATTGGATTAGGGAGATCACGCTTCTTTGGCTTGCCTCGCAGTGGACCGCTAACAGATCGGGTCAGAATAACCACTGTGTTATTTCAAAACATCCCCGAATGCATCATACTGCCCAGGCATGTTTCCGACGCGTGCAGTAATTACGTCATGTTGCACGGGCCTATGTTTGGTTGAGTTTTCGAGCTTGTAGCTTCCTAGAGAAGATGACAACTGGTTAATTTGTAGGATTTACAGTATTTCCATTGGTTGTTAGTCACATGTCAGCTTATCAAAGATTTCACTGAATCAGTAGCCTTAACACAATGTCAACACTGCGCTGATGTGTGTTCCCTGCTCTCAGATGGACCAGCAGGACCAGCCCTATATGTTTGCCAGTCTGACACGGCCTCACTCAGAGCAGCTGCTGCAAGGCCTTCAGCTCTTGCGGCAGGATCACGAACTATGTGACATTGTCCTGCGTGTGGGTGATGCCAAGATCCATGCACACAAAGTAGTGCTGGCCAGCATCAGTCCTTACTTCAAGGCCATGTTCACGGGTAACCTGTCAGAAAAGGAGACCTCTGAGGTGGAGTTCCAATGCATCGATGAGACCGCTTTGCAGGTATGTTTGTAGCCATCAGATATTAATTGCAGTGATTAACTGAAATGTGTTTGTTTGTTTGTTTGTTTTTTTTATTTTTGTTAATGTGGAACTCTTTCTCTTCCAGGCCATTGTTGAGTATGCATACACTGGCACAGTATTTATTTCCCAGGAAACAGTGGAATCACTGCTACCGGCTGCCAACTTACTCCAGGTTAAGCTCGTACTTAAGGAGTGCTGCTCCTTCTTAGAGAGCCAGCTTGATGCCGGAAACTGTATAGGCATATCTCGCTTTGCAGAGACATATGGATGTCATGACCTTTGCCTGGCTGCAACTAAATTCATCTGTGAAAACTTTGAAGAAGTTTGTCAGACGGAGGAGTTTTTTGAACTGACAAGAGCCGAGTTGGACGAAATTGTTTCCAATGATTGCCTTAAGGTGGTCACGGAGGAGACTGTATTTTACGCCCTGGAATCATGGATCAAATATGATGTAACTGAAAGACAGCAGCATCTGGCTCAGCTGCTGCACTGCGTTCGCCTTCCACTCCTCAGCGTCAAATTCCTCACTCGCCTATATGAAGCCAACCACCTTATACGAGATGACCACGCATGCAAACACCTGCTCAACGAGGCCCTTAAATATCATTTCATGCCCGAGCACAGACTATCCTATCAGACTGTGCTGTCTGCACGGCCCAGGTGTGCTCCGAAGGTGCTGCTTGCAGTCGGAGGCAAGGCTGGACTGTTTGCCACATTAGAAAGGTAATAATGATAACATATAGAGAATATTTTTTTAATAAACAAACTATAGCTATAGCTAAACAAACAGACTAATGTGATGATCTTTGTCTTTTTTTTTTTGCAGCATGGAAATGTATTTCCCTCAGACAGATTCGTGGATAGGACTGGCCCCTCTCAGTGTGCCACGATACGAGTTTGGTGTCGCAGTGCTGGACCATAAGGTGTATGTGGTTGGCGGCATCGCCACCCACATGAGACAAGGCATCAGCTATCGGAGACACGAGAGCACGGTGGAGAGCTGGGACCCTGAAAGCAACACCTGGTCCTCGGTGGAGCGCATGGCAGAGTGCCGCAGCACTCTTGGGGTAGTGGTCCTGGCTGGAGAGCTGTATGCCCTGGGCGGCTATGATGGCCAGTACTACCTCCAGTCGGTGGAGAAATATGTCCCCAAGTTGAAGGAGTGGCAGCCAGTGGCACCCATGACAAAGTCTCGTAGCTGTTTTGCCACTGCTGTGTTGGATGGCATGGTGTATGCCATCGGAGGCTATGGCCCAGCCCACATGAACAGGTAATACCAGTGAGATTACTCAATATGTTTTGTTTTCTCTTTAAAACTCTCCAGTAAACATGTTCTGTTTCTAAATGTTTAAGTATATTTCTGATTAACTAACAAGTTTGAAAGTCATCACATCTCTTTTTCCATTAACCGTAACCTCCCCCTCTCAGTTTTCTGTACACGTGAAGCCAAAAGCTGCACAAGGTCAAAACATGCAATTAACCTTTCTTTGCTCCAACAAGATGGCATTTGCCATCAGTAATGTAATGTGGTGGTGCTCTAATACACCTTTTTAAAATGGCCTTTGATCCCAGTGAAAAGCCTCTGGGCCCTTTCAGACATCCTGTTCTGGCTTTCTCTCTCAAGGTCCTGTTAGTTATTTAATAGAACTGGCAGTCAAGTGAAGGATGTCAAGTGTTGCTTAGAAAATGGCCAGGAACCTGTTAATAGTTGAAGAGCAGTTAGAACAGAAGTAGTTGCTGAAGTTTCTTTGAGAGGGTGCCTGACTTTGTGCTGCTTGTTAGACCTCTGTTTTTGCTGTGGCTCTCTAGAGAGTACCATCTCTGTTGTTTGTTTCCTTGACTCCCAAAACCCCTCGGGAGAATGTGTTTGGACAAAGAATCTTTGGGGATGATTTTTTTTCTTCCCCCAGTGGTGTAAATGTCCTTGCACACTGCAAAACAATCCCAGATCGCCGGTCTTCCAGAGACTGTCTGGGGGTTCATTTGACTCTGGTCAAACTTGGTAATTCATCACTACTATTGGTGTACTGGCAGCATGACCAGTTGCTCTGGTTTTGTTTGTGTGTGATCAGACCATCTGAACTAAGCTTTCCTTCCCTGTAGCTTGAAATGAGTTGGTCCAGATTGTATATACTTAACGATGCCTGCTGTGATAACTTTCCAAAGCATGCCAAATGCTTTTAGATCTTCCAGACTGCTAGTGTTTCATCGCTGCTGCTATTGTTCCATTGTGTTGTTGATACAAAATTTGACCGTGTTGTTAGTTAAGGGTATATTTAGGAACATTTGAACTGCTGTTAACTTAATGGTCACTGTCACCTCACAAGTTTACAGATTTATGACCCATAAATACTGACGCAAAGTGGATACACTTGCTGTAAAAATGATATAAAGGAAAGTTTTATGGTATGGGGTCATTCAGCTCTAAGTAGGGGCTGTTTAAAAAATGTGGTCATTAGTGGTTTTTCCAGATTATTTTAAACAGACATTTTAGAATCGAGGGACATAAACCTGAAATGTCTATACGGTGAGCTACAGCCATGTATATGTGGTATTTCCTTTGTTAATTTTGCTGTACTTGTTCTGCACAGCGTGGAGCGGTACGACCCCAGCAAGGACGCCTGGGAAATGGTGGCCTCCATGGCAGATAAAAGGATCAACTTTGGAGTTGGTGTCATGCTCGGATTCATCTTTGTGGTGGGTGGACACAACGGGGTGTCGCACCTTTCCAGCATCGAGAGGTATGATCCACACCAGAACCAGTGGACAGCCTGTCGGCCAATGAATGAGCCACGAACCGGTGAGTATATTTTTACTTGGAAAATGTATTATTTATATTAAACTTCCTCTTTCTGTGGTAATCTTTTAAAATGATATTTGAATATGAACTGGGTGATTAAAATCATCCAAAGAGTGGTGAATAATGCCTGTGACTGTTGCCTCATTCTCTATCAGGTGTGGGCTCTGCCATTGTGGACAACTACCTCTATGTAGTGGGAGGTCACTCTGGGTCATCCTACCTGAACACTGTCCAGCGCTATGACCCCATCTCAGACAGCTGGTTGGACTCAAGCGGCATGATGTATTGCCGTTGTAACTTTGGTCTGACTGCTCTTTGACCCATGGCCCAGCCAGCTAGGACCCAATAAGAGAACTTAGACACAAAGATTTTTCTTTTTTGTTGTCTCCTCCTTCCCCACATTCATCCTCCAGGTTGCAGAGGAGCACTGCACACCAACGGGAACACCAGAGGAGAAGGAGCGAGCGCCTGCTGGGCGGATGGATGTGGCGGGCTAGCTGGCTGGCTAGAGGGGGACCACAGACATGGCTACAGAGCTGAAGAGCTAAGAGTTTGTGTGGTTAAGAAGGAACGACGATTGGACGGCCGTTGTCACGGCACAAGGGGACGACCGCTCTGCTGCTGCTGGACCACAATGAGGACTCTGAGCCATTTCCCAGAGGATTGTGGGAGAAAATCTCGTCACTTTTGTTTTCAGAATTCTCTGTTTTGTTAGCAAACATTGTTTATTTTGTTTGTTTGTTTTTTGTCATGCCATTAATTGTGTTTAACACTTAAATCTTTTTTTTTTTATTATTATTATTTCTGTGCTGCAACAGGAACCACATGTTTAAACTTTTGTAGAACACTGCAGTTTGCTTGTGTATCTGTACGAATATGTGGTTGTCGGCCATGTTGTGTGTATGTCTGTATGTATGCTCGAGGGGTACGTGCATGTCCGATAGGATCGTTTGTTTGTTTGTTTTTTTTTGTTACATGTTTGCGTGCAGAATTGATGCTTGGGCTCACCGAAACACAGGAGTTCTGCATCAAAATCAGTGCTTCACAAAACAGAGAAAAGTTGGAATCTTTATATTTTCTCAAAAAGGGCTGTCTTTTTCTCTCTTGTGAATGGTCTAAACGAAATATATAGATATGAATATATCCTCTAGTGCATTGCCTGTAAATGTTTTTTGCACTGGGTCACTAGTGTGTGTGCGAATGTGTATGTAGTTCAAATCCAAGGGTCAATGTAGAAGTGAATGACGAGATCTCGTGAGAGCGTTTGCCACTAGTCTCTGCTTCATCCTCGAAGCCATTTAAATATCCCCATGTCCCAGGTTCTGTTACATCTTCCTAAGGTCAGGTCATGCACTTGCTACTCTTCACTATAGTTGAAATCGACCTTGGCCCTCTTTTCACCCTTTGGTCTGTACACAATACCAACTGGTGCTATATTTAGGATTCAGGATTCAGCTGTTTGTCTGTGTTGCCTCACGCAATTAGGTCAACCTCTGTTCAGCCTCTGCTCCATTACAGCGTTAGATGTTCAGTCATTTATGTGCATTTAAATGCGTAAAATCTAAATAGCCCCCAACCATGCAATAAAACAAAGTCCTACCGAAAGGGAAGCCTGTGTTTGGACAAACACAAACGTCAGTCCTCATAATATCACCGCCATGTTTGGTTAGAGTTTTTATTTTTTAATGTATAGAAGCTGTCTTTTCTTTCACATTGGCCCCATTGCAGGACATGAGCATGCTTTGCCATTGCCTCAATACCTAATGCTGGTTCAGTGTCACTCTCGAGGCTACGAACAAGACTCTTTTTTTTTTTTTTTTTTTTTTGCCTATGATTGGGTCTGACACCTGGTCTTTGCTCTCACCAACCCGCCACCAAGCATGTGATCCTCATGTGGCCAAGGTCTCACTTTCAAGCTCAGGTTTGAGATCATTTGTTCACAGCTTCATGTAAAGTGCCAAAACATGGATGATCCCCCCCCTCATTTTTCAAAACCACGTCCCTTGTGTGCCACAAGCGAAATGCTTTCTTCTTGTCTGTCTTGCTAATCTGATAGCATTATATTCTTCCATACTGTCATATGGAAAAGGGTGATAAAGCACCAAGGGCTGTGCTAGCCAACTCAGGCCAATTGTCACTGTCACCAGTCTTGTGTCCTAGGAGAGAAACCAGACTAGTTGACTCTGAGTGCTCCCCTGGGTGTGTTTGACCCCAGGCTGGCTGAGGGTGTCACTCTGTGCAGCCTTGGACTCGACTGACTAGACAGGTCAAGCAATGCACAGCAGTAGAGATGGGGCACTAGACTAAAAACAGAAAAAGGCTATGTGTGGTGTGTCTTGTTGAGTCACTGTTCATGGTCAAGTCTAGTTTGAGTTGCTTTGTGCACTGACATTTGCACATTTGTAGAAACTTTAACCAAGCTCTGCATTGCACTTACCAAACTATTTGATACATATTGTAATTTGTACATATGTTTTAATTTAGGCTAATGGCATTTAGATAATGCAATAAGACTTCTGTTCTCTGTGTGGATGAATTTGTTTTGTGTTTGTCTCTTAAAAAAAAAAAAAAAAACAAAGAAAAAAGCCAAGGCATTTCATATTGCTGTAACAGAACCCCACATGGCATGTCTGTTGATTAACACTGTTGCCTGGTAATGTGGACATCTAATGAAACATCAAATGGTACCATTGACCTCGCTTCATCCCACCAGACATCCTGTTTTGTCATTTTGTTGTGCATGCTGGCTCACTTTTACAAGGCATATGTTAATATAAGCAGATTCTAATGGATAGCTATACACACATAAAAAAAAAAAAAAAAAGAATCAGCCCTTTTCCACCACATACATGTCTTGTAAACACTAGAGGGGACATGTGCTCTTCCACTTTGCTCTTGTACTCTAAACCTGATGCGTCAGATGAGAACTTCAATGACATTTGCCTTGCACATTGGTCAGGGTGTCACTGGTGAGACTTTTAGTTCGTTGCAGATTGTTCACCACATCGAGAGTACTCGCCCATGAAACGCATAAGCAAACCGATCTGTATTCCTGCAAATATGTCCTTTTTTATTTTAGAAAGATGTGAATGACTTGTGTTTTTTTTTTTTTGTATTTATAATTTGTATTGTTTATGTTTATTGTAACCTGATTTTTTTTCCCTGTCTGTTGTAATAGAATTTGTCAAGTCACTTTAGCACAGTCACAGCACAAAAAACGCAGGCGTAATTATGTGCTGCCACCATGACTCATCTAGCGTCAATGTTGTGTGCAATGTCATGATTTCTGAGGTGTATACTAACTACTATTTTAATGAATTTTTTTTTGAAGAAGAAGCTGATGAAAATCTGCAAACGTGAATCTGCAAAAGCAAGGGATATTAACATTTGAATTTGTACTCATTTTTTGTTTGTTTTTGTTATTATTATGGCCTAACCAGTGTCATGTTTTTGCCACCACTCTCACCAAAGTGCTTGTTCAAAGAGAGCAGATGGACGACTAATACCCGGTCTACGATGACCTACCACTCTAATGTTTGTGTCTGGAAAAAAAAAAAAAAAAAAAAAATCCTTTGAAACTGATGTCAATGTTAGCCAAATGACCACTCTGCTTCTTTTACATTTCCCATCGTGTGTCTGGAATATAAGGTGATGATCTTGAATTTTATATCCTGTGGATTAATACTGGAAGTACAAGATAACCTTAGGTGTAGAAACAGTAGCTTTTCACATTTTATCATGTTTTGATTGAAGACATTTTACATACATCTTAGTCTGTTTGTGTGGTGCAGTTGTACCCAGTTTAAAATAAATGCCTGCCTTAAAGGGTAATCTGAATTTATGTGTTTTTTGTCATTCACATCCATTGTATTTATACATGGGACAAAATGAAACAACATGTGTACGCCAAAATATTTGTATTTGCATCTTAAAGATAGTATCTGCATAGAAAAACAGGAACTGAAAAATAATCTGATCAAAGATTTATGCTCAACAGAATTAAATTTCACACACTTCCTGCCGGAGGCACTGTGTGATACCAGTAATACTCTGAGATGATAAAAAAAATAATAATTACAAAATAATGTACATTGACAATATTTCCCATGCACCATGTTTACCATACTGCCATGGTATTAACAGGAAATATTTAAATCATCAAAACATTTATATGATTTAAGTATTTAGTGTTTTAACATTCATTATTTTAAACAACATAAGAAAAAGTAACAACAACAAAAAGAAATACTTAACCTAACATGGAACCTGACTTTGTTTGGTTCTTATTTGTAATCAGACCACAGTTTACATAAAAAAAGCACCAGTTCAATTTTAGGAGGGTTGATGTGCATAAAGGTTAAGTTGAACAGGCACACGACTGTACAAACATGATGACTGTAATGTCATCTCTTAGATTCTCTAATAGAAAATGCACCATCACAATGTACCAATGTAATCCGTTTAACGATCATTGGATTTTTAAAAATCATATAAACAACCCCCACCACCCCCCTCACGTGGCAGCTAATGTATACAATGTGCATTAATAATTGACATGGTCATTTATGCATATCAACCCAGAACTATTACAGTCCATTATGTTCTTGGATTCCAAGTATGTCCAAAAACAAATCATATTCTTTTTGCACAGTAAGGTTTGTGCAAGCATCCACAATGTGTCATTCAGCACTATTACAGCTGACAGAGGAAGAAAAAAGCAAACAGGAATTGCTTAAAAATTCGAATGATGCGATAAGGAGGAGGAACGTTTTTTCCGTAATGTAATGCCATCCGTGGGGTCATGATAAAATCATCATTGGCATGGTGGATGAATACTTTCACCCTTGTGCTTGGTACGACTCCGGCTCATCATCTGTGCGTCCACTAGAGAGGAGGTTAGTTCACTTGTCGGAGGCGCGGATGTAGACCAGAGAGGACAGCAGCAGGAGTTCTGGTGGCTTGTGTAACAGGATCAAATTGTCACTCCTCAACCCGTCGTAGTGCATCCAGCAGCCGTCGATCTGAAAGGCTGCGGAGTAGTGGTGCTCCTCCTTGTTGAAGAGTGTGGCACCCTCTAGTAAATACCTGTGAACAAAAGAGCTATTGAGTCCATTTTCTTTATATTTTCAAGAAAAATATTGAGAGTAGTAATGGAAAACTACAGTTTTTTAATTTGTTATAAGGACAGAGGTGTATAAAAAAACTTAATATGGCCTAAAAACATAAAAAAGGCTGGTTTATTAGATGCTAGACCTATCTATAAAAAATGGGGAAAAGTTTATTTAGTCTCGCTGGTGCAAAGCAAGTGGCAAGAAACCGGAAACATGATTATGGATCAAACTACAGTACAATATCCAAATGCTGTTTAGTCCATAAAAACCCCAATCATGGCTCTTTTTTCATGTAGTATACAAACAGACTATTAGACTTAAAAATACTTTAAAAAAAATAATAATTCAGGCCAGATTTAACTTGACTTTTGACTATTTATTTTTGGTTTGGCCTCTGTTTAACGACTCTTAAATTGCTATAATTTCTCTGCCTTAATGCTGGAAACATGGCTCACTGCCAAAGCCACAATACTGCAGGTCAGCATAGTGGAAATTCATATGATAGCGGCTTGCACCACAGTGTGGCCAAAGTATGCTACTGTACACCACATCACATCCAAACAGCGTGGAGGCTTCATACCTGTGTTGACAGAGTGCCAGGTGATAAGGAACGTAAGACAACTCCTCCGACTTCCACTGCTGCATGTTGAGAATGACAAAGGGCGGGGGTCCGTGGCAGAAAACCCTCTGAGAAAACTCCCTTAGACCATCACACCTGTTGCAAAAGATTATCACTTTGTCAAGGAAGTGGATTAAGATTTAAGAGAACTGGAGGAACATCGTCCTCTATGTCTCACCCCAGTTCTGAACACAGGAGGAGCTTAGGGCAGAAGAACTCGTCCACAGCTGACTGAATGGGGTCTCTGTGAGGCAGCTCATGAGGAGGGCTGGAGGAATATATGAGAGTGAAATAACAAGAAATGAAATTCATGTTAACAACGCAACAACACTGAAGTCATTTAGATTTGACCCACTCTGAGAAAATAAAACAACCCTTTAAAAGATAATTGACAATATGTGGAGTAGCAATGATTATTTAAGTGTAGTCTGTCAAAAGCGTGAATATTAAACCCTCTTTTAGGCAGGCTAGTAAACTAGGAGACCTGAAGTACATGTACTATTTACAGTGATGACAGGGGACAAAGTCCAGCTAAGCTCTGTTTGAGGACATGTAATAATTTTCACATGTGATCCAGACCAAAACTGAAACGCATCGGAAAAAAAACAGTATCTGCTGCTTAAGTGCAACACTGGATCTTTACTAATGTTGACAGAATGAAAGTGAAAAGTTTCCTTCAGTTCACCGTTAACAGGACATTATACTGCCTGTTTGCATTTTACCTAATGTTGATTGTATTCTTGATGAATTCCTGGAAGCGGGCCGGACAGCTCCAGTTGGTGCACAGGCTCTCCTGCATGGTGGACATGAGGTTCTCCAGGTTCTTTGTGAAGTTCTCGTGCTCATTACCATACAAGTCAATCTCCAACGCTGCCTGGTGGACCTCTGAGCGGTACTGTCTTTTGGACATCCTGTCCCAGATCCACAGCATCTTCACTGTGGTGTAATCACATGAGTCCATCAGATAGAGGAAATACTCCACAAACTGCTTACCCAGGAAGACAGCCAGCTCCCTGGGAAAGCTCTGGTTGTCCCGCAGGATCACATACAGGATCATGAGGAAGCCATCAATGGTGCAGGTGTTTTTTAGGTGGATTTTAACGTACAGCGGGGTGCATGATATGGCTTTTCGTCCTGCTTTGATGGTAAAGACGCCACCCCAAGGGAGCACAGGCCTCCAGAAGGAGCGGTCCTCCTCGTCATTGTTGTTGATGGAGGCACGGATTTCCTCAAACAGCGTCTTGGACCTCGACAGACATAAATATGCAGATATGCATGTGATGTTGCAGAAGACAACACAGCGACGGTCTGAATGTGGCCGAGGTTTAGTTTACGGCACCGATGGATTTGGGCTGGACCATTTTTTTAAATGTGGGTGCATAAACATAAACACAGACTATGCAAATAGCTCGGTGGAGTTAGCTTACACCATCAAAACAAACAGAGCCCTGACAACTAACTTCCACGTATCCTCCAGGTAATAGACCGAGCCCATGAGCTTGCCACTTTTAACAAATTAGCAGCTGCTATCAACTTACCTTTCGACGTGGAAATTATTTTCAGTGTTTGAATTTCGCGTCTGGAAGTGTTTGTTGTCGTTCAAAACACAGAACCTACTCTCCATAGCTCTCTGTATTTCTTCATGTCTTACGTCAAAAATAAACGCCAGGTAACTAAATGTAATGATTTCTAACAAATACCTTGATGATGAGACCTTTGCACGGATCCAACCAACCTTTAGTAAACGTCAAGTTGGGCCCATGTAAACACTGCTGCTGCTTTTTTTTAACAGATAATCTAAAGGTTGTGTGAATACAGTGCTGCCCCCTTTTGGTTTTTGTCTTAATTATGACCCTTCAAGTCCCGCCCCTTCACTCAGCCCTCAGTGGGTGGTAGATCAAATCCGTGAATACTATTGGTCAATAATGTCCACTAGCGTGCCATACAGGACATGTGATTGGCTGTCAGAGCTGGCTATGTCTCACTAGCTCCGCCCTCCTCTGTCGTCACGCCCACTGGTGAGGCTACGCTCTACGCACAACGTCATTCCTGAAAGTTAATACGCTAATTTTCAAGCGTTAGTGCTCGTGTTGTGAACTGAGCCTGCGCCAGCAGCGTCCACTCTGACGCTTTCGGAATAAACTTAAGTTTTTAGAAGTTGTCGCTTCAGTCCTCTTCTTGTCAGGAACTGAAGGTGCATCACAGAGCACAGACTTTCAAGATCAAACGATGTCCGCTCAAATCATAAGTGGAAAGGAGGTTTCGGCGTAAGTATCAGATTTTTTGGCGTTCATTTATGAATGCACATTTAGACTAATCGGTGCATGTCGAAACGTGTTTGTGCATTGGCTAACTAGGAAGCTAACCAGTTATATGAACTACATTAACATTATGGTAAAAGTTAATGCCTTATTAGCCACTGCATCCGGGTCTTTTGCACATTGCATTTAAATAAACTGGTCTTGTCCTTGCAGAAAACTGCAGAAAATCATCATCTTTCATAAATTAGTTTAAACCCGTTGAACGTGATGTTGGCCACGTGAATGAAGGGTGCCAAAAGTTTTTGGTTTGAGAAATGGTTGTGCACTTTCTTTCAAGTTGCATGGGATACTTGTTTCAGAAATGTGGGTCTGCTCAAATGTGGTGAAAGTACCAGCACTAACTTGTGTTAATCAGATCACGGAGTTAATTCATATTGTTATGTTATTGAAAATATGGGGAATTGTTTATTGAAAATCCTGAAGTGTTATATAAGAGGTTGTGGTGGTGTGATATGACCTTTACCCTGTTGGTACAGTGACCTGAGCTGGTAAGGCTATTGACACCAACACTTGTAAAATACAATATTGACTTTTTCACAACTGGTTATTGGACTATTGGTTGTAGTGTCTGAGTTTGACCTGCAAATGAATGGATATATTTGCCTGAGAGGCAAAAACGTCCCTTGATTGGAAAAGTGTGGGACATTTAGTTGCATGTGCTTGTCACAAGACATGACAGCCTGCACCCTGTTAGCTGGCCCTCACAGTGCTCATTAGTTCATTTTGTTTTATCCAATACAAATTATCTGTACAGCCTCTCCACAGATCTTCAGGTCATCCAGTCATTCCCGAAGCGTGACAAAAGCTGACATCACCAAATCCTTCATCCCAACCAAATAGAGCATTATGATTTAGTGTTTATAGGAATATGGCACTAGTTGATCAGTCACCAGGAATTGCTTTATGTGTTGCCTTTGTGATATGGATTACTATTGTGATGCAAGGTTTTATATTGATATAGAATTAGCCATATATTCTTATCTGTCTTTTCCCTGTTCTTCTGTATGAATAATTAAAAGCAATATATTTCATAACACAGGTCATAAAAATAGCAAGTGTTACTCTTACTGTATCATTTGTGATATAAATTATACCGTTTATTTTCTCTGCATCAGAGCCTTTAAAAAGGCCAAGATCTAATTACTTTTGGAATGCCCAGTGTTGTAAATGGAGCTTGAAGACATTAATATTGTTCATTATTTGTACAAAAAATAAAATATATATATCATGTATCTGTAATGATTCACACAGTGTGTTTCATCATCTGCAACAATGAAGTTCATGTGATGCACAAAGATACCATGTTTCAATGTAAATCAGCTTTGCAGGTTTAAGAGTCGATCAGTCTCTGGTTAGAGCTCTCTCATCTCAGTGGATGAGATCAAATTAAGCAGGTTAGTTGTGTGATTGACTGAGTGAACAGTACACAAATGAGTTTTTATGAGCTAAAGTCCACTACACTTTGTCTCAACCTGATTGAACTGACTTTCTTTAATCTTTTTGGATGAGTGCTCAGATAAGACACGACTGTTTCTGGAATGTGTCCCAGTCTCCTGATCATTAAAACAAAAACAATAAAGCAAGACAAAGACCAAAGATCAGAGAAGTGACTCTCTGATGTCCTAGTTTTGCATGTGCAGCCAGGTTGCATGATTAGGGACTGGGAAATGATTATCATATTCACAATTAGATAACCAGATGGCTGAGTCCAAATCTGTAACCACTGCAATGAAAGGGAATGGCTTTAGTCCCATATGGACAAAACCGTTTCCTTTATTAAGCTACAGGGGTAAACATGCGAGTGAGGTTTTGTTCTGTTTTCTTGTGTTTTCAGGCAGGTGAGGGAGCGTCTGAAGAAGGATGTGGAACAGATGAAGCTTCAGGACCCCAACTTTAGACCTGGTCTAGTGGTCTTACAGGTGAAATAGGATTCATAATGAGTCGGGTTTCGGTTTCAGTGTGTCTGTATGAGCTCTGTCTGTGCAGGAGAAAGCTGTTTCGCTCATATAGACTAGAAAATGATACCCATGTCTTTGCAGGTCGGAGACCGTGATGATTCAAATCTGTACATCAGCATGAAGTTGAAGGCAGCAGCAGAGGTAAAAGATTATCTTTGATATTAACAATATTTACATTTAGTAAGTACACTATAATTCTACTTTACATTGTAACAAGTAATCCTAACTTTATGCCCAAATGCTTGCTTTTTTTAAATACAGATTGGGATAAATGCAACACATCTGAGACTTCCCAAGACGGCAACAGAGGAGGAGGTGAGGAAAGATTTCATCTGTACACACATACATAAATCCAGTCCCTGATTTTTGATGTAGCGTGTAATAAATGAATGTTATGTGAGCATGGGAGCATAAAAGCATCTGTCCTCCTGTAGGTTCTTCACAGTATCACGGAGGTGAACGAGAACTCATCAGTCCACGGCCTCATTGTGCAGCTGCCCTTAGACTCCATCCACAAGATCGACACTGAGAAGGTCACCAACGCTGTGGCCCCAGAGAAAGATGTAGACGGGTAAGAGCACACATCAAACGAAACATCAAGGTGCTTGTTTTGAAGGTTTGCTTACCTTTATTTTATTTGTAGATTTTGTTAATTGACAACTGATGATATTTAATGTATTCTTTTTGGTTTTGGTCTATTTGCAGGTTGACCAGTATAAACGCAGGGAAGCTGTCTCGCGGGGACCTTGGCGACTGCTTCATCCCCTGTACACCAAATGGCTGCATGGAGTTGATCAGACAGACCGGTAAACACAGAAAATCACTTGAACCTGAAAGGAGCCTGTGCTCCACAAAAAAAAAAAAAAAAAAAGGACAACAATAAAGAACTGAACGTGATTTGACTGAATCCATGGTTTGACTGCTTTTCCACAGGTGTGTCTGTGGCAGGGAAGAGAGCGGTTGTGATTGGTCGCAGTAAGATCGTGGGGGCGCCGATGCATGACCTGCTGCTGTGGAGCCACGCCACAGTCACCACCTGCCACTCTAAAACTGCTGATCTCCCTGGAGAGGTACAGCAGCAACACCTTCACCCAAACAGGAGAATCATCATAACTCCCATTAATGTTGTTTAAAAGTGCCATAATCTATCACATCTGTATTACCATATTTAGAAAATTGCTATAATGTATAGTAGAATAATATATATAGTAATATATGTGAAGTGTTATTCTGATTCATTATGCATTGATATATTCATGTCACTATTTATGTCTAGGTTGGAAAAGCAGACATCCTGGTTGTCGGCATTGGGAAAGCAGAGATGGTGAAAGGCGAGTGGATCAAGAAAGGAGCAGTGGTCATCGACTGTGGCATCAACCACATTCCAGGTTTGACAGGTTACTCAGTCTTCCTGAGTAACGACAATCCTGAGTGCTTTCTTTCAACCAGCAGGTGGTGGTAACTGCACGGTATTTACTTGAAAGTCTGTGTCCAATGTGTTTTCCAGATGAGACTAAAGCCAGTGGGAAGCGTGTGGTGGGTGATGTCCACTATGCTTCGGCTAAAGAACAGGCTGGCTTCATCACTCCTGTGCCTGGTGGTGTCGGACCCATGACTGTGGCCATGTTGATGTCGGTAAGGTCTAATTTGAGAGTTAGTCCTGAAATTATTGCTAATGTATTTATTTTAAGTTTTTGTTTTTATTATATCAAAGGACAGGAATGATTGACTGTGTTTGCGTGTGTGTAGAACACAGTGCTGAGTGCAAAGCGTTTCCTTGAGGGACATCAGCCAGGGAAGTGGGACATTTCTTACACCAAACTCAACCTGCAGAAGCCAGTGCCAAGGTTTGTCTCCTTATCTTCCCTGAATGGATGAAGAGTTTTTTTTTTTTTTAAATTCAATAAAACACACACACAAAAAGAGCCAGTAGAAAACTCTGAACATTCTCGTTGTCTTGGAGTTTCTTCTGCCTCTTCCTTTGCTCACATGTTGTCTTTTTTAACTCCCTACAGTGACATTGTGATCTCTCGCTCCTGTGTGCCAAAGCCCATCGACCGTCTGGCAAGAGAGGTGGGTCTGCTCTGTGATGAGGTGGAACTCTATGGCAAGACCAAGGCCAAGGTCCAGCTGAATATCATCAAACGTCTGCAGGCCCAACCAGACGGCAAATATGTGGTGGTCACTGGGTAGGTTGTCAGCATTTTTGGTCCTATACTGTACAGTTTTTACGTTTACTTGGGTAAAACTGAATTTTAAAAAAATCCTCATCTACTCTTAAATCTGGTATAAAGCCTAATCTGCATTAATTATGTTCATCACTGACAACATTTTCCTTTTGCAGCATTACACCTACCCCTCTGGGTGAGGGAAAGAGCACCACCACTATCGGCCTGGTTCAGGCCCTTGGAGCCCACATGAACCTTAACGTGTTTGCATGTGTCCGACAGCCTTCTCAGGGACCCACCTTCGGCATTAAAGGTGAGTGTGATACACGCTCACTTAGAGGTTTTAAACAGGTTACAAGCTGTTTAAAAGCTGCACTGCACATTTAAAGGCGCTTAGTGTATGATATATCTGTAGTTTTGTTTTCTGCCAACAGGTGGTGCTGCAGGAGGAGGATACTCCCAAGTCATTCCAATGGAAGAGGTACTGTAAAAATACAAAGATGCACATGAAAACTTAAAAACACAACAAAAGTTTTATGAAAAAATCTTTTTTTTCAGTTCAACCTCCATCTCACTGGTGACATTCACGCCATCACGGCTGCCAACAACTTAGTGGCCGCTGCCATTGATGCCCGCATGTTCCATGAGGCCACACAAACCGACAAGGTGGGTGCACTTCTATTTCAGTTGTTTTTATTCTTTTTTTAAATATTTTTTTATTAGTTTATTAATGAATTTCATTTTTTTTTGCCTTGTTCTCTACAGGCTCTGTTCAACCGCTTGGTCCCTCTCACTGGAGGACAGAGGAAGTTCTCCCCAATCCAGATCAACAGACTGAAAGTAACTGATCAATTTCCAGACTTATAGACTTTTAATGAACTCAAACTCCATATTGAAGGGCCTTAACACTTCATTTTTAAATTATTATCTTTATTGTGTTAGAAATTGGGCATAGAGAAGACTGATCCCTCAACTCTGACTGAAGAAGAGATCACCCGCTTTGCCCGTCTGGATATTGAGCCAACCTCTGTAACCTGGCAGAGAGGTATAAACACACATCATAACACTCATATGTTGTGCTTCATTAAGCAAGTGCTGTACGATGGACTCAGCCTTATGAACAATTTCCACTTTCCACTTCAGTGTTGGATACTAACGATCGATTCCTGAGGAAGATCACTATTGGTCAGTCACCAACTGAAAAGGGATACACAAGAGAGGTAACAAGATTTTATTTTTATTATTAGTCATTTTTGAGTATTATAGTAATGGCCAACATTAGAAATTATTAGATGATGAGGCTACCCCCAGTGGTAGCCTTAAAAAGACACATAACATCACATAACGTGTAGAGTTCTACACATATTGGTTTAAAGCGGTTTTACAGTAATGGTACATATATTCATGGTGCCCTCCTCTCTCTATCCACTAGGCTCAGTTTGACATTACGGTGGCCAGTGAAATCATGGCAGTGCTTGCCCTCACCAGCAGCCTGGAGGACATGCGTCATCGTCTGGCCAAGATGGTTGTGGCTACCAGCCGCGGCGGGCTCCCGGTCACCACAGAAGACCTGGTCAGCACGTTTATATATAGATATATAGATAGGTATTGGTGAAACAAAGCTCTGATGATGTAATTTATATTTGGCTTTGCAGGGTGTGAGTGGTGCTTTGGCTGTGTTGATGAAAGACGCAATAAAACCAAACCTGATGCAGACATTGGAGGTGGGTTGAGCACAGCGAACACACTAACCTATGCAGTTTTATATTCACAGTAAAATAACTCTCATTAGCATACAAAGTTCAGTCTTATGGCTGATTTTGTTCTGGCTGTTTGTTGTTGGTTTAAAGTGCGTCTGTTTTTTTTTTTTGTTACAACTTTCATAATCCAAATGTCAGAGAGAGAACAGTGCCTTGAGGTGTGGCTTTTATATCACATTCATCTACAGGGAACACCTGTGTTTGTTCATGCGGGTCCATTTGCTAACATTGCCCATGGCAACTCTTCCATCCTGGCTGATAAAATAGCTTTGAAGCTGGTCGGACCCGAGGGCTTTGTAGGTAAGTGGAACCAGGTCATTTTTTAATTTGGTAGTTTTCATCAATATTAACTTTTTCGGGCCTGATCCAGGACTACCAGCCAGCTGCAGGCTGTTGGTATTGCTGCTGCTGTAGATGGTTTGTTTAAATTTAACATCTTCATTGTATAAATGATGGTGTAGCGAAAATTGTAATTTAATTCAGATTTACTCTTGTCTCCTTACAACTACAATTTTGTTCAATCAATTGCTCCCAACAGTGACTGAGGCTGGTTTTGGTGCTGACATTGGCATGGAGAAGTTCTTCAACATCAAGTGTCGTTACTCAGGCCTGAGGCCGCACGTCGTAGTGTTGGTGGCCACTGTCCGAGCCCTGAAGATGCACGGTGGAGGACCAACGGTGAGTTTGATTGAGTTTTCCTTACATTTACAGCAACATATTGATTAGTTTAGTACATTTATTTTGGAAAAAACAACTCTTGCATTGACATTTCTGTATAATTTTATATACTATTCTAATTTCTCACCATTTCCTGGTCAAGAAGCAGCATGTCACCCTCCGTCAGTGTTCCGCTGGGAGTGTAATTGCATTTACATTTTAGATATTCTCACTTTTCTGTTCAGGTTACAGCTGGGATGCCCTGCCAAAGGAATATGTGGAGGAGGTAAATCTAAATGTTCTTAACTTTAAATCACAATATTCTGTTGATGTGCAGAAGATCAAGAGTCATGAACATTGTGTAATTAGTAGCCTGTATGTGGCCATAGCTGCTGTTTTAATGACCTTCTTGTCAGCTTATTTAAAAGCATATTTGTTCATATCTGCATGTAGAACCTCGAGCTCCTAGAGAAGGGGTGCAGCAACATGAGGAAGCAGATAGAGAATGCACAGCACTTCGGTGTGCCTGTGGTGGTGGCTGTCAACGCTTTCAAGTAAGTGACGGATGACAACAGGATAGAGAGGATTATGCTGTGCAGCTTCTAAATACAACAAACACACACAGACAAACTGTTTTAATGTCGCTCCAAGTTATTAAAGGATTAATTGACTATATTTCATGGAAACATGACCAATCCAACAGGGAGTGATCAAAAAAACTCTGCAGAGCGTCGTAGTTACTTTCACCTAATTGTTTTGGATTTCATGATCACACTCACTCTCTCAGCTCTCAACAGTATTGTTTGTAGCAGCAGCAGGCAGCTCTTACCATCGGGAAAAAATAACTGTTAAAAGTGTTAAAAGAAATGTATGAGTTAGCTTCTCATAGGAGTTGGTGGAAATTGAAAACAGAGCTGAAAGAGAGTGCCCATTTGTCTTACATTCATTAGAATGTCATAAACTTAACTGCAAATTACTGGTAATGTTGCTTCTTATCTACTGGATATTTAGGCAACAGCTGGCTAACTAATTGTGGACCTGTTATTGGTTTGATTGTCTTACATCTGAACAAATAATGCAGAAGAGTTGAAGTTTAAGTGGAAATTTCTCTGTGTTTGTTTATTTCTCATGCTTGTGTCACACTCACTTGTCTCACAGGACCGACACTGAGGCTGAGCTGGACTTGGTCTGCCGCATGGCCAAAGCCTCTGGAGCTTTTGATGCTGTGCGATGCTCCCACTGGGCTGAGGGTGGAGCTGGAGCACTAGCTCTTGGCCAAGCCGTCCAGAAGGCCTCGGGAGCTCCCAGCAACTTTAAGTTCCTTTATGATTTGGAGGTACGGGTTTTACCTTTAATTAGCAGTCCATCGCTTGTGTAAAGTAATGTTCTCATTCATAAGAAAATGCTATTGCTATAAATCAAGTATTGAAAATGAGCACATATTGTTTAGTTGGCAGTGGTGTGAGGACATGCAGACAGATGACACTGACATCCCATATGTATGTCTCTAATTCCACTTTAGCTTCCTATTGCTGACAAGATTCGAATAATTGCCCAGAAGATTTACGGTGCAGATGATATTGAACTTCTGCCAGAGGCTCAACACAAGGTGGAACTCTACACCAAACAGGTCAGCAACTCTATTAGTGTGTATGTGTGTGTGTGTGCCTATAAACAGATGATGTAGGTTTGAATGTGCCTTTGTAAAACATTTTTTTGGTGTGTCTCAGGGTTTTGACAATTTGCCAATCTGCATGGCAAAGACTCACCTGTCCCTGTCACATGAGGCAGACAAGAAGGGTGTGCCCACAGGTTTCATCCTGCCAATCAGAGACATCAGAGCAAGTGTGGGTGCTGGTTTTCTCTTCCCACTGGTTGGCACGGTAAGCTCTGTGTCTTTGTTCACCCGTACCGTCAGTTAGTGAGCAAAGTTCCTCTTAAAGAAATGGTTTAATTTTTAATTCAACCAGAAACAATGATAAATGACTCAACATGTCATCACTTGAAAATCGTCACATGTCCACATAAAAGTATGAATCATTAAAACAGATTTCTCTGTCTGCTCTGTCTGTGTTTTGATCTCAGATGCCCACAATCCCTGGTCTGCCCACCAGACCTTGTTTCTATGACATTGACCTGGACCCTGAGACTGAACAGGTCAACGGGCTTTTCTAAAACAGGACTGTACAATGGTAAGGAGACGTTTTAAGACTCACGTGTCTGGATCTCATAAAGATGTTTAAAGGCAACTCACAGGTCATAACTACTTTCCTCTTTTCTTTCTGTCTCAGTATATAGATGTGTCCCAGTGAACCCCCCACTGAGCCTTAATGTAATGTGATGGACTAATAACTGGAAGTGCCTCAAGCTTGTCTGCTGGTGCTTTTCCCTACTCAGATACCGACACCCTTAAATAATTGATTTGCTTTGCCCAGATGGCTGCTGATTAGTAAATCAAGAAGCTTAATTAATCGCAAATCATAGTAAATTCTCCAGAGGGTGCCAGCCTGTGAGACTTTCTCAAAGGTGATGTTCCCTGTTCTTTCAGTTTATACAGTATTCGCTGCACATAAATGAGCCCAACTTGTATTTTCACTTCCCAGAACTCCACACACAACCACAATAGGCATAGCCTCCAAAGTGGCAGCTCTGCATTCTTGTTTTAACTACCTGTTGATGTTTTGTATACACTACACCTGGGGCATCTCCTCCAGGCCATTGACTAAACAAGTCTAAACAAAAAAAATAATAATACACCCCACAAAATGTTTTATGATTCCTTTTTATGTCTGAAGAATCTTGTTACTAATGTCTGCCAAATTATTCTATTTTTTTTTTTTTCAATTGAACATTTCTAACACTGACTGTGAAAATAAACTGTCATGATGCTGTAAATCAGTGATTTGCACTTTTCTGTCAGAAAAGCTCAAATAAAGTCTTCTTGATGGAAAACTTTTTGATATTTCTTTAAACCATCAGCACAGTGAACTAGTCTAGAGTGTCTACCTCTAACTGACAAGTAAAGGACAGTTTTACATTCCCAACATCCATCCTCTTTGGTGAAGTCCTGTGATGCTTTTTGGAAAAAATTACTCACAATTAAAGAACAGAGACGCCATTTCAATTAGAATGACGTCAGAACAACCCGTGACGCACAAGATTAGATTTTTACCTTCAACTGTGACTCACTCATGACATCAATCACAACAACAGTGCAGTCTAAAATAGCACAGGCCCAGTGCAAAGAAAATTACCATCTGTCACTGGAGAATTTACACTGAGATGGATCTGATAGTAGTTTTCATGCTCAGTAGAGCAATAAAAACTGCACTAAACCTGAAGTTGAAGGATGAACACAGCTGTCCATAAGAATCTTTGCAACACTGATGAAACTTTTGACCGTTTGATGGTGCAACAGGGAAAATCAACAGAGATAAAAAAAAAAAAAAAAATCATCAATAATAATTCCACAGGAACATGACAGGGATAGTTAGGGTGAGAAATATGTAGCTGTAGCTTCATATCCCAGTTATGGATTTATGATGCCAAAAGAGTTTTTGGTCAGTTTTTATTTGGGGTTAGTGGTATTTTTTTATATATACAAACAGAAATTAGCAGCCCAGGTTAGATATGATTTTGAACATCCAAACATGAGTTTTATGGCCAGCGTAATCACATGTTCTGCTCCCAGCCTCTTGACACTTCAGCAATGTGATGGCCGATCAGCTGTCAACTCTTTTAAACTCTCAACTCTCTTTTCTCTTGCACCGCCCTCTAACTCTACATTCAAACTGACAATCAATGCTGTATGAACACAATGAATGATCTTTCTTACAGCACTACCCCATGACAATGCTGTCACTCACTCCTAGTTCAGGTGTAGTTCTGCACATGTGTTTCTTACCAGCACTTTTGTATTGTGACTGATTAAATATATTCAGTGATAATAATGTGTAACCAGCATGATAATAATAATGATAATATAGTCATATATCATGTTTCTCTGACTGAGTCACTAAATTCTATTGTTATACAATATGTATATTATTATTGGTCTGTATAACATCTATCATCTGGTCGTTCACTGCATTGTGTTTCATGAAATCAGTATGTGCAGCCTGTGCTGTGGTTTTACAATTCTTTGTTTTGTTTCATGTTCATGTTGTCTGAAATATTCATAACAAAGTTACGTCATCACATTCCTGAACGAAACACTTCTACACGTCCATTTTTACATCACGTGTTAGATATGTTGATCTAGATAAACAACAAACCAGACGTGCATTTTTGTTGATTAGTTTATTGAAGATATATTTACACAGAATGACAGTTCAATGATTTTTTATTACTACTTGTCCTTCTTCTTGTCTTTACTTTTCTTCTGTAAACAATCAGAAGCACAATGTGAGTACAGTAGTAAATAGAAGTAAATAGATGTTTAGTTTTTTATTCAAAAGTCTTACCTTTTTCGTTCCTCCTTCCTATAAAAGAAAATGTGAAATTAAGATGAAATTAACACAAGTCTGCTACAAAACTGAATCAGCTAGTGCCTTACCCCATCTGACTCAGACCCAGATCCCGATTCAGACCCTGAGCCGTTCTTCTCCTCTTTGTCCTTTTTCTTCTCATCCTATATCAGGGAAACAGCTTCATAAGTACCTGTTTTCATGTGGTGAGTCACAGGTGAAACGGATAATAACAAACTGAATCACCGATTTGCCACTTGTGATGGGAAAAAAAAAAACAGTTAAAGTTTAGAAATGTGTCGACTCATTAAGACATTATGCATGAAAATGTTCAAATGTCACAATTAATCAAAGAGACTTATGTCCACTCATTTTGTCTTGTTGATGCCTGAAGTAGAAAGTCTGAGGAGTAAAAAAAGGAAAGAAATAAAGTCATTATAAATAATCAAGAGGACCCACTACTCATCTGCTGCAGAAATCAACCTGATTTGTGTCCTAAGTGTGCAATCATTCTGCCTTTATAAGACTCTTGGTGTGACTTTTCTGTATGCACATTTAACGCTACAAAATGTTACAATAAGATAGTAGTTGGACTGCTATGAAATACAAATCAGCAAACCCTGGAGCATTTACACTGAGACACATCTGGTAGCAGGTTTCATGTTAGGATGGTACACACCGAATAACAGCGTGGGGACAGAGACCTTCTCCTGCTGCAAACAGTGAATTCTGTGGTTCTGAACATAGTTCGATAGCTTTTAACTTTACTATTTTAACCGGATAAGTGTCACAGTCATTGGTTCAGTCATCTTCACTTGATAAAATAAGCTGAATCTTTAGCAGGGGCTTGTTTTAAAGCCTTTCCAATATGTCCATTTGATTTGGAGTGGAGGATCCTTCTGCAGATAATTGGGCTTCCTTTGATCTCATGACTCATGAAGGAGTCCTGACCTGAAGAAGCTGGCTGCAGTGAAGGCAATGATCCCACACTTCACAATGTCATAAACTCTCAAATGTTTCTTGTTATTGTTTTGAAAAATAGACCCTTTGTCTTTAAACCTAAAAACCTCATCTTGTTCTGCAGGCATCATTCATAATACTTCCACACAGACATGACTGGATTAGTCTGTATAGGAATAAAATATTTATAGACACAAAACTGGCTATGGCTTCATATGCAGGTTATGGACTTGATAGAGTGTTATTAGTCCATCTTATATCATATATATATATATCACATTGTATATATTGTGGTTTGGTCGTACATATTCCCAAACATCTGAACTTGATGGAAACTGTGATTATATGTTCTGCTTTAGGCTTCATGACACCTCAACAATCTGATGGGCTGATTGTTGTGACACACCTCAAACCATAAACTCTTCATTATATTTCACAAGCTTTTCTCTTGCACCACCCTCTAACTCTGCATTCAAACTGCCAATACATTTTGCATGAACACAATGAATGTTTTTTCTTACAGGACTACCCTTATGACGATGTTTTCACTCACTCCTGGTTAAGTTGTAGTTCTGCATATTTGTTTCTTACCAACACTTTTGTATTGTGATTGATCAGATATATTTACTAATAATAATGTGTTCATGTAACCCATGAACAGTCTGATGACTTTAAGTACATAATATTCTTTAATAATAACAATAATAATATAGTCATTTATCATATTCACTAAATCATTATACAATATGTATATCATTATTGGTCTAACTTATTTGTATTGTAGTCTATCATCCAGTCTTTCAATGCATTTTATTTAATGAAATCTATATGTGCAACCTGTGCTGAAGCTGAATCTGTTCAAAATGGATGGAAATTAACAACAGAACCAGTCTTGTCTTTTTCCAGATGATTTTATTTGAAATCTATTTTCTACAATCTTCTTCACAGAGCGATGGACTGACATTTATTTTCTCATTAGTTATCAGGAGGACCTCCACGGTGCTTCTCTTTCATCTCTCCTCCACGCCCACGCCCTTTGCCTTTTCCATGTCCTTTGCTTTTCCCCTTTCCTTTTCCCTGTAAACAACCATACGAACAATGTCTCACTCCACTTCTTAAAACACACAAGACAGATCAATAGCTGTGTGGTTTTAATTCAAAAAGCTTATATCAGTCTTACCTTTTTCTTTCCTTCTTCCTACAAAAGATGAATGTGAAAGAAGAAGAAGAAATGAAATGAACTCAAGGCTGCTGCAACATTTATGAATTAACTAATGAGCACATATTAAGAAAATAAAACACGTCTTACCCCATCTGACTCAGACTCTGACCCAGTCTCAGAGCCTTCAGGCTCTGAGCCCTCGTTTCTCTGCCCCTGATTATCCTGTTGGTTCACAGTCTACATCAGTGAAACAGCTTCATCTTCGAGAACACAAATAAATGCCTGTGTAGTTTTTCAGTGAAGAAGCTTGTAAAAGTCTTACCTTGTTTCCTTCTTCCTACAAAAGATAATGTGAAAGTAAGATCAAATTAACATAACGCTGCTATAAAAGTTATGAATGAACTAGATGAATGAACTAACAATTGTTAAGAAAATCAATTATGTCTTACTGCTTCAGTGTCAGGACCTCTTCCTTTCGTCTCCTCGTCATCCTGTCGCTTGCCCTCCTACATCAGGGAAACAGATAAGTACCTCTTTTCATGCTGTCAGTCACAGGTGTATAAAGCAATGTAACACAAATCAAACTGACTCACCGAATTGCCCTCTGATGATGGGAAGATAAAAAAGAAATACAGTTCAGTGTTAAAAAAGCAAATTTACAAAAATAAATTGCATGTGAAGAGTCAACAATGGACATGAGATATGTGACAATAACAACTACTGAAAAATGAAATGTGATTATGATGTTGTACCAGAGAGATAATATAATATTCTCAGGCACAAGATGCAGCCAGAATGTGTGCTAACAAAAGAAATTGAGCGTTTTTAACAATTGCACCAATGTACTCTCAGTCTAAAGTCATTATTGTTCTGTTATTGTTATTGTTATTGTCAAAGTGTTCTCATTTACAGAAAAAATGACTCCAAAGCTCTTTTTAAAAAATGTTTAACAGTTAGTCAAAGAGACTTACGTTCACTCATTTTGTCTTGTTGACACCTGGAGTAGAAAGTCTGAAGAAAAAAAAAGGAGATCAACAAGAACAAGATCATTTGAATAATTGCACTCCTGGCAGTCGGTATAAATAATCAAGACTATGCTCTACCTACCTGCTGCAGGAATCAACCAAATTCATGTCCAATGTGTAGACGCTCTGTGTTTATAAAGCTCTGAATGGGTGTGTCTGTGTTGCATGGCACTACTCACGCTAATGTGACTAATGTAGAGGTTATGATGGTAATGGTGGGTAGTTGCTTAACCGGTATGACATAAATGTCACCAATCCCTGGAGCATTTACATTGAGACACATCTAATGGTAGTTTTCATATAAGACTGGTACACACAGAGAAACAGTGTGAGGACAGAGACCTTTTCCTGCTACAAACAGTGAACCCTGAGGTTCAGTCTGTAGTAAAAAAAACAGGACTGAACATGAACTGATGAACACAGTGAAACATATGAATTTTGAAACACTGAGCAGCTTGTTGAGAAGAGGATTGTCTAAGACTTTTACACATTTTATACCCTTAAATTAATTAGGAAATGTTGTGAATGCTGTGATGGAAATGATCAACCAATATGTACTTGACAATGTCATAAACTCTCAAATATCTCTTGTTATTGTTTTGAAAGTGGCAGAAATTAGATCCTGTGCCTTTAAACCATAAAACTGCCCTTTGTTCTGAGGACAGTAAAAAAGAGCTGCAGGAGCAAAAAATAAAAAATAAAAAGATCAACTGTCACCAATCATACACAGTTATTCTGTGGGAACATGACTGGATTAGTCTTTTTAGGAAAATATGATATAGTAGCAAACACCAGTCAGTTTATTTTGTTTTATTTTTTATTGTGGTAGTAGTGAATATAAAATGTTTCCTTATATCAACACAAACAGAAATTTAGCAGCACAGGCCAGACAAAGCTGAACTTTATAAACCATTTATCAACTTGTGTTCTGGTCTGAGCTTCGTGACACTTCAACAATCTGACGGGGTGGTTGTTGTGACAAGCCCCAAACCATCAACTCTTCATTATATTTCATGAGTTTTTCTCTTGCACCGCCCTCTACCTCTACATTCAAACTGCCAATACGTTTTAATAGAACACAAGGAATGTTTTTTTCTTGCAGCACCACCCTTATGACAAGTTGTAGTTCTCCACATTTCTTACCAACACTTTTGTATTGTGATTGATTAAATATATTCACTATGTCACATGTGTAGCCAGCATAATAACACTAATATATGTATTATATGTTTCTGTTTCAGAGTCACTAAATCCCGACATTATATATGATCTACCATCTATATGGTCTAATTGATTTGTATAGTAGTCTATCATCCAGTGTTTCAGTGCATTTTATTTCATGAAATCAATATATGCAACGTATGATGAAGTCTTCCAAATCTTTGTTTTGTTTGGTGTTGCTGTCTGAAATATTAATAAGTTACATCATCACATTCCTGATGTGCAGAGGAGTGAAACACTGTTCTACACGCAGTAGTTATCAGCCTACTGTGCATTGATTTAACACCAATTGTATTAAAATGAACATCAAGACTTCTTAAATGAACAACAAACCAGTTTTGGATTTTTGTGAATTAGTTTATTTCCGATGCATTTATTCTTCTTTACAATCACTGTGACACAACGGTTGAATGATTATCCATTAATTATCAGGACGGCCTCCGCCATGACCTCCCCCATTATTCCCTTTGTCTTCTCCACATCCTTTTCCTTTTCCTTGTCCGCACTCTCCCTTCTCCTTTCCTTTCCCCTGTAAACAACCATAACAATAATGTCTCACTCCATCTCTGAGAACACAGATAAATGACTGTGTAATTTTCATTCAAGAAGCTTGTAAAAGTTTTACCTTCTTTCCTTCTTCCTACAAAAGATAAATGTGAAATTAAGATGAAATTAGGACAATGCTGCTACAAAAGTTATGAATGAACTAATGAGCAAGCGTTAAGAAAATAAATGATGTCTTACTCCGTCAGAGTCATGGCCTCTTCCTCTGTTGATATCATCCTGTCGCTTGTCCTCCTACATCAAGGAAACAGCTCGATAAGTACATGTTTTCATGCTGTGAGTCAGAAGTGTATAAAGCAACGTAACACAAACACAATGACTCACCGATTTGCCGCCTGTGATTGGAAGACGAAAAAGAATTAAAAGTTAAAGTTAATATTGTCAAACAAATGTACAGTATATGAAATGTTTGCATAGGTATGTGAAAACAACAGCAGCTAAATGACCTAACATAATGTTCTTAAATACAAGATGGAGCCAAAATGTGTGCAAACAAAAGAAAGAGTTTATGCACAGAAATTTACACCAAAGTTTACAATGAATCAAAGAGACTTACGTCCACTCATTTTGACTTGTTGACAGTTAAAGTACAAAGTCTTTTACTG